>BJEL01000055.1:600000-1200000 GCA_019972355.1 Drosophila kohkoa | reverse complement strand
AACTGAATATTCCTTTGCTAAACAAGCTGCGCAGTCAAAACAATTCACTGACCGAGGTGACGCAAGTGGAGCAGGGCGTCAAGAAACTGAAGATTGCCACGGAAGCAGTGCCACTGATCGATTTGACAACCGCTGTGATTGCGATGCCAAAGGATGCGCCACCTCGTGAGGCAGCCACAAAAGTGTCAAACCGAAAGGCAACGCTGGTAACGGAGCATTTTGATATACCATTCATTGGTTGCGATGGTTTGCGCAGCCGTTTAAATGATGGACTCTTGTCAAAAACACAGTTAAAGACACAGACTGACATCGAATCGCAACCTATTGTTGAAATTGAGGAAAAATCAAGTATTATTGGCAAGTTTATGGACAGATCAGTGGGTTATCCGCAGCCTAGAAAACCGCAACTGAAATACGCCGCGTCCCAATTGGAATTGCAGCATTTGAAGATGTGTCAGCGGCAGGATTACGGTTCTAATTTGAAACGATTTTTATTCGATACACCGTCGCCAGATGAACGAATTAAGGAAGCATTGCAAAAATCGTGGCGTATATCCCGCACATAATCGGTGCTACAACTTAAATTATATATGTGCAAAGATTGGCATTATAAATTTATTAACAAATTTAAAACAAATAAAATCAAATTTCCAATTAGCAAAGTGTTATCGATATTTGGGTAGCGGTGACTTGTTAAAAGATAACAAAAATAGAGCCTTGATTGTATCTTACATATCAAATGCTTGTTAGTATTAAGTTTATATATTTATTAAAACAAAACCAAAAATAATTATATCCAATTAGATATTTGCCAATTGCCAATGTGTTATCGATAGCTCGCGAAGGGCTGTGAGTAGCCGTTAAAATATACCATCTTGTAGCATGAACAAATATACTAGTAGTAACTGGTCACCCTGGAAGCTCGCCACTATCGATAAGCTGAAAATCATCGCTCTTGCTGAATACATAATTTCAGACAAAAGAACACACTCACACACATATACTCTAGGCACACACAGATACAATACGCGACACAGACGGAAGAAGCAGAAACAGTAGCAGCAGCAGCAGTTGTAGCAGAGAATGCGAATAAGAACTGCGTATATGTATTGTGAGGAAATACAAAACAGCAGACGACAGAGCGAACGGTGTGCTTTTTCGGCATAGATCTCGGGTCCCCTTCTTATACACGCAGTATAAATCAATCGATAATACAAAAAATAAAGCACACAAAAAATACAATAGAAAAGAAAAACGTATTCAACGCACAACGCAAAACGCTGGTTAACCAGAAATTCGTGATCAAAAAACAGCTGTGGCAGTGGAAAGGGCACTAGAAAAGTAATCATAAAGTGCGAAAGGTCAGCAGCAGAGGCAGAGCAGCAGCAGCAGACGACAGAAGCAGAGCAGCGACAGCAGCAGCAGCAGGAACATTTCGCTGTATATAAAACTGTGTGTGTGTGTGTGTGTGTGCATGTGTCGTTGTATGTGTATGTGTGTCTAGCTGTCACTTTCTTGCGCGCGCACAAGACATACACAAATTGAAAACAGCGACCGACGAACAAGCAACCAACTAAAAACCCCCTATTCCCTCCTCCCCCACAAAGTCGTAGCAAAAGCTGAAAGCCCAAAGACACATACAAAAAAAAAACGAAAAGAGAAAAAACTTGACGTACGCGCCCGGTTCCGGTGCCGCCAACGCCACTGAAATCCATCAAAAGCAACAACACAGCTTAGTTGCAATTGCATAGAAAAGTGGAAGTGCGTTGTGTGTTCGTTCCCCGTTCCAGTTCGCGTCGCTGCCGCTGTTGACGTTGACGTCGCCGCTGCGTGTTGTTGTTAGTTAGTGAGTGTACGTGCGTGTGTGTGTGTGTCGTTTGTTGTTGCTGCATTTAGTACCTATTTTTTTGGTTTTTGTTTTTACTGCTGCCAAAGATCGTCCAGCTTCCAATCGCAGGTGCCGGGTATACTGCATTTTTTTGCTGCTGCTATTTACATGAGGAAATTGTTGTTCAGGTAATAAACACGTATACACATGCAATACATTAACCAATTACATTTACAATTACACATTACACTAAGCATAAACATGTGTGTGTGTGTGTGGAAACTTCATTTTGTCATGTTTGCCAATTGTGTTCCAGATCTCCGACGAGAGGCTGGCCACACTTTAATTGAACAGTCGCAAATCGAATGGAAACATTTGAAGTAGCGTAGAGGGGACAGCACCTAGTAAAAATAACTTTTGTATTTATTATACATATACAAACGTCTCTTATCATGTTTTTACAAATGCGCTAGTGTGTGTGTGTGTGTGTGTAATCAATGTAACTATCTGTTGCCTACTTGGAAAGTGTCGCGCTTTGTGCGTGCTTGGCTAGTTTGTCCTTGTTTACTTCCAGTCTTCTCACAGTGGCGCCCTCTGGCGTACGCTGCCCGTCATTTGTTACGCACACAGCGTTGTCGTCTGGCTTTGCAGACAGTTGACCTTGGCATAAAACGCCCCCGTCTAATGCTCACGCATACTTCTTTACACACACACCTTGATGCCTTGCACAGCAGCTGCATTTATTGTTGTTGTTGTTTGCTGCCAAATCGCTTTGATTGATTTTATATGTGATCCACACACACATACATACATGTGTGAAACTCACACAGACTCTCGTAATTATCACAAACATCGTCATGATATGGTCTCATGCTTTTTTTTATCAGCTCTCGAACGCACAAACACACACACACACATAGAAATATATACATAGACACACAGACTCATACACACACATGCATGCAAATTATCAAGTTTTAATTATTTTAGCACAACTCAGTGTGTGTTAGACAGAGATGCAAGCGAAACAACTAACTATTATGAACATTTTTTAGAAACGCTGACAACAACAACAAACGGCACGTCAAAAGCGATTCTACAAAAACCAAAACAAATTAAAGCTATCATACACAACAACAACAAGCAAAGAGCAGCGGAGGAGCAAGCAGCAACAACAAACAGTGTTGGGTAATACCAACTAAAAACAACAGGAGAAGGAGGAGGAAACGAAACAGCAATAGCAACAGCATCGAATTTGGAATCGGAATCAGAATCGCAATCGTGCTCACTCGCTTGCACTTGCAGGATTTCACAGTGCGCTGCTGCTGCGTTTAACTGTGTGTGTGCGCGTGTGTCTTGGAAAGGAAGGAGGGCGGTGGGGGCAGCTGGGGGAGGGGAAATTGTTGTTGTTGTGAGAGTAGTGTGTAGTTAGAAGCAGCGGGGGGCGCGTTTGAGTGTCCAGGCTACGTGAGATGTTGCCATTCACACCGCAAGTGGTTAAACGTTTGTTAGCACTCAAAAAGGGCAACGAGGACAACAGCGTCGAGGGCAAGTGGTCGGAGAAGGCCGTACGCAATCTGGTGAAGAAGATCAAGAAGAGCTCACAGATCGAGGAATTGGAACGCGCCATCTCCACACAGAATTGCAACACACGCTGCGTAACGGTGCCGCGCAGCAAACCCGCTGCCACCGGCGAAAGTTTACGCAAGGGTTTGCCCCACGTCATCTATTGCCGCTTATGGCGCTGGCCCGATCTCCAGTCACAGAATGAACTGAAGCCGCTCGATCATTGCGAGTACGCGTTTCATTTGCGCAAGGACGACATCTGCATCAATCCGTATCATTACAAAAAGATTGAGCTCTCGATATTGGTGCCGAAATCGCTGCCAACGCCGCCCGATTCGATAGTCGATTATCCGCTCGATAATCATCAGCATCAGATACCAAATAATACGGAATATAATGCTGCAATAATCCGCAGTGCATCGCTTAGTCCGCCACAATATATGGAATTGGGTGGCAGTGGCAGCAACAGCAGTAGCAACAGCACCACAACAGCCAACGCTGCCAGCAGCAGCAATTATCAACAGCAGCAGCAACAACACTTGCAACAGCAACAGCAGCAACAACAACAACAATCATCGTTTGCCACCGGTGGCAGCAGCAGCTGCAACATGGACTCACAATCGAGCGTACTCAGCGTTGGCAGCAGCATCCCAAACACCGGAACTCCGCCGCCCGGCTATATGAGCGAAGATGGCGATCCGATTGATCCCAACGATAACATGAACATGTCGCGTCTCACACCGCCCGCCGATGCGGCACCCGTGATGTACCATGAGCCAGCCTTCTGGTGTTCCATCTCCTATTACGAGCTGAACACCCGCGTTGGCGAAACATTTCATGCCTCGCAACCCTCGATCACTGTCGACGGTTTCACCGATCCATCCAATTCGGAACGCTTCTGCCTGGGTCTGCTCTCCAATGTCAATCGCAACGAGGTCGTCGAGCAGACGCGTCGCCACATCGGCAAGGGCGTCCGGCTCTATTACATCGGCGGCGAGGTCTTTGCCGAATGCCTCAGCGATTCATCGATCTTTGTCCAGAGCCCAAATTGCAATCAACGCTATGGCTGGCATCCGGCAACCGTTTGTAAAATCCCTCCCGGTTGCAATCTGAAGATCTTCAACAATCAGGAGTTTGCCGCTCTACTCTCGCAATCGGTGTCGCAGGGATTCGAGGCCGTCTATCAGCTGACACGCATGTGCACCATCCGGATGTCATTTGTGAAGGGTTGGGGTGCCGAGTACCGACGTCAGACGGTCACATCGACGCCCTGCTGGATTGAGCTGCATCTGAATGGACCGTTGCAGTGGCTGGATCGTGTGCTCACCCAAATGGGTTCGCCTCGTTTGCCCTGCAGTTCCATGTCGTAAGCGAATCATCTATAACAACAACAACAACAACAACAACAAACAAACAAACAAAGAACAACAGCACACAACACCACACACAACAAACAAAACACATCTCTTCGATCTATATACTTATATGTACATGCACTATATAACCTAACCCTATTATTATTAATTAATATTATGATACAATTTTTTTTTTTTTGCGAGAAAGAGACACACAAAACATTTACAAAGAAGTATGCTCAGAGCTAACAGAATCATATATATATATATATATATAAAATTATATATAAAAAGAGAGAGAGAACTTCTATATATATATGTATGTTTATCTACATAGAAAGTGAGAGGAAAGGCAGAGATCATGTATTTTCAATTAGGGATTTTTAGTGCGTAGATCTAAGCAGAGAAATTGTATGTAGCGCACATAGGAGAATGAGGGATATAGAAGCCAAAACGTTTGATAAGCATTGATTCATTGTGGGGCAGCTCCAGACATTTTTTAAAGTAAAGAAAACTTGACAATTTTCTTGGTACATAGAGCTGAAACAATTCGAAAGGGAAAGCACAGGCAACAGTGTTGCACAACGCGCGATAGAGATTCAAAATTCTTTGTGAAAGAACTAAAAACAAACAAAAAAAGAAAACTTCAGGTGATTTGGAAAATGTTTTTCTAAGATTGAGCATAGCACGGAACAAAAACAAAAAAAAAAAAACAGAAACTGGGATTTATCAAGCTTGAAGCTTACACACACACACACACACACAAAACACATATGAGCTATCTAAAAAGAGAGAGGGAGACAAAGAGAAAATATACATATAAATATTTTAAAGTGGAAAAAAGAAACAAATATGTCATATGAATGTTGTTTATAGCGTTTACATTCTTCGCTTAGTATGTGTGTGTTAAAATCTTAAATTAACAGAAATTAAGCAACAAAAAAAATGAAAGGAAAAAAACAAAAGTAAAGCACGCATAGATCGTTTTAAGTTGCAAAAATGAATGGAACAAGAAAAACAAATAACACTTGGTGCCGCTTACGAAAACAATGAAACGAACTGCACAAAAACCTAACCTCAAAACGCATAATCTAAGAGTTAGGTAAAACCTAACCTCAAAAGTGTCCGTTAAAGTCGTGAAGAACATTTGAAAATGACACAAAGAAGACACATACTATTTGAAATCGAGATAATGCAGTTGGAAATTGCGTTTCATCGTATTCGAAGTGTCGATAGTGCACATCCACATATAAATTTTACAAAGTTGTGCGGTTTGTTGGACAGGCGGCAAGTGAGCGTGTTCTTTTATTGTTTTTTTTTTTTTTTTATTGTAATTGTAATTGTCTTCTCTTTGGATTTTAGCTGTTAAGTCGTAACGAGTAAATTTCGCTAGCTTGTGTATGTTGACTATGTCATAGAAAGCTAAATTTTGTTTTTAAGCATTACACATTACAGAAAAACAAAACAAAAAAATACTGCGCTTTGGTTTTTATCATTTTCTTTCGTTACGAAACCAAAAGCAAATACACCTACACACACATATACATACAATGCATGTAAAACGGGCAATTGATAGTTGCGTGTGAGTGTGTGTGTGTGTGTCAGTGTAACGGCTGCAGGCTGCATTTTGTTTACGTTAGTGTTGCACAACGCGCACAACAAACTAAGCTCCAATTTGCTGGCGTTGCCAGACAGCCAAAGGCACTTGAGCTTAAACGAACACACACATACTCTCATGCATAAAACACACACACACACAGGCATTTGTAATGCATATTTTTGCTAAAATGTAATTAAGTGTAATAGAGACAGACATACATACTAAATACATACAGACATACATACATATGAAGAACAGAAGAACCAAACGTAAATGCAACTGTAACTGAGAAACTGAAGAAGCAACTGAGAAAACTGAGAAACCAATAAATAAGAAAATACAAAATAAATATACATATGCGCAATTACAGCAACAAAAGCAAAACATGCACACACAAAAACAATACCAATTACCAATTCATACATATATCTAATATACATACATGCGTCTAAAGATAAAGATACAACTTTAAACAAAAACAAACAAACAAAAAAAGAAAAAAAAAAACGAAAACATAATTCTATGTATAAAACGTATATTTAAATAAACCTTATATTTTAAAAAATGAAAATTGTTATTAAACAGTTTGAGTCACTGATGCTGATGCTGTTGCTTTATGATGCAGCTTCAAATGCTGCTTGTAATTCGAATTGCGCAAAAAGCACGAGGAACACAAATCACAGCGAAATGGACGGAGTCGTGTGTGCGCGATTTGATGATGATTCAGTTCCGAGGAACTAAAGAAACGTTTGCCGCACTGTGGCTGCGTGCAGACAAAGTCCCGTTGATTGTAATGTCGCTTCAGATGCGTGTTCAAATAACACTGATCGCTAAGCACGCGTGCGCAAACGGGACAGGTATAGCTCAACGATGCTGTCGAACTGTTTCCGCTGCTGCTCTCCTCTGCGATTCGACTGGCTTCGACTTGATGGTGGTGGTGCAGTTTGATGTGCATGCGTCGTGCGTGTATCGAATGAAAGGACATTTGGCACATGGCCTCAGTGCAGCCGTAGGGCTTCTCTCCGGTATGCAAACGCCGATGTACGGCCAAATAGTTGGCAAAGCGAAAACCCTTGCCACAAATATCACACTGGTGCGGTCGCTCATCTGTATGGATGACGCTGTGCATGCGCAGCTTGTGCTGCTGCCGGAAACCCTTCCCGCACTCGCTGCACACATGCGGCTTCTCATCGGTGTGCGTCATCTTGTGTATGCGCAGCGTATACGGATCACTGAAGCATCGTCCGCACACCTCGCAACTGTTGATCCTTTGTCGTTTCGTGGGCGCTGCACGTTTCCCTGTCTTAGGCGTTGGTGTTGTTGCTTCATCAGCGGGTATCGCAGCTGGTGTCTATGTATTCGGAATTAGTATGAAATGGGGAGTTAGGAATATGTGAGGTGTTCCCACTTACCAGCTCAAAGTCGCTGCCCATCAGCTGCAGTTCGTTCAGCTGGCCAAAGAGCTGCAGATCCTCGCTGAGGCAGGCGGCATAGCTGCTGCTCTCATCTGGGGCCAACAGCTGTTCCGGCTGCCGCATGTTTGTCTAGTGCTGGCTGTCGCTGTAGCGGTCGCGGTCGCTGGTGTCCCAAGCCCAGCGTTCGATCGTTCACTAATTATTACGTTATGCGCTTTTTTTCAGCCGATAAGATTACGACGTCGTTGTTGTTGCGACCATAAAATAAGAAAACAACAAAATCAACGGTAAAAAGAAATAACCGACGTACATTAAGCGATCGTGTCGTCTCGTATTTATTTTGCTTGTTTCTTTTTATTATTGATATTTATTTTATCGTAGTGCCCCGCGTCTAATAAAATCGATTGATAAATGCAATCGTTATTGCTGTTGTAATTTGATTTGCAATTTTGTTCCTTTTCAATTTGTTCGCGCGCACTTTGAACCACTTGAACTTGAGGCTAAGCGATCAGATGTTTGCATATGTACTACACACACACACACACACACATGCATATCTACATACTGTAGTAATTACACGTGCACTAATGTACATATATGTATGTGTGTGTTTGGTCAACCTTCTCAACTAAACGAAACTTTATCGACATGTGGCCAAGCACAACCTTAGTAGATAACACTGCCCAACACAAAAACATACAATTTACATACACATGTAACATTGATATTGATAAATATGGAAGGAAGTCTTAACATATCTTGTGCATGTCACAAAGCTTTAATGGCCTACAGTAAAACCTACTTAAATTGACCCATAAAAACAAATTCGACCTCTGCGGGTTTTTTTCTTTTGTTTTTGAAGTTGCTGCCGAAAAACATAACTATTTTTGCCAGCTCTGAGTCAGCGAATTGAATTTGTATTTTTGTGCACTTTGTTAATCATGGGAAAAAGTTTTAACAAGATAGCGAGCAAGGTGCGTTAAATGGCTTGTACTTTGCTCGCAAATAAAATGTGATATGACAGAAGAAAGTACGTTAAGTACTATTCAATAAACAAAAGCCAGCAATCTATGTATGTACATATGTATGTATACACATTTCTCAAATTCCGAATTGTGTACAACATGAAAATGCAAAGTCATGCATTCCTAGCGGAAGTGCTGTCAGCGGATGGAGGGCTCTTCTCTTCGATTCTCAAAGTGGCAAATTAATATATGGGCAATTCCATGACGGAATTTGTCCCGTGCGAGACTCTTTACATTAAAAATAACATAAACTGAAACAATTTAGAAAATAAGAAAAGTTTATTTTCATAGCTCTAGATAAGTAATTAGAGCTAATAACGGTTTTGGAATTTTTCTGACCTACAAATACCAAACCACAGCCTGCTTTCCAGTGCATACGAAAAGCAAGTGCATGTGTTTGTGTGAGTGTGAAAGAAAAATTGCAGAACTACAAAGGAACACTCACACAAATGGGGTTACAAATAGTGCAGGCAATCAACACGCACTAAAATACTAAAAAGTATTTTATGCAGTACGCCCACTTTGCATAATTACTGCTAATTTGAAAATACTGCAACACGTTTTTGCCATTCAACATGTGTTTTTATTAATTACCCTTTATGCTATTCAACAAATTTAAAGGAAATCATTTATCTTATTTATGCTTACAAGTTGATTGGCCCAAAATAAATGGATTCTCATTGGTAAAAGTAATTTTTGACTGTTTATTAGTCGTCATGTAATTTTTTGTTTGTGTTTGTGAATCTATGGTTCTTCTTTTTATTGTGAATTCTGAAGTACGATGTAGGGCTTTACAGGTAATTTTAAGGTATATAACATAATGAGGAAAAAATGTTGCCAGAAACTCTGCATCGCAATTTCCCCTTAAATGCTGTAGACTAGTGTAATGCTTGATTTAAGCTAAAAAAGTTGGCGCTCAAGTGCAGAACGCGCGTGTGCAATTAAGACTAAGCGCTGCACTGGTTGAAATAACTGTGCGCAGACACATTTAACACGCGCCAGAGTGAGACAACAACAGCCCAACACTAATAAGAAGCAAGCAGACTTCTCCACAGTGGTACCAAACCAAATTTGCACTGCAAATGAATAATTTAATTGTTTCGATTCTTTGGGTTGTGCGTACAATTGAAAATTTGACAAAAACACAAAATACAGTTTAGACTTTAAACTTTTGCAGCAGATGCCGCAACTCTTCGTTCTGGCGACGCAAAAACACAACCTCGGCATCGTATTGCACACGCATCTTAAGGACTTCAACATAATGATTCATGCCATGCTCCAGGGTCTTCCACAGATGCTTCTTCGAGGGCGTGAAAATGTTGGTGAATTGTCGCCAAAATGACTGAATCTCCTTGTCATTGAAACGTATCAATTCCGTTTCCAAACTCGACTCCGATGAGCTGCCGTATTTTTGTTTATGCTTCTGATTCGTATACAAATTCATGGCATGCAACACCAGCGCCGGTTCCATAACCAAATAATGATTGGGACATGTGTCCTTGAGAGCACCAATAGTGGCGCCACCGGTGCCAAGCTTGCGTGGAAACTTTGCGTCCTTCTGATTGCCTCGCAACACCGCCTGGTCCAAATTATTGACATCGCCCAATTTCAGCGAACGCGTCGTCTTCTGGTCCTTAAGAAAGACCTCGGCACATTTCATGGGACTCAGGCCAGATGGCTGGCATGTCGGGCAATAAGTGTAGGGCTCAAAGACACGCGTCAGCTCCATGACATGATCCAGATTACGTATACGCAACGCCGCAAATATGTTATCAATACGCACCATTGTCTGCTCTTTTTCCGTATAGGGCCGCAAGATCTTAAGCAAACGCTCCTCAATCAAGAAGCCACCACGATCGGCGAGTTTCCGCAAAATGTTGCGCATCAGACGCGCCGATTCCGGTGGCAAATCCTGCATGCCACCGCGTTGCTTTTGCGTCTCTGTCGCAGCACTGTAACCGGAGCCACCATAGTGCTTGGGGAGCTTGCCAAAGCGACGCTCAATGCGATCCATGGGATTGTCGGGACGACGCACCGGCGGCTTATTGATGTTCTCGATGCGTATGTTCGGCTGTTGCCACGGCATCACCAACTGCTGTTCGTGCAACACGCGATCGATCTCAAAGATACGTCCAAGCAGCTCGCTAATCTCCTCATAGTTGATGTTCCACACCCGATTGAATTTTTCGCGATTAATGTTGCGGGTATGCAAGGCTTTCGCCTCCATCTCGCTGATGCTTCCATGCAGCTGTTGAATCTCATTCGTCAGCTTCTGGATGGTGCGACGTCCGCTGTGAAAGACATGCTTGAAGTTGCGTCGAGTGCGTGCCACCGTCTCGTAGAGACGTGCTACCCGACGCTTCTGTTGATTGGTGATGATCGTGTTTTCATCGTTGCGCCGCTGCAGCACCTGATAGTTATAGTCGAGCTTTTCGGAATTCATCAGCACATTGTCGCGAGTGCGTCGCAACTCGAGCTCCAAGCGTTCGCATTCCTTCTCCAGCCGTACACGCGTCTGTTTGGTCAGCTCGTCCTGAGAGTCCTGCAACAATTGGGTTTGCAGCGAATAGAATTGTTCGCGCACACGCACCAACTTCGATTTCTCCTCGAAGTTTGTGTTCAGCGCATCGAAGAAGCTGCGCCATTTGGTCGCCGCTGTGTGTGAGAACGTTTGACGCTCGTCCTCGACGGTGTTGCGCAACATTTCCAGATGCTGTTTGTACGATTCTTTCAGTGTCTCAACCTGATTGTCGACACGTTCCACCAGGCAGCAGAGATCGGCCGCCTGACGCTGACGATCCAGTTCGTAGCGTGTATTCATGCGTTCAATTTCCTGTTGACACGCTGCAATCATTTTATCTTTGCGCTCCATTATCTCGGCAATGCGTTTCTTTTGCTCCTCGATTTGATCCCACAGCATCATCGGTTCGTTGATCTCATTCAGTTCGGTCCAGCGCGATTTGATGTCCGCGAAATTGGCCAATGCCTCAATGTTCTCCCATTCAAGGTTCTTTTTCATCTCCTTCTCTTGCGATGCCTCAAATAGGCGACGATTGAGTTCGCGTCGCTCGTTCGCCACACGTATGTTGGTCACCAGCTCATTACCGAAGCGTACCAGCTGTCCAAGGCGTGTGCTCGACAGCTCCAGCTGCTGATCGATCTTGCTCATCTGGGCCATCGAACGCTCGACGAATCCTTTTGGGGTTTCGCGTTGCACTTGCCGCATCCGTTGCATAATGCGCTGGCGTCGGTCGTCCATTTGGCACACGGTTTTATCGCATTTCTCGTTCACGACCAGCGCATCGATGTGCGCCTGAAACGTCTCCCAGCTGTCCACTTCACCCACCTCGGCTTCCTCCAGTTCAGATTCATCTTCGTCCTCGCCATCGACATCGGACTCGTTTTCAGTGTTCACATTCTCAGTCTCCACATCGTCGTCATCCTTGTTGTCGTTGTCCATCTTGTGTTGCAGCTGCACAATAAAATATATGTCGTTTTTATATTTGAATTCACACTAAATTTGTTGTTACTTTTTTACTTGTGCTGCGTCTTCAAAATCAAATTCAAATACGCCTGCTTGATCGATGTGGCCGTTGTCAAGTGACGCCGCCGGCTACTGGTCGCTGTGTGGCGTTTTTGTTGCATATTTATTTATTTATTATTAGTTGCATGTAAATAAACAAAAGTTCTTGTTCAAGTGCTTGCTGTCAAGGTGATCGCAACGGCCATTGAAAAACTGACTAATTTAAGCCGCAAATATACCAGCAGAAAATACTATATTTGAAATTGGGTGTCAAAAAATGTGAAATTTTGCGTGACTTCAATTTTTAAGTAATTAAATAATATTCCACATATAAATATTGAAATTCAATGTGCCGTTATTATTATTCATAATGTCATACATATTAAATTAAAATATTGCTTTTCTTGCTGAAATGGTCACACTACATACATACCTAGCTGCTGGGGGACCAGCCACATTAGGCGTACAATGCTGTTGTCTCGCTTACACACGCACACGCCCAACACAGCACATGTTGATGTCATCTTTATGCAGATGTACAACTATATATACGTATATATGAATATTTAATTATACATTGCCCGTATATGTGCACAAAGTAAATTGCCCCTACATAATTTTCAAACTTCCCCCCCTCGCACAACTCTGGGTTGCATTTGATGCTGATGGCAGCATTGGAATACAGCTCTGGGCTCCTGGGTTGCATTCGCCATGTTGTTGTTGTCGTAGTTATTGTTGTTGTCACTGTCTGTCGCATTGCAAAGCTGTTTCAAAATGTTGTCAAGGCGCTTTTATTTTTTTTTATTCGTGTTGTTGTTTCTCTCAATTGCAAATAATAATTGTACAATTTACATACACTTTTATTTAGGTATTTACAAAGATTAGGTGGTAGGAAAAGGGAATATTTTGCTCAGTTATCCTCAGTCTCCAAAGTGATTTCATAAATCAACTCATCATCGTTGTACTGTCGATGTTGCGAATGCTGTTGTAGATGTTGTTGTTGTTGATGTTGTTGTTGGTAGGCGATTGTTTGGTGCTGCAGAAACTGCTGTTCATCATCCTCCAGTAGCTGCTCCACCTCTTGGTCTTCGTCGTGCTCCTCCAGCTCGCCGTCTTCATCATCATCCTGCAGCTGCTCAACAAGGAGCCCATCATCCTCATAATGCTGCTCCTGATGCTGCTGTTGTTGCTCCTCCTCATCGAGCAGCTCCTGTTGATATCCATTTCCATTGACAGCCAGCTCATAGAGCGGCTGTTGCTGATGCTGCTCGTGCAGCTCCTCCTGTTGCTGTTCTTCCTCCACATAGTTCCCTTCCAGCAGCAGTCCCGCATCCTCGTCGTAATCCTCCTCCAGCATGTCGGCCAACTCATCCGCTTCGCCCACAAATTGCGCATCCTCGCCACTGGCCACATCCTCACCGCTAGCCACTCCCTGCTCACCCACCAGGCGTCGTGTGTTGCTGCGACATTGAATCGAACGCTTGTGGGCATCGAAATAATTGATGTCGGTGAACTCCTCGTGGCACAGATGGCACACGTACGTGTCCTGATTGAGATGCATCTCCTTGCGATGTCGCGCCATCTTGTGGGCGTCGCGACACTGCATGCCACAGAACGGACACTTGAGCATGCGTCGCTTGCCCATGTGCACATTCCGGATGTGCTCCTTCAAGGAGAAGTTCTTGTAGTAGGCCTTTTGGCAGTACTTACACTGGAAGCGTCGCTTCTTCTCGTGCGTCGCCTCGCGATGTCGCTTCAGCTGTGTGTTCTGCGCAAATGTTTTGCCGCACATCTCGCAGATGTGCTCCTTCTCGAGATGCCGCCGTTGATTGTGCACACGCAGATCCTGCTTGGTGCTGAAATACAATTTGCATGGCTCACACACATATGGACGGATGCCCATGTGACGACGTGCGTGGCCCGCCAGATATTTACAATCGCGATACGTTTCACTGCAATAGATGCAGGCATAACGATTTGTGCCGGGAACGAGATGAGTTTTCTGATGCTTCGAGAGCTTCGATTTGTGCATAACATCGGGACAAATTCCACATTCGACGGGCAACTTTTCGTCCTGGAGGCAGCCAATCATTGAGAACTCCACAATCGGTGTGCCATCCTCATCGAAGTCCACTATGGTGGCGATCAGCTCATCGAAGAGCATATATCGTCTTGGTCCTTTGAACATGTCCAGCAGCTTTTCGCTGGGTTTGGCCAACTGTTGTGGTTGTTGTTGTTGTTGCTGCTGTGGTGGTTGGTGCTGCTGTTGTTGTTGTTGCTGTGGCTCTGTTGGCAAGCTCTCTTCCAGTTCCTCGTAATTGAACTCGTCTTGCAGCTCCTCTTCGTCGGTTAAAAAGTTCAGGCCATGCTGTAGGTGCGTTTTCGATT
Source organism: Drosophila kohkoa (assembly GCA_019972355.1). NCBI lineage: Eukaryota > Metazoa > Arthropoda > Insecta > Diptera > Drosophilidae > Drosophila > Drosophila kohkoa. Next base: position 1,185,300 of record BJEL01000055.1, on the reverse strand, counting down.
CTAGCTGCTCGATAGCCACAGTTTCGTCGGTTTCTTGCATCACAAAGTTCCAAGCATAACGTGACTGGTCCTGCTCCTCGTATTGCTCATAATCTTGCTGCTGCTGCTGCTCCTCTTCGACTTGCTGCAGCTCTTCGTAGTGTTCTTCCAACTCTTGCTCTTGCTGGTCCTCCTCCTCCTCCTCCTCTTCGACCAGATCGTCCAGCTCATCCGTTTCGCCAGCGATCATATACTGTAGACTCTCCTCCTTGGGTATGCGCAGCATTGTGTGCTGCAACAGCTCGGGACAATGCTGCAGTTGCGTCGCATTGCCCAGCAACAATCCACTTTCGGCGCCATCGTCGTTGACCAGCAGAAATTCTTCGTGCTTGTAATCTCCGACCATGTCCACAGTCTCCAAGACCACATACTGATCAGCATCCGGATCGACTTCTGCGTCTACATCTGTTTCATCTACCTCTTCCTCTTCGTCTTCATCGTCCACATCGTTGTATCCGTTGTTGTTGCCGCCTCCATCGTCGTCGTGATCTAAATATTCGCTTTTTGTGGGCAACACAAACTCTATGATCTCGGACATATCAATGTTTAAACTCATCGATGTTGATTTTTGCACAAATTCGTGCTGTTTTCGCTTAAGTAATTCTTTAATTTATAACTTTTAGCTTACATTAAACCGCTTCTCCGTGCGCGACTCTCTTTCTCTCTCTCACTTATCGTGTGGCATTTGTGATTAGTGTTTATGCCAGCGTGCCCGCAGCGTGTATTCACAAAAATATACTAGTTTTTGACATAAAATATACCAAGCTCAAAGTAATACTAGATGGGGACCAATTTAAATCAAACAAAAGAAAACAATTATTTCAGCTGTTGTATTGACAATTATCAAAGAAATGTTTAATTACTTTGAGCAAAAAACTTAGTAGATAAGAATTCTTTAAATGGGCAAATACGGCGATGCATTGCGCTGTTAATTTACATGCATTATTTAAATATTGTTTTTAATTTATATAATTATTATTATTATTATAAATATAAAATACCAATTAATTTAATTAATTGCAAAGATAAAATTCCAAAATAATGGACATTTTAGCAGCGATTGTTATTCAAATGAGTTTCTACTCCAACTACTTGTTCTTTAAAGATCGTTATCGATGCTAATACTCACTCGCTAGAAATCGATAGGCAGCTTAGACTAAGTTGGCCGCACCGCGCTTTCAATCGAGTTTGCGCGCCAAAGAAGCAAACAAAAAACAAAGCGATGCGCTTGCGTAGCCACAATGTTTTCGCGTTCGTCGTCTTCTTTTGCTTCGTGTTTTTCTTTCGCTGCTTTATTACCATCTTCGGTTTGCGGTTAGCCAACTTCTTGGCCTACCACACACACATAGAGACAATGTGTGCATTGCATTTGGTTGGCGCTCGCTTGCGGCTTATTTGATTTGCACACTCGGTAGCGTGCGTTTGTGTTTTGATTTTCGCTGCCGCCTTTTGGCCACATTAGTTTCAAACAATTTCTTCTCGCGCGTTAACCGTTTTCTTTCTGCATTTTCGTGTGAAACGCGCGCCTGGCCAATGCGAAGACCGTTAGCTAAAACACTTTAAATTTGCGGTAGCTGCAAAATATTTTGTAATTGATGCGCTGCAATTGTGTAAGCAAGTTTTCCTTAAATTGAAAATTATACATTTTATTTTTTACATTTATTTTTTACTGTGAAAATAAAGTGAACAACGAATGTGCTAAAAGCTTGTTTTTATTAATTATTTTATTAAGTGCACAAAATATACATATGTATATAATATTTATTGAAATTATGTGTGTGCATTTTTTTCTTGAAATTTAAATATAATGAATTCAATTCTTATAATTTCAAGGAATATTCCCTTAAATTATTTGTGACATTATGTTCAAAAATTAATTTACAATTATTCTTTAAACTGAAAATACTGTGAACAAAAATTAATATTAAATATTTTCAAATATAATGTTTGTGGAGGCTTAATTGAATTTTTTTTTTAAATTTTTTTAAATTTTCAAGAAATTAGATGTTTTTATAAATCATATTTGATATTTTTAAGGGCGGAAATTAAGTGCGAAAAGTCATTTCTATAAACATTTTTTACGTGTCTAAATTTTAAGAAACTAAATATTTTTATAAATTATATTTGTCATTTGTAAGTGCAGAAATTACATTTCAATTATTATTCGAAATTGAACATTTTCATAGGTCAATTTTTCCCACTGATAAGTGCAAATGTGAATAGTATAAAAATGTTAATAAATGATGACAAAAGGATGTTACTTTGCCTTTCGCTTTTGGCTTGTTAAGTGCGCGCGCGTATTTGTTTTTATTGGCCAAGGTAACAAGGCCTGGTCTCGGCCCTTTTACCAACAAACATTTCAACTTTCAAACTTCGTTTTATGGCTAATTGTGATGATTACAACAACAACAACAACAACAACAACAACAACAATAACAACAACGACAATCGAGAGACTAATATCAGCTGCCCAGCAGCCAATAAATAAATAAATAAGCCAAGCAACAACAACAAACAAATAGTTAAATAGGATTACGCAAAGTTGCAAACGCATTATGTTGATGTTGATTCAACTCGCTGCTTTTATTTGCTTTTATCGTATTTGTATTTACTTTTTTTTTTTTTTTTTTTTTTGGATGCTGCTGCAAGACGCCAACTGAGCAAACTAACTGGGCTTATTTGATTTGTCAGTCAAATGCAAACTTGACCCGCTTTTGTTGGCCAATTTTGCGTGTGTCTGTGTGTGTGTGTGTGCCATTTAGACGTCCAGTTGCCAGACTTCGCTTCCCCCTTCCCCTCTCCATTCAGCTGGCCTTAATTTTCTTGTGCAATTATCTAGCTGGGAAAAATCTCACTAAGAGCCAAGCAAAGTGGTCGGAAAATCGTTTTAAAGTGCTCCGTGGTGGAGCTATTTCTCAAACGCATATTGCTGATAAGAGCAAATTGTTGAGTTCATAAAATAATAGTCCGTCTTTCCTGCCGTCCACGGCTTTCAATGCGAATAACTTTTTTAGTTTTGCAGCTATTCGAATGAAACTTGCTGCTGCTATTGATGTTCGTTAGATATATATCATATATAAATATTGACGGAATTAGATTATTGCGTTCCGTTGTTCTCAATCCTTGTTCGTTTTTCCTGCCGTTCATTGCGATGAACTTTTTCAGTTTTACAGTTATATGAATACAAATTCCTGCTGCTCTTTATCTTTGCTAGCTATACTATATATCATACATAAATATTGACTGAATTGGATTACTATATTATATGGTTGCCATAGTAACAATCAGTATACGATCAGTGTTTTTGTATGAAAAGCATAGAATAAATGATTGGTTCTATTTATCTACAATTTGTTGTAATGAAAATATTGAAAACTATTAGAAAATTTGTTAAATATTATTAGAAAATTAAAATGATTACAAAAAAAAAAGATTGCTCATTCTAAAATATAAACTTTGTTAATCAAAAAGATTTCTTTATGCAGATATACCATAAGTAACAAATTCATAACTTTCATATAGAATATTTATTATCTTTATTATTAAAATAATAATAAATAATAGAAAATTGAAATGATTAAAAAATATATGATTGTTCATTCTAAAATATAAATCTTTTTAATAAAAACTGATTTTCAAAAGATATACATATAAATATAAATAACAAATACAAAACTATTGTCAAGAAAATTTATAATATTCATTGTTAAATTTATGCCGGAAATTAAAATCTTTCGTATAGAACACTTATATTCTTTATTGTAAAAATGAATTCCTTAGCATAAGTTTTGAAAATATTTTTCAAGTTAAACTAACTCGCTAGCAAAATCGCTGTGTGGAAATTCTAGTAAACTTTTCTATGGCAAATATTTAGGTAAAAACTTCAGCGAGTAATGGATAAACTTTGTTTTTGCAGTTGTAGCCGCAGACGGAGACGGAAACGGAGAAGCCGTCGTAGACGCAGACACAGTTGCAGACGCTCGACCAGATTCTCAAGACCTGGCCAATTAAGACCAACGTCGCCTCCGCCCTCAACAGTGCGACGAAGAGACACAAATAGAGAAAAAAGAGGGAGTTAGAGAGGAAGAGAAGCAGAAGAGGCGGCTGCAACAGGTGTTTGTGGCAACAACAGCGGCAACAACGCGACCAAGTGGCATCATTTGCGGTTGCAGGCCAAGCCAAAGCCTCGCGTCTGCAACGGCAACGGGAAATTGAACAAGTAAGAACGCAAAAAGTTGCACTTAAACTCGACTGCGAGATACCCTGTTAAATAAATTTTAAATTACTTTATTGTCATTTAAATAGCAGCTTAGCTTTTGCTTGTGGTTTAGAGATTAGTCTACGAAGAAGTTTTGAGATTATATAAATAAAAATCAACTTTTGCACTTTAGAAAAATTCTTCATAAAAGTTAATTTTATCAAATTTGAAAACCCTCACTATCTTGGCTAAATTTGGTTTATTGATATAGAACTACATATAAAATATACCATTAAGTACAAAATATACCAGATTGCCAGCCTAAGCAACTAAGACTCCATTAAAATTGACGTTTTTGCCATACAAAAGTAATTCATGAATAACTTCAACAATTTTTATCTGCTTGCAACCAAATTTTCAAGCACCTAAATATCACATATTTTCTTAAAGCTTCTAAAAATAAGGTTATTAGACTAGACGCACTTAGGTTTTTTAATTTTTTTTTATAAGAAAAGTTTTTTTTTTTTTATTTAAATATTAAGTCTGTGTTAATATTTGATTTCGTAGAATGATACAAGGAATCTATGTGGCTTAAGGAAATCTCCGTATTACTTTCCCCTTTAGACAATCTTCCGTTTTAGCCCGCCCCAAACATTTTAAGTTTATATAATAAACTATTATTGTATTAATAGTAGTCAATAGTAATTTTTATAAGAAATTTCTAAGCTAGTTAAACTCTAAATTGATTTCTTTAAGTTTTAAAGTTGAATATTGAAGTATTTTTTTTTTTTAAATTAGATATAATTAAAATGAAGTCTAATTTATTTCTAAACTAAAGTTGATCAAAGTAAGTTGTTTGTCTGTTGAAACGATTTAGACAAAATATTTTGAATCTTTAACAAACAAATATTACAAATTGAGAATTGAAAGCTATCAAAAAAGAATATAATACATAAATAAGTTTTAGTGTTATACTATAGTTGAATAAAGTTAGTAAGTCTTATATATGCTAAAATGATTTAGAAATATGTTAAATCTTACAAATTAAGAAAAGCTAGCGATAAAGAAGACTGCGAACTTACATAGTAACTGAGACGAAGAAGAATATATTTACATTTGTGTAACCCAATCCACCCGCTTCTTAGGCTTTTGCAGGGTATGAGAGTCGGAAACATGTTCTTGCAGCAGTTGCAGTGGCAGCAACAGCGACAGCGGCGGCAGCAGCAATTTGTGTGTCATGCTGGTTGGGCAACCAGAACGGCAATCTCGCTGGGCGGCGTGTGGTCGCCCCACCTCCCGCTCCTCCCCCTCCTCCTTCTCTCGCTGATTGCATCCAGCGCGGCGTTAAGTGCTCCGCCACCTGCCACCACACCTTCCACCACCCCCTCCCCCTCAACAACAACGAGCAGTTCCTCGAGCATGCAAATCCAGACGCTTCAGGTGAATTGCACGCGGGAGCTGCTGGACATGCAGCTGACGCTGGATCGCAACTTTCGGGGTCTGCTCTATGCCAAGGATTTCCCCCTCGAGTGTCGTGCCCGTGGCCAGGATGCCAACGAGATAGCCCTGCGTGTGCCCACCTCGGGTTGCGGAGTGCGCGCCGAGCCTCTGGAGAATGGCGGCATGGAGTACACGGTTCGCATCATGCTGCAGTCGGCGCAGAAGCTGCGACAAAGCACCGACATCCTGAGAACGGTGCGTTGCCAGCTGCCCGCCAATGCGATGGGCATGCCCTTGCCACTTTCCGGCCGAGATCGGTGAGTGCTCCACACTCTTTACTCTTTTTAGTCTTGCTAGAAATACCGCCTCTTAATCCTCGCTAGAAACGCACGCATGCGCGCTTTGGCTGTGGCTGCAGCGGCAGCTTCAACATCGTACTCATCATCAACGCCACAGCCGTCGACTCATCACATGGAGACGCCGCGTGTGCGCATCTGGCTGGAGCTGGGCGGCCCCAATGGTTCCGGTTCTGTGGAGGTGGGCGTGGCAACCACTTTAACTGTGCGCGCCATCGTCCCGGGCACGATTGGAGTGCGCGTAGTCGACTGCGCGGCACTCGATGGCCTCGGTGAGTCGACGCAGCAGCTGCTCGACGCTCGCGGTTGCCCCATCGATGAGCAGGTGAGTCAACAACAACTGACCCCATGTTAAGCTATTCATTTGAGTGACAGGCCCCATAAATCGCTGCTTTGCATTCCGTCCGTCTGTCTGTCTGTCCGCTGATAAGCGTGTGGCGTTAACAGCGTCTCGCAATTTAAAACACTCATTGTATAAACAAGTTGAACGCGTATCTCGCAGTCGAGCATTCTTGCTGTTTCATCTTCTTCTTCTGTTTCTTCTTTCATAAGTTGACTCGAGGCGAGTGATCGAACAACGATTCTGCGAGACGCTCGCTTACCGTTAGGGCAAAAAGACAATAATATCATTAATTATGAAGTTAATCTCCGTGTGTGCGATTATCGATTGATTGGCAAACTTTCATTTTTATTATCGGACGCGTGCGAAAGTGAGGGCAGCGCTCATCTCATCTCATCTCAACTCATCTTCCTCTCGGTGTTCATGCAATTTTTTCGAAGCGCGTTGGCAGCTCGATTGCAACTGTATTATTGTGCAATGGCGTAGTCGAAGCTGAAGCCGAAGCGCATCATTAATTATAACAGTTATTACGACACCAATGAATGTTTTGCGACTGGCTGACGTCAAAAACTGAATAACGAAAAACTGTTAGACGTAATTACATCGTTAGAACAGTTTGCGTTTTGGCGTTAAGAGCACACTGCGCACTGAGCCCAACCAAGCAGCTAAAGCAGCAGCTAAGCAGCGGTGGCAGCCATTAAAAAAAATATGTAAGCAACTTCCAAGTTGCGGGGCAAAAGCAAAACAGTTCTTCAGTTCTTCATGAGTAAATTAGGAGGTCACAACAATTAGCCAACAGTGAAATACATAGAAATATTTAGCGTTTAACATTTTGACATGGCCAAGCTAAAGTTAAAAAGCATTTGCATTTAGTCGCCCGTCGTCGTCGTCGTCGCAGCTTTGTGCACATGTCATGCCACAAAATGGGTCAAACAAATCTTCTGCCTCTGTTGCTGTAGCTGTGGCTGCTGCTACTGCTTCGCTGGCCATTGTGAAGCGCCTAGCTAGAAAAATCTCACGGCTTAATTTTTATTTCTATTTTAACGGACACCGCGCATCAGCAAAGACAAAACAAAAACATTTGCATTTTATGTTTGTTTTATTATTCCGTCACTGCGTCAACTCAACCCATCTTCCCATCTCTCTCTGTCTCATTCTGTCTCACTCTCTGGTCATTCCAGCAAAGTGTTTTTGTTGCTGCCTTCCGTTTTGCGCAGATTTTCATTTTCTTTTCGCATTTACGTTTTATTGTTTTTTTTTTCGGCAGGCAGCAGCATACAAATAATTTATGCACAACTTGGATTATTTGTTTGGCTTAGAAAAATAGGCATAGCTTCTGGGTCAGAGAACACCTCGCTTTGAAAAGTGAAACAGATACGGATCAGAATATGACCTACAAATACAAAAGTACAGCCTGCTTTCCAGTGCATACGAAAAGTATGTGTATGGCTGTGTTTGTGTGAGTGTGAAAGAAGAATTGCAGAAAACATACATATGTATGTATGTATGTAACTACAAAGAAACACTCACACAAATGGGGTTACAAATAGTGCAGCCAATAAACATGCACTAATATACTAAAAAGTATTTGTATGCAATTCGTCTACTTTGCATAATTACTGCTAATTTAAAAAATACTGCAACAACTTTTTGCCATTCAACATGTGTTTTTATTAATTACTTTTTATGCAAACTATTCAACAAACTTAAAGGAAATCATTTATCTTATTAATGCTTACAAGTTGCTTGACCTAAACATGTACAATGTATGTTCATATATTTAATTAATGTAGTCAATTTAATGATTGATTAACACGCCAATACGTATAAATTAAGCCTGCTTTTCAAGCGCAGCCAACATAAAGTAGTTGCGTAGTAATGACGCAGCCAACTTAACGCATTCCTTGTATTCCATTGCACCTCAGTGTGTGTGTTTTTGTTGTGATAAAACATAAATTGTACAGTTTGATGGCAATAATTAACTGAATACAACAATACAAGTGTGAGTGTTGAAGTCCTGCTGTTATCCGCATTTTTAAACTCATTTGAACTTCCGCAGCAATTGGGATTGTGTGTTGTTTTAATGCTACAATTGTTTCAAGTTTCTCACACGGCAAATACACGTGCTTAGATGTGTAAATTGAAACCAGGTAGCGGCAGCTAATCAACGTGTCTTGCTGTTTAGTGGCAAGTACTACGCCACACAATGTAGCAAGTGGAAACTTCGGTATGTATGCATGTATGAGTTGCGCTAGCAGCAACAACACTAACAATACGTAAATCACATGAGTCTGTAATTTCATACATTTTCATATGGCATACATACAAACACAGACATACTATACGGCATGCAGCATTGTTTTTGTCCGTGAACTTGGCACATGACTTTTGTTACCGTTGCTCTGCTTGTTTCAGTTATTGCTGCCCTGCTCGTTGTAACGGAAGTGCCCAAATAATGCAAGTGTCAGAAGAGAGCGGATATACATTCATACATACGTACAAATGTGTGCATGTGGGCTTGAGTGTGTAGTTGGGGAAGGGAAAGAGTGTCATTGTCATTGCCATTGACGTGTTGCGTCTTGTGTGGTGTCGTCAGCGGTCATAAAATAAAATTGTATAACCGACCATAAACGTCGTTGTTGACATTAAAACAGGTACACAACAACATCAAGGGCCGGTCAGCAAAATTGAACTTGTTTAGCTAATGCACAGTTAGCCAAGACTAGCTAGACATACTGCTTATGCTAGAATGATACTTTCAATTCTGGTACTGCCATCTTGCTCTTACATGTGTGCCGACGCACTTTGCAATTATGCGCATATTCCTTAGAATGCTTTGACCTACGACCATCTCGCTTTAATACGCTAAAGTGATATTTTAAATTTTTCACATGGTATAGGTACTTTTAATTGTCTCCATCTTACTCTAACTGTAGCTTTCACAACATTTTCAAAGTGGCAAATATACGTAAAATGTAAATTATGCATTCAACATATCAATTTACAGGTGATGCCGGCGCTGCATACGCGATATAAGCCCGCGGAGGAGGGATGGTCCAAGCAGCATGAGGAAGATCTGGTCGAGCGCACGTTTATGGCCACATTTGCAGCCTTCAAGTTTCCCGATCGCGAGCGTTTGCACGTCAGCTGTGGCGTGCAGCTTTGCAAAGGGAAGTGCCCAAAAGTGAGTAAGCAGTATTTGCACACCAATACAAGCGTAAACTAAGTGTATATGTGTGTGGAAAATAAACAAGGCTGGAAATGCATATTAATTAATTGCAATGAAAACGAAAGTGTTTGCCTGGATATTGTATGTGGCTTTGTGAGTGTGTAAGAGTGCAGCGAAGCGCATAGAATGTGCATGTGTGTGTGTGGTTAGCGCCGCTAATTAATGTGGTTATTGCACCAAAATGCACTCAAGCAAATGCACTGCAACAATTGCTCAAGTACAAGTTGTACTCACCAATACACACATACACACACACACTCACTCACGCACTTTTACACCTGCATTAGACAATGTATAATTTACACATGTCCGCTGTGTGTTAACTTAACGAAACATCTTACATATTTCTTTTCTTTTGTTCGGGTTTTGTCGCATGCAGCTCAATTGTCGCCTCGCCGAGCAACAACTCCAGCTGAACGCCGATCAGCATTTGGCACGCATCGAAGTGTTCAACTCATTGGCCGTGACAGCGCCGCAGATCGAAGTGGATCGTCTGCGCTATGATCGCCGCTATAACATGAGTGGTAAGTTTCTTTTTGATTAATATAGGCAAAGTAATTGATTGTCAACTCTTGTAAAACAAAATGTATTAAAAATGTTGACTAAATGTTGTTCTTAGCAATTTATTCATACATTTTGTATACACTTTAAAAAATAGCATACTTAATAATAATTATGATTTTCTCTCTACCTTCGCAGTGGAAGACTATGTGCCGCATGTGCGTCCGCTGTCTGGCGAGGGCACCTTGTGTCTGTCCATCTCCAAGCTGGCCATCTCGTTCTGCATACTCGGCTCCATCTTTCTGATAGCGGTAATCGTAGCCATCTTTTCGCTGATACGCACACGACGACGCCAGCAGCAAGGACGTTGCAGTGGCCTGGGCTTAAGTGGCACTGGAACGGCGACGAGCACTTCGAATAGCAGCAGCCGCTTGCATCGTGCTGAGATCTGTACATCGATGTTCTCGTCGAGCAGCGAATCCGCGCAGTCGGCACCACGTTTTGGTGGCAAATTTCTGATGCCTCTGCCCTACTATCCTACTAATTTGCCCTATGGACGTGTCTATTGAGCACGAATCGCTAGCACTTTAGACGTACTATGATAGTTTTATAAGTTGATTTTTTTTCTGAAACCATTTTGGGCAAATGTTTTGGTAGCAAATTCGAATCTATAGACTGATGTGGCTGCACTCGCTCAAACATGATAATTCGTTGTAACGAATGATACCAAAATATGTTGTAACTGCAAGTTATGTTTAGTTTATATTTGGAAGGCGTCTTGAAAGCATTTTCCACCAGTCGTTGAAAATGCGTTTTGATGCGCTTTCGTTGCATTAATTAATTAATAAATATGTATTAATATATTGCTATTTTTGTTCATGCTTAGTTTATGCTAACAGTGCAATTGTAATTAAAAATTTATATTTTACATTAGAGTTGTTTTAATTTTGGAAGCGCTGAGAATTTTATGAAATTTTAATTCAACATGGGTTTTTCATAATCGATCGAAAGTATGCAATTTGAATTTAGAGCTATTTTCATCAGTAGCGCGATAAGCTGCGGGTATCGATTTGAGTGCTACAGCGCAAAGTATCGTTTTCAATGTGCATCGAGTTGGCAGCTACGCGGAACATATGAGGCCGCTCAACTCGATAAGCCGATAACGATAAATAGCAGCGAGCACGTTGTGTGGCGCACTTTGCAAGAGTTCGGTGTGTTTTTGTTTATAGATCCAAATTGCATTTAATAAAGTTTTGAACCACAAACACGCAACAATGACAAAAACAGCACCGCCGAAAGGCGGACGGAAAAAGCCGGCGGCAGCGCGTTACTTTGATGCCGGCGCCGAGCAATCCGCCGATGCCAAACACGTGAAACTCAAACGCAAAACACAACAAAATTTCACTGGCGACTTCATCAAAATGCAAGAGCGCTACAAACTGAAGCAGCCACACAACGAAAAGCGACACCCAGCAAAAGCAGAGAACGACAACAACAAGAAGAAGAAACATCAGTTGCCCCAGGAGCTGCTTGACAAATATTCGCGTGGCGATGGCGTCGAAGCGCGCGGTGTTAAGACCCGTCACTTCAAGGCGCAACAGGAGCGCAAAGAAATCTATCACACATATGCCAACGAGCAGGCAGCACGCACGGAGCTGTTGCTGCAGGAGACCGCTGGCCAACTGGAAGCGGACGAGGAGGAAACAACAGCCAGCTATCGCCAGTCGGAGATTGCGGCAAACGTTGATCTGCAGGCGGCGTCGAAGCATTTTGAGCTGAAACTCGAACACGGTCCGTACTCGATGCGGTACACGAAGAACGGTCGTCATTTGCTGCTGGGCGGTCGACGTGGTCATGTTGCCGCCTTCGATTGGGTGACCAAGAAACTGCACTGTGAATTCAATGTGATGGAAAGCATCGCGGATGTCCAGTGGCTGCATGTGCCCACCATGTATGCGGTGGCCCAGAAGGAATGGACGTATTTCTACGACAAGAAGGGCACCGAGCTGCACTGCGTCAAGCGCTTGGCGCAAGTCAATCGTCTCGACTTTTTGCCCTATCACTTTCTGCTGGCTGCCGCCAACAATGCCGGCTATTTGTCCTGGCTGGACGTATCGATGGGCCAGCTGGTGGGTAACTTCAATACGAACCTCGGTGATATACGTCTGATGCGTCACAATCCCGCCAACGGTGTGCTGTGTGTGGGCGGCGGCAAAGGTGTCGTGTCCATGTGGTCACCAAAGGTGCGTGAACCGTTGGTCAAGCTGCTGACGCACACCACAGCGATGACGGCGCTCACAGTGGATCCCAAGGGACTACATCTTGTTACAGCAGGTCTCGATCGTCAGGTCAAGGTCTGGGACATTCGTCAGCTGGCCGCCGAGCCCTTGGCCGTCTATCGCTTGCGTCTGCCGGCCAACGAGGTGGAGGTCTCGCAACGCGGCATGTTGGCCCTCTCCCAGGGCACGTATCTGGAGAGCTATACGCATGTGATTGGCAGCGGCGGAGGTGGAACGCGTTATAGCCACAATTTACCATACTTGCGACAACGTTGCGATGCCTTTGTCCATGGCATGCGTTTTTGTCCCTACGAGGATGTCTTGGGTATTGCCACGGCCAAGGGTTTCCAATCGCTGCTCATGCCGGGCGCTGGTGAACCCAACTACGATGCCCTGGAGGACAATCCGTATGAGACGAGCAAACAGCGACGGGAGCATGAAGTTCACGCTCTGCTGGAGAAGATTCCGCCTGAATTGATCACGTTAGATCCGCATGAAATTACGGCGGTGGATGCGCCCACGCTGCAGGAGAAGGTGGATGCCAAGAGGCAGCTGTTCCAGCTGAAGCCACCGCGCATCAACATGCAGCCCAGGCACAAGATGAAGGGACGCGGCGGCAGCGCCAAGATGGCGCGCAACAAACAGATCGTCAAGGATCTGCAGCGCAAGGTAAGTGCAAGCACACATGGGGGGTATTTATTATCTGTCCGATATCTGTCCGCTAAAGCTGTCGAACTTTAAATGCACAGTGCAAACGGTATGAGCTAGGAGGCTGAAGAGTTTATAATCATACTTTAAGTATTTAACATTTGTTATGAGAAAAATCTGATTTGTAAAAAGTTGTTCACTGAATTAGATAGTGCAATAAGGCTGAGTTTTATTTCTAAATTCCCATTTAAACTTGCTTAAATCATGCAGTGTAAATGCTAGGAGCTAGGAGGCTTAAGTTATACACAGCAGAGTTGCCAATGTACATTATTTGATCGCGCAATAAGGCTGGATTTTTCATGCGGTGAAAACAGTAAGAGTTAGACTGCAATTTGCACACAGCAGAGTTGCCAATCGTGCTTTAGATTCAGTAAGCAAATTCTTTGTTTTTAGGATAAAAGTAGAACAAAGCTTTGTATAAAGTATTTGACATTATTTGATCGTGCAATAAGATTGGATTTTTCTTTTAAATCCCCCTTTCACACTCTAATCATGCTTTACTTTATTTGTGCTTGTTTCTAATTCTAATTTGTCTGCTCTCTCTCTTTCTCTTCAGGAATTCATCACGGAGCTGCGCAAGACTAAACAGAGCGTCATTGCTGCCCACAAACAGCAGGACGAAGGCGCAGAAGGAGCCAACAAGAAGAAGCCCAAAGCTGCGCGATCAGTGCTCGATCGCTTCAAGCCGAAGCCCGTCAAGAAGCAGCAGACGAAAAAGTAGTTTGTTCATTAAATTTATGTATAGTATAAACTCTATTATATTCCTATATATTTTTTTTTGTTTTAGTTAAACAATATGAAAATAAAATAAGGAAAAGTAAAAACGTGAAACTAATTTACAAAGCTGTTGAATGTCTCTAGAGGATTGGATTAAGATCGACAAGCTATATAGCATTGGACTTTTTTCGCTTACAACACAATTTGTAGTGTTTTAAGTTCTAGGTTCATAGAGTCTAAGAACTGTAAAGAATAATTTAATGAGTTGCTCCCCATTTTGTGTAAAGATCTCTTTAGTTATTTGAAAATATAAGCTTAGCTTTTTAAGTTTCTTTATTACGATCAGTTTTTATGCTAGGATTTCAGGCCATGACTTTCAAAGACAACATTTGATTGGAATATTTTATATTAGAATCAGCTTCTTCATATTCTCAGCACTTTAATTAAATAGTAAATTATTTCCAATGTTGCTTATCTTGATTTTTGCAGCTTTGGCTATATTTCAGTTCATAAAAAGGCAACTCAGGCACAACTTAATTAACTGAGTTTGTTAGAAGATCGTCCTATCATATTCAATACTCTTCAAAGATATTTACAAAGTATTCTGGCATTTCAATTAGTTTATTGTTTGTCCCCTCCCACAATTTCCATTCCCCTCGGAAGTTGCGTAGTCTACAATTTACTTAAATGTAATTCACGATCGGATTCCTCCTCTAATCATAGCTGAGGACACATTTCAAGTAGCTGGCAACTTGTTGCGCGTTCTCCTGCTGCTCCAGCTCCTTTAACACCGCCTCCAATCGTCCAGGTTCGCTGCGTTGTCGTGCATAATAGTACAGATTAACAATGCGCTTTTGCTGCTCAAAATCCTTGCCAACGCCGCCCGTCACCTGCAGCTTGGCCACATTGTCGAGCACCTGAGGCGCCAGCTCGGCGAGTGCGGCTAGGAGAATGCCATTCTGCTGGCGGCACAGCGTGGACATCGCTGTCAACGTGGCATCCGCGACGCTCGGTTTGAGCAGCAACTGTGGCAGATAATTGAGCAGCCGCTCGAACTGAAGTTCGCCGCCGTAGCCTTCGTAGAGTTGCCGGCGTTGAACGATCTCGCCGAGCAGCTGGAGCATGCGAGTGGCGCAACCTTCGCGCGTGGTGAAATGCTGCTCCACATACGCCTCGATGCACAGCTGCATGAGGCCGCCCATTTGATGCGCCTGCTGCTGCAACAGCGCCGCACCGTTCTCTAGCAGAAGTGCACGCAATGCGGCCACCAGACGCAGTTGCTCTTCGGGCGACAGCGTTCGCAGTTGCCGCACACATTGCTGCACATAGTGCAAGAGGGATCCGTAGTCATCGTGTTGTTCCGGCTGTGCCGACGGAAAGAAGCGACACACGAGCTGCACGAGTCGCAGATTCTGTGGCACGCACAGTTCGCCGCCGGCGGAGGCATGCAACAGCTTGCGACGCTTGCCGGTGGCAGTTTGGGGCATCACTTGTGGCACACGCTGATAGGGAAAGCTGCACTCCTTGAGAAAGTGCCGAAGGAAACTCTGCGCATAATTGTCGCGCAGCCATTGACTGAGCTCGTGCGTCGGCTCCAGCTCGAACTGCTGCTGTTGGGCCGCCTCGTGCTGTTGCACCAGCTGCCACAGCTGCGTCATGATGTCCAGCAGCACATGGAGACTCTCGGCCGCATCCGCGCTGAGCAGCAGTTGCTCCTTGAGCTGCTCCTTCTCCTTCGTCTGCTGCTGTTGTGGTCGCACCTCGAGCCAGTTGTCCTGCAGCAGCGGCATCAACTGCTGCACATACCCACGCAGCTGCTCATCCGATGTCTGACGTTGTCGCTCGCCCAGCAGCGCATGCAATCCACGTCCATCCACTTTAATCGGCAGCCACACATTGTAATACTGCGCACGGTCTCCATCGTAGTGCTCGACACGTGCTGCTGATGACTGCTTGGCCAGCTCCGGCTGTTGCTCTACCAGCAGCAGTGTGCCAAGGATTTGCTGCAATCGCTGCAGCACTTTGGTGCGCCATTTCACCGTCGTCTGTTGTCCCTGGGTCAAACGCACGGTGAGCACACGATTCGCCTGCTGTGTGTCGTGACGTGAACGCGATATCATGTCAATAAAGTGCCCAATGATCGTGGCAGCACTGCGCTCGGCCAGCGTGCGTGCGGGCACACGTTGGAGCAGCACATCGAGCAGCAGCAGCGAATCCTCTTGAATCGCCGGCTGCACATGCGTCATCGCACATCGCAGATAGGCGGCAATGATGTGAAAGAACGGTACCATCGCTTGCGTGGGCAGCGCCTCGAGCACCACGTCCAACGTCTTGCAGGATTCGCGACGTACTTCGCGCTCCATGTCCAGTGCACCGGCCGCAATGCCTTGGAAGAGTTCATTCAGATGTCCAATTAGATGCTCCGCCTGTCCCTGTTTGACGGCATCGCGTACATTCCGCAATGCATCGGTGCGAAACTTAAGATTGTGATGCTTCAGTCGCGAAAGTATCTCTTTCAGATTCAATTGCCTTTCGCCGCTGCTGCTGAATTCTTTGAGTTGGCCGCGTATTTCGATTTTGCGCACCTTGAAATCGGTTTTGGTCACATTTAAGCCTTTGGGCAGCTTGGCGCCCTTCAGTTTCACTTTCGCTTTCTCGGCTCGCAAGTTCTTTTTGTGATGTCCACCCATTTTGATTGTGTGATTTGAATTTAACTAATTACTGCTGTCCGTGCTCCACAATTTGAATCAAAACAAACATGTGCTACGGCAGTGTGACCAAGTGAGCATGTTACAAAAATATACCGAAATACTACGTGGCCAGTATTAGCAGCTGGTTGCACGTTCAGCTGCATGATTTTTGCTACAGCGCCATCTGTCCATATTTGAATAGCTAGCTCGATTTGTTGCTACATGCTATTTCTTACAGATGGCGCCACTCATTTATCTTATTCTAAATTAGAAACTTGGTTAATCCAAGGATATCATTGTTATTATATTTTTGATGTATTTATGTCCATTGCACAATAAAACGGCTTGTTATACAATATCTTATAGCATATTCGTCTGTTCTTAATTCACTTTAAAAATGCCTTGCTTTAAACAAAAATAGTTGTTGCGATAAAAAAAATCCCTATGCTTAGTCAAACACTTTTCTAGTGATAAAAACCAAAGCTAAATAGTTTTTGGACGCTCGAATATTAAAATTCATCCTAATTGCTCAGATAAACATGCAAGATCAGCACTAGTATGACACATTACCTGATAAGTCCCAAAACTACGCATGACTGTTTTTCTTCAACGTTCATGATAAATTTATTGAGAGTTGGTGGAATTTGCCCAAAATGAATAATTAAGTGTACTTAATGAAATTTTTTATAAGAATCGGCAAAGTCGATAAATTACATTTTCAAATCAAACGAGCAGAGATGAAAGGAAAATCGATTGTCTGATTGTCTTAGCTACTTTTTCAACTATCAACCGTATAAAATGCAACACAATAACAATAAAATAGTTTGCTTTTTAATAAGTACAAATATAGCGAAAATATATATTTTTTATTTTGATTTATTAAGTAGTTGAACCAGTGCAGCAATAAGTTTAAATTGAAATCAAAAAGCTTGCACAATCGATTAACCTATCGTGTTATCGCTGTCGTTCACACGATAGCGCTGCCACCTGTACTGCACTTTGCGCGCGCACTTCAAATCAGTTGCGTAGCCCACACAGTTGAATGAGACTTTGGTGCTAATCAGATTTACGTATCATTGCTAATTGAAAGGTGTGCCCGCGTTTGATGTGGCACGACCTTGAAAGACAATGCCAATTACCTAAATGCTATCCTGCTGTTTTAACCACATCCTGTGAGCGTGCTAATTGTTGGCACAAAACAATTTATGGCCGTTTTTTGTTTTGTCAATCAATTAATCAGGGCGTGTGTGTGCTTTCATTTTATAATACACATTGCTTAAATGCAATTAGTTTAAAACGCTGCCTAAATATCAGACGCTTAGAGATTATAGGAGAAGTTGTGTGACTACAAGGTCAACCAGTTGACCGGGTTCAAAGTATTTTTTGCAATGTGGATGCTACTCGTTTTAACTAACACTTAACTAATTATATCTCGCCCACAGCGTGTAAATTTCGCAGTAGCGCATTCCGTAGCGCATAAATTAATATCAGTTTGTAGTTATTTAGTTGTGCAATTATTGAGCGCAACAAAAAAATGTTCTATGCTAATGTCTTAGTAATGTCAAGTTAAGTGCACATATGAATAGTGCAATAGGCTAGCGAGAAGACAGACAGCTGACTGCTCATTTTTGTGGATTGTCATTTATATTTGGTGATTCCGCGATGTGGTTCGATCGATGCATTTTTGATCCAAATGCCAAAACGATTTTCAATATTTGAACAGCCAAGTAATTGAGCTCTTGCGGCTTTTGAGTGTTAAATAATGAACCCCAGCGGCCAGGGCTGTCAACCAGCTGGACGATTTCACACCGCCTGCGCAACGCTCGCCAATCAGCGACAACATTAAGAGCCCCCGGGACAACAATAGAAACAATGCACATGCATCAAGGACGCATCAAAAATATGAAAACTTTTTCTGAAATTTCAATTGTTGTTTTTGTTTTTTTTTGTTGTCTTTTGTTTTTGTTTTAAGTTTTTTCGAAGGTTTCGCCGGCGCGCGTGGGTGCGGTAATTTAAGTGATAACGTTTAACGACACGTCAGACGATTGACAGAGAGTTGCACAAATTCGCGCCCCATCCGACCAAAACAAACAAAACGCTCAAGAAATTAAAACAACACACAGCAAGAACAAAAACAATCATTCACACACACTCACACACACACTTGTGTCGCATCGGATGGCAACTCTGCTTAGTTCACTTCGTTTTTGGCGCGTTCTCCACTCGTGTGGCATTCGTCTCCAATGTGCCGTCGCCGTCGTTGTCGTCGCTTTGCCTAGCCTGGGACAATTCGCCGCTTCAGTTGTAATCGAAGTTTGAACCTGCGCGGTCGTGCTTTTTTTTTGCCGCCTGGCTGCGCTTTAGCTGCTGCCCAAAAAAAGTAAAACACAAACACAAGAAAACGACAAAAACAAAGTAAAATTATTCAATTCGTAATTAGTAAAAACCAAACAATTTGCAAAGACGCTTTTACTTTACTGTTGCGTGTCTTTCGTTTTCTTTTGTGTGTTAGTTGAGAAACTTGAAACATTTTTGTTTGTGTGCGCTGATCAAAGTTTTTAAGAAAATGTGCCAGCAGAACTTGCGAACAACAATAATAACAATTTGCCAAATTATTTTGTAATCCACCAACAATAACAATAGCAGACAGTTTGCCGGCCAGCAGCAGCAGCAGTAGCAATAAAAACAAACGCCAGCAGCAACAATAACACATACAAGCAAACGTAATAACGCATGCAACAGCTGCAGAGAAGCAGAACAACAACAGTTATAAGAATACTACGAACGAGAAGAAGAAGAAAGCTTAAAAGCCGGCACGTCTGCGTCGGCGTTGTAAGCTCAGCTTCAAACTACAAGCTCACCAACACAAACGTATTTGCTGCTGTGTGTGACCGAATGTAAAACGCAGGTAAGCTTTGCTTTATGCTCAGAGAGTGGGAGAAGAAGTGAGACAAACAGAGAGCAATGGCATTATCATTTGCATTGTCAACAGTTGGTCGCAATGAGCTTTTCACAGTGTGTCAGTATGTGTGTGTTTGTGTGCTGCATCGGGGCATTTCCGCTGTTTTTTTTTCTTAGCCAAAAAACTGCAGGCGATTTGTTATTGTTGTTGTCGGTGCTTGACCCACAATAATTAATTAACAACATGATGGTCTAGTCTAGTTATTTTTGTTTCAGTTGAAGTTTAGTGTCAAGTCATCCTTGTTGTGGCGCCCATAAATACAACTGTGTCATTGACTTGTGTGCCAGCCACAAAGCTCACTGTTGCAAGTCAGATCCAATCTATAATTGCGCATTATACTTGACATATGTGTTAGCTACCTTTAGCTGACTCTATCACTTGCCACATCTTTGCTTTTTACCATTTTTCATTTTTCACTTCTCAGTTTTTTTTGGTTTTTGTGTTATGAATCATCAATGAAGCGTTTTTTTTTTTTTTGTTTTTGCCCTGCGATCTTTGCCATGTGCTTTGAGCTTTGAGTTCCGTTTAACACTGGAAAATTGGAAAGTTGCAGTTCAGATTTTGAGAGTTGAATACTTTGACCCTGCGAAAGTATTTAGGCGCCCACTGAGAGAGTTGAACTTGCCTACAAATTGAGGTTGTAGTTAGTTATTGTATTTATGGATAATCCCATATATTTTCATGTAGAAGCAATGCAAATGATTATATCTTAAATTTTTAACATCTACACATTAAATCTTGCACAACATCTTGCAAATATGAAATTTCGCATTATTACAAATTCAAATTTTTTCAAAAATATGAAATTTTGCATTAGTGGCTCAGAGCTAATTTGTATTTTTTAATTTTATAAATAAAGAATATAGTTTTCATTTATCTGTGATTTCATTGTTTCAAAATTGTCAAATATTTATTGCTATTGTTATTCAAAATTGCAATCGGTAAAAATTCTAGTGAAAATCAATTCAAGCTAATGGCAAGTATCTCGAAATTTTTGTGCAGTGTCGCTGTGACATTTTGAGCCACGCGTTTGACGTCTGTTTTGCTCTTGCAACTTTCTTGAATTTGATTTTTTTTTGCTTTTTTTTCTTTTTCTTTTTATTTTGTCGGTCGTTTATTATCGACGACGATCTTGGCAGCGACAATTCCGAAACCAGAAAAAAAGTGTGCGACTTTGAGCCAAGTTCGACACCAAATGATGTCATTTTTTTTGTTGTTTTGTCTTGGGGGCACTTGAAAAGAACCCAAAATTCTGATGAACGGCAAGATCACAACAATAATAGCAATAACAATAGCAATAATAATAATAATAAAAATAATAGCTAAAATAATTATTGTCAGTCGCATTTTCTCCCGTTGAGCTTCGTCTTTTTATCTTTCTCTTCTTTCATTCATTTTCAGCGAGTTCTGCTTTTGTTTATTTGTTGTTGTTGTTTTTTTTTTTTTTAATTTTATCAGTTAACCTCTGACTTTATGCTTTGCTAATTTAAGTTTAGTAATTACTTGTATACACACCGAAGCGTACACATTTTCACGGTATCAACAAACAGAGGCAGATAAAGTCAGTCGCGATAGCACGAGAGTCAACCTCATTTCAGATGAAGATACAGATAATTAGATAGATACAAAAAAAAAAAAAAAAAAAAAAAAAGAATCAAGCACTTATCTCAGCTTAACTCAGCTCTTATTTCCAGCTGGATAAATTGATGCATAGTTGATTGTTTTCAATTAGAATGCGATTTGCATATATTATTATTATTATTATTATGTATTTCTTTTAATTGTTGCTTCATCACATATTATTATTATGTGTGTTTTTAATAGAATGTTTCGAATTTGCATTTATTCTGCATATTATTTTACGTTGCCAGTTCCAAAGAAACTAGTTGAACGAATTAAAGCTTTCAGAAGCAACGAGCATTGTAATTTGGTGCTTTTGTTTAGAAACAATCTCGCAATTCTTGAGAATTTTAAAGGCGAGCTATCAATGTTTTATGGACACTGCATAAACAGTGAAGCTTTGCTAAAGTGTATTAAATTAGATTGTGTTTTTATCAAAATTGAATGTTATTACAATTTTAATTAAAAGAATATTAAAATGGAAAATTAAAAAATTTCTTTTCGATTATTTTAAGTAAAAAACTGAAGCATAGTAATTCGCTTTAAATTTATATCTAACGAGTAAGAATGCTACAGTCGAGTGTGCTCGACTGTGCGATACCAGCTTCTCATTGTGAATAAAATCTAAACCACACTGTTTTGTGTCATTTTAAAATATACCAAAATAATATACTACAAATATACTAAAATTATAACAAATTGCATAGTTGGTATATTGGCGTAGTACTATATTAAAAAATACACCAAATTAATATACCACAAAATACTCAAATATACAAAATTGATATTGTACTACATTCAAAATATACCAATGAGTGCAAAATATATCAGATTGTCAGCCAAAACAACTAGGTTCCTTAGTAAGTAGGGTCGGAGATGCCTCCTTTTGCTGTTCTTTGAAGTACAAGTCAATAATACACTTCCCTATAGGTAGCAGACATAAAAATTATGTATAGTGCAGTTTTACTGTAGCTTTGGGGTGCAGCAGCACTGAACTGAAATTTTTAAGACTATGTACAAATATTAAATTTCCGAAATCTGCAATTCTTTCATATATGTATACTTATTTTGAGCAAATGTAGAATGGAATTTTCTGTAGTAGCATTAGACGTGGGCGTAATTGGTTGCTCTTCCAGTTCGTATTTTGTTGTTGTTGTTTTCTTCAATTATGTTTGCGATCGTTGTTAGCGTTTTATTACTCAACGCAAAACACTGTTCTGTTACCTAGAACAAAGATAAGGCATTCAAAAGATACAAGCTACAAATTCTTCTCAGATTGCAATAGCAAAAAGATAAAAAGAAAACAACAACAAAAAAACAACAACTGAAACAAATTATAAAACTCGATTTTCACAGTTAAATTTAACTGTGTTTTCATATAAATTACCAAGAAATTCTGTTTAACTCGTAGCCAAAAGGTCAGCGCAAAAAAAAATGTATAGAATGTTTGACTATAATAAATATTTGCAGAGCAATCGCAGTGGGGAGAAAGAGACTAAAAAAGTATTTCTACATGAGGGAGTGCATTTTTATCTAAAGACACACATTGTGGTATGCAAACGAGTTGCGATGAGTCAGAAATGTGTGACAAAGTTGCAATCACTTCTTGATTGAACTATTTTGTAAAACTAGAGACGCAATAAATTTGAAAATGCTAATAAAAGGATTTTCATGGTAATGAACGGCTAAATTAGCAGCAAACCTGGATTTAAATCGAGAATAAAATAGTTCGAGTTTGGACATTTGCTTTTAATCGAAAGTCAATCAGCTGCATAAACTCACAACACACGTTCAACTTGTTATTAATGGGAATCGAAGTAGTTGAACAGACGCCAGACGGCGATGAGAAAGAAGTATTACGTATGAATTGCAATCAAATGGATCCATTTGATATGCTATCTAATTGTTAGCGGTTATTTGTGCACTCGAAATTGTGCATTGATTGACAGCAGCCAAGAAAGTGGCAAACAGAACATGAACTACTTGCAACTAGTGTAAATTTCCCCCTTCTCTTTTTTTTTTTGAAGTGAAAGCATGGAAAGTGAATTGAACAATCGCAAAAACCCCGAACTCAGGAGTTTTGCGCCGCAGACAGAAGGACAATGCCTGACCATCGTGTTTCGGTCAGTGTCAACCCAAGTCGACCAATGTCGTGGCCGACGGGCAAAAAAAAAAAGTAGTACACACAATAAAAAAGAAAAAAAATCGAACAACTGTCAAAAGGTTGGAACATTTGCTGCATTAACTGCTGCCCCCAAATGGGCGGCACCTCGTTCTTGGCCAAACTAGCGAGTGCTCCCCCTTTTCACCGCTTCCCCGCGGTCGCTCACACTCACTTTCGCTCTCTCTGTCTCTCTTTGCTTGTCGCGGAGCTGAGCTGAGCTGAGCTGAGCTGACGAGTGGTCAGTTATTATTACAGTTATTGCGTCTACCCCTGACGTCCTGACGTCCGGCTCGCGTCCGGTGCTGTCCCAAGTCATGGCGTGTCCGCTCTGAATGTGTGTTTTTGTGCTCCTAATGGCTCATGCGCGACTAAATGCTTTGCTGTTTGACTAGTCGACCAAACTGACTGACTGCCTCACTGACTGACTGCCTCACTATCCATATATCCGACTTGTGATTGCCTCACTCACCTTCCTGCCCGAATATTCGACTGCCTTAGAGGCTGACTGACTCACTGAATGACTGACTGACCAACTGACCGACTGCTTACTATCTGGATATTCCATTTTGACTGACAATATTTCTGATTTTCTCAGAGTCAGAGACTAACTATATATCCGACCTCTGATTGCCTCACTAAGCAACCGCCCGAATATTTGACTGCCTCAGACCGATTGCCTTACTGACTGCCCGACTGTCTCACTATCTTTTTATCCTATTTTGACTATTTTTCTGATTGCCTAAAAGTCAGACTAACTGCCCGACTGCATCACTAGCTGTATACCCGACTTCACTTCTGATTGCCTCACTAACGAATATTTGACTGCTTTAAAGTATGACTAACTGACTGACTGACCGACTGTCTTGCTGTCTGATCGATTGCCTCACTATCTGTATATCCTATTTTGACTGACTGACTATTTTTCTGCTTGCTTTGGAGTCAGACTCACTGATGGCTGCCTCAATATCTTTATAGCTGTCCTCTGATTACCTTACCAACCTACTGCCCGAATATTTGACTGACTTACTGACAAACTGACCGTCTAACTTGCTGACGAACTGACTGCCTTACTAACTCTATATCCTATTTAGACTGCTCTTAAAGTCTGACGAACTTTCCGACTGCCTCACTAGCTATACATCTGACATCACTATCTTTCTGATTGTCTCACCAACCAACCAATGTTTGACTGCCTTAAAGTCTGTCTGATTGACCGACTTCTTTACTCCCAGTTTTATTATATATTACTTGCTTGTCTGTCTTACTTTCTCACTCACTGGTAATCTCCTTAAATCACTGACTGACTTAGAGACTCCTGACTATTTTTCTATGAATTTGTGATGACTGATTCTACCTCAAATTTATTATTCGCACTCTGACTGATTTACTGATTTCCAGACTGACTTTATTACTGATCTCATCGAGAGGAGAGAAAGGAAAGAGGAAGCTCTCTGAACGCCCAACTGCTTCAGCCTCTGACATTCTTATTGTTGGTTCAAACCATTGCCATAAAAACTGGCTCTCTCTTTGACTAACTAAACAACTGACTTTCTGGCTAACTCAATGACATTATGACTGATTTCTTGACTGACTGACTTCACGACTGACTGCCTTACTGGTTGACTTTCAGACTGCCTGACTGACGGTCTGACTTCTTAACTGACTGACTTAATAACTGACTGCTTGACTTCCAGACTGCCTGACTTTTTGACTGCCTTGCTTCCTTACTACCTCACTTTCATACTGCCTGAGTTCCAGATTGCTTTATGGATTTCACTGCCTTACTGACGCACTTGTTAGTTTCTGTCAGACTGACTTTTTGCCGGGGTATTCAAAAATCTTGTTACAGGACATCAGAAAAACCCGCCTGACCGACTGATTTTACTACCTGAATTTCTGACTTTGGGTTAGCGTAACCAAAAGTCTAATCAAGCAGCTAACTGACCAAACGCCGGCCATCTGGTCGAGCAGTCTGCAGTCGAAATGCAAATCGCCTCGACCCAGACATGCATCCTATCAAAAAAAAAAAAAAAAACGAGGGGCAGTTCGCTCTTGGCCCTGGCCCAGGCCGAGAGCTGTTGCCATTTAAAGGAGGCGCCAGCATTGTGCTGTCGTGCCGCACGGAATGCTTAATTGCAATTTGCACTGCAATCCAATGGCAATATTGTCGACGAGACGCGGCTTCCCATGAAGTACACAACAGAAACTGAAACTAAGTAACAATTAACAGCTGCAGCTGATCGACTTATAGTTACCCTGTAAATATTAGATAAATAGATAGATAGATTAGATATTAAATATTAGATAAAGTACACAAAAATTGTTGTGTGTCTTTGACTTTAGTAATCAATAAGAGATATTTGGCAATCACTTAAATGCGAATGAGATACCCTGTAAAATGTAAGAGAATATCAGGTTGACTATTTCACATATTTTCCAAGTTCGCTTTTAATTAAAATAGAAGCATCTTAATAGTTTAAGTTATATAATGAGTGTTTGTGACATGCATCCTAGCAAGTTGTCATACCCACTCTGCGTTGTTTAGTGTGTATAGGGTATGAACCACAACTAAACATGGGAATATTGTCGATATAAGCCACAAATGAGAATGCGGGCGCTATGCTCGAATTGATTTACCGCAATTCCAATTGCACACAAACACACACACACACACACACACACACACACTAACATAAACAGCTGTTATGATAGACACACGTGTGTGCACATGTGTAGGTGTGTATGTGTGTGTGTGCAGTCCATTAATATAACGGTCAACTAACTGGACAAGCGCTGTCCAATTTGATGTGGAGTGGAGCCTTGTGTGTGTGGCCCACATTCAATGTCCGCCATTCACAATAAACATTGCCCTAGTCGACATTGTCAATGTCGCAAATGGATTGCCCTGAAAACACCGGTAACCGAGAAGACTTTGAACACTGTGGAACTGGGAGGGAATAAGAAGAAAGAAAAGGTGAAGAAAGGAGAACGCAAAATAGGAAGATTAAGAATTGAAAGACGAAAGTAGTAGGGCACTAATAGGAAATGGAAATGTTAGGAGTTAAAACAAAACTGTAGAAGATATGCTAATGAAAGAGAAAAGTAATGAAAAAGGAAAGAAAAATATTTAAAGGAAATACAAATATAATTTAAAGCCGTGACGAGGATGCATAAAGGGAAGTTGAAGAGTTAAAATTTAAGAAAAAGAATCCAGTAATGAGAAATGAGTATATTATATTGTGAATTAGAGCAAGACTATAGAATAGATGGTAAATAAAGGAGAATGAATAGGTCATAAATAAAAACATGAATAAATCAATTTTAAAAAAATAAACAAGAATGAAACAAATGTGCATTTGTCTGGAAAATTGTGTTCTTCAAAAAAAAAAAAAACTTTAAGAACCAATTACTTGAAACTTAGAACATTAGTGTAAAAAATACCAAATTTAAAAAAAGACCTAAAATTGTAGATTTAGTTTACACAATTCTATAATCCATAAAAATTCTTATAAATCCAGTTAGTCAAGCAGTTGCGAACCATTCTCAATTGCAGTCTAAGAGAGGAAGTCCCGACTGTAGTTGAGAAACGTTAGGAATTTCGATGGATCTGAGTGCAATAATTTAATCATAAAATAGTAAAATAAGAAATAAGTAGTGAAAATAATAAAAAAAAATATAATATTTTTTTGTATTAAGATTTTAGATCTTAAAATTTTAAAATTTTTTCATTCTAATTAATAACAACTTGGGTCTTATATTCAATTTTCTTGATGTGTTTTCGAACACTAAGATTTTCAGGTTCTTGACGCATTTTTAAGACCAAAATCTTTATTATAAAAGTTTTTTTTTGCTGTGTATATTCTTTAATTGTTGTTGTCCCCGGCAAAGACAAATCTTGCTATCATAAAAACACCGTTTTTAGCTTAAAGGTTTCTCACGTGCTGTTTCGCATCAAGACAATGCATCTCACACCAATGTGCGTGCCCAGATCCTTTTTAAAGGAAGTAATGTCTGAGTATTTGTGTGTGTATTATTGTTGTGCTCCTGTTTTCCTTTTCGTATTTTATTTTATTGCTTTGGTAGCGGCATTTCTATTTGGTTTTTATTCTCTTTTTCAACACGCTGGTAAGGTCGTTGGGAAGTGGAGACATCCTTTTGTTATCTGCTGCTGTAAATCGTTTGTTAGTGCGAGGAGATTGTGCGGGTACCCCAAAAAAAAAAACGAGTCAGCCTTCCATTCCTTACTATTTTGCACCCTCCTAGAAAATGGCACGCAACTGTTTGGTTGGCACACACGCACCATGCCAGCTGTGTAACCTCATTTGGAATGATTAGACAATCACTTGACTCGGCTTGATACAATTGCAGCACTTTTCACTTTTCAAATAGTTGAAATTTGTATGCAACCTTTTGGGCGACCTCTTTTTGCTGTAGTTTTCCCTTTCGTTGGCGTGCAAAACTCAACAAGTTGTTTGGCCACCTTTTCACAGTCTGTTTAACGCACCTGTGCGTGATCCACACAACTTGCAACAGACTTCAAGAGAGTGAGAAAGAAAGGGAGAGAGAGAGTTCAGGTCACCTCACTGCGAGTCACAGAACTATTGTGCTTGATTTTTTCGATACTCATCCATTTTTAATGGCACACAAAACGCACAGCCAGGGTCCAACATTGATAATTGTCATTACCGCTTGCTTGGCTCGGTGTGGCATGCCACATGTGTCCTGCTGTTGTTCGGTGGGTGCGGCGCAAAATTCAAGTTAATATTAATTGGTATGTAATTGCCTGAAATGGAAAGTTCTTATCGTCAGCTATAAAACATCGCTCAAGTGCACATACTTACAGCTTATCCAAGGTGTCCGCTTTGTGGACCCCATAAATATCAGATCCCTTCATTATATTTTCCACAGCAAATTGATTGCTGTTCACGTTGACAAATTGGGTTCGAGTTACATTATTCAATTACACTTCATGCATTTGTTAATGCTGAAGACTTCATCAAATTGCAAAAGTGCAATAGTTGTATTACCTGCTGCGACAAATTGTAGTTGAGTCTGCTATCTAAATTAAACGTAATCACAGCTGTAACTGCCACATTTTGCCTTAAAAATCTATCGAATTGTAATCAAACCTTCAGCAACCATGAGGCGTTCTCTATTGTCTTGAAAGGTATAAAACTCTTTCACCTTAAGTCCAAGTCTTTTTAATTTTATTATTGCCAAGGCCAAAGCAGCCAGTCCATGTCTTTAATAAATAAATAAAATGATTGCTTATAAAATGTGATTAGAGAAATCATTTTCAAAATCAATTTTATTCAATTAGGTAAAATTAGCAGTTAATTTAATTTAAACATTTATTTTTTGTAGCTAAATATACTTTTTAGATCAGTTTAAATCAAGATTTGCAGTCTTCTTTTCAATATGGATTAGAACATTCTTCAAGAGTTGAATCTTAAAATAATATGTCTTGAATCTTAAATCACAAATGTAGCAAATAAAGCATACATTTAAGAGTTCCTCAACCTATAAATCCTTTTTCGAAATTAAGATAAAAAAAAATGTTGAATCAAGATTTACAATACACTTTTCAATCTATACATAGATTTTTCTCTCTCTGTGTTCTATACTAGTAGTGCATTCATATTTGACGCCACTGTAAACGATGCTGTCCACTTGCTGCAGCCAACTTAACAAGTCGCAGCTTATGCACCCAACTGACTGACCGAAGCTAATTGCTATGTAACGCACACTGACTTTTAACTAGCGTCAGCGCCTTACATCGCAATTCGCTCATTGAGTCGAGCGTTGAGCGTAGAGTGTGGAGTGTGGAGTGTGATAAGGGCAACGAGATGTTTAGACCGCGATACGAAGCGTTGTGTGTAAATATTGACGGCAGCGTTGCGATAGCAGATCAGTGTTATGCTTTATTTACCGCAATTTTGAGTCATGATGTCAATTAAAATGCATTCACAGCAAACTTTCCTCCTTGTGCCTTCGGTTTTCCTTCTCGTCGAGAGTCCCGACTGCTTTTTGCTGTGGGAAACATTGACCTTCGTTGCACATTTTCCATTTCTATTTTCATTTGCAATTGAA
Organism: Drosophila kohkoa; assembly: GCA_019972355.1. Taxonomy (NCBI): domain Eukaryota; kingdom Metazoa; phylum Arthropoda; class Insecta; order Diptera; family Drosophilidae; genus Drosophila; species Drosophila kohkoa. Next base: position 1,155,967 of record BJEL01000055.1, on the reverse strand, counting down.
AACTCTTAGCATTGGCATTTGAAGTGCAATGTTGAGTAAATAATTTATGCGAGTTTAATGGGTTGCTGCCTGTTTTTTTTTTGCTATTGCTTTTGTTGTAGTATTTTTTCAGCGTTAAACGCTCCAATGACGACGGCAGCGAGTTTTCCAGTCTCAGTCTCAGTCTCTGATTAAATTGCAAACGTTTGTAGTGTTAATTGCGTCAAATGTAAATTGAAATTGATGCAACACAATTACAAATACAAGCAAACATTTGATTTCACAATTGGCGCCACTGTGCGCCAATATATGTATGTATATTCACAATCAGAACCCTTTGAGGCACAGAATTATGGCGTAATTACAAGAAAATTTCATGAATACCTCTAGTTTGTTCTTCTGGATTTTTCCAAAGAAATTTCTGTGTGTGTGGGAGTTGAAACACGCTGTCCTGTTCGATTGTGTCGCATGCTAACTGGGGATATAGTATGAAAATATTGTAGACAATATTCAAATTACGCATACGCCGCGTGTGACATGACACACAAATCCCGAAATTCGGGCGTAACTCGCGCGGCTCATTAAAACAAATGTATCACAAAAATAACCACACTTATAAATACACTTTAAAAGTGGGTAAATACATAAAAATATGTTTTCCCCCCTCTCTATTCTCTTTCCCCCTCCAAGTACGCCTGATTACGCAGTTAATTACAAGCAGCAATGTTTAACCAAGCTAATCAACTACGGTTGTGTTTTTTTTTTTCGAGGATTACGCATTTATTATAATTGCATAATGTTCGCTTAACGGGACGCGCTTAATGAGTTCCAATCGCAGTAAATGAAATCAAATCAAATCAATTCAAAACGAAGTGAAGCGACAAAGGGGGGAACGGGGTAATGTAATTGTTATCGCATCTTTAACAGCTGCAAGCTGTTCGACTTGCATCAATTAAACTGAATGAGTCTTCAACTCTATGCAAAAGCAAAAGCAAAAGCCAATCGAAGTTCCTAAAATAGACGACTACTTATTGCCACTTGATCGACGCCTGACTACCCTGTGTACGTCTTGCAACATTTTTTTAGGGGTGTGCATTAAAATAGCACAATTATTAATCACTAGGAATTTAATCTGCAAAGAAGGCTTTTTTGCCATACAAAAGTATTTTTTGAATAGCTTATTCAACCAAATTTTTAGGAATCATGAATACCGTAGTTATTTTTGTATGGACCACGTGTTCGATTTATTAAAATTGTTAGAATTGTGTGTTAAAAATATTTCATATCTATTCATATTCCAGCTTTAGTATTGGGGATTCTTTTCTTTAACATTTTCAGTTTCCATATTCCAGAATTTTATTGCATATGCAACTTTATTTGTAATTGTATTCCAACATTTACTTCAGGCATTAATTTCCCTAATTTATACAGGATCTATATTTTTTTTAAATAAACAATTCTTTATAATTTGTTTTATTACTTATTTTATTTGAATTATTTTCCAATATTTATCTAAGGTAGCCATTTTCCCTAATTTCTACAGGGTATTTTATTTTGAAAATAATCTATTCTTTATCTGAACATTTGCTTTTGATTTATTATTTATTTTATTGCATACACAAATTTATTTATTATCTATTATATTCGAACACTTACTTCGTTACAATCGTTAGCCTAATTTTTACAGGGTATTTTTAATCGTGATTGCCTGACAAATTTGCTACTTAACAGCGTTGCGTGTACCGTTTATAGCTGACCCACAATGAAGCCTCGTCAAAGCACTTGCCGCATGACTCCCTGAGAGCCTGACGCCTTGCTCTGTTTTTTGTCTCACTTTCCCACGTTGCCCCTCTCTCTTTAGCGCTTTCCTTTTGCCCGTCCGCTATCTCGCTATCTGTCTGTCTGTGTCTCCAGCTGCGTGCGTGTCTTTACTTATACTTAAGTATTTGCATAGTGTCTCATTTGTCGTTTCGTGTTTTTGGATCTGGATTTTCCCCATTTCCGTTTTCGACTCTCGTTTTCATTCCCCATATTATTGGGTTTTTTTTGTTGTCCATGGTTTTCAAGCCGCGCTTACTGACCTCATGTGTGCATATGTATGTATGTATATTTATGAATGTGTGTATGTATGTATGTGTGTGTTTACAGTACTTATTTGTCTGTAAAAATGAAATGCCGCTAGTGACTCAATATTTCTGTTTCTGGAAGCTCGAAATCATTGCGAAAGTTTCGAGGATATCATAAAAGAGCTTATATACTGAAATCTGTAACGTTTTTATTTCTAGATTAGCTTTCAGATATTTCTACTGATTTTTTAGATACATATAAAGCTATTCTTTAATTTGTGATATTCTTTTCTATTCAATTAAAATGACCTATCGAATTTTAGAGTACGAAAGCTTAGAAACAGGTTTTTAATTCATGTAACATATTTTTATAATACATATATTTTTGCACTTTTTTTTTTTTTGCTTCAAATAAATTGATTGCGTTAACTTCATAAACAAGAAACATTTTTATTGAGTTGGAAAGCTTATTAACATTTTTATATTTCGTATATTTTTCCCTTTTTTTTTGCTGAAAATAAATTGATTGCGTTAACTTCATAAACAAGAAACATTTTCATTTTATGCTAGCCTCTGATTGAGCTGCAAGTAGTTGAATATCAGAGTAAAAGGTTTTCCATTTAAAAAAAAGTGTCTAAATTGTCGTTATTTGAAATATTTGGCAGATTGTCTTTCTTAAACTATCAAATGTTTAAAAATTTGTACTTAATTTGATTTCCTTCGATTCAATTTTTGTTTTCATTCACTACATTTGAATACTTTTAAGCAGTTACTTTGTCTAGTCTGCTTCTCAATGCTTTTCTAGGGTATTTGAGCTTATGGTTCGCACAGATTTGCACTGCTTTGTTCACACAGCGAAACAAGCCAGCTGTCTCTGTCTCTCTCATTGTCTTACTCTCCTCTGTTGTCTTCCCGTCTGTCAAGCGCACTTAGTCTCTCTCTCTCTCTTTCACTCTCTTTCTGCTTGCGGTGCTCTTCGGTGCACTTGCACTCGCTGCGATCTCAGTGTATTTCGATGCCGCATTGTTTCGTTTTCATTTTCATTTTCATTTCATTTGTTTTGCCATTTGTTTTGATTTACTTTGTGTCGCAGCAATTGCTTCTCTTCTCTCCCTCTATCTCTCTCTCGCTCACTCTCGTTTTCTCTGGCGTATTGTGTCTATTTACCTGACATTTGTTTGTCTTTCATTTGCACACACACACACACAGTGAGTCAGAAAAGTAAAGCGCTAGGTAATCGGTTAATCGGTTGCCCAAAAATACGCACAATTCTCCATTGTTTTGCTAATCATTTATTACAGTTGTTGTCGTTGTTGTTGTTGCTATTATTAATTCTCCATCAGTTTATTGTGTGCGCTTTGCAAATAAATTATGAAACATTGCGCGCACTTTTTATCGCAGCTCCCAAAATTGTCCCTTCACTTCCACATCCGGTAAACACAATTCTCTCTCTCACTCTCTCTCTCTCTCTCTCTCTCTGTCTCTGTCTCGCTCTCAGTCTGCCCTCGTTAGTCACATTTGAATGCCTTCGATTTTAGTTACAGTAATTACGCTTTGGCAACAAATTAATTGTAATTGTGCCATTAAGTCCACTTCATACATTGTAGCGAGTGCTGACTGTAGCGTGTGTGTTTGTGTGTTTTTGTATTTCCAATGACTGCAGCTTAACCTTCTACGCCTCTTGGTCTAAGCATCGTTTTTACGCCTTATTTAACAATGGTTTTTTATAATGTGGTTTCATTTTGTTGTTTGTTAAACTGCGTTTTTACGCGTCTCTTAACATCGCGAAGGGCGGCAACAAATTATAAAATGAAGGGTATACTAATTATGCTTAACTAGATGGGTAAAAGAATTAAATGAGTTTTCAAAATAATGCTTTAAATAAAGTGCAGCATATTTTCTAGATTTGATTTTTTAAAGAATATCATATATTTTGAATGTAGTATTACATCTATATATCAATTATAGTCCTTGGTATATTTGCGGTATATAAGTTTGGTATATTTTCAAATTAGTACCACATTATTTTGCTTGAATTTGAAATGGGTAGCGAGTATCTCACAGTCGAACACACTTGACTGTAGCTTTCTAATTTGTTTAACTTGCTCTGCAAATTTCCTCTCATAAGCATGCTTCCTTAGTCAAATTTGGTTGATATGTACTTGTTTATAGCTCTGAAGTTGTCTCTTCATCATCATATTAGCTTAAATTAATATAGTTTGTATATTCTGTATATGATTTGGATCTGAAAAAAAAAATGAAAATTATTTTTTACAGCAGTCGCTAAATCCAAATAATAAACCCTTTAAAAATGACAGGGTATTTCCGGTGCCATTCACTTGAAATGCTTGCAAATATTGCACATACGCAGCGTGTAACTAAAATGCAAATTTGTACATCAAATAGAGCAAATGGCTTTGCTTAGTGCAGAATTTGTGTGTATTTTTATTTTGTGGTTAATGCATTTGGTAAATTGCAAGTGTTTGGCCCAGCTGTTTCAACTCCCACACTGGGTGCGACAAATGCGTTCTGAATGTTAAGTAATTGTGTCTACAAGGCAAAGGTTACGACCCAGAATAAATGTATGTTTCATACCTATTGCAGTGATTCTCAAACGACAAAAAGTGATTCGTCGTCGTCTTCGTCGTCGTGTGGAAAACCCAAATTAAAATCGGATCACGCATAAAACATTTAAAACTTAACACAGTCCATGCGTTTGCCATTGGCTTTGACTCTTTCGCTTGGCAATTGGAAAGTTTTTTTCCCCCCCTTTGAATATTCTCAATATATGTACATATGTATATCCATCCATCCACTATATCATTTACATGTCGTTTATGGCGTGTCCTTCCTGACGGCTCAAACAGCTGCGTCTTTTCCTTTCACTCAGCACTCGAGTGTGCCACGCAATAATTTATTAAAAAACGGCAGAGTTAAAGAAAGAAAACTCAATTGTAGAAAAAAAAACTACATTAATATGTCATACGATATTTCCATACACTTGTTTTTGGGTTTTTTTTTTTTCATTCTGATTGTCTTAGCTGACGAAATCATTGACCATGATTATTCATCTGTTGTCCTTTTTACAGCTGACGGCGGCCAGGGCAAGGCAAGGCCAACACATGGCGTTTAACGTCCTCAGCCATTATCAAGCAAAGACAGCAGCAGCGGCAGCGACGCTTCATTCAACAGTGCGTGTTGTAACAGCGAGTAACATAGCTGGCAGCTACGCAACGGCAACGAAAACGAGAGCGACAACTACAACGGACAATTGCTGGCAGCTCGCAGGTCCCGCTGCAGCAGCGTCATTAAAGTCCCAACCGCCAGCCTAAACGAAACAAAACGAAAGCGTGAGAGGACGAGAGCAAGAGCGAGACAGCAACAGCAGCACAGCTGATTGACAAACAGACGCGTCACATTGATCATCTCTCATAATGGGCACAAAAACTCAACCGCAATTGGCCAAAGGTAAGTTAAGAATGCATTTTTCTTTATTAAATTACAATTTTTAAAATATTACATTTTTAAAATATTACATTTTTAAAAAAGAGTTAAATAAGAGTGTAGGCATATTTCTACCATAAATTAAAAATCTTTTCGAATGCTGTGTCTTTAAGAATGGTTCTAAAGTATTTAAGAATATTAACAATGTTTAATAATACATCGCTGCGCTTAATCAGCATATCTTCAGTTTAAAGATAAGCAATCTTTAAGCCATTATTTTTACTTTTAGCACGCAAGCGTCTTGAAAAATTTCAAATAAAATGCAAATTGCAATATGAAAAGCGTTTAAATGCTTTATGTAAATTTGTAAGTGGTGTGACTTCATTTTGCAAAAAAAAAGGACTTTAAAAATAAAGTAGTGCTTCGAATATGCTCGAGTAAGTGAAGTGAAACTGATTTAATGCATGTGAGAATTTTTAGATAAAATTAAAAGACTCTTCTTGAGTTTTTTAGAATGTGAAGGCTGAAGAGGTGTTTTCCCAAGAAATCTTAATTCTCGCTAGTGTAATCAAATTTTAATGGATCAGTTATCTGATACAAAGTAAAGCTACAATTGAGTGTGCTCAACTGCGAGATACCCGATACTCATTTTTAATGAAAGCAAAACATTGCGGTATTATTCTTATATATATATATATATATATATATTTAGTAGAACATTCAAAATATACCATACAGTGCTAAATATACCAGATTTTCAGCCAAGGCAACTAAGCAACCTTAAAAAGTATTTCTTAAATAACTTCTATAATTTTTGTCTGATCGCAATTAAATTTTCAGAAATTATAGAAACTAAAGTTATTATTGTGTGTACCAAAATTCTAGATTCAAAATTGCGCTTGTTATTCGATTTTTGTCGATTTGCGAAGGCGAATAAGAAACAAATTTGATCTGCATGGAAAAGTTACAATTGCTGTAAAAAAACATGACGGCTCCATCTCTTGTAATCTCTGAGATGTAGGTGTTCATTCGGTCGGACAGACATTTCTATATCGTCTGGGCTTTTGACGCTGATCAAGAACATACATATGTACATATATACTTTATAGGGTCGGAAATGCTTTCTTCTGTTTGTTATATTCATTTCATAGAGGCACAAATTTAATAGCAACTAAATATAAATAATACGTAATAAATAAAAAATAAATACAGAATAAACAAAATTTTAAATTGGAGAATTTCAAAATAGAATAACTTTTGTTTTTGGCCTTAGACTCAAATGACTTTTTGAATAAAATGCTATAATTGAATGATTGTATATCGATGTCAAATTTCTCGATGATATCATTAACAAGAAGAAAAAGTTAGCTGAAAGAGTTTGTAGAAGAAGTTCCGAGAAAAGCTACTAGCGTGAAGAACTTAACGAAATCGGCCTTAATTTACCCAACTCTCGTATTCAATCAGTGTGCGAAGCGTGGAGGAAGCGTGGAGGGTGAGGAAAGAAGCGGCAAAGTAAACTTGACTTTCGGATTTGTCCTGATTTGAGTTGGGCGATAAGAATGGGAGCAGACTCGATGAAATGTGAACAGTTGGTGCTCCCATTGTTTTGTGTGTGTGTTATTATTATATTACATGCTGCGTATTATTGGTTATGATTGTCCATTGGCATTGGCCCAGTTCTCTTGCTCGCTCTCTCTCTCTCTTTCTCTGTTTCGACCCGGTTGGGGAACAAACCTCAAAGCCAAAGTCGAAGCCTCAACACACGGTCATTTAGCCATGACACGATTACGTTTGGCGCTTCAAAAGTCATCCCATATAATGTGCTATATATATCATACATAGATATGTGGGTGTCTCTTGAAACACGTGTGTATCACACCTTGACCTTGAGCTGGGTAATGCAAAATGTTAATGTTGAAGTTGAAGTGCGAGAGAAAAGCGAAGCACAGCAAAAAAAACAACAACATCATCATCATCAGCAACGTCACAATTTGTCAATTTATTACGGAATGAATGAATGAGTAAGTGAGTGAGTGAGTGAATGAATGAAATGTTCGCCTCAATGGAATGCCAACAAAAACAGAAAACAGAAAACAAAAACAACATCAACAAACGACGTAAAGTGTTTCAACTTAATGGAATCATTTCCGTTGTGTGTACTTTATTGGGTCATGATTTGTGCCTTTGCTCCGGCTTTGCCAGTAGTTTTGCCACTAGTTTCGCATACCCTGTAAATAAAACGCAGACATGCAAAAGGGTATGTTGTATCACAAGCTATTCGTACAAAGTTGAGGTCAAAGCTACACAATTTCATCAGCATCATTCTGATAAGAAGCAAAGTAATATCTTCTATAGCAAGGGTAAAGATAATGTCAGCAAATATTCTGACATTGAAAAGCGAGTGCAATGTCTTAAGTGTAAACAATTTAATCGATGAAGCACTTGTCTGATATAAACAACTGCAAATAAAGTGCTTCAACATTGGCTTTAATTATATTTGCTAATAAATAAATTGATTATGATTGTTTTTAATAATATTTGCTTTTTACGTAATATTCAGAAAGTAACCGAAGAATCGATTACTGATAAAAGATTAAAAGCAAGTTTGTTCAAATATAAATAAGTTAATGACGAAAGATTTTAAGAAAGAATGAAATTAAGAAAAGAAAAATAGAATATTCGATTGCTGATAAAGGATTAAAAGTAAGTTCGCTAAAATATAAATAAATTGATGATGAATGGTTTTAATAAAATAATAAACTATCTACGTAAAATTCAACCAAAGTAGAAGAGGAAGTAGAAGTGGAAGTAGAAGTAAAAGTAAAAGTAAAAGTAAAAGTAGAAGTATAAGAAAGAAGAAAGAAGAAAGAATAAAGAAGAAAGAAGAAATATAAGTAGTAAAAAAAGTAGTAGAAAAGGAAGTATGAAAAAGTTTATGAAAATATAAAACCTCGTACTTTTTATAGGTCATCTTGTAGTCGATCATTCGCTGCAATTATGTGTTGCAAAGCTCTTACAATAATTGATATTTTTGGCCGGCAAGCGTAGCGTAATTTGTAAGTCATTTGAGCCGGGTTCTGTTCAGTTCAGTTGCGTTGAGTTGAGTTGATTGTCAGCAACGGAGGGTTTGAGGAGGGGGGAGGGGCGTACTTTAATGTTTTTAAGATTTCTGCATTATTATTGCGTGCCCCGGACTGAGAGATGACTATCTTCTGGCCATTTGCTTGTCGCAGTTGTGCAATTAACTCGACTCTACGTCAAAGGCGGCTTACGCATCGTATACGCAATATGGCAACAGGTGAGCGTTGCCTACCAGCCGCCGCCTCCCCCTCGTATGCTATTGCAGTTGAGCATTGAGCGGACAATCAATTGGAATGAGCTTCAATCGAATGGAATTGAAAGGAATCAATTCGTTTCGATTCGTTGCGATTTGATTCGAATTGAATGCAACACATTCAAAACACATGAATATGAATAATTTTCTAATTTTTGTTTTCATCTTTTTGTTGATTTTTTGGCTTCAATTCACATTTTGCTTCGCTTTAATAAACGTTGATTGTTCTTTGAATTCGAATTAAAATAAAGGTCAACTGTGTGTGTGTGTGTGTGTGTTAGCTTGCAAATTACTGCAATGATTGATGGACAAACAGTGAAAGTCGTCTGCCAATTTACCTTCAATACGAACTTCTGTTGCTAAGCCTACCTCCCACCCCTCTTTGTAGTACTTCTCCCTAGGGGGGGAGGTTTGTAATTACAATAACAAAGGAAAACGAGGGCGACTCCCAGTTGACACAAACACACGCACACATGCAATGAAACACACACACACACACACCTTTACATTTGGCAATTCATATGCTTCCTCCTTCTTTTACACATTTTTCTTTGGCCTTTTGGCTTTAATTGTTGTCTCTTCGCGTGAATGCTCTCTCTCTCTCTATTTCTATTTCTCGCGCTTCTCTCTGTTCTCTTGCTTGTTATCCCATTCTCTCTCTCTCTCGCTCTTTATGTTGTTCTCTGCATGACATTCGAAATTTGCTCATCATTTTGCTCATTTTTACGCTTGACAAACTTGACATTATACTGCAGCAGCATTGACGACTTGCTCATACTCTTTCCTCTAGCAGAATTGTAATGTTGAACAATGCGGTAATTATTCGAATATACCACTTTATGCTCTACCACTGGCTATTAATTCTATTTTTGGTTGCAACGAAGCTTACATACTCTTTGCTCGTCATTAATATTCTGATTATAAAGTCGTAAAAATAAAGTTCAAAGACAAATTCGTTTCGATTTTAATTGTGTCATACGTAAATGGATTGTCATTGCTGTGATCCCAAATGGGCTTATGATATGTAGCATAACTTGCAGTTTATTACATATTATTATTTTTGGATTGCCGCTATTAACGCTGTTGATACCTAAATTAATGTTCATCAATTCGTCATCAGCATAAACTACACAAGTGAGAATACTTTTATAGGGTTGTGCGATCCAATCTTGTCTTGAAAAAGTGCAGAAGCAATAAAACGCTTATACAAATAAATAAATATTTTAAATACTTTAAAATAATGCAAATCATTTTGAAGAAACTTAATGATTAAAATTCGTAAATTATAATAACATATATGTTATTATAAATTTCATTTAATTTCAATTTAAATTGAATTATTTTTAAATAAATTTAGTAATAGTAATAACTTAATTATTAAAAATCTTTAAAATATTTCAGTTAAATTTGATTGAGCTATAAAAATAATTCATTCGTATTATCAAAATAAATAATATACTAATAAATCTTTTATTTAAAATGAATAAAATATTTAAATTTCTAAAGAAATTATAATTAAGTTCAATTATATAGGAAAGCATTAATTGCCCAATTAACTGTTACATTGACTGCATACCCTACACTCGATTCAGAGAATTAAAGTGGCTTTTCAATGGAATGCGAACTACGCTTTGTCCAAGTCCAAGTCTGTCTGTCTCTCAGTCTCTCATTTGGCTGGCGTTGACTTTGGCTTTCATTTCGTTTCGCCTTTGCCTTTAACTTTGGCTCTTGCTCTTTTCTCATTACTCATTTTCCGTTAGCCGTCGACGCCGTTGTCCTGGCAATGGCGCTGCCGTCGTCATTGGCGTCGCTGCTTTATGTTGTTGTTGCTGTCACTGTCGCTGTTGTTAGCGTTAGCGTCGTCTTCGTCGTTTTAATACCCGCACTAGGCAAGAGCTTAGAGGGCACACTGACAATCGCAAATGTAATAAACAGAACATACATATGTATGAAGAAAACTTATTTGTTTGTGATTGCATAATTTACATAAGAAACAATATTCTAGTCAATGTCCACATCGAGTTGCTCAATTTGTTGACTTTAGCGACGGGTATCTTTAAGTTGAGCTCACTCGCAGCGGCAGCTTTCTTTCTTGCTTGTTGTTGTTATTGCTGTGTGTTGGCTCTCGCGAGTCTTTTGCGGCGTTGCTAGGCTGCGGACAGCGACAGCGGCGTCAACGGCGACGCCAGTGTAAGGTTGCTGGGCTGCCGTCATTGCGTCAGCGTCAGCTACCGCTGCCAATGCGGGCGCCGTCGTCGCTGCCAACGTCGCCGCCGCCGTCGCAGTTGTTTCATTTTTGCAGTGCGCTCGCTTTGGCAGTTGCCCGTTTGCTGTTTACCGTTTGGTCAGCGCGCCGTTCGTTTGTCGCCGTTTTTTCGCGTTCTCGCGTTTCTCCTGTTTTTCGGTTTTATTTGATTTTTTTCGCTCCCGTTCTTTTGTTTTTCGAAACAATTCTGCCAAAAAAGAAGAAAAATGCCCAAAAAGAAAACATAATGTTTTTTTAATTGCACAAAATGCTGTTGTACAATTTATGATATAATTGCGTGTGATAAGCGCGACCCCAAAAAACAAAACAAACCAAGACCCAAAAAAAAAAGTGTAAAGAAAAGAAAACGTTTTGTCAAACAAATTTGCAAGTGCAAGAAGAAGCAGAAAGTGCAATAAGAAGAAATGTGCTAAAAATGTACGCAAATAGCAAAATCGTATTGTAAATGCAATAACAACAACAAGAATGTGAAAACATATGTAATAATTGTTGTTGCTGCTGCTGTTGGTGCTGTTAACGTCGCTGCTGCTGCGGATGATGCACTGACATCTGCCATTTGGCACCTGGCAACCTTCCTTACCCCTCTCCCTCTCCCTCACAGCATCTCCCGCACAACGAATGCGCGCCACAATTTGATGCTGAGTGCAAAAGGGTTTTTTTTGTAGCTGCTAGCGGGTATTTCAGAGTTGATCATCTCTACTTTTGTGTTTAGCTGCTGCCTCAGCATAATTATTATTGAGCCTTCATCGATTCATTTTGCTGCTTTTGCTCTCACACATTCTCTCAGTTTTCAATTTTCTTACATTTGCTTGGTTTGAATTTGGGTAAAGCACTGTCGTCACCTTGCCCTTCCCCTTCTCCCAACGCCCCAAACAACCATGGTGACGCATGGCGGAAAACAACAAAAGCAAAATACACACACACTCTCACAAAATGCTAGCAATTGAAAAGTGTAGCAAACGCAAAACCAAAACCCAAAATTGAAAAGAAAAACCAAAGCAAGCAACGGCAAAGGAGCAAGGAGTACGACATTCACATGCGTGACTCATGGCTTGTATTAAAGGGACAGCAAAGTTAGACTAGGTACAAGCATACTCACAAGCACACACACACACAAACATTTACACTCATATGCATGCTTGAGTAGCGCAGCCTTGCCGGCTGCCATGCTCTCTCAATGAGTCTCTCTCTCTGTTTCACTTTACACTCTCTCACGCAGTCACAACTGCTTGGGGGCAATGAAGCTGAACACATGCGAGCGAGAGAGCGAAAGTGTAACAACATCTGCAGCGTCGCCTTCCTTTCAGAGTCTAGCTTGAGTGCGAGAACAGGCGAGCAACAACAGCAACAACAAGCACAATAGTAATGCTAATAATGATCATCAGTGTCAAGCTGTTATTGTTTGTGCTTATTACCTTTGTTTCTAGCGGATGGCTGTCATCGCTGACAGAAGCTGATTTGTATACATTTGCAAATGATTAAATTGAATTTGTTTGCATTTGCCATAATTAAATTGCAACAATGCTCAATGCGTTTGCCATAATATAACTGCGTCGAAGCTGCGTTAGCTGACGTTTCTTTGCAACCTGTTGCTGTTGTATTATTTATTTGACTTATGAAAACAATTCACAATGAAAATAATTGAATATTTGAATTTGCTTTAAATTCGAAATTCAGAACCGGAACTGTGTTCTTTGTAACAATCCATTGAATCCAATATTAAAATGTGTTGCTACTCAGTTCGACGTTGTTTCAACATTCCCTTCCCATTCCCCCCATACTGACTTTTGCAATTCATTTTGTTTTGCGGTGTGAAATTTTCATTTGTTTCGCTTGACATGCGATTTTAGTTTTGCATATACATATTGTATATTAAATGTGTGTTCTTTTTCATATACCCTGTAATCATAAAAATTGTAACATTTCAATTTCAAGCCAAGTGTACCAAAATTGGTAATATTTCAAATGAGAGAATGCAAAATATTTAGCCAGACTACCGAATACGGTGCACTCTCTCAATGAAAAGCCTCAGCGCAAGTTCATGATTTGCATGCGTTTATTTATTCATTACTCATACGCCGCGTGCAACAAATTGATGAACAGCGCTTGTGACAATGCACAGCTGTTGTTGGCTTGAAATTCAATGCGACTTCGCCTTTTTGCAATGAGTATTGCCAGGGTTGCCACCACACTTTTGCGCTAAACTGCGTTAGTTGTGACGAACACAGAAATAATTGCAAAATCTGAAAATTAATGACAAGTGAAATGATAATTTGGGTTTTCAAGTGCAGTTTCGTGTGTCAGCTGTAGAAATTGATTTATTTCTTTCACTTTATTGTAAGTTATACACTCAGTATATTATTTAATTCATGATTGGATTAACAGAATATTTTAATCAGAATTTTAATCAAAATATTAAAGAATAATTAATAAATTCTATACAGTTTTTTTTTTGTTTTGTTCCAAGTTACTCACTCAGTTTTCTGATACGAATACGATAGTTTTTTATACTATATAATTTGAATTAGTTAATTTTGCATTCATAATAAAATTTCTAGCATACTTTTTGAGGCTAGAAAATGTGTTTCAAATTTTTGTCACGCCCATTTGCGCTCCCGCAAATCAAATAAAAAATCGAATAGCAAGCGTAGTTTGAAAGCAGATAACATTTGTAGAAGTTATTAAATAATTACTTTTGTATGGAAACAATACGTCTCCTTACTACGGATCTTAGTTGCTTTGGCTGACAATTTAGTATATTTTGCAATATATGGTATATTTAGATTTGGTATATTAGTTTGGTATATTTTAGGAATAATACCACACTGTTTTGCTGTTATTCAGAATGGGTAGTGGGTATGTCACAGTCGAGCACACTCGACTGTAGCTCTTGTACTTGTTTTTATTTTTACTAAACACTTTTACAATTCTTTCAACAACTTTTCTGCTAGCTTTAGGGCTGATTACAAATAATATGTTTATTCTAAAACATTTATTTAGTATTTAATTTGTATAGCATACTTTTTGGTGCTAACCAAGTAGCTAATAAATACTATGCATAATGTACATGTTAGTATTTTTTTTGTTTTTAAGAAGTAAATGTGCTTAGCGAGTGCACACTGTAGCGGCTTCATGCAGCTGGCAAATATGCGAAATCTGTGTGCAAATGCACATTTGTTTATTGCGCATACGCCGCGTGCAACAACTTGGCGAGCAAACTGATGCGAATCATTTGCGGCCAAGCACAGCTGTTGTTCTGACCTCCAGTTGCGATGGCACGCGATGGCTTTTCTTGTTGTTGTTGTTGTTATTGTCGTTGTTGTTGTCGTTGTTGTTGATATTTGAAGAGGGTTTCAATGCCAGAGACAGTTGCCAATTGCAGCGCAGCACGTGGCAGCAAAACGCATTTCATGCAGAACATTTGCATTTGAAGATGCCACCACCAGCAGCTGAAAGGGATTAAAGCGACGTAGCAAAGAAAGACGAAATGCAGGGCGTTCGAAGAGAGAGTGGACGCCAGCGACCGGATACGCTGGAGCTGTCGGTGCTGGGACAAAACGATGCCACAAAGCAGCAACAGCAACAGCAAAAGCAAGAGCTGGTGCAACAGCAACAGCAGCTGCCACAAGCGATGCAAACGGCAGCGGCAACGCGTCGCTCACGCTGGTTTCACTTTGCACGCAAATCGCGCAGTCGTCGACGTCTTTGTGGCGAGGAGGAGCAACTGCAGCTGGCGCTGGAGGCACAAACGGATGCCGAGGATGAGGAGACGGCAGCGGCGACTGCGGCGGCAGCACAGCAAGTGCGTCTAGCGCAGCCGGAAACGATGAACATTGGCAACTCGATGCTGACAATCAATACGCCAAAGACGGCGACAACCACATCGACCAATGCCTCGGATAATGGACGCGACGATAGCTTCTATAGTCTGGTGAATGCAAGCACAAGTGCACAAGCTGCTGCCGTTGACAACTCCCACTCGAATGACCCCACAACTGTTGTTGCTGTTGATGTGGAGCAACAGTACAAGGAGCAACCACAATTGGTCGGCAAACCACGCTTGTCGATGCTGCAGCGTTGGGCCAGCTGGCGACGCAGTGCTCCGGACAGTTTGCCGAGCAGACGTCGCAATCCCAGTCAAGTGGATCAACTGGAGCAGCAACAGGTCTCTGCCTCTGCCTCTGCGCGCAATTTGCGACGCGTCTCCCAGCTGCGACGTCGTCGTAGTTCTTACTATTTCTCGGGTAAATCGGGGGTCGAGACACAGCTTGCAGAATATATTTTTCAATTTCGAGGCATTTTATCACTTCTCATTAGTCGAAAAACTCACTTCTTTTGTTCTCTGTTTACTTGCAGACAATGAACGTAGAATACGCGCCAACGACAAAGATTTCAATTCACAGTTCAAATATCACGTAAGTTGACATTCGTTTGCATTATCATCTAGTTATTTATTGTATGAGACAAGTGGAATTGGAACACTAGTCTTGAACAAATAAGAATAAGAAGATAAAGTGATATAGCAATATTATTATCATACAAAAATTAAAACTTAATTATAATTCTGTTTTGGAACGAGTGGAATTGTAACATTAGGCCAAAAGTACAAGATCAAGTTGAAACAAATGGAATCAGAACAGTATACATTGCAATTGGAACACTTGTTTTGATATAGTGATATTTCAATACGAATATTATACAAAAACACTTTTATGGCTCTGAAGTGCTGTGTGTTGAAACAGTTGGAATTGAAACATAAGGCAAACAATACAACTTACAATTCATTTGAATAGTATACAAGTATTTAAAACTTTCAGCCAATCGAGTTAAAACAAATGGAATTGGAACTTAAGTTTGCATAACAGACTTTTTGTTGAAGTCATGTACCAATTATCATTTCAACCAATTATTGTACATTTCAAGCTAAAATAAGTGGAATTGAAACATTAATCCAAAAAATAGAATATCATTTCGGTATATACCACTTAAAAGTCAAGCTGAGACAAGTGGAATTGAAACATACTTTTTACCAAAAAAAGAGTGTATTATGAATTTATATACAACCATGACTCTGCATTAATCTTTAGCTTTTCATTCCCATTATTCCTTGCATTCATTCCTTGCATTTGCTCTCTATCTCTCTCTTGTTCAGAACAATTATATTAAGACATCGAAGTATTCGCTGCTAACGTTCCTGCCGTTCAATCTGCTGGAGCAGTTCCAGCGTCTGGCCAACTTCTATTTCCTGTGCCTGCTGGTGCTCCAGCTGATCCCGGCGATCTCCTCGCTGACGCCGGTCACAACAGCGATACCGTTGATCGGTGTGCTAACGCTAACTGCTGTCAAGGATGCCTATGATGATATTGTAAGTGATTAAAATGCTTTTAGATATTCTCATATTGAATGCATATAAAATAATTCAAATGATCTACGCAACAGCAACGCCATCTATCGGACTCGCAGGTGAACAATCGGAAATCGAAGACGTTACGCAACGGTAAACTGATCGAGGCCAAATGGTCAGAGGTACAAGTTGGCGATGTCATCCGTTTGGATAACAATCAATTTGTCGCCGCCGATATCTTGCTGCTGACCACATCGGAACCCAATGGTTTGTGCTTCATTGAGACCGCTGAATTGGATGGCGAGACAAATCTGAAGGCGAAACAATGCCTGATGGAGACAACGGAGCTGGGCGATCAACATGATCTGCTGTGGAATTTCAATGGCGAGATCATTTGCGAGCGACCCAACAATCTACTCAACAAATTCGAGGGCACTCTGATCTGGAAGAATCAGCGTTTCGCTCTCGATAACGACAAGATTCTGCTTCGTGGTTGTGTCCTTCGCAATACGCAATGGTGCTACGGCCTCGTTGTCTTCGCCGGCGTCGACACGAAGCTAATGCAGAACTCGGGGAAGACACAGTTCAAGAGCACCGGCGTCGATCGTCTGCTCAACTTTATCATCATTGGGGTGAGTCTTTGAAGAATACTTGCTAGTTTTCTATGTTGATCGTGGCTTGATCTTAGACGATCTATCTTAGACTCTTGTGTTTTTTTATTATTCTTCACATTTATAAAATGTTTTCATTTGAGATAATACTGTAATATTTAAGCGGTTATTGAAGGAACTTCTAAAAGAACTCTTACGATTCTCATTGTTCTAAATTTATTCTAATTTGCATCTCTGTGTAGATTTGTTCAATTTAAAAGTAATATCCAAACAGATATAAAAGCTATGCTAACATATTTACCCGTTCTTCTTCTCATTTAGATTGTGCTCTTTCTCGTCTCGATCTGCGCTTTGTTCGCCATCGGCTGCGCAGTGTGGGAAGGTCTGATCGGCCAGCACTTTCAGCTATACCTGCCCTGGGAGCACATAATACCCCAAGAGATGGTGGCATCGGGTGCCACAGTGATCGGGCTGCTCGTATTCTTCTCGTACGCCATAGTCTTAAACACAGTTGTGCCAATCTCCCTCTATGTTTCAGTAGAGGTAAGTGTGTGGTAACTTAAGCAGGCCATCCTCGATGGAATTTGTTCGAAAACATGTTGTCGAACATGAATTTCATTTTGCCACCACTTAGTGTAAACATTTCTTGCAAACATCAACAATTATTTACCATATCTATTCTCTATTCGAACACAACATCGAACACGAAATGTCGAACCGAACATTTCGTTCAAACACAACATGCTTTCGAACACAACATGTTCTCGTACAACTTCTATCGTAGACTGCATTCAATTAATATTATGATTTTAGATTGATTTGTTTGTTAATCTTTCTCTCTCCCTCTCGTTCAGGTCATACGCTTTGTTCAGTCGTTCCTCATCAATTGGGACGAGGAAATGTACTATGCACGCACCCACACATATGCCAAAGCACGCACCACAACCCTCAACGAGGAGCTCGGCCAGATTCAGTACATCTTCTCGGACAAGACGGGCACCTTGACCCAGAACATCATGACCTTCAACAAGTGCAGCATTAATGGTCGCACCTACGGTGATGTCATCGACCTGCGCACCGGCGAGCTCATCGATATCAACGACGTAAGTTCACTTTTCTAATTCCCTTTTTTGCCCCTCTCTCTCGCGAAAAGTGTTTTGTTGTCGATTCACCTAATATCCTGTTTCCGGTTGTCTACGGTCTCCCATCGAATCCGGTCATTAGTGTGTCTTCCGGCGACTTGGATTGCTTAATCCAAGGACGCGGTTCTAATGCAGTGTCCTTAAGTTTATATAGTTGGGAAATTGTTTTCTGATTTGAGTAATTCTCGAACTTAAAACATCTTCGTTTTATAACAGGTTTTGGAATAGGAAATTTGAAAGTCTAGAATCATTTTTTTTTAAATTACATTATATAAATTTAAACTTTCAAGTCTCTATTCCTAATTAAGGGGTAACATCACTGCAACCGTTGTTTTTCGAACGCTTATTTTAGTCTTTTTTATGTCGGAGGGAATGAGGTAAACGTTTGAACAAAAAAGTCACAATTTCACTGCCAATTTGGGCAGTTTTACAAAAACTAAAAACCGATAAGCGAAAAAAATTAAATATTTTTTTAATTGTACATTTATGTTATTCCTCAAATAGCTGTTTAAATTTGATATATAAATTGTATAAATATTACTTTTGAGTTAAATTGAATTCACTTGTCTGATTGCACTTAAAATCGAAACATGCATTAAGCATTATCCGCTTGTCAAGTTTGATTTGTTTAGGGCGTGGTCAATAGCGAAAAGAGTTTTGTATTCAGGTTCGATGCGAATTGAGATTGTAACGAACATAGTTTGTAATTGAAAGTCGAATTTATCTATAGCAAATATCTTATAATCTTTATGGTGTTGGATTTGTCTGCCTTGTGTTATTCATATTTACTATAATATTCTTATTTGCTACAAAGCTAATATGCCCAGCTACATGAGGACTACTGGGTATTTTAAATCGTAGTACAAGCAAAAGTGTTTAGAATTAAGCTGCACTTAACTTAAGTTCAACCAGGTGTTGGTTTGTCCGTGTAAACAGTTGAATAAGTGAGCGAGAGTCGCTTTCTTCTTTTATTTCTCTCTTTCTGTCTCCGTCCCTCTCTGCCTTTTTCTTTAACTCTCTCTGCATTTCTCTTTATATCTGTGCCTTGCACCTTTTCTGTCGAAGCAGCAACAGCAAACAATGCAATATAGGAAATGTTACCTACCACTTTTTCTGGGCAAAACCCATTTTCTGAAAGTTGGAAGATTAAAATAATTTAGATGCACTGTATTCTCAATTAATCAATCTTCAATTTGGCATACCAGAATTATCGATAGATGGCGCCACTGAGAAAATATTAGCTGGTCTTGCAAATACAATCCAAATATTAAGTTGTTCTTACAATATTGAGGTTGTGAAAAGTGAAAACTAAACCAGTTTTGTCCAAGAAATCTAAATTCATATAATCATGCTATGTTAGAATGTTACAAAATATAGAAAGAGGCGACGCCACGCCCACATTTGATCTATATAATGGTTGTCTTAACCCATTTTGCTCCAATCTTGAGCTTTTATATTTGTCCAGAAACAGTGATCAAAGTTCCCATAGTGCAATGTTGCAAGCTGTGTCGTCTTTTTCTATGTGTGTTGCAACTGTGTGTGTGTATGTGTGTGTGTGGCAGTCAGCCAACCATTCAATGTAGTTGTTAAGCACTTTGACCCCTCAACACTTTGCTGCTGCCCGTCCGTGTTTTTTAATTGTGCGCCCAGCAAAACAAAACTCACATTACTCGTTATAGCAGCAAGCAATTTTCCAAACTAGCAGCAGCAGCAACAGCAACAGTAACAACAATAGCAGCAGCGCCGGCAGCAGCAGCAAGCCTGTTGCAGTTGCCACGCCCACGCCGCCCACAATATTGGTGCATGCCGCCGAGGTGCATGGACGAAGAAAAAGCGCCGTGCTGGTGACCACAGCTGGTGGCACGCAGCTGGCCAGCAATGCGACGCAGTTGCAGGGACGCATTGCTGCCGCCGAGCAACTGTTGCAGACAGTGGAGAATCCATTGGCCACAGCCACAGCAACACAACAGCAACAGCAACGCAAACAAGTGCACTATTTGTCGCCCAGTCGCAGCAACAGCAACGAGGATGAGCTCGACGATCCGGGCGGGGCGACAACAACAGCGAGCAATAGCGGGGGACGTGCATCGCGGGGCAGCGGCGGCTCGTTGGGCGCTTGCTTTACGCGTGGCAGCGGCGCACGCATGCGACGACAGCTGTCGAGCTTGTCCAACTGCAGCAGCAGCGGCGACAAAGTAATAATCTTGCATGATCAGCAACTAGAGCAACTCGAACAATTCGAACAACCAGAACAACTCGAACAGCAACTCGAACAACAGCAACACGAACACGAGCACGAACAAACGCATCAAACTAATCGCAAGCTGCGCCAATTCCATGCCTTATGCTCATCCACAGCCACAGCCACAGCCATAGATAGCGGTTGTTGTGCGCCCTTTCGATGCCACAACAGCAATAGCAGATTGCCAACAACAGCAGCAGCAGCAACTTGCAACAGCAACCGCAACAGCAACCGCAACAGCACCGCACAGCAACGTTATCTCAGCACACACCGCTTTGCCACAAATTGGAGTTCGTCACACCAAAAAGTGCACGTATGCATGTTGTTTCAACTCCACCAAACTCCTGATTCCCCAATATCGTAAATTCGTTATTTTGTTTATTTGTTGTTTGAGCGTCAAACGAGTGTTTAACTATATGTGACTTTAGTTGAAATAGCGTTAAACCGATATGTATTGCTTACGATATTCATCAAACGCCTGGTTCACTATGCGTGACTGCATAATTTTCTTGAACATCGTAAACTCGCATATGTCTATCGTTTACGATATTCGAATTGGTTTCTAACTTACTTATTGTCAAACATATTTAACCTATTCGTCATATTGCTAATTGAATTTTATATTGCAATTTTGTGTATCGTAAATGTTTATTGTAGCATTAAATTGTTGTACATCGTAATTGGAAAATTTTGAAATATCCATGAAAATTGATGTGGATATATCATAATTAAGAAAAATTCGTTCTTTCTAGAACGAATTAATAAATTATACGATTCAATATCGTAATGGCTTTTTATGTGCTCCCTCCCCTGTCTTACTGTTCTCTCATATGACTGTTTGAGTTAGTGTTGTGTGTGTGTGTTTGGGTGTCAACAAATTAACAGCTTTCCATAAAAAAGTAGCTGCTCTTGAGTCATGCGTAGCTTATTTTTAACTCATTTCCCACTGTATACACTTACGATATATAATATTCTAACCTTAAGCTTAAGAGTGTGTTTTAATAATATGTACATATTAAGTTTTCTTTGTCAATATTATCTTATTAACCTACAAACATAATCGTTAGACATATTCAAAATGTTTTTTTTTTTTGCTGAATATCGTAGGCACAAGTTATTTACCATATAATTTATATTTCGCTTCGCTTTAACTCTAAAATCGTTTCAACTATCGCAAGCCATTGAACGTATATCGTTACTAGGTATTGCTTGCTTTTAATTGCTAATCGTAACTAGGCATCTGAAGGATATGGTAACAAATTTGTGAATAATTAAAAGCATCGCTTTTCGAGTATCGTAAGTCATTGAGCATTTATTGATTACTATTCATTATCGTAGACAATGTGGTAATATAATTATTCAATACTTAATATCATCTAAGCTTCGCTTAGCAATTATTGTACAATTTTCTTGACTCTCGTAAGCCATTGATCGTATATCGTTACTAAGTCTGTATTGCTTTTGATTGGATATCGTAAGTTGGCAAGAATATGGTAACACAGTTTTTAAATATTGCTTGGAATCTTCGCGAGTATCGTAAGCCATTGACCGTATATCGTAACTAAAAATGTATTGCCTCTGCCTTTGCCTTCGCCTCTGCTTCTTTCCATAACTAATGCTGAAATTAACGCTAAGCTATGCCTGAATATCTAAACTACAAAACAAAACAAATCTCTCTCAAGCATTCATCATATACACAAAATGTATTCAACAACATCCGCTGCAGTCGAATTAATCGTAACTAATTTCTTGTGTTCCTATAGATCGTCGAACCCATTGACTTCTCGGCGAATCCGCATCACGAGACAGACTTTCGTTGGTACGATCGAACGCTGTTGGATGCTGTGCGTTCGGATGAGGAGCATGCCCACAATTTCTTTCGCTTGCTCGCACTTTGTCACACGGTGATGGCGGAAACTGTCGACGGCCGACTCGAGTATCAGGCGCAGAGTCCCGACGAGGCTGCCCTCGTGTCGGCAGCCCGTAACTTTGGCTTTGTGTTTCGCACACGCACACCAAACAGTATTACCATCGAAGTGATGGGTCGCCTAGAGGTAAGCGGTAGATTTTACTTATATATCGTATTTCGTCAGATAATAATGTGAATTTTCTTTTGCAATCTCTGCAGGAATACGAACTTCTGCACATTCTGGATTTTAACAATGTGCGCAAACGCATGTCGGTCATTCTGCGACGCGGCAACTCTGTGGTGCTCTACTGCAAGGGTGCTGACAATGTGATATACGATCGTCTGCATGGTGGGCAAGAGGATCTTAAGGCACGCACTCAGGATCACTTGAATGTAAGTCACGAGTATCGTAAATTGTATACTTTGTGTTGTTGATTTCCTTCCAACTATTTGTCTTCAAATTATTTCCTGCAATTTCGAATTATTTCGTAAATTGTTGACTTGAAGTCGAAGCTTTGCTTCCTACTGTTTACTTCAATTTGTAATTTTATCATAAATTGTTCACTTTATGTTTGCTTACAACTATTTGTAATCGAATTATTTTCTGCAATGTCTAATTATATCGTAAATTGAATAACATACTCATAATATACATATGCTTTTTATTTTTTGATGATTTGTGAAGTATTTCAAACTTAGCAAATTGAATAACGTAAGGCATTAAAGTAAGAATAACTCTTCTATAGAACTGCCGACTTATGCATACATCGTAAATGTAAGATCGTAAACTATAAAAACGTGAATAATTATTAAAGAAGTTATATTTTATGTTCGTAAATTACATTCAATAATAGAAAATACGAGTGAATTCTGCTATACAGAAGCTGTATTTACAATACTTTTAAGACTACTTATGAATATCGTAAAATACAGCTGGAGTGTGGAAGCATCCACTAGTTGTTTTGTATTTTACGATATTCATAAGTAGAATATAGAATATATGCAATAAACTAATAGTATCTTCAGCTATTTAATATATTGGTAATTAGTTCTACTACATCTCCTTTAAAGTTCATTTTGATCACCGTGTATTTTACGATACTTAAACTGTTTATTAGTTATCCATTTGTTTTTGCAGTTGATTTGAGATTTTCAAGATATTGGGTAAAAGTTGAATTAGAAATACCTAGCCATGACATTCACTAAAGCTGTTGAAAATTGTTGCTGTTTACGTTTGCATATTTCATAAATCGTAATATCGTAACATGTATCGTTTTCCTTCTTTGCAGAAATTCGCTGGCGAAGGTCTGCGCACTCTGGTGCTGGCCGAGCGCCGCCTGACCGAGGAGTACTACAACGATTGGCGGGTTCGCCAGACGGAGGCGGCTCTCTCGATGGACTCGCGTGAACAGAAGCTGAACGCGATGTACGAGGAGATCGAAAGCGATATGCAGCTGGTGGGCGTGACAGCCATTGAGGATAAGCTGCAGGATGGAGTGCCCAAATCGATAGCCAATCTGCAGAATGCTGGCATTAAGATCTGGGTGCTGACTGGCGATAAGCAGGGTAAGCTAATGAGAGTTTATCTATCGTAATTGTGGGAATTTAAATGTATTTTTCCTTACATAGAAACTGCAATCAACATTGGCTACTCGTGTCAGCTGCTGACCGACGAACTCGTCGACGTCTTCATCGTGGACGGCAGCTCTGTGGAGGAGGTCGAGAAGCAGTTGCGGCAATTTAAGGAGTCTATCAAGATATTTGATCGCTTTCGACCTGGCGGTAGATTATTCAGCGAACAACTCGAATGATCGATCAATCAATAATATTTGTATTTTTTGTTTTCTTGCAGGCACCGAGGCGATGAATCAGCTGCACAGCGAGAGCAGCATGGATCCCATGAACGTGACGATGACACAGACATCGGCGTTCATGCAGGACACGAATGGATCGCCCATCCCACAGCCGCCGCCGGCAATATCGGTGGTAACCTTTAGGTGGGATGCCAAAATTAAGGATAATAAGGGCGGACCGGACAGGTAGAGGGCACTTCCGCAATGAAATGAAATATCAAAATCAATTTAAATAACTACGATTCTAGATGCAGTGAAGCTAAACCAGAAATGACACTTGAAAAAAAAAGAAATTAGCGCAGCTAGAAAGTCACCCTGTATTTTCTGCTAACTCCCTCTCTATCTCTCTCTATCTATCTATCTCTCTATGTAATACCTTTTATTTTTTGTTGATTTCTATACGATTTTTTGTTTGTAATTGATCTATATAGTATCTAATTCAATGTGTTGACCATAACATCGAATCGGAAAAAAGTGAACTAGAACTTTTTATGATTTCATAGACTTTTATATTCGTATTAACTTTAGATGTGCTTAGCGAGAAAATAACTTTGAATAATGATAATCTTTTAGTGTATAGCCAAGGATGTGTTACCCTCTATTGGTACTTGTTCCGCCCGTCAAGTAAAATATCACATTAATTATCCTACAACAAAACTCGATACAAACAATTTCAATATCGTTTATTTCGTTTCGTTTCGTTTCGTTCGTATTCTCATTGAATTTAATATGCGTAACACAAATCAAATCCAATCGTCGTGCATTGTCCAAGTCAATCAATCATTTAATTTATTCTATTCTCAATGCAAAACTAAACTAAACTCAAGTGCAAAAACAGAACAACAAACCAAATTCACACAACCAAAAAAAAAAAAATTCTCGTTTATATTCTTAATGTTGTTTTTGTCGTTCGTGGCTTTCGTTTATTACGCTCGTATCATCTATCGTATCGTATCGTATCCCGTAGAACGCTTATACTAATGCTTTGCTCTCTGCAGAGCGTAACACAGACTCTTTCTCTTTTGATTTATAATATAACCTAACAAAAGCATGCTCTGTTGTCTAACTTCCTCTTTCCTATCTCTCTCTGCATCTCTCTTTCTGTGTCATCTATTTTAAATGTTGTTTCGTAATCCATCTAACAAATTCATTTTACATTTTGTGTTCCTCTCTTTAACACTCATCACACACTTTCTACTACATTTGGTATATATATTAACGTCTCTCTCTCTCTCACCATCAATTCACTTGTTTAGCGCCGAGTGCAATGATCTCTTTGGAGATGCTGAGAAAAGCGACGACGGCCGACGAACCGCGCCCTCAATTGTTGTTGACGAGACGACGGGCTTTGCACTCGTCGTCAATGGACATTCGCTCGTCCACTGCCTCTCGCCGGAGTTGGAAAGCAAGTGCGTATACGCATGCATAGCGATGAACATCGACATATCTTAATACTAATGTCTATTTCACTTCACAGATTCTTGGACATTGCCTCGCAGTGCAAGGCGGTGATCTGTTGTCGCGTGACGCCGCTGCAGAAGGCGCTGGTCGTCGAACTTATCAAGCGTGCCAAAAATGCCGTCACCCTGGCCATAGGCGATGGCGCCAACGATGTCTCCATGATCAAAGGTGAGCACACTTGGCGAGTTGAGCTTTGAGATGAGAGAAAACCTGTGATTAATTCGAGATGGCATAGAAAGGGTAGTTAAGATTCGATTTATATAATGTAGGAGATAAAGTTTTTGAAGAAACGTCAAATTTAAAGCAAGAAGGAGATTGAGAGATTGGAAAAGTGTAAAATGTTAAGCAAGCTAAATTTAAAGGTGAGAATAAAGCTGTTGACAGAAAATAGAACTTAACAAATTGGTTAAGTAAGGAATTATTTGATAACATGAGCAAGTAAATGGAAAGCTTAGTTCAGATATCGAAAAGAAGATTAAAAAAATAAAGGAGATGATAGAAAAGGAAAAACATCGAGTTAAGAAATGCATCTAGATTGAAATGATGCAATAACTTATTAATTTATTGAGTTTCTGAATTTTCCTAACTAAACTACTCGTAAATAAACAAAAGCATATATTTGAATTTGAAATTGTATTATTAATATTCTATTCTTTTCTCCATCCCAGCTGCTCACATCGGCGTGGGCATCTCAGGTCAGGAGGGTCTGCAGGCGGTGCTATCGAGCGACTATGCGATCGCACAGTTTTGTTATCTGGAGCGTTTGCTGCTGGTCCACGGTCGCTGGTCGTATTATCGCATGTGCAAGTTTCTGCGCTACTTTTTCTACAAGAACTTTGCATTTACGCTCTGTCACTGTTGGTATTCGCTCTTCTGTGGCTTCAGTGCGCAGGTGAGTATTCGAAGTAAAACAGGATAACATAATAGAATTTGTTTGAAAACATGTTGTGTTTTAAAGAAATGTTCGTCGTTGGTGGTGGTGTTCGATGTTGTGTTCGAGGAGAATATAAATGATTCTATCTTTGTTGTGTTCACGTAAAAATGTTTTCAAACAAATGAAATTCATGTTCGATAACTTGTTTTCGAACAAATTCTATCGTGGATAGAATAAACGAATTCTATTCTAATTTGAATATGTATTTTCAGACCGTTTTCGATCCGATGTTCATATCGGTGTATAATCTGTTCTACACATCGCTGCCGGTGTTGGCGCTGGGCGTCTTCGAGCAGGACGTGTCGGACAAGAACAGCGTCGAGTATCCTCGTTTGTATACGCCGGGCCTCAAGAGCGAACTGTTCAACATACGCGAGTTCATCTACAGCGTACTCCATGGCGCCTTCACATCGCTCATTCTGTTTCTTATACCGTATGGCGTCTATAAGGATGGCGTCTCCCACAATGGCTACATACTCTCAGATCACATGACGCTCGGCGCCGTTGTTGCCACCATTCTCATTGTCGACAACACAGCTCAGGTAAGTTATTTCTAGCGTTTCTACTTCATTTACATATTTGTTGATAACCTGTTTGCGTTGTAGATTGCTTTATACACTTCGTACTGGACGATTGTGAATCATGTGACCATTTGGGGCAGTCTCATCTGGTACTTTGTGCTCGATTATTTCTACAACTATGTCATCGGTGGACCGTACGTTGGCTCGCTCACGCAGGCCATCAAGGATGTCTCCTTCTGGGTGACGATGCTGATCACTGTCGTCATGTTGATGGCGCCCGTGCTCGCTTACAAGTTCTATCTGCTAGACGTGCATCCCAGCTTGTCTGACAAGGTGAGCGCTTGCTTTGTTTGGTGTTAAGCTCAGATTTTGCTTTACTTTACGGATTTACATTTTTATGTTTTATTTCTTATTGTCGTTTTCTTATTTAAGCTTGTCTGTCGATGAATCATTTATTTCCCCTTTTTTAAGATTTATGCATTATTATTTTTATTTATTATTTATTTTGTCATTTGTAAGATTAACTTTACTCGTCCTTATGTTAAGTTTTCTTGTTTGTCCTTAAATCGTTTCTTTTCTCATATTTTGATTTTCATTTATCATTTCTTTTGTCATTTTAAGTATTGGTCAACTTATACATTTTTATTGTGCTCACTATTTTAGAGTTTTTTCTTTTTTAGATTTTTATTTTTGCATTCATATTTTTCTTTCCGTCTTGTCTTATCTTTAAACGTTATCATAGTTTGATCTTTAGTTTATTCTTGTTAGTGTTTTGATTTGACATCCTTACTTTTTCTTCCTTCCTTGTTTTATTTATTGTCGTTTCACCCAACTGTTCTGCTCTTCTCAATCTTTCTTGCTTCGTGCACTTGAATTTCCTTTAAACTTATATTTTCAATCTACATAATTTCATTATTTTAACTTAAATTACCCTTTATATTTGATGAAAATTATTATTATGCACAACAACAAATGTATTCGTTTTACCAACTACTTTAGTACCTATACTAAGTTATTGATCAATTCTTTCTCGCTTGGCAGATCCGTCAAAAGTCGCTGAAGAAGATGCATTCGCGGGTCTCAAGCGATGTACGTCGCACGCCTTCATCACGTCGCGGTCGCCGTTCCGTTCGCTCTGGCTACGCTTTTGCCCATCAGGTGAGCGATCTCTCTCTCTCTCTCTCTCTCTCTTTCTTTTAGGTCTTTACTCACATATCTCTTTCTGTCTATTTGCAGGAGGGCTTTGGCCGACTGATCACGTCGGGCAAGATAATGCACAAGCTGCCGCAGGACTTTGCGTTTCCGCTCGGTTTGGGCACCAAGAAGACGCAGGCGCTGCACAACAATATTGGCTCGGCTGATGGCAAGCAGGCGCCGCCTGGCGGCGGTCCGAATCACCATCATCCGCATCATCATCACAATAACAGTCACAATCACAGTCAGGGCAACAACATCAACAATAATAATAACAACAACACGAACCTGCGACACAATCAAAACAATCAGCAACAAATCCACTCGTCCATGGCGGACATTCGGGGCGATGGGCGTGGCAGCGGGGATACACGACGCAGCAGCGATGCCGGCACCGATGACATGAGTCCTCGAGCACCTTGTCAGGATTTGGATACGATTAATCTGTAGGCGAATAGATAACTACGATACTTAACAAAGGAAACACCAAAAATCATAGTAAGCAAAGTAAAAGCAAAGCAAACTTGTAACGATTTTAAGTTAGAACAACAAACAAACAATAACAACAACAAATGTATTAGCTTTACCAACTACTTTAGTACTTATACTAAGTGTTTAAGTGTGCGTGTGTGTGTGTGAATGTGAATCCGTATCCTTCATTCCGACTCTCATTTCGATGCGTTACGCAATGCGCTGCGTGTTTCCACACTCTTACCACCGCCTCCTGCCACGCCCCCACCCCCCACTGCCCACCTCTATAAGATTTTTAGTCAGTTAGTTAGTTAGTCGGTTGTCTTAGGCTTCAGTTTCGTAGCATTAACTAAAAGTATTTCATGTATTTGCATGTGATTAATGTGATTTATTTTTTAAGTTTTCATAGTTTGACAATTTTTTTTTTTTTTTTTTTTTTGTTATTGCTCGTTTAAGATTGGGTATTACATGGTTGTTTTCTCTGGTTGTAGTCTCAAATATACCAAAAAGAAAATCAAATTTAATCAAAGTAGCGTATTATAATCGTAACAATATGCAGCAATAGTCTAGAAATAATTTCTTATTGTGAATTTGCGAATTTTAGATGTACACTTAAAGATTATTGAGCGATAGTTTTAGCGATAGTATGCACGATAGTTGTGTGCTTGTTGGGCTGCATTTAAGTGGCGCCCACTCGCTCTCTCTCTCCCTCCCTACCTCTGTTCATCATACTCTCCCTCTTTCTCCCTCTCTCTTTATATATTTCCCTCTTTGTCTTTGTGTGCATGCTTGTGCGTGATTGTGCCTAGCTTAAGTTGCAAACTAAAACAGAACCATTGAGAAACTGAAAGTGTACTTAAATCATTGTTAAATGTCGTGCTGTGTTTTCAACAAAAACAAAAACAAATAACAAAACTAAAGAAAGGGAATTGAAAGAGCGATGAAGATTCGCGCAGAACGTGGAAGACCGTTAATCTTAAGCTTAAGCTAAACTTAACCTAAAGAAAAACAGGCCAATTGAACTTACGATATAAGCTGTAATCTCTAGTTAACTAACTGTTAGTAGATAAATGCCACACAGTCATACAACACACACACACACACCACATACACACTCAATGCACTTACACTTATACACCGCTCCCCTTAACTTGTGTGTTCTTCTCCCCAAATCAATCAACAGAAGGTAAACAATCTCTATCCGTACACCTATATCTGTGTGTGTATGCGTATGTGTGTGTGTGTATAACTTAATTGCTTTTGCAACACACACAACAAATATTCAAGCAAAACAAAAAAAGGAAAAGAAAATCAAAAGGTATTATATGCTGAGGTTAATCGAGATGTATTCTAGAAGAGAGCGGAAAACAATTGGGCTGTGGCTTAACGAAATGCGAAAGGAACTTACATACATCTATTTATATTTAACATATGCTAGCTATAAGGTATTACGATCATATAGGTATTTTTGATGCGGAACGAAACTTACTTTAAACCAAAATTATCAAAACTTGGTCAATTTGCTATTTGGAGCATATTTTTTGCATGTTATTATCGATACAGTTGATGAAATATAGTACATATATTTGTTGAATCTATTTCATATTTGAACGTGTGTGTGCTACTTATGTCTGTGTGTGCGCATGTGTGTGTGTGTGTGTTCAAAAGTATTTTTTTTTTGTAAACTAAAAAATTAGTGCATTACGAATCTATTTTAAGCAAACATTTTAAATGATCAATAAATGCGAACTATTTTCAAAGATCTTTTTGTTTTTTATGATGAATATTTTTCGTTAATCAAATGGAATTTCAATTGATAGAGCAAGCTCTCCTGATTACAAAAAGGTGGGTCCCGGCAAAATCCTCCTCGATTTGACAGAGATATAACTAACAAACTTTCAAATTTTAAATTAGCGCGCACAGTTTACTGCAAAAATACTCACTTTCGTGTAGCATACTTTGAGGGTGCGCCGTTTCAAATTTCAGTAGCAAGGTGGAACGATAGATGGCGCTAATGCAAAATTTAATTCCAGCATCGGGCAATAGATGGCGTAACAAAATAAGCAAGCGTTTGCTTGCTGTTGATTTCTGTTCGCCTGGTATTTTACTTGCTGAGCTGCCGTTCATGGCAGATCCAAGCGAACAACAAGTTTGTGGCAACAACTACATGAAGTGAAGAACAACGTCCACGTCGTTAAATTGTATTAAACTTTAACGGATTTAAGTTTCTATCGGTTAGTTCTTAATCTTAAATTTCAAATTGGCGCGCTAAAGCCAATAGAAAAAAAATAATTTTTTGTAGCATACTTTGAGGGTGCAACTGGAGTCTTTTTTCGAAAATAGGCTATATCTCGGCCGTATCCTGTCCGATTTTCAAAGGACACATATTGCTAAGATCGCAAGGACGAACTCCATCGATTGCCATCAAAACACTTGTAATTTTTTTAGTCTGGGCGCGAAACGAAAAATGTGAAAATTATAAATTGCAGGATAACTCGGGAATCAGCAGGACGATTTTAATGTCCTTTGGCACTAGGATAGCTCTTATCGAAGGACTTCATTTGACACGGAACCCACAAGGATCAGAGAAGATTTTACCGAGATATCCGCAAATCTAAAATGTAATCTTACCTCGAGTCGTAAAAGGACTTACGTTCTTTTCAGTATATCAATAGGTTTTCATACGCAAGAGTTATCCTTGCGGCAAAGGATATCTCGATCGTCCTTTAAATGGCTAAGGTACAATTAAGGTAAATTTTGTAAAATTATCCTTAAAATTCTTGGATAGCAATCGACAGAACTAGTTATCCTGATTACAAAAATGTAAGTCCTTGCAAAATTCTTAAAAATTTTAATAAAAAAATAATCTATAATAATAAACAAAAAAATATTTTTAAATTTAACCGGATGTTTTTGTCGGTTGCTTGAATTTCGAATTTTTAAATTGGAGCGCTGTAAAAATTATTAAATTTTTGTGGCATACTTTGAGGGTTGTACGTCTGCTTGCTGCTAATTCCTGCTCGCCTGGTAATTCTTCTGCTGACTCTGCACTGTTTAGCCGTTAGGCCGATAGATGGTGCAAATTCAAAATATAATTCTACAATTCGGCAATAGATGGCGTAACTAATAAGCAAGCTTTTGCTTGCTGTTAATTTCTGTTTGCCTGGTGTTTTACTTACTGAGTTGGCAATTTCTTGCCGTTCAGCATTGGCTAAGAAACAGTGCATTTTCTGAAATGCTGGAATTTTGTCTATGAAATCGTTGAATGCCAATCGATTGTACTAGTTAGAAAGTTAGCAGATTTATGGTTACAAAACGAAAAGATGTTCCTTATCTACCATTTTATGGATGTAGCACATCCTTTTTAATTACTTACCTTTGCTAACATATTATGCTATTTGTGTTCTCATAAGTCTTTGGTTTTGTGCTTTTGATTTGTTAAAGCGCAGTTTTATTTTTATTTTTGTTTTTATTAAATACATCATGTTAAATTCTTTAGTGTAATAATTATATATGTTTACTATCATTTAAATATTGTAACAATCGCAGAGTAAATGTTATTTAAAGTGAATATTAAGCTCCACAAATGTTGTCCCGCATTAACAAGACCCCAATGCAATGGCAGGGCATAGAAAACTCAGCGGAGCGTCTAATGGGCCATCGCCACGCAAACCAATTAGCTGATCATTTTGTAATCATCCCGGGGGCACACCTCGCTGTCACTCTCCCTCTCCCTCTCTGTGTCTGTCCCGCTTATGCACCTGCCGGATATTTTTAAGCTTCACGTGTCGAACTCGAACTGAAGATGATAAAAAGAAAAACAGATTAATATCAATTTGATAAGCCCGCTGCTTAAGCTGATAGTTTGCCAAATACCAGTTTTATACACTGCCAAGCGAAAAAGGTAAATGCACTAAATGGGCCAACATAAAAATATGTTATCATCCATCTTTATAGACTGCATTATGAATATATTATTGGGAACCAAGCTGAAGGCCTTTATAGCCAGTGCTTTAGTAATAGAGTTAGTATTTATTTTAATTATATCTAAGCATTTTAAATTCATAAATAAATAATAAATTTGGAAACAACTGAGCTGTTGATGTGCAGCAAATTATATTTGATTTCATTATGATTTGCACAACCTTCTTGGTAAGTTTTTTTTTTGGCAAAAAGAGTTTAACTATTATTATAGTAAATTATCATGTTGTATGTTTAAAACGGGTTCGTTCGGGTTTTGAGGGTCAGGCTCAATTGTTTAATAATTAAAACATTACATCAAAAAAGTAACTGCAATTAATTGCGTTTTTTGTGAATGTGTCAACTCTGGCACCTCCATGGCCAAAAGCAAACTCTAGGGCAGCGGCAGCCTATGATTATGTTTATGATTATGATTATAATTATAATTATAATGAGGCATCGCGGCATTCGATTTAGATGGGAGCAGTCGAAAAAAACAGAGGAGGGAAAAAGAGTCTTGTCTCTCACGTTGCTGAATGATTGGCCAACACAATTATGAATGAATTTGAATTTGGTAAATCAACATAAAGTGTGTTGTAGATTTGAAATCTATAAAACGTATCTTTACGGTGATATAACCGAACTGCAAGTGTGTGTCTCTCTGTGTGTGTGTGTGAGTGGATGATATATGAGTATGTAAAGCATTTGGAAACTGTCGAAATGCGGAAATCTGTGGCGCGCGAACCAAATGACCAAAAATTGAGAAATGGGCGTTGCTCACTAAAATCGATCGCATCGAACTCTCCGGTTGCCAAATTCAGAGAGTAGATAATTCATACACCAAGAGAAGAAGTGAAGACAGGGGAAAGAGCAGTGGAGGGGGAATTTTTGGAATGCGACATGCGACATTTGATAAGCTAATTCCCATGACGAATCGCTCAAATTTATAATTAAGTTGCTGGTTGGGCAACCGAATTCCAATTCTTCAGTCGGGGGGACGAGTGATGACAAGTAATTGCTGGCAAATTGTATAAGTGTTATATATATATATATATATATATGTTTTATTACTTACAAAGTAAAAATGGCACAGAAAATTAATTTTTAATAATAGAATAAGAATTTATTAATAATGTATTTCCAATTACCAATTTTACTTTGCAAATTATAAAACATAATTAAGATAGAAAACAAAATTCACATGATACTGAAAATAAAATGTATAACAGGAAATCAATTTTTAATGAAATCTTGTTCTAATTTGTTTAATAATCAATTAATTGCCATTAAGATGGTATAAAGACAAACAAAATAATAACAAGAAATAACTTGTATAAATAAAAACAAATCAAAATCACAACAAAGAATAAAATGACTGACCTAAAATTAAACAAAATAATAACATAAAACAATAATGAAATAGATATTGTTGAAGACAAAGAAAATAAAACATGAAGAAATCAATTGGGTTTTAATAAAAATGAGTTCTCCTTTAATTGAAATGATTTAAAAACACTTAATTGTTATGACTAGAAAAAAATACTATAAAAATAAAAAGAATCGAGACTAGTTTCAACATAATAAATCTGCACAATCGGAATATGAATATTTTGTGTGATATAAGCAATAGTTAAGATCGTAGAGAGAACAATATTTGCATAATATTATTAAGAAAAATACAATATATTTGCAAAGGATTTGGTATAATCATTCCCAAATATTTGTATAAACTATTTTTTGCAATCTTCTTTTTATATTTCATAGAGTAGAAAAATAAAAATATTTGGAAACAATTGGTATAATCATTCCCCAAAATTTTAAATTTGTTTCTGTTCTATAAAATAGAACGAGAAGAATGCCAAAAAAATACACAACAGATAAGATTAAAAAATGTATATATAGTTTAATAAAGGTTAATTTGGAATATAATTCCCTTCATTATTTTTATATTATTAATAAATAAAACCAAAGTCTACGAAATATAACGAGAAGATTGACAAAAATATAGAAAAGTGAATATACAAAATTATATAGTTTTAAATTGGTTAATTTACATTCTTTTCGTTAAATTTTATAAAACAAAAATATTTGGAAGTGATGATATCAAATCTTTCGCGAATACAATATTTTTCTTCTGTTCCATTAAAAATGCAAGAACTTCAGAAAGATTGAAGAATACAAAGCGCTTGATGATTATCATCCTATAAATCCAAATAAATCTAATAAATTGTACACACAAAACGAGCTACGCTAAGTTGTGAGATTAACAAGTGAAACGCTTGAGATGGCGAAATGAAAGAGACGAAGAGGGAAATCGAAAAGGTGGCAAAGCGTATAAATGTTAAATTGCTGGGATCCAAGTTCAAGTTAAGAGGCGGAAAAACGTGAAATGAAGCAATAAAACGAACGAAACGTTAGTATAATGAGCATAATAAACATAATGTAAGTAATTGTTCGGCTTGTCAATTGTTGTAATTGCATAATCACTAATCACAAAGTGATGAATCAATAAATTGAGAATGAGTCGACAACAAAGTCGAGTTGAGTGCGATCCCCACGCAAAAATAAAAAACAAAATCGTAAAGAAAAGAAAAGTAAACAAATTCCAAGGAAGTGGAATGCTGGTCATTGATCAACCATAAACCCGAGTGACAAAACTATTTGCAAATGCAACGATGACGGTGGCAACAACAACAACAACAACAACAACAACAACAAGAGTTGATAACAAAAAGCAACATCGATGTTGAAGCTGAAGTTGAAGTTGCTGAATAGCTGCTTTGACACTGTCTACAAAATACCAAGTGATAAAATGCCAATCGCTTTTAATTTGGCTAAAACTCTAGAGGGGGGGAAGAAGAGTGTGGAGGAGGGGGAAATAGGCTAGAGTTAAATATGCGCAACAATGCGCATTAAATAATTTATATAAAAATGCACACATACACATACACTTAAAACTTAACTTAAACAAATTTCAAATCTCTTGTCATGATATAATCGAGCGTCGACTGCGACTGCGCCGTCGACGTCGACAGCGACTGCGACTGCAACAGTCTCTCATCTTAAACTGTGGAACTGAATTGAATTGAAGCAAAATGTTGTGGCAAAAGAAACAAAAAACATACACCGAGATTGGCTCAATCGACAACTGTTCGAGTTGCTTTCTGTTGCAACAACATCGAAATAATAACATAAACATGAGGGCCACACGCATGTGCCGCAACGTCGACTATCAAATACCCTAACAAGCGGACATTTTTAAGGAACTTTTTTGTATACGTTTGTGGAAATTTACTAAAATTTATTTGTGTCATGAAATGTTATACTAAGCTATAATTAAATAAATAAAATCAATATTTAAAACATTAACAAAGAATTATCTAATGAACTTGAACTATTCATTTAGCCTTAATTTAGTCAAACTATATTTATTCTCAAATAACATAAATACTTGTACATCTGTAAATGACGATAACGAAATCTAAGAATAAATTCAATTCAATTATTATTATTACCCATTTTTTTAATCATATACCTAACAAATAATGTAATAAATATTTCATTGAGTTAATTTTTGTAATTTTATTTGTTTTTTTTTTTTTTAGATTGGATTTTTTCATTAAGTAACTGAACCATTACATTATAATAACTCATTTAGGGGAAAACTTATTCGGGTCAAACCTCATACTTCTAGCACAAGGAGGTTTTTTTTTTGTGTGATAAATTGGGTTGTTAAGCTGTTTTTTGCCGCAAGTATTTTAGATAGGATTGCTAATTTTAATGTCGCAGCTGGAGATTTGAAATACAATAATTTTTCTATTACAATTATGCGTTATAAATTTTTTTTAAACTAATTGCAAAAAATAATAATATACTTTTTTTTACTTATTCGAGGCAACACTCAACGTCGAGCATACCCCACGCACAGCAGTTAGGGTATAGCGTACAGTAAGCGTGGACAGCAGCATAACGCTAAAGTTAAAGTTAAAGCTAACGCTCAAATCGATAATCATATGCAAAAAGCCGGTCAATTTGTTGTAAGAGGAACCGAACGAACGAACGACACGGCAAAGCGAAGTAGCGGAGGAGAAGAAAGAGGTGAGAAAGGGGAAGAGGTAAGGGGGGCTTTACTGGGTCGGGGGATTTGGGTCGCTTGGTTCGGAGATGCGTTAATGCTTATGTTATTGTTGCATATTTTGGGATTTCAAACAAACCAGAAAGCAAAACAACAAATACAGGGTGCACTTTATCGTTGTTTTTGCTGTTTGTTACCAAGCACACAATTAATTCATTTTTAATACCCAACAAACTGTGTTTGATTTAACGATTATGCTGCGTACTCAATTAAGTCGACTTTCGAGCATTGAAATTGCTGTTTAATTAAGCTTTTAAACGTTTCTCCCAAAAGAGAAAGAACTGATGAACAAATTGTGGTTATTACTGAAGTTGTAAATGTGAAATAAAAATGTCATATTTTCTTCACTTCTGTCAACGAAAGAAAATGAATATATTCAAATATATTCGATAAATAAAATAAATATGCATAGCCTAAAGGCATTGTTATAAGAAATTTTATTGGTTGTTTCAATAAAATGTCTTAAGAGTATGTAATGAAAATGAAAGAGATCTCGTGCAGTTAATTTGCTCATCAATTCATGTGCTATCAAAACTGTTTATCAATTACAATCAATGGTTAATCGACTGCTCGATTTTGTTTATGTAATTTCGCATGCCGTTAAACGTTGTTATTCAATTAACACCCGGCTGCAACACCCTGTACAATGAAATTAGAGAGGTGAGTGGCAAACAGCGGGGGGAGGAGGAGGAGCAGCGACAAGAGTTGTTCCAACAAAAATTTTGTGACCATTTCTTACTCTTGATGTTGTTGTTGTTGTTGTTCATTTTTCAAATATTTTAAGTGAATTACAAGAGGCAAACGCCAAAACTCTGTGGCAAAGCCCACGGATGAGAAAAGCTCAACCTGAAGAAGATGACGAAGCTAAACTTGAGGCTGTTCGCTGACCAAGGGAGTGGACTTAAGGGAGGGGGAAGAGAGAGGGAAAAGGGGGAAGCTGAGCAATCGCAGCTAGCAAAGCGCGTGGTTCAGTTCGCTTCGCTTCGTTCGAATGCTACAAATTCCCACTGCCCATTGATATTCGTCATATGCGTATTCCCAACGCGTGTACTATGGGCACAAATGCACAATGCACTAGTCATATTCAAAATATGTTATTAGCTATTAGTTGATAACAAGAGTTTTCCTGAATTACTGAACTTGTGGACACTTGTTGAGGAACAACTTTCGGACGTTCCCTAAATGCCTCAGAAGAGGTGTTCTCTAGGAGGAGTCCCCGACTAATAGAGAGCTCCGCTAAAAAAAAGAATACAAAAAGTGTTTGTCTGGAGAAGTGTTCTTCTAATAGAGGATTTGGCCTAAAATGTTTTAGGAAATGTGTTCACCAAGAGGAGTATACCGCTAAAAGAGGGGACGTCTAAAAATGTTTTAAGAAAAGTTTCGCTAGGAGGCATATCCGGTTAATAGAGGTGTTCGGTAAGGGAGTTACTACTTTACAGCGAAGCTGTATTATCTTAGGAATATCTATTTTGATTTGATAGATAAGAAACGTTTAGACAGTGATTTAAGAAATGGTAGACCTTAAATATTTTAGCAAAATAAATTCAAACTCAACAATTATAAATCTAAAATTAAACTAGTTTCATTCGTATCTTAAAATTTAAAACTACTCGTAACTTAAACTATGTACTTGTAATTTCAATAGTAAATAAATAACGCAAAATATATTGCAAAATGTAATTCTCTGGCGTTAATGTAGCGTGTGACACTATCGAAAATGTGAAAATAAAAAAAACAATACATTTTTTATTTTATGTAAAGATGGATCATATAGCTTTTGGATGAGCACTTTAATTAGAGCTAAGAATGATTTTGAATTTAGTTTTCTGTTTTAAAATAATTGCAAAAATAAACGAATTTCTACGGAAACTAAAAAATGAACGAATTTACATATCTTATCAACGAACAGAAAAAGTTCTTAAAATCAATCTTAGCTGTAAATATGTATAGTGCTAATCCAAAGCTATAAGAACAACCTTTTCTTATTTTAAAAATTGTTTTAGTTTATGTTATTTTTCACTGTAATTCCGCTAGAGAATTATCCATATTTAGTGATTGAATAAAGTAATAAAAGTTAAATTGGTCAAACTTTTTAGTGGAGCATTTGTTGAAGGTGATGCTGATTTTTCCCCACACTAAATCAATAAATAAATCATTTTTTTTTTGTGCAACTTACATTTTCCGATTAATATCACGAATATGTGCCTTCGCTCCATAGTGCATTCACATGCGTATCGCAGCCTCATCATATCTCTTCTCCTTCTCTCCCATTCGTCTGCTATCTCTGTCTGCTTCTTTGCATCTCTTCATCTCAGCTCCCGCCAAGAGTCTCACGAGGCGACATCGCTGCTGTCGCTTCTGCTGCCATTGCTGCTGCTCCCTCTGCCACTGTCGGCGTCGCTGTTGCTATCGCTGTTGCTGCCTCTGTCGACTGCAATGCGTTGCGTTGAAGCCGGACGCCCGGCGGCCCTTTTCTTAACGGTAATATTGGCGGAAGCCGCATCTATGGCTGCGACTGCTGATGGACGTTGTATAAAAGCTGAGCTCAGTCGGGGAAGTGGCATCATTCGTTGACCAGGAACAGCGCGAAGCACAGCTC
This sequence comes from Drosophila kohkoa, assembly GCA_019972355.1. Taxonomy (NCBI): domain Eukaryota; kingdom Metazoa; phylum Arthropoda; class Insecta; order Diptera; family Drosophilidae; genus Drosophila; species Drosophila kohkoa. Next base: position 1,116,502 of record BJEL01000055.1, on the reverse strand, counting down.
AGCGTTTCCACACACAAGAGAGCGAGAGAGATAGAGAGAGAGAGAACACAAAGAGTAAAGCACCATGAAGGTAAGTCCAGCGGGAACGAGCTCCTTTTTTGTGGATTACAATGCTAACGACGACGATGATGCACTTGCTCTTGCAGATCTTCATTTGTCTGTTGGCCACGCTGTGCGTCTGCAATGCCACATTTCTGTCGCTGCTCGGCGGCGGAGGTGGAGGTGGAGGAGGCGGAGGTGAAACCAAGACCACCTACAATGTCATAGCAACACCTCATGGCGGCGGCGGCGGCGGCGGCGGTGGCGGCGGAGGAGGATCTGCTCATGGCCATGGCTACTCGCATGGAGGTCATGGAGGAGGTGGCGGCGGCGGAGGTGGCTCCGCGCAGCTCATCAAGATCATTCTCGAAGATGGCAATGGACAAGGTCACGGACATGGACATGGTCATGGTCACGGACATGGAAGCGGCGGCGCCTCCGCTAGTCACAGCTACGGTCAGGGTTATGCCAGCGGTCACAGTCACGGCAGCTACGGCGAACAGGTTTACAAGGTGATCGAACAACCCGCCGCGCCCGTTGCGCCCACCCCTTACCATGGCGGCTCCTCCGGTGGCTACTCTTATGGCAGCTCATCCTATGCCGCAGGTCATGGCTACGGCAGCGGCTCCTCCCACTCCCATTCCCATGGCTCGCATTCCTCTTCAGCTTATCAGCTGAATGCCATTCTCCCGCAAATCATTCAACTTGTGCTCCAGGAAGATGCTTTGGGTCATGGTGGTTCCTCCTCTGGAGGCGGTGGCTATGGAAATGTGAATGCCCTCAATGGACAGCTGATTGATGCCTTCGGCCAGAAGGGCAAAGCAATCATCATGCGTGCGGACAAAGCTCAAGGCGCCTTCTTCAACAGCGGACATGTGGTGCAACGTGGCACCCTCAAGGTGATGCAAGTTCGCGACCAGTCGCAACAGCAACAGCGTCAGGGAGGAGGCGGTGGTCTCTGGAGTCTCTTTGGCGGCGGCGGCAGCGGCAGCAGCTCGAACTCAGCTGGCGGCAGTGGATGGAGTCAGGGAGGCGCCTCTTCGGGAGGTTGGAGTCAGGGAGGAAGCTCTTCCGGTGGTTGGAGCCAGGGAGGAAGCTCCTCGGGTGGTTGGAGTCAGGGTGGTGCTTCAGGCGGTGGCTGGAGCCAAGGAGGCAGCTCAGGCGGCGGTGGCTGGAGTCAGGGAGGCAGCTCCGGCTGGTAGAGAAAGACACACAGAGAGTGAGAGAGGGAGACGCTCCTTTCCCCTCCTCTCCCTACTTAGTTAGACCAAATCAATTGTTTTTTTTTTACCATATTTTTTTTTACTAGGCTTAAATCATCGCGAAATCATTGTTAAATTATTTGTTAATCAATAAACATATATATTATAAATATTTGAAAAAAACGACTATTATAAAACCGTTTTCCTCAGCTTCGAAAACAAAAACAATGGGCAAGCTAATTTGGTAACTTGTTGTGGGGGCTGCTGCCAAAAGTTATATCATAAAACTTTCATAGATTGCCCTTGAGACAGCCAAGAAAGAGAGTGAAGAGATAGATCGAAGAGGGGGGAGAGACGGAAGGAGGGAAGAGGGGGAGCATCAGGTAGCGACCGCCTCAAAACCACTTGAGCTCTCTGAGTAGTAGATCCAAATATGGAGATCTCGGGAGATCTCTTTGAGTCAGAGTCCGAGTCAGAGTCAGAGGTGAAACTAGCCATGACTTCAAATTGATTCCGCATTGTTTTTCGAATTGTGTCGTAGCCAGAGAAGACGCAACAACAACAACAAATCAAAATCTACAACTGACCCAAAGTCGAATGTGAAATTCATTACGTAAAACAATAGTGGAAACCCCTCGACAACTCTTCAAGTTGAGGAAACAGCTGCGAGAATTCGTTATGAAATTGATACTAATTATAAAGAAATTAATGCGATTACCAACTGATGCAAATACATATATTTGTTACACAAATATAATCGACAGTTTTAAGCTGCAGACAAATTATAAAGAGATTAAACCGAAATTACAATTAAAGAAGCGTTCTTACCTTAGATTATAAATGCTGAAATCTTTTGCCCCTAAATATAAATTATTAATCTGTTTAATCTCGTGCACTCTTTGTTTTGTTTATTAGAAAGTCACACCCACTTGTGTGACATAACATAGAAATATAACATGTCAAATAAAGTGGATTAAAAATAAATGATCAACAATTCTCTATCATTGTCACACAATCGAAGTGAGATAATTTATTGAAGTGATTTGCAAATGATTGTTAGCTAGTTAAACAGAATTGACATTAAAGCGTAAAGTGTGTGCGTTTTTAATCGCTTTAGCAACACTAGCAAGTGCATAATTAATCAACACTACGTCAGAAGACAAGCGACTAACGGCAAAGCTATGCACAGAGTGAATTCATCTGAATCTATATCGATTTTGATGATTCTCCCACTCAAATGCGAAACACAATTTCGATAATAAGCACTTAAAAAAAAATACAATTTCAATAAAAATGAATGGAGACTTGTTTTAACGATTCAGATTCCGGAATGGGCGTCGTATTGAGTAAAAGTTTCATTTGGATTAACCCAAAGTATAAGTATAGATATATACATATATATATATATACATATGTATATATTCTCGACTGTCCGATCAAGTTTGAGTTCTTGTTAATTTACCAGATCAAATTTAAAATGGAGAGAAATTAATTAAAAGTGCATTTGCATACCCTCGCAAATAAAGTGCGAAAGTTGAGCATTGACACAAACTGAATATATATAGAAATCGATATTACATAAAAGAGATATAGAAATCGAAATATGATTATGATTATTACGAAACAAAACTTCCGCTTTCAGCCTACACAATAGATGAGAAACACCGAAGACCGAAAAAGTATGCAACACTTCAAGTTGCCGCAACATAATTTAAACAACGCGTTGTTTGCTCCGGGCTGATCGACTAGACGATGCCCTGCAAAAACATATAATGTGCTGAAGACAGATTTATGAATTCTAGGAGAAATTTGAAATTTAATTTAATTACAAAACATCTTAAAACAAATAAAGCAATTAAGTGTAGAACTAATATACCCAATTTGGTGCAGGAATACTCAATACTCAACACTCTCAACAGCTTCAACAATTTAAGACATTTGCAAAAATTTATGATGCCCCATTTATACAGCTTTTATGGGTAGAGGGCATAAAAGTGTCAAACAAAAGAAAACAAAAGCGAAAGAAACAAAAACACCAAACAAATAATATTTATAAAGTTATTGTATCTCTCGATTTTCGATTTTTTCGATTTTCGACTGCTATTTTTTTGTTGTCACCAGTTTGTAAGCAATGAAATCATATGGGGAAGCTTAGCCAAAAAAAAGACTAGTTATTATTGTAGTTGGCGGGGGCCAATGGATATTTGCATTTGAGTTGAGTCTATAGATAGATCTCGACACTATTGAAATTATAAAAATAAAAAAAAAAACCCAAGTCTCGATAACTTAAACCAATGAAAAGAATCAATCAAGAGGCGCTCGATTGGTCTCAGTTTCAGTTTGATTTTCTGACGTTGAAGATGAGCATTTGAGTGCGAATTGTTGTGGATTGTTTGCAGGAACAAGTTCTCATTGTTCTGTTTGAATATTGGTTGCCTCATAAAGCTGCAAATATGGAATTTCAATAATAATGCCAAACATCTAAATCCCTCCCTTTATAATCGACACAAAATACGTATGCGCAATTTACATAACGCCTTTTCAATTCTCATTTGAACAATATTGTTTTTGGTTGCTTGTTTTTATTTTTATTTTTTTTTTTTCGATTTTTGAAATGCCGTTCTATTTGTTTGGCTGTCAAGCGCTGCGAGTTTGTTGCTGCTCCAGTTATCGTCGGGGACAAGGTTCTGTTGTCTGTCTTTCTGCTCGGGGGTATAAAAACCCAGAGACTGCCAAAGCCAATCAACACAAATCATTCAGTTATCCAATCAACATGAAGGTGAGTTCACAATCACAATCGGATCGCAATCAAAATTCTGATCGCATCTTCGTCCTCAATTCGCAGTTCTTCCTTGCCTGCCTGTTGCTCGCCGCCTGCTTGGCTCTTGGCCAGAGCAGCGCCATCTATGGTCCAAGCTACGCATCGGTTCCCGTTGTCCGTCACGTGCCCGTTGTCCGTCATGTGCCCGTTGTTCGTCACGTGCCCGTCGTTGAGTCCGTTGCCGTGCCCGTTGCCGTCCCCGTCGTCCACCGTCCCGCCGCCTACGTCGCTGGCCCCTCTGTGGTCCGCGTCGGCTCTATCGGTTCCGTCTACGAGTCTCCTCTCGCCTACGGCGGCTGGTTGAAGCAGAAGAAATAAACGCTTCCTCGATCCTTAATCCAATTCAAATTCAACAAACTGGACCTAACTTCGACAAACAAAAAAACTCAACGAATAATGTTCTCAAATCAACTATTTTTTTTACATTTTTTTTTGTGTTATTACAATTCCCAAATAAATCCTAAATCTGTACATTCCTAACTACAAACTCTCGTATTATTTCACAAAAGGATTACCCCAATAACATCTCTAGCAAACATGTGGATATTAACTTAAGATTTCTAGAGATCTTTTAAGATCGTATACTAAAGTTCCTCATAAAATATTTGACAACGAATACAAACTTTCTGCTCTTATTAGCAAGGAGACCAAGTCCGTTTATCTACTCTAAACTAGTCAAGCTTCCAATGCCCAAGAATCGCTCAAGCAAGAAACGGAGTGAAAATATAATAATCTATAACTATAGAACAAATTAGGAAACAGCTCTTTTAACTATAGAGTTATTAATTTTTTGTAAAAGGCAATTTCCTTTTCTATTTTTCATGAATAGAAAACATAACCCCAAGGTCTTTGCAGCCGGAGCTTAAGAAATACGTTAGTATTCATTTTAATTATACATATCTAATAAAAATAAAACGCTAAAATATAAAAACTCAACTCAAACGTTTGATCTTTTTGTATAACTTTTAACTAGACAGCTATAGAGCAGATGATTTTGTTTTCTTTTATATTTTAAATGAATAAACAGCAAATATATAAAAATAAACCCAACTTAAATTTAAATTTCATTAGGTAATTATGAAAACGACTTTTATATATTTTGAGCTCTAATATTTGTTCTCTTTGTAATCTCGTTAGTTTAAGTATTAAGTTTTGTCAAGCTTTAACTATTTGTTTTAAAGAGTTTAGCTTTCAATTAATATATTTTTAGTTTAACTTATTCAAACTTAAAATTGATTTTAAAATATTTATTCTTTTTCTTATATTTACACATTATTTAAATGAAATAAATACATGTGTAAAACAAAAACTTTTATTCTCTTAAGTTTTAAATCTTGTATTCCCTTTATGGAACTTATTAATTATACCCGCTACCCATAGGGTAGAAGGGTATTATAACTTTGTGCCGGCAGGAAATGTATGTAACAGATAGAAGGAGGCATCTCCGACCCTATAAAGTATATATATTCTTGATCAGCGTCAACAGCCGAGACGATCTAGCCATGTCCGTCTGTCCGTCTGTGTGTCTGTCCGTCTGTCCGTCCGTCCGTATGAACACCTAGATCTCAGAGACTATAAGAGATAGAGCTATAATTTTTTTTCGACAGCATTTGTTATGTTTGCACGCAGATCAAGTTTGTTTCAAATTTTTGCCACGCCCACTTCCGCCCCCGCGAATCAAAAAAATCGAATAACAAGCGTAATTTTAAAGCTAGAGTTACGAAAAAAATGGTATATACAATAATAACTATAGTAGTTATGATTCCTGAAAATTTGGTTACGATCAGATAAAAATTGTGGAAGTTATTAAAGAAATACTTTTGTATGGGCAAAAGCGCCTACTTACTAGGGTCTGAGTTGCTTTGGTCGAAAATTTGGTACATTGTGCCGTCTATGGTATATTTTGAATGGTGTACTATATCGATATACCAAATATACCATTTGGTATATTTTTAGTATTTTTGCAGTATAATCGGTATATTTTGAAAATGATACCGCAATATTTTGCTTTTATTAAAAATGGGTAGCGGGTATCTCACAGTCGAGCACACTCGACTGTAGCTTTCTTACTTGTTTTTAAAATGAAATAGATTTCTAATGGCATTTTATTGCGATTTTAATTTGTTGCTGTACTGTTTCTTTTTATATAAATATTTCAATTTATAATTTTGCTTAAAACAGGTGTTCTAAATTATGGATCTATTAAAAGTATCAAATACTTTATTATTACTGATATTTGGCGATATACAAATGACGTAGAGAAAGCTACGACATGGAAAAATTCAAAGGAGTTGGCAGCTCTGAGCAGTGCAGGAATTTACAGCAAGTTCCCACAAGAGCTTAATTTTCAATTTTATCATTTCATAACAAGCAGTTAAAAATTATGTGAAAAAAAAATACTAGATGAATAGATTTGAAAGTGCAGACTTACATGTGTTCCGTACACACATTTTTGATTAACGCTGTTCCACAAAAGCAGACGACCAAGAAGAAGCAGTATCAACAGCAACTGCATCGTCAGCTTATCAATGAAATGCGAAGCAGGCCAAAGAGATCTTTTGTGAGCACTTTGAAGAGTTGACAAATTCGTTGAATAGTTTGCAGATTGCCAGTTGCATTCCCACACTAATTGGCACACACAATTACCACACACACACTCGCACACTTACACGTGTATAGGTGTGTGCATAGCTGGAGCGATTAAATGAGTTTTATGAGCATTTGACAATGTTAGTATTAATTGTTTGGTATTTTACATAACCAGGCTGGCCAGTCAACTTAATAGCTCAGTTGACAAAACTACTACACACACACACGGATAGTAGTGTCAACTGCATACACGTGCACTCACACACGTACACAGACATACGCAAACATGCAGCCATTTGGAACAAAGACCATTTCGATTCACCTTGAAATGATGGCCTGAAATTGAGATTGAGTTGGGAGAGTTTTGACTAATATACAATTTATTTCTTTTTTTTCCCCTCTGCTTCTTTCGTTTTGTATTTTATCTTTTTTGTGGGCTTGGTCAGCAGCGATTTGATGCTTTTGATGGTTCACGTGGGCAGCAGCAGCAGCAGCAACCAGACAGAAAAATAGAAAAGACAGACAAACAATATGTGTGTGTGTGAGGCAAGTATGCAAATTGCAAAGGGTATGAGGGGGAGCGCTATATGACACTCATCGATGCGCTGCTGTTGATGTCTTATCATCAGGCAGTTGGCAACGCAAAGGCAAAGCCAAAAAAGCGAAAAGCAAAGCCAAATGCAAATGCAAAAGCAAAAGCAATGGCCCACGGTCAGTTCATTTTCATGCTAATTAGCAGAAAAAGGCCGCTTTCGGAATTTCGGAAATGCAGACAGACTGAATAGATTGCAGTGAGGTTACGTTTCGTTTCGTTACGTTACGTTTACGCACTTTACACGAAAACTGGAAAGTGTCAAAGGCAATGGGCTGGAAATGGAAATGAAGAACAGCTCGATATGCATGTTATACTTATGGCTGTCGATATCGATAACGATATTTATGCAGGTGCTCGCATGTGTGTGTGTGTGTGTAATACACGCTGCGTATGCAAAGTGGGCGCGGCCCCAATGAAAATGAAAGCGACAACAACGACGGCGGCAACTTCTATACAAAACATGTAAGAAAGCGGCATTCGCTGTTGCTCGACTGGGAGACACCCGGCAATGACTTAAAAGTTTATTATGCGATCGGAGTGAATCTTCTATTATTTTTACTATTTTTTTGTATTCCTAAATTAGACACACAATATATGTAGATGGAGTGTGCCTTAAGTTTGTCACATAAAATATTATATAATACAATTTCGAAACTGAACATTATCTTTAATATTACATCTGTAATGCATTCTTAACGTTGTTTTAAATTAATAATATTCTGTTTCTACGATTTGAGGATTGTGTTAGAATTTTAAGACCGGCTTTATAAGCGTTCAATCTTAAGTGTTATGAGTTCTAGCTGTTCAAACAGACGGACATATAAATTATATAGCTAATGTCTCCATCAATATCAGAAATCTCTCTAGTATTATCGTGATACATATTAAAGAAAAGAATAATGATAATAGTTGCTTTGCTCTCTTTAACGGATCCAACACTCAGTTACACGAAGACTTCACTCCATAGTTATCAAAGCCGGGTATTCAAAATAAATACATTGGATGGGCAACAGACAAGTTGACTTTGCATCATCTTCGTGATGATACTATGATCGTGATAATGATGATGATGTTGTTTGGACTTGAATGATCATCATGATCATCAAATGGCCCTTTGCAAATGTTAAATGTTAATGAAATGCTTTTGTTTAACTCGGGCTGGTCTTCATCTTCATCTTCGAAAACTTGCGTCGATTGCGTTGCTAATTCGAATCGTTGAATCCAACTTCATGATGAGCTTTTACACAGCTGTTGATAATGCTGCTGTCGATGTCGATGTCGCTGCCTCTGCCGCTGCTTCTTCTTGTGGTTACAACTTGGGGAATATAAAAGCGAGCGCTGCTCCACGAATTGACATCAGTTGTGTTTGCACAGAATTTGACTTTAGGAGTCACCAATCGAATCCATCCATTCTCCCACCCCCCACTACAAAATCAAGCAGGAATAGTAGTCAACATGAAGGTAAGTGTCTGCTTTGTCCACTTTTCAGAGGCAGTGCATCCACTCTAACGCTCTCTTTACACCTGCTATAGGTCTTTGTTTGCATGTGCGCTCTCTTTGCTGTGGCCAACGCTGGCTTCTTGGGTCTCCTTGGTGGCGGCGGCGGCGGCTCCAACAATAACGGCGGCGGCCTTAAGGCTGGTCTCAACCTGGGCGGCAATGGAGGAGGTGGCGGTGGAGGAGGCTATGGCGGTGGCTCTTATGGCGGTGGCTCCTATGGCGGTGGACATGGTGGCGGCCACGGTCCCGTCCAGGTGGTCAAGGTTATCCATCAGCAGGGCGGCGGCAGTTCCGATGGCGGCTATGCCGGTGGCTACAGCTACGGTCCCGCTCCCCAGGTCTACAAGGTGAAGGTTATTTCTAGCGGCGGCGGCGGCGGTGGCAGCATCGGCGGTCCAGCTCCCATCTATAATGGTCATGGTCATGGTCCAGCCTCCGTTAAGGTCATCAAGGTGGTGCACCAGGAATCAGCACCTCTGCTCGGCGGTGGCGGCGCCCCCCTCGTTGAGAGCGCTCCCCAGGTGATCAAGGTTCTGCACGAGAGCTCGGGACATGGTGGCCCAGGTCTGCAGTCCATTGGCGGCGGCATCTCTGCTCCCACCAAGGTGGTGCGCGTCATCCATGAACACTCCACCTCCGGCTCCATTGGCGCCGCTGCTCCCGCTCCCATCTACAGTGGTCCCGGTGCTGCCCCCATCTACAGCGGTCCAGCTGCTGCTCCCATCTACAGTGCTCCCGCTCCCGTTTACAGCGCACCTGCTCCCGCTCCCATCTACAATGCTCCTGCTCCCGCTCCCATCTTCAGCGCCCCCGCTCCAGCGCCCATTTACAGCGCTCCAGCTCCCGCTCCCATCTTCAGCGCTCCAGCTCCAGCTCCCATTTACAGTGCTCCAGCTCCAGCTCCCGTGCTCGCTCCCGCTGCAGTTTACGGTGCTCCCATCTCCGCACCCGCTCCTGCTCCCATCTACAACGCTCCCGCCCCCGCTCCCGTCTACGCTGCTCCGGCTCCAGCGCCCATTCAATACAGCGCTCCAATTGCCGCTCCAGCGCCAGCTCCTCTCCAGTACGCTGCTCCCAGTGTCTCGGTATCCGCTCCATCGCCGGTGCTCAGTGTGCCCGAGTCAGCGCCCGCTCCCAGCTTCGCTGCTCAGGGACCAGTCCTGAGTCTGCCCGCTCCCGTTGAGGAGCAGCAGCAACAGCCGCTGCCCCTGGGACATGCGCCCGCCCAGACCTATGGACCACCACAGTTCTAAGTGGAGCAACCACAACAGCAGCAGCAACAGCAACAACAACATGAAGAAGAAGAGTAGCAACTGCACTACTTCAACACACACAGCACTGGAGGCGAACTCACAACAGTTCACCATTCAAAGTTTGTCTCCGAACCTAATTTCGACTGCTACTTCAAATCAATTTTCACAACTCTTTCGATCCTTCGACCTATCCCACAACACACACACACAACTCTTCTAAGCAACCTTAAGTTAAGTTATTTGAATTTTTTTTTATAGTATATTTTTTTTGTTTTGGTTTTGTTATGGAAAATTAAAACCGACTGTTAAATTGAAAAGAGATAATTGCATTTTAAATTGGGAAACTGTTAACAGTTGAATTTACAGTCTGCTGTTAACAGTGAGGATAAGAAACTGCTGTTAACAGGCGAATTTAAAATTAAATTAACAGTGCTGTTAACAGTGAGGATCACATAAGAAACTGCTGTTAACAGGTGTATGTTAAGTTACAGTGAGGAAACTTGCTGCGAATGTAATAAACAGCAAACACAATCAGTTGTTACTTTAAATAGTTTAACATTGTGATCATTGATAATTTAAACAAATTAACACTATCAGCAGTGTGAATAGAAATTCATTAACAAATTCCAGATGCATTGCGATATGTGCAGTTATCAAAGTTTGGAGATCAACGAAATTGTTGACGAACTTGGCGATTTGTCAATTTAAAAATATTATATAATTCAATATTATATATAATCATAAATATGGGAAATATAACATTATTATATAAAATTTGATGCATTAATAGTCATTATTATATAATATGTAAGAAATGGGTGCATTAAATTTGACTTTAATCCAAAGTATAGAATAATCCGCCAGAATAATTTCAATTTCTACGGAATTGCTTCATTTTATAAATCTTGAAATTGTTACAAAAAAAAAAAAAAAACACTGCACTCTATCAATCACTCACTTCATGAGGGCGTTTTTCAAGTTGGGGGGAAAAAGATTTCCAAACACTATTAAAAAAAAAAAAAGAAAACGAAAACAAAAAGAAGATTCAATCACTTGCTGCCCTTTTGTTAACTTGACCTTCGCGTTGGCGTTGCAGTCGACGTCGCTGTTGCTGCCGACGCAGCTGTTGCGCCTGCGCTTTAAACATTTGTCATGAATTATGCATTAAATTCAACATCATTTCTTTGATGTGTGATTGTGGTTGTTGTTGTTGTGTGCACACACAAAAAAAAAATATATAAAAAAAATGAATATCAAAAAAATATATCTACATTTATAAACAGATTGATCATCTTTAAGATATGCTGTGATGCTTGGTCGTTGGTGTTGTTTCTGTGATTGTTGTTGTTACTGATGTTGTTGTTGTTGTTGCTGCTGTTGCCGTTGTTATTACGATATTACATATATTCATTCGCTTTTGTTTTTATTGTTTCATAACAATGCTGTTATGTTTTAATTATATTAAACACAATTGTAAGCAGATGTTGTTGTTGTTGTTGGTGTAAGGTTGTTTGTTGTTATGTTAATTGTTTATAGGGTTGGTTGTTTTGTTTTTATTCGGCAGCTTTGACAAGCGCCTCAGCAACTTCGATAGCGATGGCAGCTTCCGCCTTGGCCTGCAAAAAATAACATGGAAAGAAATGCATTGCAAAATTAATTGCACAATTTAAAGCGTAGAGTGAAAACTCGCTTAGACGACGAAAGCTATCCTTAATCGTTGTTCGAAAGCAGTGCAGTTGTTTCCTAGCGAGTTTTCACTGTCATCCACTCTCTTTCTCTCTTTTTCTTACCTTATCGCTGGCAGCTGAGCTGAGCTCTGATTGGTATTTGGAAAGCAGCTGTCTGGCCTCATTCACATCGATGTCGGCCACATTGTGAGCCTCCTCGGCGAGCACCTGCACAGAGGAATCCTCGTTGACGGTCACAGAGCCGCTGGACACAAAGTACTTGGTCAGCTTGCCCTCGTTGTCGGTCACCTGGACGACGCCGGGTTTAAGCACAGCTGCAAAAAACAACGCACAAATGCATGAGATGATGATGTAATGGATTAAAAGGATTGTGCGTCATATGTAGATGGAGAGATCGCCATCCGTTGACACACTTACCCAGGGTGGGCACATGCTTGGCCAGAATGCCAAAGGCGCCGCTAAACGATGGCACATCGATTTGACGAACGACGGCGGCATCGTAGAACGTTTTGTTAGCGGCAGCAAAAGTCAATTTCATCTCATCGGAGTACGAACGATTCTGGGCCAAACGAGCGCCGCGGGCGGCCAACAGGCGAGCATTCTTCACAAACGACATCTTGTGTGTGCTGCAATTAACAGTTAACAGTTATGCGTTGCACAATTTTAACACACAATAACACATAAAATTATGTAACTTTCTAGGTTAGAGAGACCCCACAAAAGAAAATACAACAAAAAAAAATGTCAAGCATGTGAGCTTAGCTTCACGTTGAACGCACAGTAAATAGCTTGCTTGGGTTTTTTGCACAACCACAATTAGGTTTCTACCTTTAAATTATTTTGGAGTGTGGCGAAAATAAAGAATACTTATGCAGTCTCTCCGCTCAGCCGTCGTTATTAGCAGCGCCGCTGTTTGCTAGTGTTGCAAAATCCAAACACTATTTCGCGTTACAACACTAGAGGCTATGTATCGTTGTAGCGCTATCGATTTATTATCTATGGTAATATTGTAGTTTTTAGGAATTGTTTATTAAGAAGTATTATATTAATTATTTAATTAATATTAAATAACACTTTGCAATAAATTCATGCTTACGCTACATCCAAACACTTGAAAATGGTCACCCAGTTTATCGATACATTTAATATTTCGTTATCATCGATATATCGCTACTGTAGATATTCGTATTTTTGGACTCAACTTCCAATTTTTAATATCGATTGCTGTCTTTTGCTGAATCTGTCGAGAAAGAAGAAACTGATGTAGTTTGGCACAAACGTTAAGATGAACATACTAATATATAGGAAAAGATTCAGATTTTTTTGATTAAATACATCGAAATTATTAAATGCAATGCAATATTTTTCAATTTCTTTATAAACAATCATTTATAATGTTATGATTTAATTATGTTGTACATATTGATGATTTTATGTGTTGCATCAGAACTGATGCGTAGAAAGATGCGTCAGTGGTGAAAACGATGCCGAATGCATCCCTGTGACCAAATTGAGTTTGATGCAAAGAAATTTATCGCAATCGTAGCAAGCCCGCTTATTTTGTAGGCATAAGGTTATGCTATTTCAAAATTAACGTGGATTTGTTCTGTTGTGTGTTGTAAATGCGTGTGTAGTTTTCTGCAATTTTGGACTTTTTTTTGTCAAAAAAGACAAATAATTGTGAACATTATGAAACAAGTGCATTGTCGAATATAGTGAAGTCCACAGGAAATCTTACGCGTCCTTTGTATAATTTTTTTTTGTTTTGTGTGTAAAAAAATGGAGCCTCGTGCTTGGAAGAAGTTGCTCCTGAAATGGGTAAATTTTGCTTAGAGTCAAATCAATTTATGATAACTTAATACAAATGTATATATTTGAAAGGTGAACGAGTGCCATTTCATTGAGAATATCACATCTCTAGAAGAGTCAGATATTGAAGCCTTTTATGCCATCTATGAGCAGTACGCTAATTTTGAACCTGGTCAAAATTCATCATGTTTGGAACCTCTACAAATATTTCTAAAAGGTTTGTCGATTGTTTGTGGACCGCATTACTCTAAACTCATATTCAATTATCAATGCAATTTGCAGATATCTATGCAGATTTCACACCCATATTCGATGGCGAAGGCCGAGTAGCAACGACAGATTATGTTTATGTTTATACACTGTTAATGCATTATACTTGCGTTCAGAAGCCCAACAAATACTTTCACAATATCTGTAAAAATTTACCAGAGACTGTGCAGCAATGTATCGCGGAGTTTTTTAAGCAGACTGTAGATGGATTGCAGCTGACACGCGATTGCCTGCAGCAGACCATTGTCAATATCCAAATACTGAATGACATTGATGAGGACAGTTTTCTAGTTCCTCTAGTTCCACAGAGCTCAACACCCGATCGTTTAACTATGCATCGCAATGGTAATTGCAGTTCGTCCATCACCAGCATTACACCATTGCCAAGGGATGTCACAAACCGTTTATCTATATCACTTGCGGACAGCAGCAACAACAAGGATTCGTCTTCAATAGTTAGTGCGACGATGGAGAACTCATCCGCGTCGCTGCTGCAGCGAGAGCGCCGTAGCACAATGAACGAAATCCAAATGTGTGCTCCGGCAACTCCGAAAACTGAGTTACTTGATCAGCGGACACGAGAATTGTTTGGATTGCGAGTAAGTTAAATTGAACCCCTTTTTGTAATATAGTAAGTTGAGCGGCCTTTTTCCCTCTTGGCTCCATAACGCCATTAAGTCTAGTTTTTGTCAGGTTTGCCATTAGTCGCTCATTGGTTTCTGTTTTTCCGGTTGTCTTTATTGCCTGTCGTTTGTGGCCTATGTGTGGTGGATATTTCGAAGCAAGCCAAACTGAACGAATTTACAAAGATCAATACTTTTCGGCTCAAGACATAAAGCAATAAAAATAATGCACTTTGAATATTATTTCTTGCTCAATGATTTCGCTACTGCCATTTTCAAATTTGTTTATTACTTGTCTGGGACTTAGATTTTTTCCGTCGCGATGGTTTTATTGCACAAGTTATTTTCAACATAAATTCTCATGCCCATCATATATATTTTGCTGGATTACCGATCGTAAACTGTATTTATTTCTATTTTTAATTCCTGTTTAAAAAATAATGATAAGTTATTGACAGTATCAACTGATTTAACTTAAAGTAGCGTGTACACAAAATTATTATTTTCTTAAATAATAAATGTGTATTAAAATGGAGATATTGAGAAAATTTGCGAATATGTCATTTATATTGCAAATAGAATTACGTGACCTTTGGAAATACCGAACATATTATATGGTAGTGCACATTATGTTTATACACTTGTATCTCTGTCTGCATTTATAATATATGTATATAATCTCATATTAATCGTATCCCAACAATGACGTTTGTCTCTCACAGGCTCAACTTGAAACAGAGAGGTACGAAAAAACTGTCTTAGAAGAGCAAGTTCTGGAAACTGAGAGTCTAATTAAAAAACTTACTAGAGGCAAGTACCACATGTGTATATCAGTGCGTAAATATTACTAATATCAAATATTTGTATATCATTGTAGAGAACGCAGAGCAAAAGAAACAACTATTAATGCTGAAGGCGACGCTAGCAAACGATAACGAAGATGAGCATAACTATGCGACCAATGAGTTTGACAATGTAATTCTTAATCCAGCAATACAGTCTGCTGCGACCTACGGCAAAACCAGAATTAAAACTATCTCTACCTGCATTACAGATGAAACGACGTTTGATGAATGAGCTTAGCAAGAAAGAAAAGATACTTTCCGAGAAAAGCGAACAGTTGCAAGAGCTGAGAGCCGAACATGACAAGCTGGTCGGGAAGGTAAGCACAAGATTTTTCGGATACACACTGAGTGTAATATACTCGTATATTAATACAATAATTGCACGACCTTCCTAGTCCCATTTTATAGTTCTTGGTTATCCGCTTCTGACCCTTTTGTACCTTTAATTAAAATATGAATTATTCGATGTACACTTAGTAATGTAAAAAAGGACTTTCAATTGTATAATGGAAACTGAGATTAATTGTCAAGTTGATAAAAAATTCATATATTTTTTCTATGCACAGTTTAAGGTGTCCGAGAAACAAGTGCTTGTGTGTATGGATCGCATCAACGAACTTGAACAGCGTCTAAATAGTTCGGAGCAATTGCTAAGGGAAAGGGGCGACGAAATGGAGCATCTTGCGCACGACAAACTGGAGTTAGAGCGGTGTCTTCAAGAGGCCCGCAATGAACTACAAAATGGGCGTGAAGTGCTGAATGCTTCGTCGGATCTATTAGATACTTCACAATTGCAAAGCAGCATGAATACGACTCCAGAAAATTTAGCATCCTCCGTAATAGACAAACAGTTACGTGAAAAGGAATTGGAGAATGATCAGCTGCGTTCTGTGCTTGAACTGAATTCGCAGGAAAAGGAACGTATTGAAAGTCAACTTTTGCAGCTCGTATTTAAATATAAATTAGAAAAGTCTAAGGAGACGACACCTGAGAAGACTGCTGAAAAATCACAATCGCACATGCTGTATATTATTGAGGAACGTATGGAACAATTGACTGTTAAGATAGAGCAAGAGCACCAACGGGCTAATGAATTGCAATCTCAATATAACACAATGCAACAACAGAATATCGTTAATAATAATTACATACAAAATTTGAAAAGCGATGTAGAAAAATTAAATTGTGAATTGACAGCGAGTCAGGCCGATTTAAAGAGTACCACTGAGAAAATGCTGCAAGCTGAAAAAGAGATTCAGATGCGTCTCAACACCGAATTGGAGCGCTCGAAACAGTTCAGTATACAAATTGCTGATCTGGAGTGTGATCTAGAGACACAATCCCAAACACTTAAGCAGAAGCATGAACAGCTGGAACAAGATTTACTGACTGTTAAGGCAAGCAAATTACAAGTGCAAGAGGAACTACAAACCAAAGTGAATGACTTTCAAAAACAATTAAAAGAGCTACAACAAGATCTGGAGAACTCCAGAAAAAATTGCCAGAAGTTTGAGCAGATAATTCTAGATCAAAAACTTTCAATAATCCGCGAGAAGGAAATACAGATGGAGCAGGAGGCTGCAGCAATTGCTGAAATAACAAATAAGTATAGGAGTGAACAAATGTTGCTTCAACAACAACTGGATCTCGCCAGGCAAGAGCTTGAAAACCAGAAAATGGAGCAGACTCAAGTAGAAAACGAACTCAGCACTGCCAAGATAAAGCAAGCACAACTGGAAAATGAAATACATGTAAATAACTTAAAAATTACCGAGTGCGAAACGAAACATGAACGAGAACTTAAGCAGCAAAGTGATATCCAGAGACAACAATTGGAAGAATCGGAAAAGAAGATCACTGACTTACAACAGCAATTGAAAGAAGGTTTGAAAAAGATAGAGCTACGTGATGAACAATTGCTGGATGATCGCAAATTATTGGACGATCGAAGAAATAAATGTGAGCGTTTAGGAATACAACTTAAGGAACAAGAAGAAGATCTTAAGCAGAAATCTGATGAACAGAAACAACAATTGGAAGAATCGGAAAAGAAGATCACCGACTTACAACAGCAATTGACAGAAGGCTTGAAAAAGTTAAAGCTGCGTGATGAACAATTGCTGGATGATCGCAAATTATTGGACGATCAAAGAAATAAATGTGAGCGTTTAGAAATACAACTTAAGGAACAAGATGAAGATCTTAAGCAGAAATCTGATGAACAGAAACAACAATTGGAAGAATCAGAAAAGAAGATCACTGACTTACAAAATCAGTTGACGGAAGGGATGAAAAAGTTGGAGCAACGAGATGAACAATTGCTGCAGGATCGTAAATTACTTGACGTTGAACGAAAGAAATGTGAACATTTGGAATATGAACTTAAGAAACACGAGGATCTTAAGCATAAATCCGATGAACAGAAACAACAATTGGAAGAATCAGAAAAGAAGATCGCAGACTTACAACAGCAATTGAAAGAAGGTTTGAATAAGTTGGCACATCATGATGAACAATTGTTGGATGATCGCAAATTATTGGACGATGAAAGAAATAAATGTGAGCGTTTAGAAACACAACTTAAGAAACAAGAAGGAGATCTTAAGCATAAATCCGATGAACAGAAACAACAATTGGAAGAATCAGAAAAGAAGATCGCAGACTTACAACAGCAATTGACCGAGGCGAGAGATAAATTGGCACAGCATGATGAACAATTGTTGGATGATCGCAAGTTACTGGCCGATGAAAGAAATAAATGTGAGCGTTTAGAAACACAACTTAAGAAACAGGAAGAAGATGTTAAACAGAAATCCGAAGATCAGAGACAACAATTGGAGGAATCGGAAAAGAAGATCGCAGACTTACAACAGCAATTGAAAGAAGCGAGAGATAAGTTGGCACATCATGATGAACAATTGTTGGATGATCGCAAGTTACTGGCCGATGAAAGAAATAAATGTGAGCGTTTAGAAACACAACTTAAGAAACAGGAAGAAGATGTTAAACAGAAATCCGAAGATCAGAGTCAACAATTGGAGGAATCGGAAAAGAAGATCGCAGACTTACAACAGCAACTGAAAGAAGCGAGAGATAAGCATGATAAACAATTGTTGGATGATCGCAAATTACTGGATGATGAAAGAAATAAATGTGAGCGTTTAGAAACACAACTTAAGAAACAGGAAGAAGATCTTAAGCAGAAATCCGAAGATCAGAGACAACAATTGGAGGAATCGGAAAAGAAGATCGCAGACTTACAACAGCAATTGACAGAAAGGTTGAAAAAGTTGGAGCAACGTGATGAACAATTGTTGGATGATCGCAAATTACTGGACGTTGAACGAAAGAAATGTGAGCGTTTAGAAAATCAAATAAAGCATTTAGAAGCGAAGCATTTCGTTGGCGAAAAAGATATTAAGGATACACTTGCCAAAAAGGAGGAGGAACTGGAGAAAATTAAGACGCAACTCGATCTCACCACCAAGCGTTTGGAAAAAATGGCCGTAAAGCTTGGCGAACATCAAGCTGTCTTATCCAAAAAGCAAAGAGAGATTAATCAAGCCAAGGTCGGCCAGGACGAGCAATGGGATCTACTTCGAACATTACAACATGAGAAGGAAAGCCTGCAGGTTGAATTACGGCAGAACAAAGAGCGTGTAAAACGTGCTGAGGACAAATTGATTAATTTGGAGCATCAACGTTGTTCAGATGAGGCAGAGCGTGTTGCCAAACACGATCGAATGATTGAGCTCGAGAAAACTTGCGAAAACTTGGAAATGAAGCGAATCGAGCTTGAGCAACAATTAAAAATTACTGAACAGGAAAAACTTCGACTTAGTCAGGAGGCTGAGCATCGAACCAATGGTATTGAAAGCGCTTCAAAACAAAAAGACGAAGAAGTTAAACTTTGTCTCAAAGATGTTGGCGTTAACACTTCAGACACATTGTGTGCAAAACCAAAAGTAGATTGCAGTGCTCAGACTTCTTTCGAGAACGATAACAATCCATTCTCTAGCCAAATCGATGTAAATACACAAAATAAGTTGCGTGTTGTTGAGCTGCAATTATCTGAAGCTATGAAGGAACTTGATCACACTCGACAAGCACACAAAAATGTTCAGAGCGAACTGGATGCCGGACTTGCTGAAATACGAATCAGCCGCGAGACATTGCAAAAGACAAGGGAGCAAATGACGCAAGAAAATGCTAAGAAGCAGCAGCTGGAACTTGATTGCCAGATACTGCAGGCAAAGTATCGTGATTCCAAAGAAGAGATTGGACGCTTTGAGCAGAAGTTGAAAGACCAGCGTCTGGAAATGGAAGGCAAATTAGATAAAATGAAGACAAAAATGGTGAGTAGATTTGTACTCTGCGGTGCTTATTTTATGCTTCCGTTCTTTATGGTATGGTGGCGTTAAATAAACTAGGCGATTTAGATGAATTACGTTTTGTAACTTTGTTACGTACAAAATAACTAACTAAAAGCCAAATATGAATTTTAACGATATACATAAGTATTCATAATAAATGTCACGTCAAATTAATAAACATTGTAAAACAATTTTCGACTGTAGTAGATCCGTTAAGATTGCTTGCTCGCTTGCTAATGTACCGTATATGTTTTGTGTGGTCGTAGATAACTCCTTTTAAAGTTGGATACTTAAACTCAATGTTGAAAATTTAAAGTTAAAGTCAATGTTTCAAAACTCCACTTTATTATTATACCCACTACTCATAGGGTACAAGGGTATTATAGCTTTGTGTCTCTTGGAAATGTATGTAACAGGCAGAAGGAGGCATCTCCGACCCTATAAAGTATATCTATTCTTGATCAGATCGAAATTTGAGACGATATAGCCACGTCTGTCCTTCCGTCCGTTTAAAGACCTAGATCTCAGAGACTATTGGAAATATACGGTATCTGGTATATTTTGTAATCTATAGTATATTCTGAATCACCAAACCAAATAGAACCTTTGGTATACCTTCCGTATTTTGCATTATGTTAATTTGGTATATTTTCTAGAAGAATATTGCCCTGTTTTGTTTTGCTTTTATTCGAAATAGGTAGCGAGTATCTCACAGACCAGCACACTCGACTGTAGCTTTCTTACTTGTTAATTAATAGAATTAGTAATTATTACAATATAAAGTGATGTTGCTGTAACTAACGTAAAGTCATTTATCCGATCACCAACTCGGTTGCAAGATGTTTAATGCGTAGCGGGTATAACAATAAAGAACTATTAACCGTAATAAGGTTTTGTTTCGCACTTTAATGTCATTTCTTTAGGTGTAATAATTTATAATAAAATCTATAATTTTTATCATAAAATTAGCTTGTTCAGTTCATCTATTTTCTTATCTTGTAGTTTGTTCATTTTCAGCCCTTTTTTCTCTTTTGTGAGAATGGTTTATATATTTAGATTATTGGAAGGGTATTTCAATGTTGACTACTCTCGACTTATGCCATCTACATAAGATACATATACATAAGACTGTCTTTTATTGGAGTCGAGTTGAGCTTTAATCAATTTCAATAGAACACAGCAGCTTCTCTCAAATACCTATCAAGGGGACTGTACTCGGATTAGTGGCTTTGGCGTAGGTTTTTTTTTATTTAAATCTAATTTTTTTATTGATGGAGTGTAGATTTCCGACAAGTCAGCTTATGCGATGCTTAACGTACACATTTGTTGCAATTCGATCAATTTGAATACATAAAATAGACAATGCAATACATTTATCTTATCGTATTTAAAACAATATCCTTCCCTTTTTCCTCTCTTTTCTTCCTCTGTTGCGCCGCCTTAATCAGTCACTATCACCAAATTCCTCCACCTGCACATCTAATAAACAAACTTTCATTGAATACTGCAAGTCTCAATGTCTTGAAGCCACAAATTGTTGGCAGAATGTCATCAAATCAGAAAAACAACACACACAACAATCTTACACAGACTCAAAATTAAACTTCGATGAACAAGTTACAAAAGCTTCACGAATCGGTGGATCGTGCCAAAATGCTTGTTTTAGTTCTTTGTTAATGTTGATGATGTTAATCGCCATGGCTTATCTAATACTATTGAACAACAATGTTGATATTAAATTGATTACTCGAAAACCGATAGAATTTTAATAGAAAGAGAGAGCAGAAGAAATTATTTATTTTTTTTTTTTTGTATTGTTAATTATTGCATTATTAATTTAATTCCCATGTAAAGAGTAGTTTCAAAATAAATCAATTGCGGGGCAATTTATTTTCCTAGTTTAATTCTTCTGAGTAACGTGCGAAGCGAGACATTGCCAAGCAGATATTAGTTAAATGTTTAATGCCAGTTCCATGTTTGTTATTGTCCTTGGTGTTATTTGTTAACATTTGTTGTTCGCTTCTCTTTCACTTACACTTCATTCACCACCCACTCACTCAACTGCTCTTAACTAACGCACTTAACGTGTGTGTTTCTCTGTCGTGTTTACAACCCAACACAATCTTGACAACTATAGCGTACACTCTACATGGCGGAGGTGACACGGATGAAGGAGAAACAGGAGAGCGATACAACCGGTGTGAAGGCCGAACTGGAAAAAGTGACTGCTCAGGTAAGTAATATTTTGAACAGTTTTCCACAACTCTTAAAATTGTATAATTCTATGTTTGTTTTGGTTTTTTAGAATGCCAAGTATGAGGAACACACGAGGAAGCTTTCCAATCAAATTGTGCGTCTTAATGAAAAGATTTTAGATCAGCAGAAACAACATGCTTTGCTGAGTACAAAGTTGCGTCACTTGCAAGAAGCACAGCAAGCGGCAAGCGAGGAATGGCAACCATTTAAACGTCCAAGTGCGCCTTCTGCTAATTTGGGTAGTAATCTGACTATGGAGGACGAAGAAGGGGAGGTCTTCAACAATACGTATTTGACAGACCTAAAGACGGGTCGTGTGCCAAATATCACGTAAGCAGCTATTCATTTATTCTATAATCATAGTAAATACTTTATATTTTTCGTTTTTACTCCTACACAGCACTGAGGAACTACAATATCGTAATTCATTGCAGCCACCGCATTTGAAGAGCACGTATGCGGCACAGTACGACGTAGGTGTTCAGGAAGATGATCTCAAAGTAAGCCTTACTGATATACATCTTAATAGCTGTAAGAGTTGCTAAAAATAACGTCCATCAATAGCAGATACTGCGGGTTGATTCGATCCAAAGCAATCGTTGCATTTCAAGACAGACTCACAGAGAAGCAAAGGAGAATTTTTCGGGTTAATTTTTGACTTTTGTTGCAAATTGGGTGAACTTGGAAAGGGTCACAATTAATTTTTGTTTAGAAATCAAGAAATTATTAACTTTTTGTATTATATATGTTATGTTCTCGTTATAAAATTAGTCAAACAAACCAAATGTGATTGATTTGAAATCCTTGTTAATCTGTAGGCTTTGTTTTCCATTGCATAAAAGATTACTACTACTACTATTAGACATTGAAATACTATTTACTTAATTAAGCTAGCATTTTCAGTAATGTGCACTACATAACATTCTAAAATGAGTATGAGTGGATTATTTGTAATATATATAGTTAATGATGTGATGTTATAGTGAAGTAATTTAGATTGAAACGTATGTGATGTGCTTTTATTTGTTATAGGACTGTCAACTCAGCCTCGATGATAGCATGAGTGCACTGCTAACAGGCAATGGTGGCGGTGCCAATGCGCGCAAAAAGTCCATAGGCACACATTACAAACGTCCGGGTCCTCCAACGCCCAGTAAAAATGGTGGCCGCATGTCCTTTGGCAGCTCCGAGCCGCCGCGCGAAGTATTACGCGAAACGTATGAAAATGGCACGGCCAAAACGCCGGCGCGCTTCAAAATGTTTGCCTCACGCTTCAGCATGGGCAGCAGCAGCACAAGTGGGACAGGCGGTGGCGGCGGCGGCGGTGCAGGTGGCGGTGGCGGTGGTGGTAATTTCTTGCCCCGCGATGAGGTAAGTTTGTAACCAGCAAATCTCAATTTGAATTTGTTTTGCTATTCTGTGTAAATAACTCTTATATACTTTTATATGATATATTGCCTATTGTAATCTGCCTGTCGTCAGTCGTTGTCCTCGTTCTCGTTGTTGTCCTTGTGATTGTATGTGGTTAGGACCACAATCTTCGATTTAAAGCAAAGCTTATATCCTTTACAGCAGCAGCCTCAACATCGCCAGTTATGGACTGTGCAAAGCCGAAAACTGCATCTAGCATCTGGTTCCGATGGCCGTTTTTGCACATCAACGCCCAGAAACGTTAAACGACAATTGAACTATGATCGCCAGCGTTTGATCTTACATGATGATGCCAACTCAGCATCGGAACACCGTCAGAATGCGAATGGCACACCACATTTGTCCAATGCCGAGCTGCTGGCATCGACCAACCGGCGACGCCGCCGTTTAGTGTCTACAAGCAGTGCAGACAGCAGCAGCGCTGCATCTATTCGAAGCAACAATGTCGCAAGCCAAGATCAATGTATTGAGAAGCCGAGAGTTACATTTTGCCTGCATGGGAACATCTTTGCCAAGGGCAGATCACGCATCAAGCCATCGCTTACAAAAGCGACTGTGGCCTATCGACGTCTGGAGCTGCAAAGGAAAATTCGAGAAAAACGCTTTGGACGTTTTGATCAGGAGCGTCATTTAGAACTTTATGATAAAGCAGATGATTCGCAGGAAGAGAACACAATGTCGACCCTAAGTGAGCATAACGATAATGATAACAACGCTAACTGCATTGCCGAGCACAATCGTAACTATTCGGTTGTGGATGTGACGTGTTTGTTTGCCAATCTTTTTCTCGACGACATGGATGAAACTGAGATGGTATCTGAGGTGGAACCTAAGATGGAATCTCAGACAGAATCTGAGACGCAATCTGAGATAGAATCTGAGACGCAATCTATGTTGTTGCCCCGAACATTGCCTAATGCAGCCATTACTTTTAATGTTGAGACGTCGACTACGAATAACTCATACTGGCGCTGGTCGCCAGAATTACGATTCCACAAACGCTTTTGGAGCAGAATCCTTCTTGCACTTGTCGTCTTAATAGCGATAGGGTTGAGATTTCTCATTGATTTCAACTGATCTCCCCTCTCCATTAAGCATAGATAATTACATCGATTTCAACATTACCATCGAGTCCAGTCATCCTCGTCTTGGGTCACATTCAGAGCCATCGCTCACCGCAGTTTACTGTAACCACAAATACATATATACATCGCATTCACAAACTCCCCAATCAAATGGATCTTCGATTATGCCGTCACGGATATTATATAAGCTACATACAATCAAGTTCTCGTACTCTTTAATCATGTCATCATAGATGCAACTTTTTAGGTCAATTGTTAATCTCAATGAAATGCTGTTTAACAGGATAATCGAATGACTACAGGCAGTGTAACTTTTCACAATTCACATTTTTTTCTCATAACATTTGCAAATTTCTTTCGTCCACTTGCAGAATTCTCCTCCTAAGCGACGCCTTAGTAACATGTTCAAGCGCAAGTAGTCAAGCCAATCTTCAACAAACATTCGATTAGATTAGTTATTACAATTTTCGGTTTACTAACAATACACTTAATAAAATGTCATTTAAAATTTTCGTAAGTGACATATTTGGTATGTTTCCAGTATTAATTAATAAGCACATTTTTTGTGTGCAATGAAGACGCAACTAACTTATAATTGATTATATATAATATTAAGAGTATCCATTTTTTTTTTCTTGTAATATAATTTTTGTAAAAATAAATGATAAATAATGAGTTATTACATAATTCGCATATTTTTACTGACTTGAATCGAAAATTTGGGGTTGGAATCGTTCCTGGACAAATCTTAGTAAGTCCAAATTGGTGGAAATTATTTTGTTGCAGGTATTCTCATCTTAGAATCTCTCGTAAGTAGGAAATTCAATTTCCAAAGTCAACAATAAAAAGTAAAACAGCTACAGTTGAGAGTGCTCGACTGTGAGAAATCCGGTCCATGTAAGTATCTTCAATATGCAAACAAAAAACTTGATATGACGAAAATAATAAATGAAGTGTGTTCAAAATAACTGAACCGTTTCAGCTACCTGGATATTTGATTTTCATTATATTCAATGTCAAATTTATTACGATATAGTGTAGACGTCCTTTTTCAGCACTACATTTTTTGGAACTTTTTTTGGTGGAAACCTTTCATATATTTATTCTAAGAGTGTGATAAAGATGGTACTTAAAGATATTTATTTAAGTAACAGAGACATATAAAAAGACAAAGTTGTCAGTTTGCTATGGAAGTTTGAATTTGACTCTGTTGTGACTGATCACGAATATATATGTATATATACACACATGTATTATAAGGTCGTTAATGAACACAATACGTTTTTATCACAATTTTAACGGAATATGAGTATTGCAGAATCCAAATTTGTTGCTCGCTAAATTGATTTGAATTTAAATGGACCAAAAATTTAAGATTCAACAAAAAACACGTCAGAAAGCTACCGTCGAGAGTGCGCGACTTTAAAATACCTGCCTGAGAATACGACAGAGTTTAAATTAGTAATTTTGTGATTAGCTTTTAAATTTAGTTTTTAGTGACATTCTTGACGTAGTCTCTGAAATCTAGGTGTTCAGAGAGATGTCTTCTCGTATGTTGATGAGGGTGAATAATATGTAGATATGGTATATAGTACATATGTATACCTGACGATGAAATATATGTATGATATGTATACTCCGTTATATAAGGTCGAAGATACAGATTTGTATTTCCACAAAGCCATCATACCCTTCTAGCCATTGGGTATCGGGAGTACAAGAAACTATAGTCAAAACAGGCAGCAACAAAAAGTTCGACACAAAGCTTTCGCTCGCCGGCTGGTTGGTCGGCTGTCTTACAGGTCGAGACTGATCGTGTGGGATTAGCGAAAACAGAAACAGAGTGCGTTGCTGCGCTTTCTCCGGTATCTTATGTATGTGCATCTCTGTCCAGACTGTAATACTTGTAAAGCGGCTAATTAAATGACAAACATAATCGAAAAGAACTTCTCAGGCGACTATTTTTAGCACCTCTGTCGAATTCGATGTTGATTGGCGACAATTGGAAATTTTGTTAGGTCGATAACTCAATTATTATACTAAAGCGGGTTTTGAAACTTTTTAGTGCACATGCACTTAAATTATAACACTAATTTTAAATTCATTCTCAGATTAGATAATTCATTATTTGACGCATAAAATTGTTGTGTAATACATTATTTAGGAGGTATTTTATTACAATGTATTTTCGAAATAGGAATAGGGAATGCAGCACATCAAATCACGAATACTTGTCGAATCCTTTTTATATCATTCCTATTTCGATGATTTTTCATATTTACTGTTCTCGATGTTATATAACTCTATTATTTTCCTAGCTTGTCCGCATTATTAATACTATATTAGAAACCGATCGGCAGTTGATCAGCATTGATGAATATCGTTATAAGATCGAAAACAAACAAGATTACTCAATCGTAATCAGAGTATTTTCCCTAAAATGTTCTGGACAACTCGTGTTTATGAAGCATTGCGGGTTGTGCTTATCAAACCTTAAATCTGGTTCCTCGTCTAACCAGATTTTTATAAAATCTACATATTGCTTATATGCATAAGTATTATATTTGTTTCTCCAGTGCCAGTATTCAAATCAGAATGAAGCCCGACTTCGGAGCCGAAGTAGTTAGTTGTTGTTCTTTGGATCGGCCCTCCCGTGAAGCGTGTTGCGCTGTAAGACTGTGTGCGATATGCATATGAAAGCTCGGCTATCAATATCGTATATACAGTAAATATCGCTTATACGCGATACAAGCTTACAAGCAATGACTGATTAAAGATGTAGCAAAACTTGCTATGCGAAAGTTTTTGCGCAATCAATTGAAAAATGTAACACGATCTCTCACATCGGAATTTTTAAATATTAATTATAAGCATTAACAATGTAGGAAACTAAAAAACTCCTTTAATCCGACTAATTTAATATGGGACAATTGCAGATATACGAAATCAAAATCAAATTTATTTACGTACTGCTCGTGTATATAATCGGTATAGGTATTGGAATGTTTTTAGAGCTTATGAGCTGGGCGTCATATAACCGATATCTACTGTATATCGCAGACGAGTAAGTATATAATAATACGGCTAAACGGTTCAGTCAGCCAAGACCAGGCCAGGCCAATAAAAGCACTATGAGATCAGCCAAGTAAATCAGTGTTGCTTTAGCCAAGAATTCGCCGCGACCTAATTCGCCGTGATCGTCACTTCGCCAAACGTTCGTCCAAACAGCGCATTAGCCAACCGATTGAATTTCTAATGCTGGTCTGGAATGAAAAACAGGATACAAACTTTACCTTCATTTGAGTTGTGCGCATCGGAAACGTGAAACGAGCAATCTCACTTGCCGCATTGGATTTCAACTACGAATTGGCTTTATTCCTCTCTTCTTGTGTTTTTTTTTGTTGTTTTGTCTGTTGTTGTTTTGATTTGTGATTAAAAAACATACCGCCTGCCTGGTGATAATGCCCAGCAGTGTCGCAAACGAAGGCTACAAGTATCAGAGCAGCATCGGCAGCCGTAATACTTCAAGTGGATCCCCACCGGTGGTAGTTCCTAATGTCGATGTCGATGTGGTGGATGAATCGATCGCTCAACTTCAGTTGGATACTCACCACGCCCACAATCAAGATGCTGTTGTTGTCTCCAACAAGCTTCGAAGTGCCTGGAAGGTGAAGGGCTCGTCACTTTCCCTTAATACGCACAATCGCATCCGAAATATTGTTGAGGCACTCAAAATTAAACCGAATCCACTAAAGCCCATGATTCCCCTTTCCATAGGTGCGTAAGTAGTCAGCAGTCACCACACAAAAAAATCGAACATTATTGTTTTTATGTTATAAGCATGAAATTTCGAATAGAAATAGTGAAATTTGTGAAACAAGCAAGTGATTATCTCAACAAGTGTATGTGAATATGTGAATATCGACGAGTTGCATTTGGTACATTTCTAATTTTTTGAAGAATCATTTTTTCCTAAATGGTACATTTTCACTTAGTGCTCTTACTTAGTTGATACATTTTTTTGTGAAGAAAGGCGATGCAATTTAATTTAAAAAAAATGTTGTAATGAAATGTTTTGCCAAAAAAAAATTTTTTAACGCTATTATAGCACACTTAGATGCTTATTGGTACAATTTCATCGCAATACATTAGAATGTTGGAAAGTTTTGCGGTTTCCTGTTTTTCCACCAAAACAACAAAAGGAATCTGCCAATATCAAACTACATCTGTATTTATTTATTTTTTAACGTTATAAAACTTAATGATAATATAAAGTTTAGCGATGCCTGCAAATTGCGAGTTTCTAATAAATTTATGCAATACTGCCAGATGGACCGACCACTATTTGTATTAAATTAAGAGAATGCGAGATCTGGACAGTTGTTGTTACATATTAATTTTGTTATTGTTATTGTTATTGTCAATGTGCGCGCGCGTTTTTGATGCATTTGCATAAAATGTAGTCTCACCTGTTCCGAGAAAAACAACAAACAAGATCAAGAATCAAATTGATTTCGTATAATAGTCACTTGCTTATCATCGACCCAGCGATAGACGGGAACTTTTTTAACGAATGGGTTAAACGAGTTTAGAGATATTATAGCAGATCATAATGAATTTTTGAGGATAACACTAAAGTTGAAAACAGCCTTAACATATGGATAAGTAGTTTTATGCCACATTTATATTTATATAGAATTCAGCTTGAGATAGATGAGAGAGTTTGCATGAAATGCTTTGGCAGTGTTGCCAAGTCGAATTTATTCGCTTTTTATTTGATTCAAACTCAAAAATGCGCAATTAATTTAACAAAGATCTAAATTTATTTTTTATTTTTTAATGTGTGTTAATCCGATCTTTGTATAAAATGGGCGTGTTTTTTTATTTGCATCTGTCAACCAAATTTTAAATGGGTATTAGAAATAACTTAGAATTAAAGATGCAATAAAAGCGATGGATATTAAATTTGGTACAAATATTAATGCAGATTTGAAATGTTATCGTTTTGAAAGAAAAAAATCTATAGAATCATGAGTAAGAATTTTATAGTAGCAAGTGCAATTTGAGTTTATCCGTTCTTTGTATAAAACGGGCGTGTTTTGGGATTTGCATCTCTCAACCTAATTAAAAATAATACTAAGAATGAAAAATACAATAAAAGTTTTAGATATTAAACTTGGTACAAATGCCGATTTGAAATGTTATCGTTTTGAAAGGAAAAAAATCTATAGTAGCAAATGCAATTTGAGTTAATCCGTTCTTTGTATAAAACGGGCGTGTTTTGGGATTTGCATCTGTCAACCTAATTAGAAATAACTTAGAATTAAAGAAGCAATAAAAGCGATGGATATTAAATTTGGTACAAATATTAATGTAGATTTCAAATGTCATAATTTTGAAAGAAAAGAAATCTATAGAATCATGAGTAAGAATTTTATAGTAGCAAGTGCAATTTGTGATAATCCGTTCTTTGTGTAAAACGGACGTGTTTTAGGATTTGCATTTGCCAACCTAATTAGAAATAACTTAGAATTAAAGATACAATAAAAGTTATAGATATTAAACTTGGTACAAATGCAGATTTTAAATGTCATCATTTTGAAAGAAAATTAAAAATGTATAGAATCATGGAAATCCGTACACGATTAAATACTTAGACGCTATGCATAAGAGTAACAATTGTATAGTAGCAAGTGCAACGAAGATGTTTTATCCTGAAGTTTGAACGCTAATGGTATATTTTCTTATAATTATTTAGTATAATGTTCATATATATCAATTTACCTGCCACAAATCTTTTCTTCCGGTATTCTACCAAAAAGAGTTTGTCTCAGTCGAACTCTTCGGTCTTCGAAATCCCTTTCACTGAAGCAATCTTACGCTAATTGCAGGAGATCCCACTATCTTTGGTAACCTGAAGGCCGCCGATGAAACCATGAAGGCCGTACTAAAATCTGTGGAGAGTGGCAAATTTAATGGATACGCTCATACGCAGGGTCACGAGGCTTCGCGTGTGGCAGTGGCCAAGTATAGTGCTCATCAGCGGATTGATGGAGATATCGATCCCAATGATGTTGTGCTTTGCAGCGGCTGTTCAGCTGCCTTGGAGTATTGCATTTTAGCTCTTGCAGATCGTGGCCAAAATGTTTTAGTACCGCGGCCAGGATTCTGTTTGTATCACACTCTCACCGAGGGATTGGGCATTGAGGTGCGCTATTATGATCTTTTGCCTGAACTGGAGTGGCGTGCTGATCTCAAACAGCTGGAGAGCCTGATTGATGAGAACACTGCAGCGCTGTTGATCAACAATCCGAGTAATCCGTGTGGTAGTGTTTTCGATAAAGAGCATCTGATGCAACTCGTCGATATTTGTGAGCGTCATTACCTACCAATTATTGCTGATGAGGTGAGTGAATAGTGAGGCCAACTACCATATTTGGCTATGAAGTAGAAGACTCTGTAGTGTAAATGCGGCTGTGAATAACAGAAAGTTTAGCTTGTGTTTGAACCCAAATTTTAAACCAAGATTCGATCCCATTGGCTTTAAATGATAATGATTAACTTGTAAATCAGAAAACGTTATGCGAACTTATAGTTAATTCTTAAAACATCTTTAATTTTTTTTCGAGCAAAGCCTGATTATTTAAATAATTCAGTTCTTAATCAGGTTCAATTACATACAAATTTCGGCTCACAACCTAACAGCACTCATGTAACTACTTACATTTGTAATGAATTCGTTATACTCGTTATGAATAATTCACAAATTAACAGCTTCGCATGCAAAATTTAAGTATAGCTGTCGACTCTAATTTTATATCGATATAAATTGCCTTCGGTAAATTTTATATATTTTGGTATATTAATTCGGTGTATTTTAAAATAATTCTCTAATAATACATTTATCAATATACGAAATATTATTATTATTAATTTTTGGTACATTTTTGAAAACAATACTCCCATTATTTGACTTTGTTGAAAATGGAAAGCGGGTATCTCACACTTTCTTATTTATTTGGATTGCATAGTGTTTAAATCCTATATAATAATTTTCTCTTCCTCTGCAGATCTATGAGCACTTCGTCTTTCCAGGCTCACATCATGTGGCAGTTAGTAACTTGACACGTGAGGTGCCAGTGTTGTCGTGCGGTGGTCTGACCAAGCGTTTTTTGGTGCCCGGTTGGCGTATGGGCTGGATTATAGTGCACGATCAGCATAAGCGACTGGGGAACGCACTGACGGGTCTCAAGAATATGTGTGGTCGAATCCTTGGCTCCAATACGATCATTCAGGGCGCATTGCCTGATATTTTAACCAAGACACCGCAGAGCTACTTTGACGGAGTAATTGATGTGCTTCACGTGAGTTCTCTATTTGTGAATATCATGATTGTTTCTGGTTAATTTGAGTTTGGTTTCTCGCAGTCGAATGCCCAATTGGCATACAAATTGTTGAAGCAAGTGCGAGGTATAAACCCGATAATGCCAAACGGAGCCATGTACATGATGATTGGGGTCTGCATTGAACGTTTTCCGGAATTCAAGGACGACACACATTTTGTACAGGAGCTGGTTAACGAGCAGAGCGTCTTTTGTCTTCCTGGCAGCTGTTTTGAGTATCCGGGTTATGTGCGCATTGTTCTTACAGTACCATCGACTATGATCGAGGAAGCTTGCGTCCGAATCGCTGAGTTCTGTGAGGCTCACTTTAAAAAGGAGAGTCGGGCTCTCATCGAGCATAACTTACTGGATGACGCACATGTCGACTATTGAATTGAGTTGATCCTACCTTGCATTTTTATATATTAATACAAATATCAATAACTGGGCGCATTTTTTGGTTATGCGACAATTACTTTTTTATACCCCATACATAAATACATACTTAGCCGAATACTTATGTATCTCTTTTTAATCTTATCCCTTTTTGAAGGTAAGTCGAACCTCATGCTCTCTTTCTCTCTCTGCTTTTCAAATGCCTATTTCTATCTGAGCCAAGATCACAACTTGATTTTGCGTTTCGAAATAATGATTTAGAAAAAGGATGTGCTGCCAGAAATTGGACTTCTGCTATGAATTACAGGACTTTCATTTTGATATTTCAGGTATACTGTGTTAGGTGATTCCATTAACTTTAACACTACATATTGCGATTGGTGTCTTTATGGATAACATTATAAGTAATTAAATAAAGTCTACTCAAAACGCATGAAGAATCCCTGAAAACCCCTCAAACTATTTGCTGGCGAAAGAGAGAATTAATTCATCGATTTTGGACTTATATATTAAAAAAATTGAGTTACATTCTTAACGGAATTATTGTTGAGCATCAAATTGTTACACAAGCGAAGTACACTCGTAATAGCAATATAAATATACGAGTTAATATAAATTTGTTGAAACACTTGTACATATGGAGTACAATTATGTTAATATCGAGTCAGCCAGGCAGACAGACCAACCGCCAGGTCGGTGTCTACATGTGATGCGGATGCATCTTCTTTTCCATCTCAACTTCAACGCGAGCTTCGTCAATGCTAGAGACAGTGGGAAGTCCACCTGGCCAATGCAGTAATTCTTCTTCATGTTCCATTATCATATTTGCTTCAGCTGAATAGAAAAAAAAACAAACAAAGAAAAAAATGAAGTGATAGCAAACGGGATGATTGACATTACTCACCCTGAATGCGATGTAGCTTACTGCCATAAGCCCAGTCAGTGTAGTAGCCCATCACAAAGGTAAGCGGCAGCAGAGGCGCCAATGCTGAGGCTCTTTTCACCCGTTGGTAGTAGCTGGCACAGCCGTATAAGGCGCTTAAGTAGAAGCCACTCAGCCAGTAGAAGAGCTCCCTATGCTGGGCAATGGCCAGCGCCTGTTCCCGCTGCTTGATCTGGTAGTGCATTTGTATCCAGCGTTCCATCTGTGTTCAATATATGAGTACATGCATACATTACTGGGTTATTGTCTCGAATAGGTTACGTAAAATTCTCATATACAGGACTTGCCTTTAGCTCTTGGCATTTGCGGTAGACGGCATCGTCACCATCGGAATAGCCTGGGCCTGTGGATTTCTTACACGAGGCCGTGGCGCCCATTTTTTACTTTTTTGTTTACTGAAAACTCACGTTCTACTTGTATACAGTACAATGGACTCGTCTCTGTTGTCCCGTTTCATGTTGTCATTCATCGACCCATTGCATGCGTTCGCGAATGCGCAGACTCCGGACAGTGTTGCTAACTCTGCTTCTTCTTCATTTATGCCAGGATGAGCCTGTGCGAAATTTTCCATAAACAGCTAGATTCCTTAGCGGAACTTTTCCTAGCTAAACTTTATTTTAAGTGCTTTCTCAATACTGGAAGGTAATACTAAATAATGAAACGCATGTCTATTTTCGCTGAGAAGTTCAAGTAATGCTTATGTTTTTCTTTAAGTTGCAGCATTTTTAATTAAAACTGTTTAATGTGAAAATAAAGTAAAAAAGTTATCAATCTACGTAATTTTTCCTATTATTTCAAATCAAAACATAACACACAAATATGTATTTTTATAATATGAATTAATTGTATAAAATACAAATCGTGCAATTTTTTAAAGAAGCTGACTCTTATCTAAATGTCAATACAAATTTGTTTCGATATTATTATAAATTATAATTATTTATACAATTTTTTACTTAATAAAATTTAAAAAATGTTCTCCGAAGCATGAGAAATCAAAAAGTCTTTAAATGTACAATGATTATTTTTTTAATTTAGAAAAAAATGATAATGGATTAGGCAAAACTTCA
Organism: Drosophila kohkoa; assembly: GCA_019972355.1. Taxonomy (NCBI): domain Eukaryota; kingdom Metazoa; phylum Arthropoda; class Insecta; order Diptera; family Drosophilidae; genus Drosophila; species Drosophila kohkoa. Next base: position 1,082,332 of record BJEL01000055.1, on the reverse strand, counting down.
AATTACAATAACTTGCTAATTCCGCAGATTTCGCAGATTCTTCTATGATTAGCTTCCACATTTAAGTAGGTGCTTCAATAAACTCGCCATAATTAATGCAACTTAATAAGTTATTTTAGCGAAGAAAAAGCCAAATTGGCATCACTAATCGCCAACTGGGAGGATGACAAAATTTAAGTGTTGGACAGTTGCTTGATTAAGGTATTGCCTGCCTGTGTGAATGTGCTCGTCTCTGACTCGTTAGTCATTGTATCTTGTTCGCTGTGCTTTTGTTACAATATTTAGAAGCTCTTAAAATGTGCGATTCGAATTCGTAGTTATTGTTAATATTATCAGCGAGTAGCAGCAAATGTATTCAAATATACATATCGAAATTAAGGAATTCGTAAAGTTGGAGCTTTGGCGTACATTGTTGTTTTGGTATTGTCATCATCTGGAGCATTAAAAGTAAATTCAAGTGGCATATAATTGGGGCAAATTTATCAACACAAGCTCGAAAAACTGTAGTGAAATAAAACAAGGAATACTTCGTAATCCCTCAATGAAAACAAAGGACTTTTCTCCTGCATAACGATTTATGAATAGTAATAATATTATAAAGTGAAATAAATAAAAAGTAAATAATAATATTATAAAGTGAAATAACAAAACATTTGCTGCTATTTAAGATTATATCAAAATTAATAAAATGTCCTAATCTTCATACATAGTTTTGCATATAGGTGTGTGTGTGAGTGTGTGCTTTTTGTTTATGTGTACGTCTATACTGTATACATATATATATACATATAATGCGTATGTATGTATTTGCCGCTCTCGTATTCGGGTCATGAGGGTTGTTCGGTGCAAACTTTTTCGCATCGGCAACTGTTCAAATATAAATATTGACAGAGAATACTTTAACTAATTGTCCCTTTGTTCAATACGTAGGTATAATATATATAGTAATTGGCAAATGATATATGTACATATAAAGAAGTCTATTCCACCGTTGTCACATCAAAATCTTTGGCATATTTAACATTTGCAATAAAGCAAATTATAGCGCAAATGTTTACGAATTTTCGTCGATGAGCAAAAGCATAACCAATAAAAGCTACTTGAAAATCAAAACGCTATTAACATTAAAAATTAATTTAAAATGCATGGTGAAAAAGATGAACTAAATGTACCATTCGATAATATTCACAAAATTCTACTTTCATACACACACTGTAATACCTAGAAGTGTTAAGTAGCGTTGTTATTCGATACATACTTTCATGAATTATATAGCAAGTTTTCATTAAATAGTAATAACAAATGCCATATAACATCAAATGTACCAATTGTGGCAACCGTGCTATCCACGATCACATTATGTTCTGACTTCTGTTCTAATGCGGGGACAAATAAGAATAATAAATGCACAAAATAAACATTTACACGAATATTAATTAAAGTACACACAAATGAAAAGTTGCGACAAACAAAACACGCACCAGCTTTGGTACAAATGTACAGCAAACGTACCAGATTGGGTACATTTTGTTGCACACGTGTTTGCATGATTGAAGATGAAAGTATCAATCGCGACTATTTTGCTTGTGGAGTACATACACCTACATAAATACTTGAGGGTACAAATGCAAACATGTAATTCGAATTTTATTCTATCGAACCCAGCGACAATTAACTACGGCCCAGCTAGGACCAGTATGCGCTGCATGAATGATTGACCGCTTACAGATTCGACGCTTGGGTGCAGCTGCAAGGAATAAACGCACGGGAGGTGGCGTTAATTTTCACTCGGCCAGTGGGATAACGACGCCAGCGACGGCAAGCACCAGCTCCTCCAGTGGCAACAGCTTGACACCGCAACAGCAGCATCAGCATTCATTATCGCTATCAAATCCTCATCAAAATCAAAATCAGCACGCTCATCTGCGAAGCTCGCAGCAGCAGCAGCTAGCTAGCCATTTCAACTTCAATCCATCGCCGGGAAGCAGTCCTGGCAACGGATTGGGGACACGACAAGATGCGGCTAGCACGCTTAACAGTCCAACGGCAAACATTGTGAACTCAGGCAGCGGCAGTGGTGGCGGCAGCAGCAGCACCGCTTTCGGAATGCAGCAGACGGTTGGAGGTACAACACTACACTACATTATATTATATTATATGTACTTATATCATATTTAAGCTGGATCATTTTTGTTTTACTCTTTTTAGAACAATACATCGCATGTCAATCTGGTTTATTTAGTGTTCAATCATTTATCTACAATTTTAATTGATTTTGGAATTTTAAATACAAATACTATGTTAATACTCGTTTCTATAAAAATTCTTTTCTAAATTACATTCTTTACATATTATATATATTTTTTAAATCTCCTTATGTTGACTTCTTAGAAAGAATACATAGAATTTTAATCTTGTCGATCTATTTTCCATTTTCATAAATATCTATCTAAAAATATACTTGATTTTAGAATAAACAAAATAAAACAACTTTACATTAATTAAAAATACTTTGTTTATAAGGTTTTTGTAAACGAGAACGAGTAGTTCTCCCCTAAGATTCGCATTTAATTTGTGCTCCATACATTTTTTTTCTTCAAACAAAGATATCTCCAAATTAGCCTATACTCTTTTATGTTTGCGATTTAAACCATTGAATTTTAAAATGACTTTTTTTGAGTATTACAATAAGTATAATAAAAATGCTTTGTGCTTGCAGGTCTAGTTGGTGGGACAACATCGAATGCAGTGGGAGCAGTTGGTCCGACGATCGTCAACAATGCGGCTCACAACAATGGAGCAGGCGCCACGGTCTGCCCTGTGGGCGGCGTTGGGGGTGGAGGCCTCAATCTGCTGGGCGGCATTGGTGGCCTGGGCGGTGGGGCCGCTACAGCTGGCATGGGGATCTGTGGCGGCATCAGCAGCACTGTGGGCAGCGCTGCCATTACGGGTGTGCCGCCCATTGGACTGGGCATTGCGACGGGAATTGGCAATAAAATAATGTTGGGTCGCAAGCAGAGCCTCAAGGGTGGCGAGCCCTTTTTGGCCGACTACGGACCGGAGGAATCGCTGAACGAGAGTGCCGACATCGAGTGGGTCAATAAGCTGTGGGTGCGTCGTCTGATGCGTTTGTGTGCCTTGGTCTCGCTGGCATCCGTTTCACTCAACACACCGAAGACATTCGAGCGGTATCCGTCGCTGCAGTACATCACATTCGTGTCGGACACAGCTGTCACAGTTCTCTTCACAGCCGAGATGATTGCCAAAATGCACATTCGGGGCGTTCTGCATGTGAGTCAACGATCTCGATCGATTTGTTTGCCAATTCGATTTGGAACTATGTGTATTGTATGCTTTGCAGGGTGAAGTGCCATATCTTAAGGATCATTGGTGTCAGTTCGATGCTTCCATGGTCAGCTTTCTGTGGGTCTCCATCATACTGCAAATCTTTGAAGTTCTTGAAATTGTGGCAAAGTAAGTTGAAGAGAAGCAAACACTAGATTTTTTTTAGTATTAAATGGAAACTTTTATTCACATTTTATGAAATGAGAAGAATTTTTTTTATCGTGTTTACCGACGAATGTATAACTGGAAGATCACGATTGTGAAGAAAATTCTTTTATATTAGGGAATGTTTTATTTACATTTTATTTAATTTACATTTACATATTTCGATGTCACACATGTTCTTTTCTTTTTCAGATTCTCGTATCTATCTATAATGCGGGCCCCTCGACCACTAATTATGATACGCTTTCTGAGAGTTTTCCTTAAATTTAGTATGCCCAAGAGTCGCATCAATCAAATTTTCAAGTAAATATCCACTAGGTTTGGCAAACGAACAACCACGAATCCTTATCATTATTTTGTTCTTCCCATTTTCAGACGATCGAGTCAGCAAATCTACAATGTGACGCTATTCTTTTTATTCTTCATGTCATTGTATGGACTGCTGGGAGTGCAGTTCTTTGGCGAGCTGAAAAATCACTGTGTGATGAACAATACGGAGTACGATATAATGGGCAGACCGTAAGTATACCACCAACATATCAGGTCTGCAATCGAAAACATATGTAGATACAAATTCCGTTTATTTATGAGTTTTAGCTTATATGCAGTAGAGAAATCACGCTTTAAATACAATTATATCGGAAGGCTTCTAAAACCTTATAGACTGCCTGATTCCGATTCTTGTATATTTGATACCATAAATATATCAATCGTTGTGTATTGCATGGCAGCCCTGTAATGATAAAATCTTGTTATCCATATACCTTAAATATATATATTTATATCAATACCACCCGTATTTATTGACAGAGTACTAACGATCAACTCGCTGGCCATACCAGACACATTCTGTTCGATGGATCCCGACTCGGGTTATCAGTGTTCGCCTGGCATGCGGTGTATGAAGATGGACTTCCTGAGCAGCTACGTGATTGGCTTTAATGGCTTCGAGGACATTGCCACAAGTATTTTCACCGTTTATCAGGCCGCATCACAAGAGGGCTGGGTTTTCATAATGTACCGAGCAATCGATTCGCTGCCCGCTTGGCGAGCAGCTTTCTACTTCAGCACAATGATATTCTTCCTCGCCTGGCTGGTGAAGAACGTTTTCATAGCCGTGATCACGGAGACATTCAACGAGATACGCGTGCAGTTCCAGCAGATGTGGGGAGCCCGGGGACACATACAAAAGACCGCTGCCTCGCAGATACTCAGCGGCAACGATTCCGGCTGGCGACTGGTCACCATCGATGACAATAAACACGGCGGACTGGCGCCCGAGACGTGTCATGCCATTCTCCGATCTCCGTACTTTCGGATGCTCGTCATGACCGTGATTCTGGCCAACGGCATTGTGACGGCCACGATGGCCTTCAAGCATGATGGACGACCACGTCACATATTCTATGAGAGATACTACTACATTGAGGTGGCATTCACATGCCTGCTCGATCTGGAAACGCTGTTCAAGATCTACTGTTTAGGGTGGCGCGGTTACTACAAGCATTCGATACATAAATTTGAATTGTTGCTGGCCGCTGGCACCACGCTGCATATAGTTCCCATTTTCTATTTGTCGGGATTGACGTATTTCCAAGTGTTGCGGGTGGTGCGACTGATTAAGGCATCGCCAATGCTGGAGGGCTTTGTCTACAAGATCTTTGGGCCTGGCAAAAAACTTGGCTCACTGATTATATTCACTATGTGTTTGCTGATCATTAGCTCGAGCATATCAATGCAATTGTTTTGCTTCCTCTGCGATTTCACCAAGTTCGAATCGTTCCCCGAAGCCTTCATGAGCATGTTCCAGATTCTCACGCAAGAGGCGTGGGTGGAGGTCATGGACGAGACGATGATACGAACGAGTAAAACCCTGACGCCATTGGTTGCCGTCTATTTCATACTTTACCATCTGTTTGTCACACTCATCGTGCTCAGTCTTTTCGTGGCGGTCATTTTGGATAACTTGGAGTTGGACGAGGATATCAAGAAGCTGAAACAGCTCAAGTTTCGTGAGCAAAGTGCTGAAATTAAAGAGACACTGCCTTTCCGCTTGCGCATCTTCGAAAAGTTTCCGGACTCGCCACAAATGACAATACTGCATCGCATCCCAAACGATTTCATGCTCCCCAAGGTACGCGAGAGTTTCATGAAGCACTTTGTCATCGAACTGGAAACCGATGATCCATCAATGGTCGAGAGTTGCAAGCGACCCATGTCCGAGTGCTGGGAGTCCAATGTTGTGTTCCGCAAGCAAAAACCTGTCCGCATTATGAACAAAACCGCCAAGGTGCGAGCTGCTGGCAGTAGCCTACGCAAGTTGGCCATCACTCACATAATTAAGTAAATATCGGATGCACAATGGAATGAGTACGTTTCTAATTTGATTTCCAATTCAAAATTACAGCGATAGCAACAATCAACGTCTTATGTTGGGCGACTCAGCCATGTTGCCAGTGGTGGGCACCAAAGGAGGCCTCAAGTCACAGGGCACGATAACGCATTCGAAGCCGTGGCGGGTGGATCAGAAGAAGTAAGTACCCATGTTGCCCATGGGTGGCCCATGATTCGTTTGATGTGTTGTGCGCTACAAATTCACAGATTTGGATCACGCTCCATACGTCGCAGCGTACGTTCTGGCTCGATCAAGCTGAAGCAGACCTATGAGCATCTCATGGAGAACGGTGACATTGCGGCCGCTCCGCGCGCCAATTCTGGCCGGGCTCGGCCTCACGACTTGGACATCAAGCTGCTGCAGGCGAAACGGCAGCAGGCCGAGATGCGACGCAATCAGCGGGAGGAGGACCTGAGAGAGAATCATCCGTTCTTTGACACACCGCTGTTCCTGGTGCCGCGCGAGAGTCGCTTTCGCAAGATATGCCAGAAGATCGTGCATGCCCGATACGATGCGAGGCTTAAAGATCCACTGACTGGGAAGGAGCGCAAAGTGCAGTACAAGAGTTTGCAGTAAGTTGCTAATGTCATGGGTTGACTGAATAACGAATTCGACTACAGTAGAATGTCGATAAGTGCAGCTAAAATTCACATAGTTTTGGGATGACTTTTAGTTGATTTCTTAGCATTTATCTGACAAAATACGCACTTATAGTATGTGAGCTATCTGAAAGTACAAACAAGTAAAGTAAACAATCTACATACTACGATTTTAAGTAATTTTCTTCCATGTCTTCAATGCGCAAAAACATAACAATATTCAAAAGGTGCACTTATGTTAAATGCAATGCAGTTTAGGTATCAAAATGTACAATCGGTGAATTTAACGACATTATATTGTATTATCGTTACATTTGGCTATTGATAACAAAGAATTACACTGTGAATAGCTACTTTCATATTATTTTTATTTAATTTCCACTCTTTAGCAACTTTCTTGGTTTGGTCACCTATCTGGACTGGGTGATGATCTTTGCCACCACACTCTCATGCATTTCCATGATGTTCGAGACACCCAGTTATCGTCTAATGGATCATCCCACACTTCAAATAGCCGAATATGGATTCGTCATATTTATGAGCCTGGAGCTCGCGCTCAAAATTCTCGCCGATGGATTGTTCTTTACGCCCAAGGCTTACATTAAGGATGTAGCTGCCGCATTGGATGTATTCATTTATGTGGTATCCACGTCGTTTCTTTGCTGGATGCCACACAATATACCCACAAATTCGGCCGCTCAGCTGTTGATGATTCTACGCTGCGTCCGACCACTGAGAATCTTCACGCTGGTGCCGCATATGAGAAAAGTTGTCTATGAACTGTGCCGAGGCTTCAAAGAGATCTTATTGGTATCCACTCTGCTCATTCTACTGATGTTCATATTTGCCAGCTATGGGGTGCAATTGTATGGTGGACGTTTGGCGCGTTGCAATGATCCGACGATACTGCGGCGAGAGGATTGTGTTGGCGTCTTTATGCGACGTGTCTTTGTGACCAAAATGAAGCTGACTCCGGGACCAGATGAGTCGTATCCGGCGATGTTGGTGCCACGCGTCTGGGCGAATCCTCGTCGCTTCAATTTCGACAACATTGGGGATGCGATGTTAACCTTGTTCGAGGTTTTGTCTTTCAAGGGTTGGCTGGATGTTCGCGATGTTCTTATTAAAGTTGTTGGACCGGTAATTTAGAAGAAAATCATTAGCCTAATACCTCGCCTATTCAAATTGATTTGTCTCGATCATTTTTTAGATTCATGCTATCTACATCCACATCTATATATTCTTGGGTTGCATGATTGGTTTAACCCTCTTTGTGGGTGTTGTTATCGCAAACTACTCGGAGAACAAAGGCACAGCGCTGTTAACTGTTGACCAGAGGCGATGGTGTGACTTGAAGAAGCGTCTCAAGATCGCTCAGCCTCTGCATTTGCCACCGCGACCAGATGGTCGAAAGATTCGTGCCTTTACCTACGACATTACGCAGCACATTATCTTCAAGCGTGTCATTGCTGTGGTCGTCTTGATCAACAGTATGTTGTTATCTATAACAGTGAGTTCACAGCAAAAAATATAGCCAACCCTTAATTAAATCTAACCCGAACTCGCTATTTGCAGTGGATTAAAGGAGAGGTGCACACGGAGCGTTTGGTTATTGTTAGCGCCGTGCTCACCTTTGTGTTTGTTGTTGAAGTTGTGATGAAGAACATTGCCTTCACACCTCGGGGCTACTGGCAGTCCAGGCGCAATCGCTACGATCTGCTTGTAACGGTTGCTGGCGTCATCTGGATCATATTGCAGACAATTCTCAGGGTAAGTCACTATATGTCAATACAATGTTTCTAATACTAATGATAATAATAATCTTATTTTCTTTCTTATTCTCTTTCATCTGATCTTTTATGATTATTATTCCTTTTTAGAATGATTTGTCATACTTTTTTGGTTTTATGGTAGTTATCCTGCGTTTCTTTACTATAACTGGTAAACATACAACGTTGAAAATGCTGATGCTAACGGTTGGTGTCTCAGTGTGCAAATCTTTCTTCATCATTTTCGGAATGTTTCTCTTGGTCTTCTTCTACGCGCTGGCTGGGACAATATTATTTGGTATGTACCCTGTACTGAGTGAGGTATTTGTAGAGTATTCGCAAATGAGGATTGGTTTTTTCAGGTACTGTAAAGTATGGAGAAGGTATTGGTCGGCGAGCGAACTTTGGATCCCCGGTGACTGGCGTCGCAATGTTATTTCGGATCGTTACCGGCGAGGATTGGAATAAAATCATGCACGATTGTATGGTTCAGCCACCATATTGTACGCTTGGAGGGAATTACTGGGAAACCGATTGCGGCAATTTCACAGCAAGCTTGATATATTTTTGCACATTTTACGTGATCATCACGTACATTGTACTCAATCTACTTGTGGGTCAGTAACACCAGCCAGCTGCTCTATATACGAGTCGTACATTCAATAATTTTTAATCTTATTTGCAGCTATTATCATGGAGAACTTTTCATTATTCTACTCAAATGAAGAGGATGCCCTGTTGTCCTATGCAGACATACGTAACTTTCAAAACACCTGGAACATTGTCGATATTCATCAGCGGGGTGTTATTCCTGTGCGTCGGGTGAAGTTCATTTTGCGACTCTTGAAAGGTCGCCTCGAGTGTGATCCGCAAAAGGATCGGTTGTTATTCAAATACATGTGCTATGAACTGGACAAGCTGCATAATGGCGAGGATGTAACATTCCACGATGTTATCAAGTAGGTCGCATAAATACTATTTTATATGCATACATATCATTCAATTCATTATGGATTTTCAGCATGCTTTCGTATCGATCGGTGGACATTCGAAAAGCATTACAGCTAGAGGAGTTGCTGGCTCGTGAGGAATTCGAATACCTGGTGGAGGAAGAAGTAGCTAAAATGACTATACGTACCTGGCTGGAAGGCTGCCTCAAAAAGATACGTGCACAAAACGCCAGTGTAAGTTGTAATGCAAGTTGTACCCTAAATATGCATTCATAATATTGAGCTTGTGTTTTTTTAGAAGCAACAAAACTCATTGATTGCCGGTCTGCGTGCCACGAACGAACAGTCGGTGATGCGACCGAACGTACAAGAGGATTTGGCACCCAGCGGAGTGCTGGACAAATCAGCGATTAGTACAATAAGTGGTGCGGTTGCCGGCACCTGTCCGCCCACCAGCGATGCCTTCTCGCCCACTTTGAGCTCAACGGAGAACGATGAGAAGGATGCCAATAGCAGTGCCGCGATTGTCTTAACGCATTCCGATGTCCACGCCACCGGGGTGCGTCACGTAATGGCGGTGGGTGGAAAGCGGAGCTATGCCCTCAACCGAAGTGATTCCACTGGCAGCTCCGCTGGACGTAAGTTTTTGGCGCCTACTTCAAGTGATCCGCAGCAGCGATCGACGTTGAGCGATAAGGAGCGATTGCATATTAGCAGTCAACAGCGGAAGAAGAACTCAATGACCACATTGCCACATGTGGCACAACTGGGACAGCTGGGCAAACAGCGCGACACGAACAAGTCATCGACGATTTTCAGTGAAATTGGCCAGTTTCACTATCCGATCATCAATCAAACGGTAGCTGCCACCGCCGCTCTACATGGCTATGGGGATCACCATCAGCATCAGCATCAACACCCGCATCATCATGGCGTCCTCAGCAGTTCCTCGGCCATGATGAGCCAGCTAATTGGAGGCAGTGGCAAACTGCTGCCATTCAATAATCAGGCAAACGCGGTCTATGAGGTCCACGATTGGTGGCAGGAGCAGGTCTTGTGCCCTCAAACTAGCGACGATGAGGTGTAGGATGCGAGGGCTATTTATTATACACATCAGGCATCGAACGGTGGAAAATTACTTTCAACACAGAAGAATAGAAGATCACTAGTTATAGTCAATATACAAATAAAATTAGTCTATTTAGTTAACATACCACGGTAATTGAAAAACGTTGCGCAAATTTATATAACAGTCGAATGTTTCCTATGTACTGTAGTAGTAAGTTATCATGTCAGTCTGTTCTTCCGTCATCGTGTGGATGTTGTCGAACTCCGTGTCGATCTTGCCTTAAGTTGTATGTTATAGTATAGTACAAGTATAGTAAAGAATTTGTTATCTACCGTGGAGGACAAGGAAAGCACTGCCCTCTGTTGCATATACATAGTTCAATATTTATAGTGCCTATAAAGGACAGCTGCTTGTCTTGCAAGGTCGACTACTAGATCGTACATCTTTATTATACTTTGTTTCCATGCAACACGTGCTAAAATATAAAATAAAATATTACAAATGTGCAATTTTGAAAATCTTAATTTCTAATTGATTCTACTATATTTCGTCTGTATTCAAACCCAATTGAAAATCACCATACCAAATATGATAATTGAGTTAGCTTAATTCCTTAGTTTACACTTCTTACATTCTAAAAGAACAGTTATTTGTAAGCCTTGTGGTCTGGTAGAAGACTGCAAAGTTCTAAAGTTTTCGATTCGAAACAGTTTTATTAGGTAAACGATCTATAACTCTGAAATATGATACTTGAAACATGTATGTTAAGAATGTTGTATTCAATAGCTCCTACTGGAGTTTCAATGCGCACATTAAAATACTCGACGTGCCAATTATATAGGCAGATGGGTCTAGAATGTTCTTGTTTCCAATATTTGTTTGGTTTTTACTAGGTGATTGTGAAATTAATATATTGTCTGTTATGTCTATTATGAATGTGAATGTATAGTATGTAAATAATATTGTTTTGTCGAGTGAGTCAAGTCACTCATTTACAAAATAAGAATAAAACAAGAATGATGGCAAGTATGTATACAGAATAAATAAACAAATGATAATATTTTATTTGAGTATCATAATGTGAATGGGATTCAGCTACTGGTGAATGAAGACTTAGAACTCTCCTTTTTTACCGCACGCTTTTAGTCGTATTTTAGTCTCTAAGATCTAGATCCCTCGTATGATGATGGAGATACCTACCTCTGATTGTTATTTACATTTGCTGGTAGCTAAAATTATCAAATATATATCAACACTCATATTGGTAAAAAAAAAATATAATAAGGATTAAAACTTACCTTTCAAGTTGCATCTTTGATAAAATTGTTGTCTCTAAATCTCTATCACTTTGACTATATCAGAATATTATTAACATTTTCAAGATGCTTAATTTCGTTTGTCAATAGACTCGTAGTACATTCATTTCGAGAGTGACACTTCACGCAATTTATTCATGAGAGCTGTTCAGCAAACTGCAAAGTACTACAGAAGCGTAATAAAAATTGTTAAAATTACAAAACGTTTTTGAAAAATATTGGAGAAGCGTGCCAACGAGAATTTAGCCAATACAAGTATGATTCACAAAATCTACGTGCTGTTCTGGCCCTTCATCAATGAGCTCAAGCCACATACCGACCTATATGTGAGCTCGCCAGTAAGCCGCAGCTCCGATAAGTAATGTCTTATGTAAGTTTGTCTAGAACTTACTAAGAACTAGTGCGTGCCCTGCCAGAGCGTATGCATCCGTAGTATGACAATTTATTTAGGGAATATATTTATAGAAAATATATTGCAAATTTTTGTAATACCTTCCATTGGGACACCATCATGACCACGACTTAAATACTAAGTATTAGGGCCGTTGAATAGTAGTATCGAGGGCGTCGTCAGACTGCTCGTACAGTGGTTCACCTACAAAGCAATCGAATCGGTCAACAATTCGCGTGTGTGCAATTCCAAAAGCATTTATGTTTCAGTATGAAATTGCTAATATTATGCTTGTTAGTCGCATCGGGCGCTACTTTTACACTTTTCGGGCCACACATTCGTATTTCACCTGGCGATCATCACAATGAGATTATATTGCACTTCCGGAATCCTTGCAATAATAAGACAAGCTACACAACTACTATTCGCCCACCCTCCACACCTTGTAAATATCATCCAACTACACCAAATTGTGAACACCGCACAACATCTGCAACTAAACAACCATGTCAACACAAAACAACCACACCTCACGACTGCCCAGGAGACACAACAGCAACGGCACAAGCTTCGACTCCAAAGCCCACATATCAGACAACAATACAAACAACACATCATACTACAGTTAAAACTACACCGAAGTCGAGTACAGAAAAGCAAACCACATTGAAGCCCACCACAACATTGAAGCCAAGTACAGAAAAACCAACCACAGCGAAGCCAACTGTTCCTAGCTCCACAACATTGAAGCCAAGCACAGAGAAACCAACCACAGCGAAGTCAACTGTTCCTAGCACTACAACGTTGAAGCCAAGCACAGAGAAACCAACCACAGCGAAGCCAACTGTTCCTAGCACTACAACGTTGAAGCCAAGCACCGAAAAGCCAACTGTTCCTAGCACCACAACATTGAAACCAAGCACAGAAAAGCCAACTGTTCCTAGCACTACAACGTTGAAGCCAAGTACAGAAAAACCTACCACATCGAAGCCAACTGTTCCTAGTACTACAACGTTAAAGCCAAGCACCGAAAAGCCAACCACTTCGAAACCAACTGTGCCCAGCTCCACAACATTGAAGCCAAGCACAGAAAAACCAACCACAGCGAAGCCAACTGTTCCTAGCACTACAACGTTGAAGCCAAGTACAGAAAAACCTACCACAGCGAAGCCAACTGTTCCTAGTACCACAACGTTAAAGCCAAGCACCGAAAAGCCAACCACTTCGAAACCAACTGTGCCCAGCATCACAACATTGAAGCCAAGCACAGAAAAACCAACCACAGCGAAGCCAACTGTTCCTAGCACTACAACGTTGAACCCAAGTACAGAAAAACCTACCACAGCGAAGCCAACTGTTCCTAGCACTACAACGTTGAAGCCAAGCACAGAAAAGCCAACTGTTCCGAGCTCAACAACATTGAAGCCAAGTACAGAAAAACCAACCACTTCGAAACCAACTGTGCCCAGCACCACAACATTGAAGCCAAGTACAGAAAAACCAACCACAGCGAAGCCAACTATTCCTAGCACTACAACGTTGAAGCCAAGTACAGAAAAACCTACCACAGCAAAGCCAACTGTTCCTAGCACTACAACATTAAAGCCAAGTACAGAAAAACACACCACAGCGAAACCAACTATTCCTAGCACTACAACATTGAAGCCAAGTACAGAAAAACCAACCACAACGAAGCCAACTGTTCCTAGCTCCACAACATTGAAGCCAAGTACAGAAAAACCTACCACAGCGAAGCCTACTGTTCCTAGCACCACAACATTGAAGCCAAGCACCGAAAAGCCAACCACTTCGAAACCAACTGTGCCCAGCACCACAACTTTGAAGCCAAGTACAGAAAAACCAACCACTTCGAAACCAACTGTGCCCAGCACCACAACATTGAAGCCAAGTACAGAAAAACCAACCACAGCGAAGCCAACTGTTCCGAGCTCAACAACATTGAAGCCAAGTACAGAAAAACCAACCACAGCGAAACCAACTATTCCTAGCACTACAACATTAAAGCCAAGTACAGAAAAACACACCACAGCGAAACCAACTATTCCTAGCACTACAACATTGAAGCCAAGTACAGAAAAACCAACCACAACGAAGCCAACTGTTCCTAGCTCCACAACATTGAAGCCAAGTACAGAAAAACCAACCACAGCGAAGCCAACTGTTCCTAGCACTACAACGTTGAAGCCAAGCACCGAAAAACCTACCACAGCGAAGACAACTGTTCCTAGCACTACAACGTTGAAGCCAAGCACCGAAAAGCCAACTGTTCCTAGCACTACAACGTTGAAGCCAAGCACCGAAAAGCCAACCACTTCGAAGCCAACTGTGCCCAGCACCACAACATTGAAGCCAAGTACAGAAAAACCAACCACTTCGAAACCAACTGTGCCCAGCACCACAACATTGAAGCCAAGTACAGAAAAACCAACCACAGCGAAGCCAACTGTTCCGAGCTCAACAACATTGAAGCCAAGTACAGAAAAACCAACCACAGCGAAACCAACTATTCCTAGCACTACAACATTAAAGCCAAGTACAGAAAAACACACCACAGCGAAACCAACTATTCCTAGCACTACAACATTGAAGCCAAGTACAGAAAAACCAACCACAACGAAGCCAACTGTTCCTAGCTCCACAACATTGAAGCCAAGTACAGAAAAACCAACCACAGCGAAGCCAACTGTTCCTAGCACTACAACGTTGAAGCCAAGCACCGAAAAACCTACCACAGCGAAGACAACTGTTCCTAGCACTACAACGTTGAAGCCAAGCACCGAAAAGCCAACTGTTCCTAGCACTACAACGTTGAAGCCAAGCACCGAAAAGCCAACCACTTCGAAGCCAACTGTGCCCAGCACCACAACATTGAAGCCAAGTACAGAAAAACCAACCACTTCGAAACCAACTGTGCCCAGCACCACAACATTGAAGCCAAGTACAGAAAAACCAACCACAGCAAAGCCAACTGTTCCTAGCACTACAACGCTGAAGCCAAGTACAGAAAAACCTACCACAGCGAAGCCAACTGTTCCTAGCACTACAACGTTGAAGCCAAGCACAGAAAAGCCAACTGTTCCTAGCACAACAACATTGAAACCAAGCACAGAAAAGCCAACCACTTCGAAACCAACTGTGCCCAGCACCACAACATTGAAGCCAAGTACAGAAAAACCAACCACAGCGAAGCCAACTGTTCCTAGCACTACAACGTTGAAGCCAAGCACCGAAAAACCTACCACAGCGAAGACAACTGTTCCTAGCACTACAACGTTGAAGCCAAGCACCGAAAAGCCAACTGTTCCTAGCACTACAACGTTGAAGCCAAGCACCGAAAAGCCAACCACTTCGAAGCCAACTGTGCCCAGCACCACAACATTGAAGCCAAGTACAGAAAAACCAACCACTTCGAAACCAACTGTGCCCAGCACCACAACATTGAAGCCAAGTACAGAAAAACCAACCACAGCGAAGCCAACTGTTCCTAGCACTACAACGCTGAAGCCAAGTACAGAAAAACCTACCACAGCGAAGCCAACTGTGCCCAGCACCACAACATTGAAGCCAAGCACAGAAAAGCCAACTGTTCCGAGCTCAACAACATTGAAGCCAAGTACAGAAAAACCAACCACTTCGAAACCAACTGTGCCCAGCACCACAACATTGAAGCCAAGTACAGAAAAACCAACCACTTCGAAACCAACTGTGCCCAGCACCACAACATTGAAGCCAAGTACAGAAAAACCAACCACAGCAAAGCCAACTGTTCCTAGCACTACAACGCTGAAGCCAAGTACAGAAAAACCTACCACAGCGAAGCCAACTGTTCCTAGCACTACAACGTTGAAGCCAAGCACAGAAAAGCCAACTGTTCCTAGCACAACAACATTGAAACCAAGCACAGAAAAGCCAACCACTTCGAAACCAACTGTGCCCAGCACCACAACATTGAAGCCAAGTACAGAAAAACCAACCACAGCGAAGCCAACTGTTCCTAGCTCCACAACATTGAAGCCAAGTACAGAAAAACCTACCACAGCGAAGCCTACTGTTCCTAGCACCACAACATTGAAGCCAAGCACCGAAAAGCCAACCACTTCGAAGCCAACTGTGCCCAGCACCACAACATTGAAGCCAAGTACAGAAAAACCAACCACTTCGAAACCAACTGTGCCCAGCACCACAACATTGAAGCCAAGTACAGAAAAACCAACCACAGCGAAGCCAACTGTTCCTAGCACTACAACGCTGAAGCCAAGTACAGAAAAACCTACCACAGCGAAGCCAACTGTGCCCAGCACCACAACATTGAAGCCAAGCACAGAAAAGCCAACTGTTCCGAGCTCAACAACATTGAAGCCAAGTACAGAAAAACCAACCACTTCGAAACCAACTGTGCCCAGCACCACAACATTGAAGCCAAGTACAGAAAAACCAACCACTTCGAAACCAACTGTGCCCAGCACCACAACATTGAAGCCAAGTACAGAAAAACCAACCACAGCGAAGCCAACTGTTCCTAGCACTACAACGCTGAAGCCAAGTACAGAAAAACCTACCACAGCGAAGCCAACTGTTCCTAGTACTACAACGTTGAAGCCAAGCACAGAAAAGCCAACTGTTCCTAGCACCACAACATTGAAACCAAGCACAGAAAAGCCAACCACTTCGAAACCAACTGTGCCCAGCACCACAACATTGAAGCCAAGTACAGAAAAACCAACCACAGCGAAGCCAACTGTTCCTAGCTCCACAACATTGAAGCCAAGTACAGAAAAACCTACCACAGCGAAGCCTACTGTTCCTAGCACCACAACATTGAAGCCAAGCACCGAAAAGCCAACCACTTCGAAACCAACTGTGCCCAGCACCACAACTTTGAAGCCAAGTACAGAAAAACCAACAACAGCGAAGCCAACGGTTCCTAGCACTACAACGCTGAAGCCAAGTACAGAAAAACCTACCACAGCGAAGCCAACTGTTCCTAGCACTACAACGTTGAAGCCAAGCACCGAAAAGCCAACCACTTCGAAACCAACTCTGCCCAGCACCACAACTTTGAAGCCAAGTACAGAAAAACCTACCACAGCGAAGCCAACTGTTCCTAGCACTACAACGTTGAAGCCAAGCACCGAAAAACCTACCACAGCGAAGCCAACTGTTCCTAGCACTACAACGTTGAAGCCAAGCACAGAAAAGCCAACCACTTCGAAGCCAACTGTGCCCAGCACCACAACATTGAAGCCAAGTACAGAAAAACCAACCACAGCGAAACCAACTGTTCCTAGCACTACAACGTTGAAGCCAAGTACAGAAAAACCTACCACAGCAAAGCCAACTGTTCCTAGCACTACAACGTTGAAGCCAAGCACCCAAAAGCCAACTGTTCCTAGCACTACAACATTGAAACCAAGCACAGAAAAGCCAACCACTTCGAAGCCAACTGTGCCCAGCACCACAACATTGAAGCCAAGTTCAGAAAAACCAACTACAGCGAAGCCAACTGTTCCTAGCACTACAACGTTGAAGCCAAGCACCGAAAAACCTACCACTACGAAGCCAACTGTTCCTAGCACTACAACGTTGAAGCCAAGCACCGAAAAGCCAAGTGTTCCTAGCTCCACAACATTGAAGCCAAGCACAGAAAAACCAACTACATCGAAACCAACTGTTCCGAGCTCAACAACATTGAAGCCAAGCACAGAAAAACCAACTACATCGAAGCCAACTGTTCCCAGCTCAACAACATTGAAGCCAAGTACAGAAAAACCTACCACAGCGAAGCCAACTGTTCCTAGCACTACAACGTTGAAGCCAAGCACCGAAAAACCTACCACAGCGAAGCCAACTGTTCCTAGCACTATAACTTTGAAGCCAAGCACCGAAAAGCCTACTGTTCCTAGCACCACAACATTGAAACCAAGCACAGAAAAGCCAACCACTTCGAAGCCAACTGTACCCAGCACCACAACATTGAAGCCAAGTACAGAAAAACCAACCACAGCGAAACCAACTATTCCTAGCACCACAACGTTGAAGCCAAGCACCGAAAAGCCAAGTGTTCCTAGCTCCACAACATTGAAGCCAAGCACAGAAAAACCAACTACATCGAAACCAACTGTTCCGAGCTCAACAACATTGAAGCCAAGTACAGAAAAACCAACCACAGCGAAGCCAACTGTTCCTAGCACTACAACGTTGAAGCCAAGCACAGAAAAACCAACCACTTCGAAGCCAACTGTGCCCAGCACCACAACATTGAAGTCAAGTACAGAAAAACCAACCACAGCGAAACCAACTATTCCTAGCACTACAACGTTGAAGCCAAGCACCGAAAAACCTACCACAGCGAAGCCAACTGTTCCTAGCACTACAACTTTGAAGCCAAGCACCGAAAAGCCAACTGTTCCTAGCACTACAACGTTGAAGCCAAGCACCGAAAAGCCAACCACTTCGAAGCCAACTGTGCCCAGCACCACAACATTGAAGCCAAGTACAGAAAAACCAACAACAGCGAAGCCAACTGTTCCTAGCTCAACAACATTGAAGCCAAGCACAGAAAAACCAACTACATCGAAACCAACTGTTCCGAGCTCAACAACATTGAAGCCAAGCACAGAAAAACCAACTACATCGAAGCCAACTGTTCCCAGCTCAACAACATTGAAGCCAAGTACAGAAAAACCTACCACAGCGAAGCCAACTGTTCCTAGCACTACAACTTTGAAGCCAAGCACCGAAAAGCCTACTGTTCCTAGCACTACAACATTGAAACCAAGCACAGAAAAGCCAACCACTTCGAAGCCAACTGTGCCCAGCACCACAACATTGAAGCCAAGTACAGGAAAACCAACCACAGCGAAGCCAACTGTTCCTAGCACTACCACGTTGAGGCCAAGTACAGAAAAACCTACCACAGCAAAGCCAACTGTTCCTAGCACTACAACTTTGAAGCCAAGCACCGAAAAGCCTACTGTTCCTAGCACCACAACATTGAAACCAAGCACAGAAAAGCCAACCACTTCGAAGCCAACTGTGCCCAGCACCACAACATTGAAGCCAAGTACAGAAAAACCAACCACAGCGAAGCCAACTATTCCTAGCACTACAACGTTGAAGCCAAGCACCGAAAAACCTACCACAGCGAAGCCAACTGTTCCTAGCACTACAACTTTGAAGCCAAGCACCGAAAAGCCAACTGTTCCTAGCACCACAACATTGAAGCCAAGTACAGAAAAACCAACCACAGCGAAGCCAACTGTGCCCAACACCACAACATTGAAGCCAAGTACAGAAAAACCAACCACAGCGAAGCCAACTGTGCCCAGCACCACAACATTGAAGCCAAGCACAGAGAAACCAACCACAGCGAAGCCAACTGTTCCTAGCACTACAACGCTGAAGCCAAGTACAGAAAAACCTACCACAGCGAAGCCAACTGTTCCTAGCACTACAACTTTGAAGCCAAGCACCGAAAAGCCAACTGTTCCTAGCACTTCAACGTTGAAGCCAAGCACCGAAAAGCCAACCACTTCGAAGCCAACTGTGCCCAGCACCACAACATTGAAGCCAAGTACAGAAAAACCAACCACAGCGAAGCCAACTGTTCCTAGCACTACAACGTTGAAGCCAAGCACCGAAAAACCTACCACAGCGAAGTCAACTGTTCCTAGCACTACAACTTTGAAGCCAAGCACCGAAAAGCCTACTGTTCCTAGCACCACAACATTGAAACCAAGCACAGAAAAGCCAACCACTTCGAAGCCAACTGTGCCCAGCACCACAACATTGAAGCCAAGTACAGAAAAACCAACCACAGCGAAGCCAACTGTTCCTAGCACTACCACGTTGAAGCCAAGTACAGAAAAACCTACCACAGCAAAGCCAACTGTTCCTAGCACTACAACTTTGAAGCCAAGCACCGAAAAGCCTACTGTTCGTAGCACCACAACATTGAAACCAAGCACAGAAAAGCCAACCACTTCGAAGCCAACTGTGCCCAGCACCACAACATTGAAGCCAAGTACAGAAAAACCAACCACAGCGAAGCCAACTATTCCTAGCACTACAACGTTGAAGCCAAGCACCGAAAAACCTACCACAGCGAAGCCAACTGTTCCTAGCACTACAACTTTGAAGCCAAGCACCGAAAAGCCTACCACAGCGAAGCCAACTGTTCCTAGCACTACAACTTTGAAGCCAAGCACCGAAAAGCCAACTGTTCCTAGCACCACAACATTGAAGCCACGTACAGAAAAACCAACCACAGCGAAGCCAACTGTGCCCAGCACCACAACATTGAAGCCAAGTACAGAAAAACCAACCACAGCGAAGCCAACTGTGCCCAGCACCACAACATTGAAGCCAAGCACAGAGAAACCAACCACAGCGAAGCCAACTGTTCCTAGCACTACAACGCTGAAGCCAAGTACAGAAAAACCTACCACAGCGAAGCCAACTGTTCCTAGCACTACAACTTTGAAGCCAAGCACCGAAAAGCCAACTGTTCCTAGCACTACAACGTTGAAGCCAAGCACCGAAAAGCCAACCACTTCGAAGCCAACTGTGCCCAGCACCACAACATTGAAGCCAAGCACAGAGAAACCAACCACAGCGAAGCCAACTGTTCCTAGCACTACAACTTTGAAGCCAAGCACCGAAAAGCCAACTGTTCCTAGCACTACAACGTTGAAGCCAAGCACCGAAAAGCCAACCACTTCGAAGCCAACTGTGCCCAGCACCACAACATTGAAGCCAAGCACAGAGAAACCAACCACAGCGAAGCCAACTGTTCCTAGCACTACAACTTTGAAGCCAAGCACCGAAAAGCCTACTGTTCCTAGCACCACAACATTGAAACCAAGCACAGAAAAGCCAACCACTTCGAAGCCAACTGTGCCCAGCACCACAACATTGAAGCCAAGTACAGAAAAACCAACCACAGCGAAGCCAACTATTCCTAGCACTACAACGTTGAAGCCAAGCACCGAAAAACCTACCACAGCGAAGCCAACTGTTCCTAGCACTACAACTTTGAAGCCAAGCACCGAAAAGCCTACCACAGCGAAGCCAACTGTTCCTAGCACTACAACTTTGAAGCCAAGCACCGAAAAGCCAACTGTTCCTAGCACCACAACATTGAAGCCAAGTACAGAAAAACCAACCACAGCGAAGCCAACTGTGCCCAGCACCACAACATTGAAGCCAAGTACAGAAAAACCAACCACAGCGAAGCCAACCGTTCCTAGCACTACAACGCTGAAGCCAAGTACAGAAAAACCTACCACAGCGAAGCCAACTGTTCCTAGCACTACAACTTTGAAGCCAAGCACCGAAAAGCCAACTGTTCCTAGCACTACAACGTTGAAGCCAAGCACCGAAAAGCCAACCACTTCGAAGCCAACTGTGCCCAGCACCACAACATTGAAGCCAAGTACAGAAAAACCTACAACAGCGAAGCCAACTGTTCCTAGCACTACAACGCTGAAGCCAAGTACAGAAAAACCTACAACAGCGAAGCCAACTGTTCCTAGCACTACAACTTTGAAACCAAGCACCGAAAAACCTACCACAGCGAAGCCAACTGTTCCTAGCACTACAACGTTGAAGCCAAGCACCGAAAAGCCAACCACTTCGAAACCAACTGTGCCCAGCACCACAACATTGAAACCAAGTACAGAAAAACAAACCACAGCGAAGCCAACTGTTCCTAGCACTACAACGTTGAAGCCAAGCACCGAAAAGCCAACCACTTCGAAACCAACTGTGCCCAGCACCACAACATTGAAGCCAAGTACAGAAAAACCAACCACAGCGAAGCCAACTGTGCCCAGCACCACAACATTGAAGCCAAGCACAGAAAAACCAACTACATCGAAGCCAACTGTTCCCAGCCCCACAACATTGAAGCCAAGTACAGAAAAACCAACCACAGCGAAGCCAACTGTGCCCAGCACCACAACATTGAAGCCAAGCACAGAAAAACCAACTACATCGAAGCCAACTGTTCCCAGCACCACAACATTGAAGCCAAGCACAGAAAAGCCAACCACTTCGAAACCAACTGTGCCCAGCACCACAACATTGAAGCCAAGTACAGAAAAACCAACCACAGCGAAGCCAACTGTTCCTAGCACTACAACGTTGAAGCCAAGCACCGAAAAGCCAACCACTTCGAAGCCAACTGTGCCCAGCACCACAACATTGAAGCCAAGCACAGAAAAACCAACTACATCGAAGCCAACTGTTCCCAGCTCAACAACATTGAAGCCAAGCACAGAAAAGCAAACCACTTCGAAACCAACTGTGCCCAGCACCACAACATTGAAGCCAAGTACAGAAAAACCAACCACAGCGAAGCCAACTGTTCCTAGCACTACAACGCTGAAGCCAAGTACAGAAAAACCTACCACAGCAAAGCCAACTGTTCCTAGCACTACAACGTGGAAGCCAAGCACCGAAAAACCTACCACAGCGAAGCCAACTGTTCCTAGCACTACAACTTTGAAGCCAAGCACCGAAAAGCCAACTGTTCCTAGCACCACAACATTGAAACCAAGCACTGAAAAGCCAACCACAGCGAAGCCAACTGTTCCTAGCACTACAACGCTGAAGCCAAGTACAGAAAAACCAACCACAGCGAAGCCAACTGTTCCTAGCACTACAACGTTGAAGCCAAGCACCGAAAAGCCAACCACTTCGAAACCAACTGTGCCCAGCACCACAACATTGAAGCCAAGTACAGAAAAACCAACCACAGCGAAGCCAACTGTGCCCAGCACCACAACATTGAAGCCAAGTACAGAAAAACCAACCACAGCGAAGCCAACTGTTCCTAGCACTACAACGCTGAAGCCAAGTACAGAAAAACCTACCACAGCGAAGCCAACTGTTCCTAGCACTACAACTTTGAAGCCAAGCACCGAAATACCTACCACAGCGAAGCCAACTGTTCCTAGCACTACAACGTTGAAGCCAAGCACCGAAAAGCCTACCACAGCGAAGCCAACTGTTCCTAGCACTACAACTTTGAAGCCAAGCACCGAAAAGCCAACTGTTCCTAGCACCACAACATTGAAGCCAAGTACAGAAAAACCAACTACAGCGAAGCCAACTGTGCCCAGCACCACAACATTGAAGCCAAGTACAGAAAAACCAACCACAGCGAAGCCAACTGTTCCTAGCACTACAACTTTGAAACCAAGCACCGAAAAACCTACCACAGCGAAGCCAACTGTTCCTAGCACTACAACGTTGAAGCCAAGCACCGAAAAGCCAACCACTTCGAAACCAACTGTGCCCAGCACCACAACATTGAAGCCAAGTACAGAAAAACCAACCACAGCGAAACCAACTGTTCCTAGCACTACAACGTTGAAGCCAAGCACCGAAAACCCTACCACAGCGAAGCCAACTGTGCCCAGCACCACAACATTGAATCCAAGTACAGAAAAACCTACCACTTCGAAACCAACTGTTCCTAGCACTACAACGTTGAAGCCAAGCACCGAAAAGCCAACCACTTCGAAACCAACTGTGCCCAGCACCACAACATTGAAACCAAGTACAGAAAAACAAACCACAGCGAAGCCAACTGTTCCTAGCACTACAACGTTGAAGCCAAGCACCGAAAAGCCAACCACTTCGAAACCAACTGTGCCCAGCACCACAACATTGAAGCCAAGTACAGAAAAACCAACCACAGCGAAGCCAACTGTGCCCAGCACCACAACATTGAAGCCAAGCACAGAAAAACCAACTACATCGAAGCCAACTGTTCCCAGCCCCACAACATTGAAGCCAAGTACAGAAAAACCAACCACAGCGAAGCCAACTGTGCCCAGCACCACAACATTGAAGCCAAGCACAGAAAAACCAACTACATCGAAGCCAACTGTTCCCAGCACCACAACATTGAAGCCAAGCACAGAAAAGCCAACCACTTCGAAACCAACTGTGCCCAGCACCACAACATTGAAGCCAAGTACAGAAAAACCAACCACAGCGAAGCCAACTGTTCCTAGCACTACAACGCTGAAGCCAAGTACAGAAAAACCTACCACAGCAAAGCCAACTGTTCCTAGCACTACAACGTGGAAGCCAAGCACCGAAAAACCTACCACAGCGAAGCCAACTGTTCCTAGCAATACAACTTTGAAGCCAAGCACCGAAAAGCCAACTGTTCCTAGCACCACAACATTGAAACCAAGCACAGAAAAGCCAACTGTGCCCAGCACCACAACATTGAAGCCAAGTACAGAAAAACCAACCACATCGAAGCCAACTGTTCCTAGCACTACAACGTTGAAGCCAAGTACAGAAAAACCTACCACAGCGAAGCCAACTGTTCCTAGCACCACAACATTGAAACCAAGCACAGAAAAGCCAACCACTTCGAAGCCAACTGTGCCCAGCACCACAACATTGAAGCCAAGTACAGAAAAACCAACCACAGCGAAGCCAACTGTTCCTAGCACTACAACGTTGAAGCCAAGTACAGAAAAACCTACCACAGCGAAGCCAACTGTTCCTAGCACTACAACGTTGAAGCCAAGCACCGAAAAACCTACCACAGCGAAGCCAACTGTTCCTAGCACTACAACTTTGAAGCCAAGCACCGAAAAGCCAACTGTTCCTAGCACCACAACATTAAAACCAAGCACAGAAAAGCCAACCACAGAAAAGCCAACTGTGCCCAGCACCACAACATTGAAGCCAAGCACAGAAAAACCAACTACATCGAAGCCAACTGTTCCCAGCTCCACATCATTGAAGCCAAGCACCGAAAAGCCAACCACTTCGAAACCAACTGTGCCCAGCACTACAACATTGAAGCCAAGTACAGAAAAACCAACCACAGCGAAGCCAACTGTTCCTAGCACCACAACGCTGAAGCCAAGTACAGAAAAACCTACCACAGCAAAGCCAACTGTTCCTAGCACTACAACGTGGAAGCCAAGCACCGAAAAACCTACCACAGCGAAGCCAACTGTTCCTAGCACTACAACTTTGAAGCCAAGCACCGAAAAGCCAACTGTTCCTAGCACCACAACATTGAAACCAAGCACAGAAAAGCCAACCACAGAAAAGCCAACTGTGCCCAGCACCACAACACTGAAGCCAAGTACAGAAAAACCAACCACAGCGAAGCCAACTGTGCCCAGCACCACAACATTGAAGCCAAGCACAGAAAAACCAACTACATCGAAGCCAACTGTTCCCAGCTCCACAACATTGAAGCCAAGCACAGAAAAGCCAACCACTTCGAAACCAACTGTGCCCAGCACCACAACATTGAAGCCAAGTACAGAAAAACCAACCACAGCGAAGCCAACTGTTCCTAGCACTACAACGCTGAAGCCAAGTACAGAAAAACCAACCACAGCGAAGCCAACTGTTCCTAGCACTACAACGTGGAAGCCAAGCACCGAAAAACCTACCACAGCGAAGCCAACTGTTCCTAGCACTACAACTTTGAAGCCAAGCACCGAAAAGCCAACTGTTCCTAGCACCACAACATTGAAACCAAGCACAGAAAAGCCAACCACTTCGAAGCCAACTGTGCCCAGCACCACAACATTGAAGCCAAGTACAGAAAAACCAACCACAGCGAAGCCAACTGTTCCTAGCACTACAACGTTGAAGCCAAGTACAGAAAAACCGACCACAGCAAAGCCAACTGTTCCTAGCACTACAACTTTGAAGCCAAGCACCGAAAAGCCTACTGTTCCTAGCACCACAACATTGAAACCAAGCACAGAAAAGCCAACCACTTCGAAACCAACTGTGCCCAGCACCACAACATTGAAGCCAAGTACAGAAAAACCAACCACAGCGAAGCCAACTATTCCTAGCACTACAACGTTGAAGCCAAGCACTGAAAAACCTACCACAGCGAAGCCAACTGTTCCTAGCACTACAACTTTGAAGCCAAGCACCGAAAAGCCTACCACAGCAAAGCCAACTGTTCCTAGCACTTCAACTTTGAAGCCAAGCACCGAAAAGCCAACTGTTCCTAGCACCACAACATTGAAGCCAAGTACAGAAAAACCAACCACAGCGAAGCCAACTGTGCCCAGCACCACAACATTGAAGCCAAGTACAGAAAAACCAACCACAGCGAAACCAACTGTTCCTAGCACTACAACGCTGAAGCCAAGTACAGAAAAACCTACCACAGCGAAGCCAACTGTTCCTAGCACCACAACATTGAAACCAAGCACCGAAAAGCCAACCACTTCGAAGCCAACTGTGCCCAGCACCACAACATTGAAGCCAAGTACAGAAAAACCAACCACAGCGAAGCCAACTGTTCCTAGCACTACAACGCTGAAGCCAAGTACAGAAAAACCTACCACAGCGAAGCCAACTGTTCCTAGCACTACAACGTTGAAGCCAAGCACCGAAAAGCCAACCACTTCGAAACCAACTGTGCCCAGCACCACAACATTGAAGCCAAGTACAGAAAAACCAACCACAGCGAAACCAACTGTTCCTAGCACTACAACGTTGAAGCCAAGCACCGAAAAGCCAACCACTTCGAAACCAACTGTGCCCAGCACCACAACATTGAAGCCAAGTACAGAAAAACCAACAACATCGAAACCAACTGTTCCGAGCTCAACAACACTGAAGCCAAGCACAGAAAAACCAACTACATCGAAGCCAACTGTTCCCAGCTCAACAACATTGAAGCCAAGTACAGAAAAACCTACCACAGCGAAGCCAACTGTGCCCAGCACCACAACATTGAAGCCAAGTACAGAAAAACCTACCACTTCGAAACCAACTGTGCCCAGCACCACAACATTGAAGCCAAGTACAGAAAAACCAACCACAGCGAAGCCAACTGTGCCCAGCACCACAACATTGAAGCCAAGTACAGAAAAACCTACCACAGCGAAGCCAACTGTTCCTAGCACTACAACATTGAAGCCAAGCACCGAAAAGCCAACTGTTTCTAGCACCACAACATTGAAATCAATCACAGAAAAGCCAACCACTTCGAAGCCAACTGTGCCCAGCACCACAACATTGAAGCCAAGCACAGAAAAACCAACCACTTCGAAACCAACTGTTTCTAGCACTACAACATTGAAGCCGAGCACCGAAAAGCCAACCACTTCGAAGCCAACTGTGCCCAGCACCACAACATTGAAGCCAAGTACAGAAAAACCTACCACATCGAAGCCAACTGTTCCTAGCTCCACAACATTGAAGCCAAGCACCGAAAAGCCAACCACTTCGAAGCCAACTTTGCCCAGCACCACAACATTGAAACCAAGCACAGAAAAGCCTCCACACACTCAACCAACGCAGCCAACTCAACCGACCCAACCAACACAACCTCCACACACTCAACCGACTCAGCCAACTCAACCGACCCAAGCAACACAGCCTCCACACACTCAACCAACGCAGCCAACTCAACCGACCCAACCAACACAGCCTCCACACACTCAACCAACGCAGCCAACTCAACCGACCCAAGCAACACAGCCTCCACACACTCAACCAACGCAGCCAACTCAACCGACCCAAGCAACACAGCCTCCACACACTCAACCTACTAAACCAAGCACCACAACATTGAAGCCAAGCACAGAAAACCCAACCACATCGAAACCAACAGTTCGTAGCACCACAACATTGAAGCCAAGCACAGAAAAGCCAACCACTTCGAAACCAACTGTGCCCAGCACCACAACATTGAAGCCGAGCACAGAAAAGCCAACCACATCGAAGCCAACTGTGCCCAGCACCACAACATTGAAACCAAGCACAGAAAAGCCAACCACTTCGAAACCAACTGAACCGAGCACAACATCGTGGTGGCCAACCACTCGAAAACCGACCACTTTGAAGCCAACAGAGCCTAGTCCCACAACCAGGAAGCCAACCACTTCGAAACCAACAGAGCCGAGCACCACAACATTGAAGTCCAGCACAGAAAAGCCAACCACTTCGAAACCAACTGAGCCGAGCACCACAACATTGAAGCCAAGCACAGAAAAACCAACCACATCGAAACCAACTGTTCGTAGCAGCACAACATTGAAGCCGAGCACAGAAAACCCAACCACATCGAAGCCAACTGAGGCGAGCACCACAACATTGAAACCAATCACAGAAAAGCCAACCACTTCGAAACCAACTGAACCGAGCACATCATCGTGGTGGCCAAGCACTCGAAAGCCGACCACTTTGAAGCCAACAGAGCCGAGTCCCACAACCAGGAAGCCAACCACTTCGAAACCAACAGAGCCGAGCACCACAACATTGAAGCCCGGCACAGAAAAGCCAACCACTTCGAAATCAACTGAGCCGAGCACCACAACATTGAAACCAATCACAGAAAAGCCAACCACTTCGAAACCAACTGAACCGAGCACATCATCGTGGTGGCCAAGCACTCGAAAGCCGACCACTTTGAAGCCAACAGAGCCGAGTCCCACAACCTGGAAGCCAACCACTCTGAAGCCAACTGAGCCGAGCACCACAACCTTGAAGCCCAGCACAGAAAAGCCAACCACTTCGAAACCAACTGTTCGTAGCACAACAACATTGAAGCCTAGCACAGAAAAGCCAACCACTTCGAAACCAACTGAGCCGAGCACCACATCGTGGTGGCCAAGCACTCGGAAGCCGACCACTTTGAAGCCATCAGAGCCGAGCACAACAACCAGGAAGCCAAGTACACAAAAGCCAACCACCTTAAAACCAACTTCTCCCAGCACCACAACACGTAAACCGACTACTCAAAAGCCCATCACAACGGAAAAGGTAACAACGGAAGGAACTGAAAGTACTACTGAGTCACTGCCCCCTTTTAACGTCTTTCAAGTACAATCAACTACTGAAGGTGTCGATTATAACTAAACTAACTTTGTAATATATCGTGCTAAAACGGTATTTACCTCATATATAATATATTTCACAGAATTTGTTCAATGAATTTAACTGAATTTCATCTTATAATAATAAAATAAATAATTATATTACATGTGTTATGCATTTTTACAGTATATTTTTAAGATAGAAAATTTTCTTCTTTTGAATTTATCCTTTTTCCTCTGGAATCTACAGAATTGATCGTTTAAAATAATTGAGTCCCATATAGTTTTAAATACACATAAATATATATTAATCACAACATTTATAGATGCATTATTTATATTCATATTTAGTCTTCACCTTCGAAAAATATGTGTTGTCGTGTAATTCACTCTCACTGTCTTTTTTTAAACATGCATAGACTTTTAAAAGAAACCCATAATGACTCATGACAATCGTGCACTGTGACGATTACCTAAAAAGACCCATTGACGAGGCAGCCACTCGCCAATCTCACAGCCATCGATTCTCGCCATTGAGCTTTCGTTGTATTACTTCGAAGTGATATCACACTCAGTTACATCACTAAGCAAAAGCTCAATCAGTAGTCGGGGTATCCGCAAACATTAAGATATATAAAATAATTCATTGCCTGACTCTATTAATATTTTAGTTGACAATTGATAGAATTGATTCCACAAAGTCCAGCGTGCTACAAATAATTCTTTGTAGCATACTTTCAGGCTATAGCAATCTAAATCGTCGTCTTTATTGCCGTAATAGCACAAAATAGTATTAATTTTAGTAACAATAATAATTTTTTATTGTTTGGATTTTTCTTATTTTATTAAATATTAGTAGCTTTAAAAATTTGTCGATGTCTTAATGAAAAAAAAAAAAACTTAATTAGAATATAAATATTTATATCGAAGTGCAACTCGGACGATGAAGAGGGTCATGCTAGCTAGTAATAATAATAATTGAGGCAAGAGCTTAAATTATTATTCCTTAGTGATAATTTTTAGTAAGGATTGTTGCAGCAACAGTTTTTAATAAGCGCATGTTCATAGCAGGATTTGGCATACAAGAGCGAGCAGTCATAATATGCACATTGAGGCGGACGTAGCTGCGGGGATGCTGTAAAATCAAAATAAGTATTTTAATTCAAATTGTTTATTAATTTGTTAGAAAAACAGAAAATTCAAAAATTATGAAAAAATGTATTCATGCACACAAACAGATAAAGACCTATTGGCTCATATGAGCTGCTTTCGTCGTAGTTAATGTAGTTTGTCATGATGCATTGCAGAACAGAAGTTAGAAATAATTACCTGAGAAATCACAGCAGCACGCATCGTGTATCATCTTGTGTGAGCAATAGCTGTAAACAGAGGAGTCACATAATGGACAGCCTAATGGTGCTGGATATCCAAAGCGCTGTCCTAGTCCCGTGTTTGGTATATCCGATCCGAAGCCATTGTTAATGTTTGGTCCTCCAAATTGTCGAGCTACAAACAAATCAATACTACAACAATTGAATTTCAATACTTCTAAGCAACAAGATGATGTTTATATACATATGTATGTGTGTAAATATTCATTAGAATTGGATGCTAGCTGTCTCATATTCAAGTTGCCTCAATTCAACTTTCTTGTATGCTTTCACCTATGTATATTGAGTAAAAAACTTCAAACTATACTTAGAGCAAATCTCTAGGCAAGCAACATTATGATACACTTTCACTTACTTACCCGACTTTTCGTGTACCGCTGGGATCGATTTTATAAAACAAAGTAGTAAAATAATATCCACTAATCGATTGAGTAACATTTCAAATCGTGATAAATATTGAACAATTGTGCTATCCCGAGCTTGCTGCTGTTGATGCCGACTGTCGTACCTCGACTACAGTATAGTATAATAGTTCAAATTGGAAGAGAAATGATGTCTGTGAGTGTGGCAGTAACAATAACGAGCTCTCCTCAGTTTCTGTTGTCTTTGGTGTCGATCTTGTCCCGTTGACTTTCGCTATTCCGTATATAGAAGACAGAAGGGTGTCATAAATAATATGATGGCTTCAAAAAACAATAACAACGCCTAAATTGACAAAGCACTTCCACACCACGAGTATTTCTTGCCACACGGCTTAAACATACTTGACAGCTTTCTTCATACGATGTAAGCCAGCACTTAGACCTGATTTGGGAAATTCCCCATCAGAAAAAAACAAAACTTATCAAATCCGCTGTGTATAAAACTTATACCCAGTGCAAATGAACAAATAGGGCATTCGACTTTATAACATTATTTCTTAGTTCTCTAAGAAATTAATGAACCTCTGTGTGTTCACCAGAAATTATTTTTGACGACATATTTTATTTCAATTATACGTTGTTTTTCCCGCAAACGGCAAATTTGTACCAAATAGTATTATTTTTATGCGTAATCGCCAAATACAATTTCTCAAATTATTATTTAAACATGTCTGAGAGGATTGTACAGGGTATTTTTATTTCGCGTTTGCTTTATTTGTTCGGAACTTTTACTTTTATTGTTTACGTCTTTTATGATCAATAGTTTTCGAGTCGGTGTCTAAACAAGTACTTTGATAGAAAGAGTAGGCGACCACTACGCATTCTAACGAAATCAGTTTGAGACGAATTTTGGATGAACAACATAAATTGTCTGTGAGACATAAGATCAGTAAAATGTATTTTTAAAGTAAAGAAAATGTTAAATTCTATACGTAGAAGAGGCAGTGTATAGTTGTCATTAATTCGCATATTTTTATTATGCGCAGTATTCAAATTTTAATGGATTAATGCATTGAAAATATCTGTTACAGTGAATGCATTTTCAAATCAATTGAAGATTTTTAAATAAAATATAAGTGAGTTGGAAACCTATGTGAATAACAAATCCTAGATAATTATCGAGTTTTTTCGTGTTACGGTTTCAAACATCTAGTTATAAAACCTTTTTTATTTCTTATATGTACTATGTAGTATGTACGATTTTATTAAATTAAATTCTTTAAAGTATTAAGTGGTTGTAGTTCAAGCTAACTGAAGAAACTCACTCATGCCTCAAACACCTACAAATCTGTTTGTTATAATAATGGAGTCACTAATTGTTGGAGTATACGAAGATCGAACCTTCTCCTGAAATTTAACAAAATTAAGACTTTTGTCACTATTGAAGTATAGTGAAGTTTTAATCTGCTGATGATTAAAGTACTATTGACACAGTCAACTTTATAAGAAATAAAAACACATTTTGTTGAATTATTAGCAATGTTTCTATTATCAATATCTTTAAATTTATTTATATACATTACCGGCATACATGAAATTACTTATGGAAACATATAATGCACGATTGGAATGGTATTGTATGATTCCACAAGTTGCTAAATGTACCATACAACAATTGTTTTTTGTTTTTTTTGTGTTTTTTGCTTTTTTTTGTTTTTTGTTTTAATTATTATCAAATTGTATCTTGTTACGTATGCATGCGTGTATATATAATATGTATGCCTATATGTTATATGCTATATATATGTACATTTGAGTATAATTATGTCCACGAATTATACAAATAATACAAATGCTCTATTATTTATATGCAAATCTAAATATCTAATTAAACTAATAGGTATTCGGTGTTTGTTTTTATATAAATTTAAAGTCTTATTTTATATATAATATATATATATATATGCATATACATAAGAATACTAGATACATATATGTATATACATATATACATATACATAAGAGTACTATACATATATGTATATATATAAATACATATAATATATAGTTGTATGTATACGAGTATGTGCCTGTCGCTGCGGGTAGACGTAAGTGGGAAGCAACTTGTTGCGAAAGTTTATGGCTCGCATAAATATAATCTTAGAACAAGTGGATCTTTTTTTTGATGACCGTGGATTCCTTTTACTTTTTGTTTTTTGATCAGTAGGTAAAATATGTTCTGTTTATATCATATTTCATCTTGCAACTTTAAAATTAAATTAAAATATATATTTTTATCGTTCATTCTTTTTATATTACAAAAGCGTTGCGCTTACTATCTTGGTGTTTGTTTTTTTGTTTTTTGTTTTTTTTTTGTTTGTCAGGCTCAGATGTGTTGTTGTTGTTGTTGAGTGGAGGTAGGGACAAAGAGCAGAATACAAATTCAAATATTGACAAAAATGGAAGTGCTTGAAATTTGACAAAACTTCTTTATTTTTCTATAGGTATCAGTTTCATATTTGTAATAGGTTATCATCGACTTGGCGTTGCTGGAGAAGCAGCCGATGGTATGCCTATGACGCTTGTTGGTACAGCACCATGACTAATACCTGTCCCAGGTGAACTCACTACGATACCAATGGTATGATCAGGTTCCTTTTTCAAAGGATCAACTGATATCATATGCTGTACAGCCATATTCATCGTTGGCGGACCGGGCGCCCCTCCTGGTCCCGCCTTCCCCATTCCCATTGTCGACATTTGCGGTTGCTGACATTGTTGCGAAGGCGGCTGTGGCGCAGTTGATGATGTCATTAGACCAACACTTGGTGGCGGTGGCTGCATACGCAGATGCGTTGGAGGTGGACCCAATGGGCCCATTGATGGCGGAGGTATGGGACTTGGTTCTTTACCCCGCAAGTGAGCCGCAGATTGTGCTGCATAGATACTTAAGACTTTTTGCCGTTCTGCTTCGGCTTCATGACGAAACGCTGCCTCCATGATGGGGTTGTAACGCAAAATTGGACCATAGGGATCGCGGTATGCATCAATGCCCCATGGCGGTGGTACAGGTGGGGCAAAATGAGCGAGAGGTCCACCAACACCCAAAGTGGGTGGCATCATGTTGCGCGACAAATGGGACGCTGATGACGGTGGTAATCCATGCGGTGGCCCATGCCGACCTGTCGAAACCATGAAATTGGCATGATGATGTGCTGTTGCTATCGCAGCATTCGCCGCCTGTGCCGCTGCCAACGATGATGGATGATAGCGCGGATCGCCTACGGCAACACCAGCAGCAGCCGCAGCCGATGCACGCATAAGCATCACATCCTGTTCCTCTTTGGTGCTACGCGGATGTTCCTCCTTAATGCGGATCTCCGTATTGTGCTCACCAACAATGCTGCCGATGCTGCGATGAGGTGAACGATCCCGCGCTGTTGCTGACGACGCTGCTGCAGCTGATGCCTGTTTGTTGCTTTCGTTGATTCGTTGTTGCTGCATTAACCGTTCACGTTCCATTTCACGACGCTCGATGTCACGTCGCTCGCGCTCTTTGCGCTCCCGTTCACGTTCTCGCTCTCTTTCACGCTCCTGCTGCTCACGCTTCAATTTCTCTTCCTTCTCCTTCCGTTCGCGTTCCTCACGTTCTCGTCGCTGACGCTCACGTTCTCTCTGCTCGCGTTCTCTTATCTCGCGTTCCCGTTCTCGTTCTTCGGCCTCGCGACGTGCATTCTCCAGAGCAGGATCCGTTTTAATTGGCCAGCCACTTGGTCCAGATGTAACTGTAGGATGATACGCTACAGAGCGTGGCACAGAACTTGTTCTGAAATAAATTACAAACGAATATTATATTACTTCCTGCCAAAATCCAATAAAGGTAACCCTCAAGTTTAAGAGTATCATATAAAGCAAGTCAGCGATAACATCTCATTTGAGCTAATTATTAAGTGTAGCAAAAATCAAGTATTCTACTTTTCTGGAAAGTTGCATGACCAGCTTAACCTGTGTATGAACCAATTGGAGTAATGGCTACAAAACTATTTTTTATACTAAGGTATACAACCTTTTAGACTTTATATACATAAGCTAAAATAGTTTGGCTGCGGCTCTATTCAACTAAAATCTCAAAACGACTGCTTTCTGTATCGTAACAATTATTTTTGATAAGCTAACACTTAAATGCAAATATCTACAATTTCGCTAGTCCAAGAAATTTGGAACTTTGTGTGGAAATAAGATAAGTTCGGACATCTCAGTCCTTAGCACAAAATAATCCCATGACTTACCTCCATGCGTCTAAATGCCCACCGACAGAAATATCGCGTCCAAAATGTGTCAGACCTCCAAAACCAAACGATCCAACGTACCGTCCAAAAGGGGAAACTGCTGTACCTGTTGAGTTAGATGGCGTTAAAGAGTGAGGTTCTTGCTGATTTACACCAAAGCTTGTCACTTACCAATATGACTAGGTGGTGCTCCAATAAAACTTGCAGCTAGAGGCGAAGCCTCAAATGGCGATCTAGCGTATGTTGCAGCTGCAGGCAATTCACCAGATCGATGCAGTAAATGCGGTGACGCTGTACTTAAAGCCAATGCCGGAGACGATTTCATGCCAAGTGCTGCTGGCGATGGTCCGCCTGCTGCCATCACGTTTCCATTCGCAACAGATGTGACAATGTTGCTAGCGGAGCCACTGCCACTGGCTGATCCTCCACTGCCGACCATATTGCTTGCATTGCCAGGTGCACCAGATGAACCAGAGTTGACGCTGATGCTGCTACTGCAGCTACTATGACTTGGGCCAACAATGGAAGCGGAACACACTAATTTATCCGAACTTTGTTTGTTTTGGTGATAGTAAATTTCCCACGCAATGCGGACATGCATAGCATTCCAACGTCCAGTTTTCTATGTAAATAAACGATAATAGAAAATATGCGTAGTTAGAGAAGTGAAGTGTAGCTCTACACGTAATGTTTAACATACCACTCGCTGCGGGAGGACCTTGGAGGGGTTAGAGATCGATGGTATTATAGTAGGGGACACTGAAGGTAGCGACATAGTGTTCTGTATAGATATGTAAGTGTGCAACAAATGAGTTCATTGTAATATTCAGTAGACAACGTCATAGCATAGCATGTGTATAGTAGTGATGTAAAAAGATTGAGCAACTAACAAGGTTTTTCTAGATTTTCAACCACGACCATCGATCATTTAAGATATCATTTAATTCATTCATTAAATCAATCATTTAATTGCGATAGTTATTATTGTAAGCGCATATTTGAATAGTCTTATGCGATAGTAAAACATATGAGCGGGAATGAGAGAGAAGATATCGCGATACTGCTCATATGTGTGTCCTTCCACACAGGCCATAAGCATTTTACATATACATACCCAAAACATACATACATATGTATATGCATATAGTACACCTATTTGTTTACAACATCACTGGCGTGTAAAATGCAAATTACATATTCAAGGACAATGTGGATGCTGAATTGAGTGCAAACGATAGTAAAACCACTTATTGACACAGAAAATGGGAAAAGAAAGAGACGGCATTAGCCGAAATCTCGTGTATTTTTGAAAATACATAAAAACATAAGAAGTACAGTGATCGAATAATGAATGGTATAAAGACAATAAACTTTAAGGTGCTGCATTTTGCTTTTAAAAGTATAATAAATTTGATAATTCCTCTATAATGGATTTGCGACATTTAAATGGGCATTTTTCGATATTGACTCAGTAGTTTCTACAGAACTTTTGGGAAATGTTTCATTGCCATTTCAGTGCAGAAAAAAGGCAAGTGTATTATGAAAGTAATAATAAACATAATTTCTGTCGAGTTTTCTATTTCTAGCCATGTATATGATCACAACAATGTATACCCCTGCACCTTCTCAATTATTCCTTTTTCTCATAAAAAAAAACTGCATCGTAAAGAATTGTGATAATTCATTCGCTTCAGCGTACATATTAAGAAATGTGTGGCGTTTGTCACAATAGTTTTGCATAGAGCATACGCTTTCAATAGCGGACTTGTGTCGCATCTTGGAGAAACCAGCAAAGCAGAAGTGGTGTCGCCGTGTAACGGAATTTGCATGCAACAATTAGGTAGTTATGCTTACCTTGGGAGCAAATGAGGTCAAATGGTTTGGCGGCATGAACGGAGTAGGTCCACCCAATCCAGAATGCAGCAGCCCTGCTGGACTATAACCGGTATACCCAGGAGGCAGTCCGATGCCAGCGCGATAAAATTGTGGATCGACAGCGGGAATTTTCGGAATGTCTTTAAATAGTGGTGGTGGAAATATTTGCGCTGACGTTGGCGGTGTTTGGGGCAGAATAGTATTAGCAGCGGCCGACATAGATGCTGCTGTTGGCAGCATCTGTGGATGTGGTGGATGTTGATGCAGATGCGTATGCTGGTGTTGATGATGGTGCAGCTCTTGTCGTAAATATGTTGACGAAGATGTTGGTGGTGGTGGCGGTTGGGTCAAGCCTGAACGATCCAAAAAACGACTATCGAGTTCGCGACGCAATAAGTCTGCTTGATCATCTAAATAAATTGGAAAACGCATAGAATTAATATACAATCCTATACACTTAATAGTTTTGCAGTAGAGATGGAAACCATCGATAGAAGACCGACTATCCATAATTATCCATCGCTAATCTGCAGTCTACGTTAACAATACATACTTTTGCTTGGTTGAAAGAGAGATTCGGCCGAAAAGGGATGAGCTGTGGGTGTGACTGCACTCGACACGGTCGGAACTGTGGACTGCACAGTGCCCACAGTGGTAACCGACGATGTTGTCGTTGTCGCTGTTGTTATCGTTGCGATGACTGCCGAAGTGTGAGACACCATGGGCAACATCGTCACGGAACTACTGCTAATAGCCATAGGTATAGATGTGGGTGTAATTGAAGATGAGAGCGGCGGTGCCAATGGTGTTGCGAAGAAGGTTGACTGAAAATTTCCTGGTGCTGAGGGATTTCCACTGCCGACAGTGCTGGAATGAGTTGAGGCGTGTGGTGAAAATGCATTTCCAATAACTCTCGTTGGTGTTCCAACTACAGCTCCAGAGCTCAGTGGGGAAGGTGATGGTCGAACGTTGCCACTCGACACAATTGGCACTGATGATGCACATGGAGGAGGAATTACTGAAGGATGCATAACTGGGGAGCTGTAATATAAAATACAATACAATATTAATCGAATTTGTTTTATTTGTTTCTGGTAATTCTTCAAATATCGTACTTTAGCCACAGCCCTGTCTTTGGAGAAAAATTGGCTATATTGGGACCGGTAACTGCTAAAACCGAATGAGTTGTGGCAGTTGATAACGCAGTCGTCGATGATACGGAGGCGCCACCACTAATAGGTGTCGATGGCATTAGGCCACAGAACTGCGGGCCTAACGTGATGCCTTGAGGTGCGCCAGCCATCGATACGGTATTGTTTGGGCGAACGCTTGAAATGCTGGTAATAAAGATGTGTTTTCTTAGTAAAATGAATATATTCAAATTTATTTGAGTTTTGCAATAAAAAATGATAAACAAAAAGACGCTAGCATGTAAAAAGTCTATAAAAGATGGACTCCACTGTAAAATTCCTAGTTTCCCACCACAAAATATTGCGATTATAACAGCTGGAAATATCACTTAAAAATACATTCATAAATAATAACATCGACTTCGAAACTATCAACAATGTTAATAAAGTGTACCAAAATCATAGCTAGGAAATTTATTTTATGTGTAATACTAAGAAGTATTGTCTTCAAAATGTATATTATATATAAATTTCATTTCTCTGAGATCTACAAAGGTTTTCACTGGGACGGAAAGACAGACCAATATAGTATATGTGTCGATGTGTATTTACTTTATGCCTTCAAAAATCAATTAACTAAAAAACCATGTTTATCAAATTATATGAAATAAATTCATTATCCCCATTGGAAATTCCTATTGTAGTTATTTGTTTATAGCAATTTGATGTGTACCTGTAATTGACGTCCCGATCTCGGCTAGGACTGTCGCTTTTGGGTGAAAGAGTTTTTTGGATCACAGATGAAGATGATGACGCTGCTATTGGCGTATTTATTGACGATGTTGAGGACATCGTTGTCATTACATTTTGTACAGTGACAACAGAGTTGCTATTGTTGTTGTTGCCAGTGCTCATTGCTGAAGTGGTACTACAGCGCACCGATGGCGACTGATGTTGTTGTGTTGGTGGCGCTGCTGGTGGTGCAAACTGTGAATATGATGTCAGCAATTGTGGCGTCAGATGATGGGCAGAAGGATAACCGGATTGTGAGAGCATTTGCGATGCAGGTGGTGCAGATGGAAGTAATTGCGGTTGCTGTGTAACGTCAACGGACGTTACGACGGGTGCTGACAGTTGTGTTGCTGTTGTTGTGATTGCTGGCCCCGTTGTTGATGATACACCAAAGACACCTCCAGCCGCGTATACCGATAAATTGTGTGGGTGTGGATGAGGAGGATGAGTCGAGTTTACCAAAGGTAATGATGCAGTTGTGGTTGCTGCCGTTGTTGTTGTTGCTCCACTACTGCTAATCACATAGCCACCAAGTGGTGTAACAGGTCGCAATACTGAAATCCCACTGACGTTCAGCTGCTGCTGCTGCTGCTGCGGCTGCTGTGGCGGCTGCTGATGCTGTGATGTCGTTGTACTTGTTACTGGTGCTTTCAGTGGTGTCGCTCCCGCTCCCGCTCCTGATGGCGGCGGCGGCGGCGGAGGTTGCGGTTCTCGACTGCTGCTGTTGCGGTGGGGTGAAGATGCTGATGATGTGTTTGGAGCCACTATTGGTAGCACCGACGGCAGATATTGTCCATGGCCGTGTGCTACACTATTATACGGTGCATACAGCGAATAGTTCGCATAAGGTGTACGATATGGCGTCGATTGAATTAGCATTGGATGTCCACCAGCACCTCCTAAGTGGGGCATTGGTGGTGGTGGTCCACCATGAAAAACCAATGACGAGCCAACTGCAGATCCAACAACGGGACCCATTCCCGTATTAAATGGCGACTTGGTGATACCAGCAGAGGCGGCAACTACAGCTGCTGCTGTCGCAATCGAATTGCTACTGCTGGCTGTATTCTGTGGCAACGAGGTCATTGGTACTGAAAGCCCCTTACTTCCTGATAGTGATAAAACCGCTGATGGTGCACTGCAACTGACCGGCGCACAATAGCCCGCAAGGAATCCATTGGCGACTGGATTCGTTGGCATCGACACTGGCATTATAGCAGATGGATTCTTCTGCAAATCGATGGGAACTGGCGTTGTATTATTCCCATCTGCGCTCAATATCATTGATTTATCATTTGATTTCATGCTAGACGACGTTCGCTCGCCAAACGTACTGCCCTGCAATTGTGCCACAGAAACTGGTGTCAAAGGATTGCTGGCAGTCAACAGTTGTGGAATTGTGGGACGTGGCGGCACAACAGCTTCGATGCCTAACGATGTTACCATCTTGGAGCTCAGCATCATTTCTTGAGCATTTGCTGACGACGATTGACCAAGTCTACCCTGTCCAGATGAGGCCGATGTTATGTGCGAATCGCAACCAACTGATGAGACACTAGCGTTGGACACCTAGAAGAAAATAAATGTCAATTATAAATTCAATGCAATTCAATCTAACTAATACTATTATACTTTTGAACGCTCACACTTCGTCATTACAGATAACCCCAATTCAACATCAACTATTCGTTGTATATAACATAACTTAATATCTTTTCAATTTTCTCCATTTCAACATGCATTAAACAAGATAGTGATAAACAGCATCGTTATATCTATATATTTTATATTTCTTGAGATCTATACTTAGCATAAGTGTGAAAACTTACTTGTGAAATGGAAGCCGCCGTAGGTTGATGGACCATTTTGACATCCAATAGATTATCTGAACTTGACTGTAAGTGTAAACTATCACCGGTCTCTGACATTGAGCTCGTCGACATAACTGCAGAATTTGTTGCGCTGACGCTTTTCTGTTGTAAACTGCTATCCGAAGACGAGCTGTTTCCACTGCTGCCACCATTCTTCTTAATAATTGTATGGGACCCAAGTGCTTCTGTGCACGTTATAGTTGAATTCGACGCCGGACTTATTTCTGACGTTGATAAAGCGGCTGCAGATGTCTTCGATAGATCGCTGTCACCGGTCGCAGATTCAGTTGGAATCGTTTGCGCTTGTAGAAGATATTCGGATGACTTGCACGTGGTGGCTTGCCTGGGTGAAATACTCGCAACATGGGATGGTGTTGAAGGAAAAACGAAAGCAATCAAGTTTTCCGAACTCTGTAAAAGTAAATAAAAAACAAAAACATAATTAGATCTTCATAATATTAATTTAAGACTCAACAATGCATTGCTATACATAAATATGCATTTAATTCTTAAAATCAATAGGCAATTATGTTAGTTTTACTTAAAACCACAAGTAAAAAAAAAAATCTACAATGTAAAACAAGACGACTTCGAAAAGAACAAGACTTTAAAGAACATTCGTAATTTGTTTTGCTCTTTACTAATGTGTTAAGCAGCGTGTTGAAGTTCCCAATGAAGTGAAATACTCAAAAAAAACGTGAAAAATATAGATCAATTGAGTAAAGCGTAGTTTCAACATAAATTTACCAATGAACTATTTGCCAATTGTGCATTTGATAATAACAAATTTTAATGTAGTATATTGTTATTCGCTGAATGTCAAGTATAATTTCATTTAACATCACGATATTTTTGAAACATGAAAACGAGCAAGACAAAAAATTGTTTGTAGATAAAAAAAAAAAAATGTGGGATAGGAATATCAGAATAATTTATTAACCGATATTTGTAAATAATTGGAAATCTCTTAATACAATTTGTATGTGTTTATAATTGCCATGTTTTGCAAAAGATTAGATAAACACATACTGCAATTAATTTTCTGATTTGAACAGTCGTATTTTACATTTATTTTGCCTAAGTAATTTTTGCAAATCATTAATTAAAAATGTTACTTATCAGTATTTCTGCATAAGTGACATAACTAATATTCGCTTTGCGTAATCTCTCAATATTTCATAACAAACAAACACGCTCAACTTGAAATATATGTAATGGATTTTACAATTTTCAATCGACTCTTTACTTATACATATATCAACAAATATTCTTCATAATGACGATCTATTAAAAGATTAAATCTTTGCATGATTCTACATATATATATTTTTTTCCTAAACCGCATTACGAATTTTTGCATTAGTTTGTTCTGTAATTTGAGATTATATTCAATTGCCTTGGAAAGGTCGAAAGTCATACTAAAATAAACTCCCGTGTCATCAATTCAAAATCCAATTGTGATGACAGTTTAAGAAATAGTTGCATTTCTTTAAATTTAATAACATAATATTTCCTGGGCAAAAAATGTTATATGACGTACAAAACGTTTTTATCTTATTCACATTATTATTAATCGAACTCAAAATACATCCTACTACTAAACCAAAGTTTAGTTGTACATTCAAATTACGAAAATTCATTTGTAGTACGTTATATACAAAATATTCGCACATTCTCAGCTTGAGATAGACCTTTTAGTACCCCCTTTATTCGTTTCTTTCTTTTGTTCACACTTACCGTACTTTCGCCTTGAGTTGTATCACACTGCAATAAAAACAAGACATATATATAGTATTGAATTGATATAAAATATTTATAATAATACTTACGATATTAGTTTCTTTGTTGTTGCTATTGCAATGCTCTGAAACCTGTTGAAAATATAGTTTAATTATAAATATCTTTAATACATATGTATATTCAGTAGTGCTCCGGTATTTACATATCAAAGTATGTCGTCTATATTTGCGATTCATTGCGCAAATTTTTGTGAATGGAAAATTCATTTCTAAGTACAAATAGATTTTCCAATTGGGGTTTAAAATTCATTTACCAAGTGGCAAAATAAACCTTGGCTTTAGAAATTATTTAATACAAAACATGAGTATTAAATCAAATAGTCAAATCGACATTAAAAACTATTGGAGGGAATTTAAAATAACCATTCCAATTACAAATTCTCAAGCTTGATCGGGAATATCTGTACATATTAATAGTGAAATTATGGTTCTTATTGACCAACATCTAACATCAACATCATTAAACAATAACGAAATCACGTGTTTTTTAAGCCTTAATTAAATTCAGGAGCACGCCTGATTATGTTTTTGTAAAACTTACATCAGTAAATGCTTCGTTCACATCGTGTTCTTTCTTAAGTAGAATGCTTGTGGTCTCAACGACTTGCGTTGAGCCATTCGCAAAGTCTTGAAGTTGCAGCGTCAGTCCGGCGGCCTCAACTGTTGCTGCTGCTGCTGATGCAACCACATCGCCTTCGTTGCTTTCAAAGTTGTTAAGCTTCTGTTGATATAGTTGAACAGTTAATACAAATGAATCTTTCGATAGGATGGCGTTTTAAAAACTCACTTTGATTTTTGGGCATGATGACGATGACGATGAGAGCATGGCACTCAGTTGACTTTTAACTGCTGTCGAAGAATCTGTTGATTTCGTGCCTTTTCTGCTAAGATATTCTGTTGTTGGATGATTAACATTGCTGTTGGAATTTTGAGAATTGATTGCGGCATTTCCACTACTCAGCTCCTTGTCTGGCACAACGAAACCAACGGACATCGACGATGGTAATGTGATATCCCGATCTGCCATCGGTTTGTCATTGCCATTCTCCAATAGGGATGCCTCGGAGATCGATGCATTACAGCAGTTGTTCACAGAGTTGACAGACGGCGACTCCGTTTGCTTGGATTGGCCCATGTGCTGGTTATTACTAATTTCATTTTGATTAGCATTGGTATTATGACTAATGCTTAGATTACTGCTTTTATTATTATTTCTGGCACTGCCAGTTAGCTGCTGCGACTGTTGCTGCTGTTGCTCTTGCTGATGACGATACGATTGATGATCTCCAGTCCAGGATACCTCAGCTTCAGACTCGGGCGCCAGCGGAACCGCAGTATATGCCGTACTACTGTTGTTGTTATTATTATTATTAATATTAATATTAGTTGTGGTGCTGCTGCTGTTAGTAGTAGTAACTACAATTGCACTGCCAATGTTGACGGCCCGTGGATGATGATGATGGTTAATTTCCTTCAAGTTATTGGACAGGTTATTGCTGGTGCGAAGCGGGTGAGGTTGTCCTGTATCGATGATCTTTGGCATTTTCATTTCCTCGATGCTATACGTGCACGTCAGCTCTTCCAGAGCCGACAGACGTTTCTCTTTGCGTTTTTGGCCCAATTTGATTGCGAACTGAAATGAAGAATAGAAATCAATATGAAATTTCATCGCCTTAAATATATATTGTATTGTATAAAAGCCAAGAGACAGTCTTACTATCTTATTGTGTTATAAAGAATAGCACTAAAGTTCACAAGATTTCAAAATTCTCGGTTTGTTTTTGTATACTTGTTGAGAAGACATTAATATTCAAGGACCAAAACTCACCTCAAGATCTTCATACGTTTTGAACTCTAATATGGCAAATCCATCGATAATCTCCTCCTCCAGCACCGGCGAACGCGGCAACTTGCGGCGCACCGGAGGTGGCGGTCTTGGCGGAGGCTTATCGCGCGGCAGCAACAGCGTGGACGACGATGACGTCGACAGCAGATCCTCATCGAGAGATTCACCTTCGCTGTCGCTGGGCGAGGCCATAAGGCCAGAGTTGCATTCGGGCGAATGCGGTGGATTCAGGAGTAGCGATGCAATGCTGTCTGTGGGCGGCAACAGATTGTTGCTGCCATTGCTGCTGCTGGTGAAGTTACCATTCGAATTGTTGCTATCTTCGCCCATGCTGCCGGCACTGTTCAAATGATATAGCATGGCATTGTTGCCGGGTCCCAAAACATTATTGTTGTGGTTGTGATTGTTGTTGTGGCTGTTGTTATTGTTGTTGGCCAAGAGCATGGCGGGCGCAAGGCCAGCATTATTATTATTGTTGCTGTTGTTATTGCCGCTGGTTGTTGTCGTTGTTGTGGTCACCATGCCCAGACTGACAACAGTTGCGCCTGCAATCAAATTGGCGGCGCTTAAAACACTTGCTGAATTGTTGTTGATGTTGTTGCTGCCGCCGCTGCTACTGCGACTTGAATCGCGCTCTGCCTGCAGGCGCTGCGCACGCTCGCGACGTCGCTTCTGTTGTCGCTGTTGTTTGGTGTTTAGACTT
The DNA here is from genome assembly GCA_019972355.1 of Drosophila kohkoa. Lineage (NCBI taxonomy): Eukaryota > Metazoa > Arthropoda > Insecta > Diptera > Drosophilidae > Drosophila > Drosophila kohkoa. Next base: position 1,037,419 of record BJEL01000055.1, on the reverse strand, counting down.
GGATGCGTTGCTCCTCCAGCTGCAGCATTGCTGCTGTGGCCATTGATTGATGCTGTTCCAATTGCATTCGACGACGACGACGATGTTGTCGCCGTCAATGCTGCTGTCCCCGTTCCCGTTGCGCCTGCAACTTGATGCGGTGGCGGCGATGTTGGGTGATCAGCAAGTGTGCCAGCTGCGGCTGCTGCTGCTGTTGCCGCTTGTGTGGCGGCTGCTGCAACAATTGATAGCTCGGTGTCCGAGTCAAAATCGCTAGCACAAAGTGTTGCAGACGCACTTGATGTGCAATTGATTGCTTCTGTTGCTGGTGCTGCTGTTATTCCAGTTGCTTGTAAGTCTGCTGATGTTGCAGTTGTTGCTGTTGTAAATGGCGGCGGACAAGTCAATAGAGCGGCATCACTTGGCATTGACGTTGATGTAGGCGGTGGCAGGTTCAAGGCCGTGGCAGCCGTTGTATTCGTTGCTATCGTCGTTGCTGTCTGCGTTCCAGTTGCACTTGCACTTGCATTAAATCCTTGCGACGTTGCACGCTTGTGTGTTGTCGATTCATGTTGCTGTTGCAAGATTGATGCGGCTTCTGATGCGGCGACTGCTGCTGATGTTGCTGTAGTTGCTCCTGCTGTGGTTGTTGTCTCCGCTAGCAGGCTGCAGTTAGCAAACGACGACGACGACGATGATGACGACGACTTTAACTCGGGCGTTGTTGCTGCACTTAACTGTGTGTTGCTGGTGTCCATGTCAATGGGGGCATGTAAAAGGCTAATGCTTTGTCTGTCTGTTTGTCCTGTGTCCCCCGTCTACAGCATGCAAGCTTTCACACTGCAATCGAATTCGAATTCGAAATCGAAATCCACGTGAGCAGCCATTGGATAATGTGAAGCTGAAGCAGAAGCTGGCGAAGCTGAAGAAACTGCTGGCGATGGGCAAAAGTGTGCTCTGCCTTCTTTATAGCAAATTGAATTCGTCGTCTTTGATATTAGGCCAGACAGTTGTTGTTGTTGTTGTTGATGTTCTTGTTCTTCTTCTTGTTGTTCCTTTTGAAGAGATAGAAATGCAAAAATCGATGTAATACTTCTTCTCAAGCTGCAAATATTATTATTGCATTTTGTTCATGATTTCATTGTGGAATAATCGATGATGTTAATTAATTATATTAATTACACGATGCAGTATTTTTCAACAATTGTCAAGTCCGGCAAATTGCAATAATTAAATACACATTCATCTACATATGTACATACGTACGTATGTATGTATGTACATACACTGCGAATGTGTAAATGAAATAGTAACTAGGATTCTCTCCTCTTTCTCCCCTTTCTACCGCACACACACACGCACACTATTTATTCCTTCCACTATTCTTCAGCCTCATTCATAATGCAAACACTTGAAATCAAAGCACACACATATTCATCGAATTTACATTACACATTAAATGCTCAAACAAAACAAATATCACATAATTATATTTACATATACACACACGCACATACACATATACATATGTACATGTATTTTATTGACATTGTTTTAAATGTTTTCATTGAGCAGTATTTTTTTTCTCCTTTTTCTTTTTCGTATCGTTTCGTTTCGGTTTTTTTTTTTTTGCAGCACAGCAGCAGCAAATGTTGCAGTTTTGTTATAATTTGTACATCAATAGCGGGGGTATAAACAATTTTGCGCGTTTGATGTTATATGTGCATAGATTTTGCATACATTCGATTCGCGTTCCGTAATAATGTAGACCGATTTTGTATTGTTTTTGATTTTTCTTTATACTACATACACATACACATGCATACACGCATATGTATGTACCGTACATACGTATGTATGTATGTCTGTAGTCACTAAAGCTGATGATGTCGGCTACGACGAGAGCGCCCGCGCGCTACTTGCCTTGTATGTATGTACATACATGTATATGTAAGATGTTGTATACAATGATTCTAGTAGCAATAGCCATCTCGCTTGCACTTTTTATTTAGAGTGTAGAGTGTAGTCAACATGGTAGTGTTTCCTACGTGTGTTGTGTGTACGCAGCAACAGCAACAGCTACAGCTACAGCAGCAGCACCGAAAGAGCAGCAGCAAGAGCAGTACACATCACAGACTATTTTTAATAGTTACAATATGATTTTCTTATCAAATTCTCACTTCAATCACGCAGCACTATATACACCAAATGCATTGTGCTTATTTCTTCAGTATTTTCAATATTCATGTATTGCCATAATGCTAGTTAAATACTGCAATAAATGGCATTCACGTATTCTCAAACTTTTTGACCACAAAATCGAACACGAAAACAGTGGAAGTAAATCATCGATTTTTATGTTTATTGTAAAGCCAATAGTTTCCATATGAAATGCTTATCGTTATCGGAAATGTACAATCGAGCTAACAAAAACTTAGGAACACAGGAATTGAACGATAAACTGTTTCAGGTACATGAACTCAATCAATACAGAACATGAAGGGTGATTTAGCGGAACGAAGGAAATGAATTTTTATCTAATAAGAATTTAAATTGTTTTCCGACACATTTGTTGAATTTATTAACAAATACTATTATAGCTCTTAACCAAGAAATAACATTTGGTTTTGTTTTTGAGTAACTTTCAAAATATGAGAGTTAGTTTACTCATTATCGATTATGTTTTGTTATCACGGTAATTTTTTTCCTTAAATAAACTATGTTCAAAGAATATTATTAATGCTAATATTACTAATAATAAAAAAACATTTATGTGTTGATAAAAATTTAATATTTGCATCGCTAATAAACTCTACATTCAAGGAAAAAAAAATATTTATTATTATAAGCCAGATATTTGTATAAGTACTGATACCGCTAATTACAAAAAAATCAAATGTTACTTTCGAAACTATTCGAAACATATTTTTTTTCAATAATATATATATTTTATATATATTTTTTTATTAAATTATAAATATATTTTAAAAAGTACGAGCACAACATATATATATATATTCATTTCATTTAAAAATATTACTTGAAATATTTTATTTTATTCAAGTAATATTTTTAAATGAAATGAATATATATATGTTGTGCTCGTACTTTTTAAAATATATTTATAATTTAATAAAAAAAATGTATAGAAAAAATAGTAAACAAAATTCTTTTGTATTAAGTTAAGTTCAGCTTAATTCATTTTTATAAACCATTTATATAATCCAGTTACTATCGGTAACTATCAGTTAAAAAATGGTAAATATTTTTATAAAAACCTCATATATTATTATAAAATATTAATGTAAAAATAGTCATTGATTTTGTATGATAATGATTGGAAGATAAGATTATTTATTGAATAATCTAAAGTTTAGAAATAAATATTATTACAATTTCGAGTATATGTACAAATTTAATAAGCACTTGGGTGCTATCGATTGTGATAACAATCGATATATTTCATCTCCTTCATGAGCAACTCTGTGTTGTGCGTTTGATTTATTATGTCAAGATCCTTACCGGTAAATTGCTACTCAAAAAATAATTATCAAGTGATACTGTTGCGTGCTAAGATATTTGCAACTTATTAAAATAAATAAATCAATGATCACTTCGCCGTTCTCTCATTTGGTCTCGAGACTGTGCAATCATTATGACGCCAGCAATACTCCGTTACCGTTACAATAAGGCTGCAATAATTTATTTCTGTATAAAAGGCGAGACATTCGCAAAATAAAAATTTGCGAACGACTTAAAGCAGATTTTGCTGGAATCCTTCTAGATAAACAACCAGAAGGCATGGACATTATATTCGTAAGTCAGGTATGTAATTATCCTTTAGTTCTTTGTTGAGCACGATCATTGGTGGGAATAACTCCCGTCCAGCATTAAGCATGTATTCTGGTATAAAACAAAAATTTTCTGCCGCCATAGTTTAGTCTCCAACTGTCCGGCATATTTAGCTAGCCACGCCTATTTCGACCACTGCGTTGAAAAATGCAGCTAGATAATATTAAAAACTAAATTTGTAAAAATTTGGTTACGATCGAATTTTTTATTTTTATTATTTAACATATTTAAAAAAAACAGTAAGCCACAGCGATGTACAGAGTTTAATACATTTATTCACGTCATGGTGTAAATATACATACATATATAAATATTAAACTTTATTCAATTGTATAAATAGTGAACTCGTAGTAAAAAGTTTATATGAATTGAATAACTATAGAATATATTATGATATAGATGATTCGTTATCTTTAATCCATTATTTATGGCAACTTGTTTCCAATTTAATATTGCAACCATCTTTAAATAGCACTCTTCGTCATCACAGCAATTCCTATAAGCCAGGCAATAAACCTGACAAATAAAATCTACATCTTTATCTTTCTACACTTTTACCATCGTTGTAGACTTAACTGCTGTCGTCTTTGCAATTGTCATATCGGCACTTTCCATCAATCCTCTTACCAAAATTTTATGTATGATAATGATAAAAGAGTCTCCAATTTTTTTTTAGATGAGAGATACTAAAGATGTATAGGAAATATTTTTATAAAAAAAAGGTTTCTCTAAAAACTGTTTCATGAACTCAACCATAGCTGTTGATTCGCAATTGAGGTCAAAAAGCCGAATAAACTCAATCCACAATCATCGGGGCTTGCAACCCTAATCTGAAATTTACTCACTGCATTTTTTACCAGCACATTTTCTAAGTTTATCGAGCAGGATACTGTATGTGGCTTGTTCAATTGGGAGTATATCATTCACAATATTTGTCAGTTGATAAGGATCCTCTGATAGATCATAAACCTCCACAAAATGCTAGTTGTTAAAAGAAGTTATTCCATTAAGATACTTTTCTATTTTTGGAAATTAACATATGTTTTTACCTCGGTATCCTGAAACTCGCAATAGATACGATCGAGATTGTACCGGAAATCACGAACACAAGCGTATGTATTATTCCAAGCATCTTGACAATGACATTCAGCGACTGGAGAACATTGGGATAAATGGTCTTGTCGTTGCCATGGGCACAAAGGATTAAATGTTTCGTCATTGCCTTCACCCCAATATTCGATAAGTAAAGTGCGTTCATGCATCGTTGTTTGCAAAGTCAAATTCTTATTTGCTGCAACTAATTCTTCTTTAAATGATCTACCATCCATATAATCCGGAACTGAAATGCCTGCCCATTCCAATATAGTAGGCGCAAGATCCAATAAGCTGACCGGAATGTGTATTAATTGGTTTTTGGGCACTTCTGGGCCCATTACGAGCAGAGGCACCTTGATGTCAGTCTCGTAAGGTTGTCGTTTATCGAATGGCTGTGCGAATTGACCCAAATGATATCCATTATCCGACGTATATATAATATAGGTATTTGCAAGGCTCTGCGTTTCGTTCAGCACAGCCACCAAAGTCGTCATCATCTCATCCACTGAAAGAAGTGTCTCCCATCGCTTTTGAAAATATTTATCTATAGTGGAGACTGCAGCATTTGACAGATGTTTGGATGACCCAACGAGCCAGTGCTTATCTAAATTATATAAAATTAGCATAAATCACTATTTGTGTATGCCTAAAATTTAGTAAGAAATTTAAATTTTAGTAAATTCTTTGGGTCTAAAATCTTACAACTTCCTCATATTTGATACTTTTGTACCATGACTGATTTCTTCGTACATTCACTTTTTGAAAAATGGAACCTTTTTTTAATAGATAGCAACCCAAAAAATATTAAGAGCAACGAGCATAAGTTTTGTTCGTTGGTACGCTTTTTGAAAAATTCCTCCAATGGGGTGTCCTGTTAGATAACAAACCAGCTGTACCAACTGTATTTTAACAATAATTTCGCAATATAAATGTTAAAAAAAAGATATGCGAAAAACTTATATTTTTTAAAAATTATATAATTTTTTGTGAACATTTTTTGTTAAAATTTGTTATGTGTTAATGCATTGATCTGCACTTCGTCATGTAAATGACGTTAGGCAGGTGAAGATACTTAATTCCCCTCAATTTTATAGACAGCCCATGAAATAATAAATTTAAGTTTAAATCAACTGACTTACCTTTATGTGGAACATTAAAGCTGGGTGTACGCAGAGCATAAACATCGGCAAAGGAACCGGCATGACGTGGAGCTGGTGTAAAAGGTTCATGTGCAGCTGGTGGAGCAATCATTGCAAAAAATGGTTGTTGTACCGGTTTTTTTCGAATCGCATTTCGAATAAAGTTAGCTGCGCGCTCTGTTAGAAGATCGGTTAAGTATGTGTCCGTGTAGCTGACGTTTTGTGCATTTTCTCGCAGTGTATAGTTGTAGTACCGTGAGTTGCCATGAAGTCCATGAAATTCTTGCCAACCAGGCGGAACTTCAGCGCCCTTGTACTGATTTAAATATTTGCCAGCATAGAACGTTTGATAGTTGTGCTGTTGCAATAGTACAGGCAATGCTCGAGGCTCGAATTTTTCACGCCAATGCTGACCATTGCAACCACCATTCAATGAATTGTTGAACGTCTTGTGGTTGTGGGCATATTGGCCCGATAAGAGGCTTGCCCTCGACGGACAACAAATGGGAGAGGTGGTAAATGCATGTGTAAACTGGCTACCAAACATCTTAAACAGTTGTATTGTCTGTTGAAGCGGATGCATGCCGTGTAACTCGATATCCTGATCATCGCTCAGAATTAGAATGATGTTCGGTGGGAATGCTAAATGCTGTGCGCTGCTCGAGATCAAGGCGATGTAGCAAATAAAGCTCAGTATTACAACAATATTTGTCTATTACAGGGAAAAGATACACATGTAATTTAATAAAATACAATTACAGCAATTGTTTACCATTTTAAAAAACAAAGATCACATCAACATATGACCAGCATTAGCTTGTTAAGATATGTACATATATTTTTACTTCATACAAAAGCTTTTTCAAATTAAAACAAACTCTTTTTCGTTGAGTGTCCTTCCAATGTCTGATATATTTTTAATTATGAACAAACAAAAACATTAAAACTTTGGTGGTTTCAGAAACATATTAATTCAAGCAGTGTGGCCGTGGCTTAACCGTTAAAATATACCATCGAGCTCAAAACCCTTCGAGTCGATTTTTCAGAAATATACCATTTAACAAGAAATTCCAAATACAATTCTACCAAAGCGATCACATATTTTTATATAGCTCCATATCTATTTTAGCTGCTTTCTTACCAAAAATCAATTATCAATAATCAGCGTGAACCAAAATCTTTTTACAATTCCGATCTCACTTATTTCTTATTTTTTATTTAAATTTTTTATATGCATTATCAACGTAGCTCAACATACAAAATTTGATAATTAACATAGGAAAATAATTGAAAGAAATCTAGATTCAATTTTATTAAATGCAGATACGTAATTTTATATTCGAAAGATAGACCGTAGACCGCAGTGTGAACGGATATAATGGGACTCAAATGAACGACCATATGATTTCCATCTGACTTGTGGTTCATTCAATCATTTTGGAACCGTTCAAGAGAACTTATTCTGAATTGAACATATGCTTCACAACACGTTTATCATTTTGTTATTATTTAACTACCTGTTCCTTAAACCGACATTAGCATAGTAGACATCAGTAGCGAATCCTCTTGTTTGTTGTTTGTTTTAAAGTCTTGATCGATCGACGATAACTGCTATGATATATCATCTACAATGTCGCGGAGGATATTTAGTGCGGCAAAGCCTCCAGAAGACCGTATGGGGACGACACTGTGCGACAATTGCCAGGGATAGTAAAGATTTAGATGGTGAACAAATAACCATTGGTGATGTAGCTGTGCGTTTAAAAAAGCCGAAAAATATTCATTTGGTACCGCATAAATATGGTAAAGTTTACTTGCTGATTGCCACAAGTCCAAAGTCCAGTGACACAAACACAAATGTGTACTCACTACTCGTCACTTGAATAAGAACATGATTATCTGATCTCGTAAGATGAGAAAAATATAGATAATTATTAAGTGTCAGCATAAGAATTCAACTACAAACTTAATTTTATTCTTGATTGAATAGATTCAGCCTCATTTATGTTATTTGACCATTTTAGTAAGTTGTTGTCAAAGATATTCCTTCGATCTTCCATAGATCAAGCTATTAATTGCAATCAATCATTATGCAAGAAGCAATTTCCTACAAGTAACACATCTATACTATAGACCCTCGAACTAAATATCTTCATTAATTGTGTGAAGACTGTACATTCTGCCGGATAATTTGGAAATAAGCTTTCTATTAGTTCCTAGATTACTTAGTAATCAGATTGTGAAATTGTTCAACAATTGAAAAGAGTCGTTTGATATTTCTAAGTGCTGTCAACAAACAACGATTAGTAAATTTGTATCATATAGTCCCCGAAATTATCTAAGTGATAAGTAATACAGTCAGATGAATGCCAATTAACCCTCGGATTTTTACATGCATTTTCTGTAAACCCTATGTTTGATTACAAAAACAACAAATTAAATTGATAATTCAATTTCTTGTCGAATCCGAAGAATTATTCAACTTCAGCTATTACTTAGTTTCTTGATCGATTTCGATTTTCAATTTTAAACTTTGTTTTTTACAAACTTTAAACTTGTATATAACATTTGAATTTTGAATGAAAGATCATGATTTAATTATCCAGTTTGATATGGCTCCAAAATAACTTTTCTTTTGAATAACTCAAACCATTACAATATGGAAGAAACTAACTTAAAGATCCCATACAGATCAATGTTGTTTTTAAATTTTTTCCACGTTTTTAAAAAGATTCGTACAATAACTATTTTAAGTTTGATTTCGTGAATATAATAGAAACTTTGTTCTTATTTGAGTAATAAGTAGAGAACACAAACGTATAAGAATAAATGTTTTAAATCAAAGTGTTGATTTTTTAGTAAATTACGCACGTGATGGATCAATTGAGATGAGTCAGTCCCGACTCCATCACTTGCGATGGATGCTACAAAAGGATGCATTAAAGCAAGATATGTTTCTTCTCGGTTCTCCTGGGCCGCTTAGACGACAACTGGTCATGCAGTACCTGGAGCTGACGAATCGGGAACTGGAATACGTGGCACTTAGTCGCGACACAACGGAGAATGATCTGAAGCAGCGACGCGAGATTCAGAATAAAACAGCAACATACTATGATCAATGCGCCGTGAGAGCTGCACTTCATGGACGGGTCTTAGTTTTGGACGGTGTTGAGAATGTTGAACGCAATGTATTGCCAGTGCTAAACAATCTGTTGGAGAATCGTGAAATGCATCTGGAGAGTGGCAAGTTTCTAATGGCGCCTGATCGTTATGATAAATTGTTAGAGGTGAGTGTGCCATGTTCTAAAATGTTCTTAAGCAATTCAAATTTATATTTATGGATCAATTTTACAGACTCACACAAAAGAGCAACTTGATCAATGGGGTGTCCTGCGGGTCTCTGAGGACTTTCGCGTCGTTGCACTAGGTTTGCCCGCGCAGAAATATAAGGGAACGCCCCTTGATCCGCCACTGCGTTCGAGATTCCAATCGCGAAATGTCGCGTCATACACATTTCTGGAGCTGTACGATGAATTGCAACAACTGGCATCCGATGTGCCTGCTGAGAAACTAAAACAACTACTTACGTTCGCATTAACGCTTCAAACCGCTGACAAGGACATTCAATTGCCCGATTTCCCGTTACATAATCTGCGTTTAGCTGTCCAGATGCTGGTAATTATTATGCTGTGATATATCATTATAAGTATGTTTATAATGTCAACATTAATCATTCGTATTTAGCAAACAAATCCAGCGCTTACTCTACATGATGTGATTTCGAATGTTTATCCATACCAAAGTATTTTAAATGCCGAGCAACAGAAGCGTGTACACGAATTATTGACGAGTCTTCAAATTCAGAGAGTGTCCGGCCACAAGGTGAAGAATATTACCAGCCAGGAAGAGAATGACTCAATCAAAGTGAACCTCGATGATCTACAACTGAGTTTGCCAGGTGGATCAATTTCAGTTTCAAGTGAAAAATTTGTGGATCTATCCCATCAACGCCAAGTGCTTGCTTCGTTGCTGCAAATGTATGCCGTGGGCGACATCTGTTTGGTCGGCGAGAAGGGCGTAGGCAAGCTCACGCTCACTAAGCAGTTAATGCGGCTACTTCATCAAAGCACGGAGCCAATGATGCTCTACGAAGATATGACTTCTAGGGATTTGATCCAACAACGCATTACCAACGCTGAGGGCGACACTATCTGGCAAGATTCGCCGTTAGTACGAGCAGCCAAAACAGGATCAGTTGTTATTTTAAACGGACTTCATCGATTGCATAAGAGTACATCTGCTGTTCTGCAACGGTAAGTTATGAGGTTGAGCTCGGTTCTTGAGTGACAATCTGCATTTTTAAGCAAAGGTTCGAACCGTTAAGTGAACGGGTCTTAAAGCCCGACTTTGTATTTGGTTTGATGCTTGGTTAACCTCAATAATGACCTATTCAACTTTCAAGGAATTATTTCTACTATTATTAATAATTAATTAATATTGCCTATGAAGTATCTTAAATTATAAATATCAAAATAAGATTTATTAATTAAGCCCAATTTGTTATCCACAGAATAATTCATGAACGTGAGGTACAGCTATGTGATGGTACAACATTGCTGCGTTCAGATCGATACAAAGCTCTTCTTAGCCAAGGAGTTAGTGAAGACGAATTGACCAAACTCGGCATTTTTCCCATACGCGAATCATTTCGCATTATAGCATTGGCGGAACCACCAAAAATTGGTGGCATAAAAGCCAGCTGGCTTACGCCAGAATTGCTAAGCATGTTTCTCTATCAGGAACTCCGACCACTGCAGCAGAGTGAAGAGAACGAACTGTTGTTGCAGTTTTGCGGCAAAGTGGAACCGAAGATGCAACAACTGCTCCAGTTAGCACAAATCTTACGCAGTTCAACGGATTCGATGCTTCAGAGTTTGTCCGGAACACTTTCAACCCGACAGCTACTAAAGTTGGGCCGTCGCCTAGCTGCCTATCCCGACAGCGATGTCTACGAACTGTTGCAAAACACCTTCCTGATAAAGTTTATGCCATCATTATCCCGTGCGGCATTAGAACAAGCCATGCAACAAGCCGGCATCAATCAAAGCTCAAATTTCAAATTCTTTGGCAACAAAAATAAGACTAGTCAAATTAGTGTGGTTGACAATAGACTACGAATTGGTGCAACTGAGATGCCGTTGGCTGAATTGCAATTGGAGCAGCAGTCCAAAGTACCGAGCACTCTATTTTATGAAATGTCTCAACATGTTGTGCTGTTGGAGCGTCTCTTGCAGGACTATTTAATTGGCGAGCACCTTCTGTTGGTTGGCAATCAAGGCGTGGGCAAAAATAAGCTCATCGATCGGCTCTTGGAACTTATGCGACGGCCGCGCGAATATATCCAGCTACACAGGGACACGACGGTGCACAGTTTAACCGTCCAGTCAACGCTACGCGATGGCCAAATCGTTTTCGAGGACAGCGCGCTGGTTAAGGCAGTCAAAGCAGGTCATGTACTGGTCATTGACGAGGCGGACAAAGCACCTGTGAATGTCACCTGCATTTTGCGAAATTTAGTCGAAAGTGGCGAAATGATACTTTCCGATGGTCGACGTATTGTGCCACACAATGACACTCGTGCCGATGGTGCATCCGATTTCATTAAGACGCATCCAGATTTTCGTTTGATTGTGCTGGCAAATCGTCCTGGATTTCCGTTTTTGGGCAACGATTTCTTCGCGGCACTTGGTGACATCTTCAGCTGTCATGCCATCGACAATCCAATGCCAGACTCGGAAATCTTCCTATTGCAGCAGTACGGACCGAATGTGCCCGTTAAAACGCTACGAAAATTGGTGAACGCCTTTGGTGAATTACGAAATCTTGCTGACGAGGGATTACTCAACTATCCATACTCGACGCGTGAAGTTGTGAACATTGTTAAGCACTTGGAGGCATATCCGGGCGAGGACATGTCCGAGCTGGTGGGCAATGTCTTAGACTTCGATCGTTACCAACCTGAGGCATTGGATCAGGTCACGCAGGTGCTGTCCAAGCATGGTCTGCCCATTGAGGCATATGCCAAAAATGAACTACAAGCGCTGCGAGAGAAAAAGGAGCTCCAGCTAAGTGTCAAACGGTATAGTGGATTGGGCGTTTCGGGACCGAAATTCGGCAAAGAGGATCCCAAGAATGAGCCTCATGTGGGCGGCAATACGTGGGCGGGAGGCACCGGTGGACGAGATACGGCAGGCTTAGGCGGAAAAGGTGGACCATTTCGTCTAGACAAGGGCCATAAGGTGCATCAACTGAGCGATGAGGAAAAAGCGGCCATTCCAGAGGATATTAAACGTGCGGCAAGAGAAATGAATCGCAAGGCATATGAGCAAAAATTGCAAGAGATTAAAATGTCTGCATTCGATCATCAAGTCTATGCACAGTATAGTGAACCGAATCGCAAGCAAGTGCAACAGCTTAAAGCTATTTTAGAGGCAATGCAGACAAAGAGCAAGGAACGCTTATGGCAAAAGTATCAAACGGATGGTGAACTTGACGACACACGTCTCATTGAGGGCATCACCGGTGAGAAAAACATATATAAACGGCGCAGTGAGGCTAATCCTGAGGCCGATCATGCGCAGGAGCAACCAAATCGACTCAAGCTTGTTGTTGATGTGTCTGGATCCATGTACAGGTAAGAATATTATCTCGAAACACCTTTTGATTATCAGCAACTTCTATTGTGAAGTTAACTTTTTTCTGCTACTATTTTTATGAAAGTACTATAAAACTTGTCCGTCTGTCTGTCCATCAACATTTAAGAATATGTAAAAAAGAAGCTTAAAATGTTATATTTCATAATGACTCTATGGCAAAACTATAAATGAGGAATGTTTAGTAAAATGAAGGCTTGTATGAAATTCTATTAGAGATTGCGATTCGTGCTAGCAAATACGTAAACCGAGCAATGCGCTTAACAAATTTTTCACAATTTACAAATGCTTATTTTTTTAAATATAAACAAAATTGTTTTAATGATTGTTGTTATTCATTTTGAAGTAAACAAGTCATAATGTTAATTCAATTACATTAAAATTATACATTTTTATGGTGCTTAACAGATTCAATGGCTATGATGGTCGGCTTGATCGTGAATTGGAGGCCGTTGTCATGGTAATGGAAGCATTCCATGGATATGAAAAGAAAATCGTTTATGATATTATCGGACATAGTGGCGAAGGATGGGAATTGCCCTTCGTGAATGCGGCAAGTGCTCCTAAGAACGACAAGGACCGATATATGGCAATACGTCAGATGCATGCGCATTCACAATATTGTTGGTCTGGGGACAGCACGGTGAAAGCAGCTCGCGAAGCTTGTACCTCATTGAGCGCTGAGGAAAACTATGAAAATGGTACTGTTGTTGTCCTTAGCGATGCCAATCTCGCCCGCTATGGTATTGCACCCAAGGATCTGGCAAAGGCTCTTCGAAGCGGTGAGCCTAAGGTTAAAGGCTACGTCATCTTTATTGGCAGTCTTGCTGAAGAGGCCGAAGAGTACGTAACTGTTAATTGCGTCTAAACCTATTTCGAATTGTAATTTGTACTCCTTTTCTTCCAGAATCATAACTGAAATGCCAGCCGGTCAAAGCTTTGTATGCATGGATGTTACAAAGCTGCCGCAGATTCTAAAACAAATATTTACCTCATCGCTTCTGTAAGCGATATTCTAATGTACATATATATTCTTAAGCTTATACTCGTATGTGTTATATGTTTATTCATTGATTGTTAACAATAAATATTGTTTGTGTAGTTAAATGAATTAGATTTATGAAAGATGCCACAAACTATCGTTTACTGTCTATATCGCAGAACCGTCATTGGCGGCAGCTGCATTGCATCTAAGTTAGAAATATGCCGAAGCGAGAACGCAATAAAACATTCTGATATACCTCTGAGTTAATCTATGTTTCACACTTTTACGATAAAAATCATAATAATCAGTGTTCAGAACAGCTTTTTACGAGCCAAGGGACGTTGCTACTTCACGTTATCATCCGAACATCTTCGCCCAGAACTGCATGGCTTAGTTTGTGGTCAAGTTATGCTTTATCACAATAGGTTCGTTCCACGATTAATTTAGCCAGACCTATTACGTTCACGTTCGGTCTATTGCCTAGCTGACATCCACAAAGATGCATCAATTGTAGAATTTTCGTCAGCCATGTGAAAATTAAGTACGGGAATAATGCTCATTAGAAAAATGTATTTATTGCATTAAATAATAATTTTTTCAATTTATGCTAAAACAAAATTAAAAGACTGAGACCAAGTTTTTTTGTTGTACAATGTGCAATACAGTTTAAGCTAGAAGTTTCGTTGCGATCGAAATCTTCAACAAGTGAACATCGTTTTGAAACAAAAATTGTTAGAAACAGATACGCTTTATAATGACAACACTGACTAATTTTGCGATATAATTTACATAATTTATTCAATATCTTAACTATGCCAGCTCTTCATTCATGTCATCACCATCTTGCGGCTTAAACATATTGTAATTACTTTCATTGACGCCTTGGTTGGAACCTTGTGACTTCGAGCTTGAGGTCATATTGTATAATTCGTCAAGATCCTGGCTTCGTCGGTAGCTGCATAAAAATATATATAAATAAATACTCAAATAGAATGACACCATAAACTTACGTGCTGATTGGCCTGCTATAAGATGGACTGCCTGGATTATTACTATTGGTACTGTTTGTGTCATTATCGCGCTCGTTAATGTTGGAGCTATTGTAAAGGTCGCAATTATTTAGGTACTCGGATCGCAAATACGTGTCCAAATCATTATCATCATCGTTATTTTCTAAAAAGTCCTGCTCTGTTTCACGATCCTGTTGCGACTCCACCATGCAGAGCCATTGTGAGTTATGATTACGGAATTTTTCCAGCTGCATATGCAAGAATTATAAAGATAAATACGTAAATAAATCATAATGAAAAATCTAAATTAATATGAATATACTCACTTTAATTCGCTTAGCCCATTCACTATTGCTGATGGCTATAATATCCAGACAATAATCGCATACATTTCGGATTGCTTCGTTCTTGTCGTGCATGAGATCGATTAGATAGGCCGGCGACTCAGTCTCCTTAATCATATACTCGCGAGTGCTTTCATGTTGAAGTATCTGTTGAAATACGAAAATGATCTGCAACACAATCTCATCATCCTCCTGCTTGGCTTTTAGCAGCTCTATTAGCGATAGAACGACCTTAGCTCGACAGAATAATAGCGCACAAAGTTCGTCGCAAGCACAAGTGCCCAGATAAACAATGGTATCGAGCACCAGATCATCCATTCTGGCACAGGGAACTAGTAATTGACGTATCCATGGAATTAATTGAAAGTTTTGTAGGATTTGCGAATAATCGAGATCAGTAAGCGCAAGATTTCCCAGTATTCCCAAGCACTCGACAATAAAAGATTCATTGTCACATATGGTTAAAATCCGGGCTAAATCTCCCACGTAATCGATGTACAGCAGTTGCAGCGACTCGTGTTGCGAAAGAGTTCGCAACAATTTCATGAGAAGAGCATCTTGATACTTAAAGGCACGATCCATGAGGCTATGTAGTCGTTTACCTTCGACCATAATTTGCGCATTGCGATGATTAAGTGACAAATTAATGCACAGCGCTATAAGATCGGGATCCACCTTTACGTTGAGATTCAGTATGATGGCATCAGTGGCCATTTGTACGCACTCCGTGTGGGTAAACATTGATTTCACTTTGTCATCGAGACTCATATGATAAAGTATTTTGACTGCAGTTGCGTGATGCTTCTCATCGTTGATGAACTTGATAAGCATGGGCAAATAACCAGCTGCGATCATTTGCCTGCGAATCCCACCATCAAATGACAGATTGAAGACTAGCTTGAGTGTGACCTGAACGAGATCCGTATGCGCATTTTGAAAGAGGCGAGGTAGCTTGGCGACAATGTTTAAATTGGACATCTCATCTTTGTTATCGCCCACAATACACAATTTCTTGAGAAATGTGCTGGCGAGCATAAGCAGATCAATATTCTGGCGATCCAGTGCTTTCACAAGCATTTTAACAATATTCTTTCTACGCATCTTTTCCTCCAGCTTAACATTTTCAGCCATGTTCAGCAGCAGATAGAATGCAACGCGCAGCAATTGTTCTTGTTTCTTGGCAAACATCTTCAGTTGCTTGTTGAGTCGATCGAATTCCTCCTTTTTGACTTTAGGATCGCTATGATCTAGGGACTCGTTGCTCTGCGCTTTTGAATCAGCCGAATATGCTGAATCCATCGCACTCGAATTGGCATTGCAAGAAGTTCCAGTTCCCGCGGACAATGCCTCATGGTAACTGCTGTTAAGCACTTGACTTTTAATTAAAGAGGAAGACATTGTTCCGTGAAAGCTACTCCAATTGCCAGACTTCGGACGTTGTTTTAACTCTGGTATGCGTCGTCGTGGAGGTTCCATCTACAAAAGATCAAAAGTATGTGAGAAGGTTATTCCTTACAACTAAATTGCAAAAATAAATGTGCCAGAGACAATGCCTGAATATTTCCCAATTTATGCAATTGTACGTACGTCTTTGGGTTTCTCTTCGTTCATAATATCCAAAAAGTTGTCAGTGCTGCGATTAAGTTTCTCTTTACTGGCCTTAGCGGATAGCGGAGTGGAATCATAAGGCTGCTTACGCACGTCTAACTCATTGCGCATGGTCTCGTATCGGCGCAGTTCATAGTCGATGACATCCATGCAAAGTGATCCAATCTGTAGGAATTTATTTATTAATTTATCGTGCACTGTGGTAAAGCGAAATTGCTAACTATTTACCTTGTAATGAACAATTAGAGGATGGAACTTGGTGTAGGTAGAAAAGCAGAAGAATATATAAATTATGTTGGTGGATAAGTCCAGACATTTGCGCCAATCCTCGCGCAAAACGCGAGACAATGCACTGAGGCAAGCTTCTGTAATATAAAGAATATGATTTTGTCTGTCAAATAAGTGAATTAATTTTGCATATTTTTACACCATATGTATCAGGGAATTTATTCACTTTAGGTATACTAAACTAAGGTTCAGTTCGATTAACTGCTCACAAGGTTGCTGGACCAAAGGATTTAAAATGATTGAGTTTTACAGGTCGGATTGTAAGAGAAATTAATATATCCCAAATATTATTGTTCTCATTCATTTACCGTTCTTTTCCAGTTCCTCAAGATTATCAGCATTACGCGCTATTTGCAATATCATTGCCGAGCCACGAACTCGCTCCGCCACCTCTTCATATAAGAGCTCCACATACTCATCAATGTTATTAATGGATACTGGATCTGTCGACGGCGTGGTCAGTGCTGTTGTCCCTCCAGATCCCGTCCCCATAGTGCTACTAGTCATAGCCGTTACGTTATTGTGCGATCGTGCAGAAGACCGCATATGGGAGTTGTGAACAGCAGTTGCTCTTCGATTACTATTGTGACTGTTGTCGGTAATATCTGAAGGAGAAACAAAAAAATAAGTATTCCACTTCTTTCGCAAGCATATCTTACACTCACCGTTCGTTGCGTTGTCTTTGCGGTTCTTCAGATAGAATATGATCTGTTCAACATCGTTTAACTGCGACTTGTGTATAAGGTCACATTTCTCCACTACTTCTCGAGCCAGACTCGCTGGATCTGTTTTGGCGTTTAATGATCGCAAGCGAATGATTTTCTGGCAATTCTGGCAGACAAAAATCATATCACATAATATTATGAAATTCGATTTTCTTACTATGATAATTCAATTATCAGCGGTGCTCCAGTATTTCATTCAAAATTGCAATTTGTATATTTTTTTGCAGAATTTCAATTATCCATTGTGCATAATACTTATATATTTTTTAGCATGGAAATTGTATAATCATTGCAAAAACAAAAAATGTATATTCCACCGGGCCTTTAACAATTATTTGATGAAAGGTCATATTAGGTTCATCAAATAAATATAAACTGTGACTCTTACTGATGTGTGCAATATTATATATCATGTAAGTTCGGGATTAATTGCATTGCCAAGATTGCCGGAGTTAGTAATGTGACGTAAATAAACTTTAAAATATTAAAAAAAAAGTTTGTTAAATTTATTAATAAAATAAACAAACAAAATATTAAAATTAAAATGTCGATATTTAACACTACCAAAAGCATTTAAAGTAGACTTCTCTTGAAAATTGACTGACAATTGTCAGTTAATAAGGGAATTAGTTATTCGAAGGCTTTACAAAGTTATGAAATGATAAGGAGTATACACTTTTAAAATGTAATTATTGTGATTTAGGAGCTGTACTTTTCCTAATTGTATTATCATCTACTCTCATTATATTTTAAACTAATTTTTACCCAAACTAACTTAACAGAAATAAAAAATTCGTGGCTATACAATAGTTTTAAATACCAGAGCACGATTTCGTATTTGCTATAGTAATTTCATACCTTCTTTTCTTCAATCATGGGATTGTTGGGTTCTCCAAAAACAGTCGCCTCCAATTGGTAGTTAACTATCAAGGCTTTATCGGTAGGGTGTGGTTCAATGCTGCCGCCCTTCCAGCGTCTGAAAATAAGATTATGATGAATTAATATTGAATAAAATATATAAAAAAGAGTTCCACTATTAATTTACGATAATTATTGAATCTGAGCAATTCAATAAAAGTACATTACGAACACAATCTTTTCTCATCCACTACCACCTTGTACCCTGAAAGGGTCTGTAAAACTTTTAGGATTTTCTCATATTACTTAAGAAAAAATTAATTTCTTTGGAAGATTTACAAAACTGATGTGTTTTATTCAATGATTTAAACAAAACGAAAATATAATAAAAATAAAATTAATTGTCGTATCGCAGCTTATTTAATGAATGAAATGACTAGCCAAAGACGTTTTAATAAAAATTAACAATTTTTAGCAAAGAAAAATATTAAAGAACATGGTTTTTCCTAGTTTCCTCAAACACCGCCTCTCTCTGCCCACTTCATGGACTTTTTTGTTTTCAATTTTTTTCTGATACAATAACAGCTGTTCTCCAAATAAACTACACACATTATTTAATAATTTTAAATTATAGTCATAGGTCTAATGGTTTCTAAGTTACAGCTGGTTAAACCTTAGCATAGAAGCTGTGAGCCACTGTATGTATGCGTGTGTGTGTGTGTGTGTGTGTACAATGTTTGTGTGTATGTGCTTGTATATTATCCAACGGCAACGAAAGGTTAAAGCAAATGGAAAATCAATAAAGCAAAACAGTGTCGCCGAAAAATTGTGAAAATCTTTGTTTATATTTTTGCACGTTATTTGAATAAATTGTTTTTTATTTTTAGTTAGAAATGCACTTAAGACTTCTTTATTTACTGGCTTGAGTGCAGTTTTAATCAACATAGTTATGTACAATGTGCATATGTATGTGTGGGAGTTAATATTTATATGGACACAATAAAACTCACTTTTTAATAAACTTGGCATCATCACTTGATTGCATTGTGCTCGACTTAGAAGGTGTTTTAGTTGCTTGGACCAAAATTGGATCCTGATTTGGTTCCTTTGTTGCTCTGTGATGATTTGAGGCTTTCGTGGAATCGGGTTCGCTCGAGCAAGTTTTTATTGTCGTGGTAATAGCAAAATCACCAGCAACAGCATTTATTATATAATAAATATAGTGAATAACAATTATGAGGAACACAAATCCAGATGTTACTTGAAAGAACAAAAACACAAGTTGCATTCGACTTGAACACACAAAAGCTATGACCACACAATAGTGATGTGAAAAGTCATTCGAACATCGATTTGATCTTAATCGTGATTGAGCAAACTGTGTAATGTTACAATCGATATCATTAGTGTATGCGAAAATAACGAATATCGATACCGCTATTATAGTTGCTTACATCGATAATTTTTATAGCAAAATTTAAATTCTTATTATAAACACAAACGCAAGAACATTTGGAGAGCTTAATTATAATCTTTTTTGCACTTTCTGTTTGATTTACCAGTTTTCGTTCAAGTTCAAGTTACAAAACTAAGCACAAGCTTAAAATAAGCTTAAATATATTGCCTATAAATGCATTGAAAAGAGCTTAAATGCTTTGTCTACAGATGAATACTTTAAATTATTTAAACATTTTGTTGTTTTGTATAAAAAAGTTAATTAAACGAACAACGGCTGGCATATTTCACTTTTGATTATTGAATTCTTTATTAAAAGCAAAAACATTTGTATTTTAATCGCACAATGCTGATAATTGGGTGAATTTTGAAATTAATATTAAGAACATTCGTAATTTAAATGCATTTTGCAGTTAATTGTATTATTTATTATTTTTATGTCACACATATTTGTATTTCAATTGCAATTTGCAAAAAATGGCATTAATTAGAAAATGTAAGCTTGAAATATTTGTATTTTATTTCAAAATTTCATGGATGTGCAATTAATTGCATTATTTGTGATGGTTGTACATCTATCGACGTTTTACTGTGTGCTGCAAAGTGTTCATCACTATCGCTGCAGTGTGACCGTCGGGACAAACGATTCATCGATGTTTTACCACCACTAAACAAGCGGTCACGAAGTGCGTATGAAACAAAACAACTCACAAACAAAACATGCATTAATAAGCAAATTAAAAACGCAAAGTTGAAGTGAAGAGCAATAAGCGACAGCATAAAGTTCAAGGACACCAGGAAGTAGAAGTGAAGGGCAAACAGACAGAATGGCCAGCGGCTCACGGGCAATATTGCCGCAGTCAAAGGAGGCGCTGCTCAAATCGTATAATGCGCGCCTCAAAGACGACGTGCGCAGCATGTTGGAGAATTTCGAAGGTAACTAATGTGAACAATGTTGTATTTGAATATTTATTTGCAATAGCACATAGTGGTTGCCAAGTATATTAATGACGCTGACGAATCATGCGATACAGCTGCTCGATGCCCTCGTGGACACCTTTGCCATTGCTGGCACTCACACCGTGCACCTTCCAGCGCTGATGCAGCTCGTGGAGACGCAAACGCAGCGCCAAATCATCGGGGGCAATTGCTTGCGGCAAGTCCTGTTTGTTGGCAAACACCATCAGCACACTGTTGCGCAGCTCGTTCACATGCAACACCGAGTGTAGCTCAGACATGGCTTCGGGGAAACGTTGCGTATCCGCCGCATCTACCACGAATATAATGCCCGCCGCATCATTGAAATAGTAACGCCACATCGAGCGCACACTCTTCTGTCCTCCAATGTCCCAGATGGTGAAACGCAATCGCCGATGCTCGAACATCTCCACATTAAAGCCAATCGTTGGTATGCTGGTCAGACTGCTGCCCAACTTCAGTTGATACAACGTTGTCGTCTTGCCGGCTGCATCCAGGCCAATCATCAGTAGACGGGCATCCTCCATGCCCGCGAAACGATCAAAGACATTGAACAATGTCATCGAGGCGCCCATTTTTCAGAAGAGAGACGGAGAAAAAACGTCTGATCAAGTCGGTCAACTTCTAGTTTTGAGTGGCGGTGGACGGCAAATGTGGCAAACCACAAAGAAGACAATTCTGTTTATTTATTCGCAGTCAATGTTTGTGTTATACTCTCTTCATTGCTGCTGTGATTTTGTTTTACTTATTAATCGCAATTCATGCGAATGCAATTTGTTTACAGAAATACTCAAGCTGGCCAGACGAGAGAGTCATAGTCAAATATCAAAGATAACCCAATGCGAACAGGATGCTCTGGAAATGCAAGTGAGGGCAGCCAATATGGGTACGTTTCGTTGTTACACATTACGATCATTAATAAACACTAGTCATTATTTATAAAAATGTGCAGTGCGAGCTGGCGAATCGTTAATGAAACTGGTCGCGGACTTAAAGCAATATCTGATACTGAATGATTTCCATTCGGTGAACGAGGCAATCACAAATAATTCGCAACTATTTCGCGCCACACAAATCGAATGCGATAAGAAACTGATGAAGCTACGGGATGAGATGGCCATGGATCTCTACGATCTGGAAGAGGAGTACTACACAAGCATATTTAAATAAGTTTATATTCTTTCCTTGTTGTGTGAAGTCGAAAAATACGCTAGAGTTATTTATACAATAAATTTAATTAACAAAACATACACCATCGCGTTGCATTATGCGTTGGTAGCTCCCTCCGATCCCGACGATACCGATGCCGATGTATTGTCCGCGGTGGCAGCAAGTTCGTCATTCACATTGTCGACAATGTCGCCGGTATAGAAGAGTATCGCCTTGGGCACAATCTGTGTGCGTAGCAAGTAGCCCACCTCAAAGTCGGCGCCCAAGACCATCTTGGTCTTCTCATCGGCCAGCGATAGATCCATGGCCTGTGGTGGTGAAAAGAAGCGAAAGAACGATTCGCGTGGCATCACCTTGGCCAAGTGCCGAGCACCCTTCCGTACACGCTTCTGTCGCACCGTCTGCAGCGTTAAATTGAAGCCATCGCGCCAATGTATGTGACAGCCCTCGCAGCGCACAATCTCCGGTCCCTCGAACATGAACGGATACTCTTTGTCCGCCTCGTGGCGTAGAATATACTTTTTGGTGAGGACCAGCGATGAGGTGTGCAAATGCTCGTTGGGCTGAAACTGAAAGTATATCGTATAGCTGTCGGGCTCATACCGAATGCGCACATCCAGCAAACACTCGAGCAGCGGCTCATCGTGCTCCTGCACCAGATCCGAGATGAGTGCCACATTGCGAAACACTGTCAGCCAAAAGCGAGGCACACCCACAGCATTCGCCGACAGCTGTGGCAGCTGTTCGGCCAGCTGTTTGAAATCCTCACTACTCTTGATCTCCTCGAGCAATTCGTCAGGCTCTTCGTGCCAATAGCGCTCAATGTTCGGTGGCTCCACATTGCCGGCAACAATGTCGCGACGGGCATCGAAGAGCGTGCAGCTCTGGGCGTAGAAGCGCTTCTCGAGCTCGTAGACTTCGCGAAAGAACTGCTCCGATATCTTGATCTGCTGCAGTTGATTGTGCTTCAGAGCGAGCACACGATTCTGCAATGTTTTTGGCAAACTTGCCACCATATGTTGCAGCAACGCGCGACGACTGTTTGAGGGCAATTCCGATGGATTCAATTTGAATATTTCGGACAAGGCACCAGGACTATGACTTCGACTTCGACTCCGACTACGACTTCCACTATGAGTGTGTTGCCGCTTGTTGTTGTTGTTGTGTGACCCTTTGGTGGGAGGTGATTTTAATGCCATGTTATCTCCACTGACGATTGTGGCATTTGAACTCATGTCCGAACTGTTGTTGTGCATCTTGCGAATTTATTGAATTTGGAAACTTTCGACAATTTTTGTTGTATTAAATATGTGTCTATTTAAATAATTTCTCTTGTCATTTTGAAATGTTCTTCCTGTTTTGTATGAAAGAAAGTCGCTTTCGATTAAAGTTGGCTATCTTATCTAGATATTGATATCAACTTTAAGGTATTTTCTTCTTGTCATTCTTGTTGTTGTTGTGTCGTTCTTCTTCTAATCGGTGCGACTTATCATGATCGTAAATACCGCCAACTAATTGTCCCAGGTCAGTTAAAGCATAATGGGAAAATTGAGAAATTATTAACTCTATTTTTTGTTTCTTTGGCTCTGTTAGCATGAATGGAGCGAGCTGTCTTCCTTTTTTTGCCATGATATCATCATCGTCATCATCAGCTGGCCACTTGAGTTGCACCTTATCACAAACCTGTTGATACACACCTGGGCTGAATCCATTATTATTATTAATCCCAGCAATACGGTTCATATGTGCGGTATTATGCCAGCCTTGTCTTCGATAAGGCGAAATGTTGTCTTTTAGTTCATAAATTTTAGTTTGAAATACATTCTTAACGCCCGGCCTCGTTCTTTCATATAATATTTATTGCTAGAAAATCCCAAAATATTTTTGTAATCTTATCCCCAGATTCTTTATAAGCACGCAAATCCCTTGCAGGCCCCATTATCATCTATGTATGCATGTTCTATGTTAACTAACCAAACTAACTAACTAACTAAGTAGCGGTGGCAACTCGAGTGCCTCATGACAATTGTATTTTTAATTATTTCAAGTGCTTGCCAGTGGTCCACTTCATGAAAGTTGGCGGTATTTTTATTTCGGGGAATGCTATAAATCAAACAAGTTAATGAGAACTCAAAAAGATCTACTGATTCACGCTTACACATATCTGACAGCTTTATTAGGAAATCTATTTCTTGATTTCCAAAAAAAAAAAAACAAAATTATCTAATTGACGCTTAAGAATGTTGCAAAGCAATTGAAAACGATGACTAATCGTAAAATAAGAGTTTGTATTATATTTTAAACTAGCTTTATTAAAAAAAAAGAAAATGTATCACATATGTTTAATATAAATGATAAGTTTGTTTTGATGTGAGAGTAAAGTATGTGTGTGATCTTAAGCAATTTAGATGCAAATCATCTTTAGCATAAATTAGAATATAAACTCCTCAGTCTCGTTGACCAAATCCATATTGCTGAGACTGCGCTCAAAGCGCTTGATGCGCTGATACCACTTGGGATCCTGGGCAGCCACCGTCTCCGGTCGTCCCTCGTTGTGGCGATACAGGTACTCGGCATGTCCCTGGCCCGGAATGCCATTGACAGTGCAGGCGACAAACTGATTGTACACCTTGGACTCCCAATCGCCACCCACATAACGCACAGCGCTGTGCTCCACACGAATCTGGACGAGGTACTGCTGTTCCGCGGTGTAAACGATGAAGTTCTGATGCTGCGGCGGAGTGCCACGCTCCCCATAAGAGTACAGCTCAAAGTTGCTGGCCGTGATCGGTTGATAGTTGCCGCTGGGGGTGCGCACATAGCCCACCTTCAGTGAGGATAAAAAGAACGAGGGTTGACTGAGGTTGCCCACAATCATGCTGCTGCCATCGTCCAGCAACAGGGCAAAGTACACATAGCGATTGATCGTGCTGAGGCAACGTTCGGTGCCGAAGCTGTGATCCCGAAAGCCGCGCAACTCCAACGCCAGGCGACGCTCCCCGAGCACAATGTTGCCGGCGAGTTCGCCATTCTGCTCGTAATGTGTGCGCTTCTCCACAATGTGTCCCACGCTCTTCAGCATGCTGTAGAAGCTATCGTTCCATGCCTCTCGAGCTATCGAGTCAGCAATCAGGGATGAGCTCAAGTCCCGATTGTAATTGAAGTGATCCGCTGTGCTGGTGAAACTCAGATCCAGCTGCACATCCAACAGTTGCTCCTTCTCTTGCTTGACCAACTTGCCGTCGTATTTGAGGCGCCAGCTGCGCATGGATTGCTCGGGGTAGATGTGAAAGCCAGCGCCTTTGAACTCACTGCTCTCCTCCTTGCCGTCGGTGGTAAAGTGCACCATGTCCGGCAGCTTGGGCGAACTGTACAAACCCTCGCCGGGCAGCCACAAATAGAGCGCTGCCTTGAGCACACCCAGGCGACGTCGTTCCAGCGTTACCATCAGCTTTTGGCCCGCTGCATTTGCCGCCACAAAGCTGACCACATCGTAGCTCTTGGGATCACTCGTCAGCGGCTGCGGGCGATCCAAGGTGGCCAGATGCGCCGGCGAACTGAGCAGCTCCTCGTTGCGCTTGTAGATGCGATAGCGCAAGTGGCGCAGCACCAACAACGCGATGCCGTACTTCAGCCAATAGAAGATTCCCTTGCAGGGGTATTTGCCAAAGATGAGCATCGATTTGCGGCTCAGCAGCAGCATGGCGAGGCTGAGGAGAGCGACCACAAGGCCCAGGCTCAGGCAGATTATCGTTAGAATGTACATGTTCCAATCCGTTTGATGGACTTTACGTGACTGACCGTTTCCCATTGCATTTGCACCTATTGACTTCTTTGGCAAGTTGTGGCGATAAACGCGACATTTTGTCGTTCCGCACCCTTCCGCACCTGCGTTTCACCCCACTTCACTGTGCAAGCCACTTTTGGACGACGCTCTTGAGGCCGCCCCAAGACTTATCGCCGTGGTCTGCGAAGTCTTATCAGTCGCAGTCTATCCTATGCCTATACGTTCGATCACGATACGTATTGCTCAATTGAATAATGCTGCAATTGCCAAAGGCCATAAATCTGTTTGGCAAAAGTTTATTTGTATATATACATATAGTTGATTTATGATAGGATTGCAAAAAAAAGTTGTTATTGGTTCGCGCTTTTTTGTTTAAATTCCGTTTGACATACAGCTTTTGTGTATGCACAAAGCGATTAGCTTTTGACTCGTATCATAGGTTTATGCGCAACGCAATTTCACGAATTGTTAACTACTCTTAAATAGCAAGCAGCTTTTGTCTGCATCTCTAGAATATTTCCAAGTTAACGCTGGCAATATCGAAATATTTCTAAATCCTTACATCTTATTCATTTATCATGTACATGTATTAAAGCAACTAGCTTTTGTCACTGCACAAACGTTTATGCGCCACATATCACGATCACTTATTTACAAGGCTTTCAAGTAAATAGCGAATAAAATGGCATGCAATCAACACGAATTAAATCAGTTATTTCTTTGTAAAGCCCGGTTCTATCAAATATTTATCTAATATGTAAATAACTTCACTAAACCTAAGTGTGGTGAAAATCAAGTAGCTCTTGTCAGCACTTTTCGTTTATGCGCTGCATTTCGTGATAAGTGTATTATGCTTTCGTGAGCTATTACATGAAATAAAAAGTGACCAAATCGAAGAGCTTTTGTCAGCAATTGCTCTTATTAATATAATGAGTCACTCAATGACAGTCCTTTGCATGATTTTTACAACTCATGTACATTGTGGTGAATAACAAGCAGCTTTTGGCCACGTGCTCATTTAAAACATTCATGCGGCTACTAAACACAAAAATAGTCTTCATGATATACAAAATAAAAAAAATATATAGCTTTAAAAATATTATAGCTTTTAAAGTAACAATTTTAAAATCCAAAACATAAATAAATAAATAATCTTCATTATTTACGTTATACATAATAATATAATCTTTAAGTTTAGTATTTAATATTGAATGTTTGCTCACTGAAATATTAATGAAATTAAATAAACAACTTTCAAATTCGAACCCAAAATATATCATAACAATTATATGTGTATAGAAATTTGATTTAAATAGGCATTTTGAGTTAACTGTGGTGAATTGTGAATTTTAAAATTTATAACGTTTTCACCTCACAAAATGTATGTATGCAGCTTTGCAAGTGACGCTCGACAGCTTGCAAGCACTGTCTGCGAGTGTTGTGCAACACTGCAGAGAGTGTGTAGTATTTACCGTTACGCACTGTTTTCCAACACTGCAGCACAGAATGCGAATTGCGACTGCGCCAAAACTTGTGTAGTTTTTTCGAGCCTGCTGGCAAAACAACAAAACGCTTAATCAATAAAAACATAAAATTAGTGCGCGAGAAGCATGCAGCAGGAGCAGCAACAACAATAACAATAATTGGCAACAAGCAATTTGCAAATTAATTGGCTCCACAAAAAAAAAACCAAAAACAAAAAACGGAAAAATCTTCAAAAATATAAAGTGTCCTGCACAGTTTGAGAAAAAAAGCAACAAAAGAAAAACTGCAGTAATAATCGCATAAACATATAGAAAGCTTATATATAAATACACCATCACATATATACCTACAAATATATCCATATAGTATAGAAGGGAGTCGAGAGCGGAAATCGGGTCAAAATGTACAAAACGATACGACACGGCGAGAACAGTTTGCAATACACGATATTGCCGCAGAACGATGATTTTCGCATCGAAGGCAAGCAGAATCGTCTGGCAGCGTCCTCGTCATCCTCAGCTTCATCCTCGGCAGCAGCGGGAGCGGGAGCAGCATCCGCTTCAGCGTCGTCGTCGTCGTCGTCCGCCAATTGCCACAAACGGAACGCTGGAGCGCCACGCAAACGTCGCACATTCTTTGCCTATTTGGGTTTGATCTTTGTGTGCACCGTCATCATTGGCGCCGTGCTCATACCGTTCCTTGTCTCGGCGGAGTGTTTGCCCAGTCCCACAGAATGGTTCCTCAAAACGAAGGCAGCGTTCACGCACAGCGACAGGCAACAGCAACAGCAGCAGCAGCAGCAACATGGAACAGCAACCACAGCTGCAGCTGTGGCTTCCCCATTGGGTGCTGCAATGCTTGGCCAGAATGTGGGCAAATCCGTGCAGATTGTGAATCGCAATGGTGTCGAGCAGTTCATTCTGAAAGTCAACAAGACCATGCCGAGCAACGTCGGCAACATCTCGGCAACAAGACCACCAGCAGCCGAAGCTGCTGCGGCAACAACCTCTTCGAGCACAACAACCACAACAACATCGACAACAACAACAACAACAACAACAAGCACCACAGCAGCAACAACAACATTGGCAACGGAACATGCTGCTGCTGCTGCAGCTGCAATGGCTGCTGTGGCAAGCACACCAGCAACGATAACAACAGCTGCCACCGCTGCCCCACCTTCGCTGCGTCACTTGCCCGCCACAATTACCACGCGCATCATTCAAGTGCCGCTGCTTAAGTCGGCGGCCAAGAAGCCCATAATGCCGCCGGTGCTTGCCAAGACGCAGAGCAACTCCCAGCAACAGCAGCAACAACAACAACAGCAGCAGCAGCAGTTGCAACAACAGCAACAACAACAACAACAGCCTACTAGCAACACGGATGTGGCACAGAATAAGAGCAATAATGCTTGGATGAACACGAATTGGGCATATATTGATCCATCCACCTATGTCCAGTGGTCGGTAAGTAAACGTGTTGACCTTGCCTCACTAATTTGCCTCGTATGCCACAAACTCGACAAACGTTTTTGTTTGTTATACCCGCTACCCATAGGGTAGAAGGGTATTATAACTTTGTGCCGGCAGGAAATGTATGTAACAGGTAGAAGGAGGCATCTCCGACCCTATAAAGTATATATATTCTTGATCAGCGTCAACAGCCGAGACGATATAACCATGTCCGTCTGTCCGTCTGTGTGTCTGTGTGTCTGTCCGTCCGTCCGTATGAACACCTAGATCTCAGAGACTATAAGAGATAGAGCTATAATTTTTTTTCGACAGCATTTGTTATGTTTGCACGCAGATCAAGTTTGTTTCAAATTTTTGCCACGCCCACTTCCGCCCCCGCAAATTAAAAAAAATCGAATAACAAGCGTAATTTTAAAGCTAGAGTTGCGAATTTTGGTTTATACAATAACTACTATAGTAGTTATGATTCCTGAAAATTTGGTTGCGATCAGATAAAAGTTGTGGAAGTTATTAAAGAAATACTTTTGTATGGACAAAAACGCCTACTTACTAGAGGTCTTAGTTGCTTTGGCTGACAATCTGGTATATTGTCCAGTCTATGGTATATTTTGAATGGTGTACTATATCGATATACCAAACATATCATTTGGTATATTTTTAGTATTTTTTGTAGTATTTTCGGTATATTTTGAAAATGATACCGCAATATTTTGGCTTTATTAAATTTGGGTAGCGGGTATCTCACAGTCGAGCACACTCGACTGTAACTTTCTTACTTGTTTTTTTTTTATCGTTCTTCTCTCGTTGTTGTCGTTGTGGTTTTGCAGGGCTACAAGGCTGAGGATAGCGTGCTGTTGCCCGCCCTGCTTGGATTTGCACTTATTGGCATGATTCTAATTATAACGGTCTGCCTGGTGGCACGCAACAAGCGCACCATCGTCTCCTCGGTGCGCAAGCGAAATCGTAACGTGAGTATAACTGCATTTAATTACTCTTTGCATAACCTTGCCCTCCCCTTTAATGCTCCCTGTGCTCCATTGGTGAAACCCCCAAGCAACCAACTACTCTAAGTGCATACGTTTGTTATGGCTGCATCCAATAATGGGCGGAGATTAGCTTTGTGCTCTCGATGTCCAGTTGCCATGACACCATGACACACTGCACCCATTTATTCTTTTTTTATAAACATAAATACTAGACTACCATATTATATAAACTTTAATCCTTCCTTACATTTCTACTACAACCATTTATTATTCTGCTTTAAAGTCGAACGTTTGCGTTGTTACTACTCTACTTCTAGCTTTAACAGAAATATTAAATGAAAAACGCTTTAGTTATTTGGGAATTATTTTCCAAATATAATTTTATAGATCTAATCTATATTTCCACATTCACTTTGAACGGTTTTGATTCAAAAGAATTTCAAAACAAAATATAAGTTGCAAGCAGGCGACTATTCCGTAATTAGACAGCTATCAAAAATTATAAATTCTGAATACATTTCGTACATCATCGCTACGAATTTCTTGCTACTTTCCAAAAATTTCATCAAGCTGCAACTTTACAGAAGATAAAAGCACAAATTCAGCTAATTCATTATTCATTGAAAAATTAAAAAAGAATGGAATCCTTACAACAAATACCAAATAGTAAAGAAAAGAACTGTAAGGAAAACAAAAAAAACTTGGATGAATGGTTAGAATGGATTAACATGCAGTTAGATACTAAGCAAAATGAAATTAAAAAAGGTACAGCAATGCAGAGCAGCTATATGCATAACCAAGATCAAATAAAGAAGGACTCGGAATATTGTATACTTCTTGTTGATGAAGTAATTCAGAAGCAATATTACAATAAGAAATATGGATCTCTGTTGTATCCGTATCAGAAGCTTATCCGAGTTAACCAGAATTATAGAAATTAATTCGGGTTATGTGAAAAATTTGCATAGTTTTATATCATATTAGAATAAACTAATTTTTAAATATTAACGTATATTTTGTGTATACACGCGCCGTATACTTGTTAAGTGTTCGCGCTCTATTGTGAGTGGCAAATCTGCTTAGATGGCCACAACTCTGATTAGCTGAGAGCACACACATTTATTCCATTTCAATTGTGACGTCACAGTGGTATGGTGTGTAAATGAAAATGTGTAAAAATTGTGTTGAGTGCATACTATTTAAAATTGCTTATGCTGTTGGTAACTCAAATTTTAAATATGTGAGTTCACTCCAAAAAAATCAAAATAAAAGAAAAAGTTGTGACGTCACGCGAGTGCGAAACCTTCGTTTTGCTGATGGCCTATGGCAAGTAAACAGAGTTGCAAAAACTGTTGTTTACCGCACATATTGTGGCTATCGATAACCGAAACCGAAACGACAACAAATTACACGTCACAGTCGGCTGGCTTGCACACGAACTGAACGCGAACGTAAACGAAACGGCAAAACAACAACAAAAAAATAATACGAACATCGTGGCTAAACATCGTGACGTCGCGACGTCGTCGGCAACGCAAAGTGGGCGCCCCCCAACAACATAATATTGTGGCGCTCTGGGCGTGTGAAAGCGAGAGCGCTTGTGTTTAGCCGGCATAGCCGTATTGGCTTAGCTGTGTGTGTGCAGAAGCGAGCAGGCAATAAACAACAACGTGAACAAGTGGTAGTGTGTGCTAGCAGCAGCAACAGCAACAACAACAACACGACGATACACTATTGCCGTTGGAGCCGAGAGTCGTTTGCGTGGCAGTTTTTTTCTGTTTTTTTTT
This sequence comes from Drosophila kohkoa, assembly GCA_019972355.1. Taxonomy (NCBI): domain Eukaryota; kingdom Metazoa; phylum Arthropoda; class Insecta; order Diptera; family Drosophilidae; genus Drosophila; species Drosophila kohkoa. The sequence goes on along the minus strand of BJEL01000055.1, from coordinate 1,005,703 downwards.
TTTGTGTTTTCTGCTTTGGCTCTGTTGCTGCCACCGTTGCTGGCTGCTGACTTGGCTGGCTTTGTTGGACGTGCTGCTGCTGCTGCTGAGGCAGTTTTTGATTGTGCTCGCTCTCTGCCGCTGCCCGCGTTGTTGCTGCTGCTGCTTTGGCTAGCAGTAGGCCGCCTTGGCATTCACAGAGCGGTTGTTTTTTTGTTTGTTGTTGTTTTTTCTATAATTTGTTTTTGTGTTTTTCTTGTTGTTGCATTTTTGGTGAAACGTAGCCACACATTCATTCAGTCTGTCAGTCAGTCACTCACTCACTCACAGGTGAGCAGCAGCTAAACGTAAAAAAAAGAAGCCAGAGGCAGGCAGGCAGCAGAGGCGGCTGGACCAGAGAGAGGCGTACTGGAAAAACGGAAAAAAAAACAAAAAACCAGCGAAAAAAAGAAAAGTGTTTCTTCGCTTTTCAGCAACTGCAACAAAAAGGCAGAGTGTAAAAAAGAAATCAAAACTCTTTTTGATACACACAAACAACAACAACTAGCTGGAGGACGCCTACGTCAGCAGCAGATTCCACAAAAATTCCAATCCTGTAAGCAACAACAACGACAACAATGCGAAGTCTAGTGAAAAGCAAAAAGAAATTGCGTGCGTGTGTGTCTCTTGCTCTCTCACTCCCTCACACTGTGTCGTGTGAGCGCGCGTTCTGTGTGTATTTATGTGTGTGTGCGTGTTGGTGCCAACAAGGCAAATTTCTGTGGTGTATGCGCGCGTTGTATGTGTGTGTTGTGTGTGTGTGTGTGTATGTATGCTACTATTGCACTGATTTCTCAGGGCAATTTTGGCATAGGCATGCACATGGCTCTGCCGTCAGCTGCTGGTGCTGCTGCTGCTGATGACGTTGCACGCGCCACGCATACAACGCGCGCATTGAGAGAGAGTGAGAGAGACGGAGCTGGAGAGAGCAATCGTGAGTTTGCCAAGCAAACACTAATCAAAAGCAAAACTTGCGTTTTACAGCTAAAACAACAACAACAAGGAGAACATGGCCATCAAACCCGGACTTGGTCGCAAGACGACCAACAAAAATCCACCGATACTGAGCCACGAGTTCGTCATACAAAACCATGCCGACATCATCTCCTGCATCGCCATGGTCTTTGTCGTTGGCCTGATGAACGAATCGACGGCCTCATTTGCCAGCGCCTTCATCTCGCTGCACCACAACGTCAGCGGCGAGGAGGCGTCCCGTGAGCTGCCCTACGGCAAGCCGTATACGTATGCGGCCGGAATTAAGGATTACTGTGCAATCTTCTTCTATACGCTGACCTGCATCATTATGCATGCCATCATCCAGGAGTTTGTGCTCGACAAGATTAGCAAGAAATTGCATCTATCGAAATTCAAGCTGGCTCGCTTCAACGAATCCGGCCAACTGGTGACCTTCTATCTGCTGTCCTTCGTCTGGGGCGTTCATGTGGCGTTGCGCGAAGGTTATCTGGGTCAGGTGGCCCAACTCTGGGATGGCTATCCGACGGCGCATGCGATGAGCTTCCTGCACAAATTCTACTTCATCATCCAGCTGTCGTACTATCTGCATATGCTGCCCGAACTCTACTTCCAGAAGGTGCGCGCCAAGGAGGAGCAACAGCCCAAGATCATACATTCCATTAGCGGATTCACGCTCATCGTTTTGGCCTACACGCTCAGCTTCCAACGTTTGGCCATTGTGCTGTTGACGCTGCACTATTTCAGCGAACTGCTCGCCCACATCTTCCAGCTGATTGGTGTGTTTGATCGCGAGGAGCGTTTGGCTCGCGTTCGCATCGTGAACAGCGCCGTATTTGTGCTGGTGCGTTTTGCCACCTCGGTGATTGGTGTGCTCACGTTGCACTATGGCATCGGTGCCTCTGGCAGCAGCTACAAGTTGCGTGCTCTGCTTGCGCTGGTCGCCTTGATTGCCCTGCAGGGATACTTTGTGTTCTCGTTCATCACCGAGCAGTTGAGGGCGAAGCGTGAGGCGAAGCGAGAGGCCAAACTGCTGGCGGCACAGACGAAGAAGGCGAAGGCGCCCAACAAGGAGAAGGTGAAGCGCAAGAAGGAGAGCGATCTGCCCGAGGCGGATCAGGCCAGTCCTGTCAAGCAGAAGCTCAAGTAGACAGAGCATGACAGCGCAACAACAACAACAACAACAAAATCTTCCGCACACTTCCAGAAGCTCAATCAACAGATAACAAAAACAACAACAACAACGACATCAACAGACTATCAAGAGAACTCTCAAAACTCAAGCACTTTGCTATGAACATTATACACTAGACAACACAAAACCTTTTTTTTTTTTTTTGGCTTTCTCTATTGTGCATTTAAAAAAAAAAACAATCATATACAAAAACACAACACACAACAATTTGTTGCTCTCTTTTTTGTCTCATAGAGCGAAACTTTTTATCGTAAAAATACTTATGCAAATTGAAATGTTTATTTCATTTTAAGTTTTTTTTTTTTTAATTTTACTATAATTTTACATATTTTACATATTATTTTTTAATTTTTTTTGGAAATAAACAAATTTTTTTATTTTTATACATACATCAATAACAACAAAAGAAACATGAAAAGAAAAATGCTTGAAAAAATGAAACAAAAAACAAATGAATCAAAATTATATAAAAATCAAATGTGTTTTCGTTCTTGTGTTTGTTAAAGTGTATAGCAAAAAACAAAAAAAAAAAACGAAAGTGAATGAGAGGAAAAGATGGAGGAAGAAATGTTTATCGAGTACTTTTTAATGTTAGTTTACCATTTGGATCGTTTGGTTTTTTACGTCCTAACGAATGTAACAACAAATTGCTAAATATATTTTGTATAAGAAAAAATCATGAAACAAAAAATGAACAAAATGCTAAAGAAACAACAGCTGCAAGTCGTCTTTTTCAAGGAGTTGGTTTTTATGGGGTCTTTACCACAAACAAGAATCTTCCAAGCGTAAACCTATAGTGATCTTAACATATCAACAGAATATAAATATGTATGTATATTATATACCCTTTTTCTCTTTTTCCATATTTTGAACATGCGCAGGATATCGAGGAGCAGGGTGCCGAGGATAATGCCACACTCCTCACAACAACAAATCTGTCCGACGATGATTAAATAGATTAGATATATACATATATACTACTGCGAGTAATTTGCAATCTGTGCGTGTGCCCCCATATAATATTTCATTTACCATTTCCACGCTTTTTGATGTTGCTTTTCTCTTATTTTTATTTTATTTACTATATGTATTTACATATTTTTATGATATATACAAGACATATACAGGCATCTATAGATATTATATTATATATATATACATATATACAAAAGCTTCATCATATTTATATGCATGTGAGTGGAATTATCTCCAGCAAATACGCAAATATACCATAAGTCCCAAGATTTGTTCCGGAATAACATATTTTTTTTTTTTGTCCGTCGTAAATTAGTATTACAAGTATATGTTTTGTGTATTTGTTGGTGATAAAGTTACACTCTGAAGCATATTGTATTAAATATCCGAAACTTTTTCGAAAATGTTGTCCAAGCTAAGCTACGCGTAAACTAAAAAAGATAAAAAAAAAACTAAAAAAATAAGACATATTTAACGACAGTCAAGCAATTTTCACACAGTTATGTTTCCAGCGTGAACAAAAAAAAAAAAAAAAAAAACAACAAAAAAAAAAAACAAAGCAAGCCTAGAAAAGACTGTTTTTCTTACTTTTGTTAATCAGTGTACATTTCTTTTTCGTCCTCTTTTTTTTCCTTGTGTGCGTGCGTGTGTGCCCGAATATACATATGTATGTGTGCATATTTCCCCCCAAACCAAAAGAGAAAAACAAAAAAAACTACATACATATAAAACAAATTATATATACATATAGTTTTTAGCACAAATATTAACAGAATTTTAAGCTTAAAATGCATTTAAGATGACAAAAGTTGGAAGGATTTGAAACGTTTATGGGCTTCTCCCAAAAGAGTCTTTCAATGTTGTTCGTGAATTCTTGAATTCCCATTCCGCATAAGCGTTTCAAAACTTGGATCGAGTTTGGATCTGTGTTTGGTGTATAATATCCTGCTTGCACAGCTTTTTGCCAAGCACACACAACAACAACAACAAAGAAAAAACCCCCAAAAAATGAAAGTATTAAGAAAAATCACGTATTATTGTAAACATTAAGTCCAGTTGAGCACAAATACATACATATATATATATATAATATATATATGTATGCGATGTATATGCAGAAAATGGTTTGGAATCGTAAGTATTAGGATATATAATGTTCCCACAGTAGATCGGATGGAAATCAGAGCGAACGGTGGAATGGAAGGAAGGATATGATAAAGATGAAGATGATAAAAAGAAATACTATATACACTATATATATTTATGAATATGTATGTAACTGTATAACTATATGTCGATGTCGATCTATATACGAGTAAACTGTGTAAAACTGTGAGTCATTGAGAGTTGTAATTGTAGTTTGAGATGATCTGTATTTTTGTAAGCGTAATATATTTAACAAAAATCATGATAGCAAAGCGATATTCGGTGCCCCGACTATACAAAATACCCCAGCAAAATGATCTGATCCAATGACAGTTCAAGAATATGTAAGTAGTAATTTAATTCTATATGACCAAAATTGATTTAACTGGCAATTATGAAACTGGTCGAATGGCATATCGAATATGATTTTCGACCTCTATATTATACATATGTGTATTTATTTTTATTTTCACAAAATGTGTATTCTTTTAATAATGATATTTCTGTAAACTATTTCTAGTTGTATATTACATTTATTTCTGAATAACTCAAGAAGTAGGTAGATTAAAAAATAAAAATAAAACTGAGTTATAGTCAAGAACTCAGCTGATTGTTCATATAGAAGTTTAGTTTGTCAGATAAACCCTCTGCTGGGGTATTTTAAGTATTTGGAGTGGAAAGAGGAAGAGTTGGCGTGTAAGGCGTGGCGCACTCACAATTGATTTGCTCATTCTACACACACACATACACACGATATATACAGATATTTACATACTATATACTATAGGGGTGTATACATAGTATATGCTATAAGTATATAAGCTGCTTGCACTCACACAGACACACACACACACAGATACATACATGTGTACAGACATGCATACATACGTACTTTCGTATATGTATTATTATCTAAAAGGTAAATCAAAGATTCCACTTGAGGATGCATGATACATATGTACTATAATACTATATATACATACATATATTTGTAGATACTAAATGTGTATCCTTCATATATATATCACTGTAATTGTTATAAATAATTTGCAAAACTATTCATTAAGTCCGTATGCCACACACACACACACATACAATGACACATACATATATATCTATATATATACCAAATTGAACAGAACACTATATATTGAATGTTTTTGCTTGTTAAAGTGAATATAAAATAATAAAGAACAAAACTAACTGCATATAACAAACAACAAACTAGTGGCATATTTCACAAGTTTACAGAGTACAGTGTGCACTCGCTTTAATGGCTTAGCGCTTACGAGTCTACCAATAAAAAAAAAACATAATAACTAATTCTGTTGCTCCTGCTGCTGTTGTTTATCGCGTTTACTTTGCTGTGCCGTCATGTGATTCTGTACGAAACTATGAAAGTTTTGATCCTCCAGATCGCCTTTGGCATCCGTTTCCATCTCCTGCTCGGCGGCATCGAGTTGTTGCGGCACCAAACTGGGCGCCATTAGGAACACGCTGTTGTCCGTATTACTAACCGGATCCTGTGTTTGGATAGAAGATTATTAATATTAATAGAGATACAGCTGTATTTTCAACTTCATTTACTCTCAGATCCAGGCCCAAGGGCACTGCAACGCCAGCTTCTTCGATGTGAGCAGCTGGATCGGGAACCGTTGCCTGCTCGGCCAGACGCTGTTGACGCATCTTCTCGTAGACCGGCTTATAGTCACGCTCGTATTCGGCCACACACTCGAGCAAGTGCGTCAACAGTGTAGAAAAGCCAACTCCGCTCTTGGCCGATACGCCGCAAGTTATTAGATTCTCATAGAATGTGTCAAGCGTGAGGGACATGGTGCGTGTTAGATTATTCACATAGCTCTGCTCCTTTTCGAGGGCATCCTGAAAGGCCTCAAAGTCCGTCATCCACTCCTGCACAAAGCTGCATTCCTTCAGATCAATCTACAACAACGTTTAGTGAGCAAATGATTCTTGCCAGACTTTTGATAGACTTTGATTTACCTTGTTTAGGGCTACGAGGAAGGGCAGCCGCGTCTTGTACAGTATGGAGCAAGCATAGAGCATGTTGGACATGAAGGTGGTTGGGCATGCGGAGCGCACCACATCCATCACATAGACGACAATGGTGGGAAACATGGTGGCCAGACCTTCAGTGATAATGTTGCCCGATGCCGACCAGGTGAACACCTCAATTTGACCGGGCGTATCGATGATGCACCACTTGTGACCCCGTTCGCCGGCGCGACGCACCAGCTCCGCAAACTTGGGCATCTTGGTGGTGAACATGTTGAGGGCGGTGACAATGCCACCGTTCGGTCCCAGTTGATACTGTTTCATCACCTCCTTGTAGTTGACGGTGTCGCGAATATCGATGTGTGCTGCATACGGCACCTCACGACACGCCGGATCCAAATTGACCACATACGGATTGAACTGCGATTGCGCATGCTGGATGAGGCTGCGAGTGAAGGTGGTTTTACCCGATCCCGCCATGCCCAGCACAATGATGCAAACAGGTGATTCGCGTATGCCTTCGCTGAGCGAGAGTGCCTCTAGGTTGATGTCATTAATACTGGGATTGCCATTGCCAACGACGGCAGCGGCGGCGACACTGGTTCCTGGCTTGGCGCTCATGATTTCTCTGCTGTCTGTTGTCCGTCAAAACAATGCACATTCGAGCATGTGAGAGCCGCTGTTTAGCCAGTCACAGTGAAATATAACAACTGAGCAGTAGACTGTAGAGGTGCAGAAACATCGATGTTATCGATGTTTGCCAATCATCGGACCCATCGATGGTTTGTGGGCCACCATCGATGTTTTTTCCCACAAATTTAGGCTTGGTGGCAGCAAACAAATAAATTATAATTAATTAAATATTTAATTCAATGTAAGGTTTCTAGTCGTGGTGCTGGTTAATGTAGATAGATGCAGGATGGACAACTACCTGAAAAGTAAGTTTTTAATCATTGCAGTCCTAGCTGCAAATTTACTTACACACATGCATTTTTGAATTTGGCGCAAAATTAAGTCATGTCGCAACCAATTGGCGCCAAGACCTTGTTTTATTAGGTTATTGATAAAATATTCGGAATAACATATAATGTACTAACATACTTTATTTATTTGTTTAATAGGAGTTTCCAGAAGCTGTGGACAAGCTTTTATTTATAAATACAAATTCACATTTCAATAATACTATCACAGATCTCGAATAAAATCTGTCATATTGTTAAATTCCAGTTGTTTTATTTTTGAAACATCGATGTTTCACTCGATTTTTTTTTTAAACATCGAAAACATCGATTGACGCTCACATCGATGTTTCTGCACCTCTAGGCGGCAGCACTAGAGTCAGAGGTAGCGTTGCCTTGTGAATGGTAAGTCACATTGTCACTAATAGATGACGCGGCAAAATTCAAATGAAAAGCAGAAAACGTAGATGTCTAGAAGTTATTGCAAATTGTTTTGAGTTTTAAAAGCTAAATAATGAGCGGTTACTTTTAATGTATTTATTTCACATGTCTACATTGTTCTTTGGCGTTGTAAATAATTTGAATGTAAAAGTAAATTAATTTAAAATTTCAGGTTTGTTGATAGATGGCGCTGTTAATACAGAATATTCCATATTTATTACATATTTCTTATTATTTATTTGACCAAAAAATAACAATGACAATTTTTCTATATTCAGAATTATGTTAATTGGTATATTAAATAATATTATATCAAGCATTTAACAGGTGTTTTGCCATTCGCGTTTAACGCAGACGCTTTGCCAATCGCTGGCAGCGCTATTCATTCAGTGGGCGCCAAGATGGAAACTCGTCTAGAGATTCGTCTACATGAGCCAAATCCGCTCTTCACGCGCTGGCTGCAACGCTGGCTCCACGACGCCGAGCAGAATGATCGCAAATCGCAGCACAAGCTACGCCAAGCGCTGCAAGCGTTGCGCAGTTACCCGCTGCCGCTCTACAGCGGGCGCGAGTGCGCCGTGCTGCGCGGCTTTGGGCCAACTCTCTGCCAGCAGATCGACGATGAGTTGCAGCAGCTGCGCACACTGGAGAAGCAGACAACGACAAACACAAAGGCTGCTCTGGACAGTTCACAGTACGAGCAGCAGGTGCAACAGGTGGTCAAAGTAGTGCAACGCAGCAGGAAGAAACAACAACAAGAGCAGCAGCAGCAACCGAAGCCCAAAAAGCTGACAAAGAAGGCGCAACAGGAGCTGGCAGCAGCCGAGGAGCGAGAACGTGTGGTCCAAATGCCCGCGGGCAGTTATCGCATTGTGCTGCTCGTGGACATCCAGGAGACGAGTGGCAAGAACAAACGAGTGCTGGATCAAACACGCGGCTACCTGGAATCATTGGGTGTGACGCACGATGTGCGTCGCCTGACCATCGGTGACTTCCTCTGGATAGCCAGCGATGACGCCGGTAATGAGCTGGTGTTGCCGTACATTGTGGAGCGCAAGCGCATGGATGATTTGGCCAGCAGCATACGCGATGGTCGCTTCCACGAGCAGAAGCATCGATTGCAGCAATGCGGCTTGCCACACATCATCTATCTGATCGAGGACTATGGTGACAATGAGCAGCTGGGATTGCCGCTGGAGTCACTGCAGCAGGCGCTGGCCAATGCACGCATTCAATCGAAGAACATTCAAGTGGTCCGCACCGAGAATCATTATCGTTCCATGTGCTACCTGGCTGGCGTCGGTGCTGCACTGCAGCAGCTCTATGTGGATGGCGGCAAGCGGCTGCACAGTCGCAAAAGGGAAGAAGATGCTAGCAGAACGACGTCGCTGGATATGGAAACGAATCTATTGAAGTTTAGGGAACTCTACGAGGATTCGGCCCGCAATGCCCAGCTGACGGTGCGCGAAGTCTTTGTGCAGCAACTGCTTCAGCTGCACTCGCTGTCACTCGATCGTGCGCTGGCCATTGTGGAGTCCTATGCCACACCGCGGCTGCTGCTGGATGCATATGCTGCATGTGGCAGCGAGGCGGAGGCAAGACTCCTCTTGGCGCCACTTGGCTGTGGACCTTTGCAGCGACCGCTGGGCGAGAAGTTGAGTCAGTGCATCCATGACTTTTATATGCAGGAATTCAAATGAATGTTGATGGTTTAGGTTTTAGCAATTGCATTTAGTAGGTATTTAGTTAATTGGACATATCTAAAGTTATATACACATATTTATACATAAAGATTTTCTTGATTTCTTTTTTTTTCGTTTTTTTTTCTTTTGACTAGAGCTTGGATAAGGAATTACGGATAATGGATTTGTTTAGGTTTTTTTTTCGTTTTAAATCATAATCATCATGCGTTTTGTTTAGATATTTCGAAAGTGGCGTATGGCCAAATCGACGGGGAGATCGAAATCGAACTTGGACAACGCATCGATGGACCGCAACGAATCCCGAAATCCTGTGCAGGCCACATAGCTATTGGACGTGTAATAGGTGTCGATCAGCTCATTGCAGCTGAGTATCAGATTCAGCCACTCCACCAGCAGATGTGCGCTACATGGAGAGGAGAGGAGAGGAGACGAGAGAAAGAAAGAGAAAGAAACGGAGAAAAGCATCGATTAGAGTGTGTTACAATATGGGATTGGATTTATAAGGTAAATGTTTATATACTTTTTATTCATTTCTTTTCTGTAATTTAATTAGTATTTAGGTTTGCTCAACAATAATTCAAATTATACTATTTTATTTTTATGAAAGGAAGCGCTAATTGTGAAATCTTAGATTAATGTAATGATAATAATACACGCTACCTATAAGGTAGAAGAGTATTATAGCTTAGTGGCTGTAAGAAATGTATGCAATAAGCAGAAGAAGGCATCTCCGACCCCATATAATATATTTATTCTTGATCAGCGTCAACAGCCGAGGCGATATAGCGATGTCCATCTGTCTGTCTGTCCGTCCGTCCTTATAAACACCTAGATCTCAGAGACTATAAGAGATAGAGCAATCATTTCTTTTTGACAGTATATGTTATGTGTTTGCACGCAGATCAAACGATCAAAAAAAAAAAATTGTGTGAAGTTATTGAAGAAATACTTTTGTATGGGCAAAAACGCCTATTGCAATGGGGTGTGTCTATATATTTGGAGTGCAGTGCTGTCTCAATATATCAAAATATAGTCTTTAGTATATATTTAGTATTTTGTGGTATATTAATCTAGTATATTTTAAAATTAATATCCCACTGTTTTTATTTCATTTTCATTCATTTTTATTTTAAATGGATAACGGGTATCTCACAGTCGACCACATTCGACTGTGCCTTTCCTACTTGCTTTCGCTTTAGATACTGCCACATGCGAGATTTTAGCCATAGAATTACCCATATAAGTATATCTCATTCTAATACTACGTTATTTATAATGTGTATTTTGTATGTGTTTGTTTACTCTACTCACTTGAGGCCCGCACAGATGAGCGCCTTGAAGTGGGCATTGTAGCTGCGCTTGTATGGCCGATGCATGGCCAGGATCATGCCGATGGCACTCAAGAGACTCTGCTTCGCTGTCACCGCATGCGCATCGACGATATCGAGCTGAAAGCTTTGCGACAGCTTCCTTGCTGGTGTATTGTTGTACTCCTCGCCATTCTTCAGATTGTAGTACTCGATGATCAGCTCCCACACATGCATCGAACGTCCGATGCCCAGGAATTGCATATCGGATGATGCCACACCACCTCCTAAGCCACCGCCACCAACACCGCCGCCGCCGCCACCAGCTGCTGTTGTTGCTGATACGCGCTGTGCACCCGGCTGCAGGCAGCGCATGAAGGGAACCATCAGACTGGAGGCCGCCGACTCGGCGGGTATGCGCAGACCATGCTGGATCAGTTGCTGCAGCGTCCGTGCGAAATTCTTGCGCACCACGCTCGTCAGCTCGCGTCCGATGGTGGCTATAGAGTCGCCTCGCATGTGCACAATGCGTCGCCCCAGCCCGGCCTTGTCTTTGTCCCAGTCGTAACGCTCATACGCATCCTCATCCGAATCGGATGAGGCCGCTGCACCAGCGGCTCCAGCGGCATAGGGCGTCAGCTCGTGACCAGCCACAGCCGCTGCGGCGGCGCGTCTGCAACGCGGTGGCACCGTCGTCAACGCTCCGTTTTGTGCATTCAGCGCCAGCGATCCACCGCCTGCTGAATGTTGTTGCTGCTGTTGGCGCAGCGCACGCTTAATGTTCGCCAACTTCTCGCGATCGCAACTCAATGTGGCAGCTAGTGCTGCCACCTCCTGTATGTCCACCTCCAGCTGAGCGCGCAGATCTCTGGCAAGTATAAACAAAGAACGTAAATATTACAATTCATATATAAAATACTATCAAATTTGCATGAGCAGAAGTGTGATATAGTTGAAACCTTTTGTACATTGTTATTGTAACAATTATGCCAAGAATCAGATCAGATCAACATTTTAATACATTTTTCAATTCTATATTATGTATTAATTTAATAAGACAAAGTCTTAACTACAAGCTAATGTTCATAACTTTGTGAAGAATCGGGTGAAATATTAAAGGGATGTCTATATCACTTTAATTCGATTATTTTTTTAACAAAGACAAGAATCAGAGAAATCGAAATTTTTATAAATTCTTTAAATTCTATGTTATGTATTAATTATATGATAAACAAAAAATTTAAAGCATTAACTTTAACTTTAGCTTGCATTAGATAACATGAAAGGATCTATTAGAGTCTAATGTTCACTATGAACAATCACATAACATATTTATTTGTATATGTACTTAATGTTAATGTATTATGCATCAATAATTGGATTATACATAAATTATATATACAAACAAATAAATATATATTGTCTTAACTTTATCTGGAATTGCAAAAGTAAAGGGTCTATTAGAGTCTAATGTTTACTATGAACAATCACATATTTATTTGTATATGTATTTAGTGTAAATGCAACAATGATTGGATTATACATAAATTATATATACAAATATATAAAGCATTATCTTAACTTTATCTGAATTTGCAAAAGTAAAGGGTCTTTTAAAGCCTTATGTTCACTATGAACAATCATATATTTATTCTTAATGCTAATGCTTTATAATTTTGATTACGATCGGATTATACATAACATATAAATCATTAACTAGCTTTAATTTATATTAGACAAATGTAAAGGGTCTATTGCAGTCAAATGTATGTACAATTCTATTTGTATACACACTTAATTATGAGCATTATGAGCACTGTTGCACTTCAACTAAGTACTATGTAATTGCCTTAACTTACCCCCAGTGGTTGCCCTTGTGCGTCTTTTTCAGCGAGTTCTGCTGAAAGTCCGCTTGCCGCTTGGCAAAGTGCGTTGTGGCAAACATCTGCATCAGAAGCGACGCCTTGTCCAGCAATCCATGCGCCTTGCTGTGGAGACTCTCGCGTCGTGGCGCCCCCGCTTCCATTGCAACTGGTTGCGTCTGCAGTTGACTGTGGCCAGCAGTGACTGTGCCTGCTCCCGCTCCCGCTCCCGCTTCCGCTTTCGTTCCCGCTCCCGCTGCCGTTGTTGTCTTGGGCGCCTGGCGAGCTGTCTGCTTCGCTGCATAGCTGTTGTAGGCGCCACTCAGCAGCTTCAGTTTATCGCTGGCGCTGCTCACGCCGCTGCCAGCACCGGATCCAGCGGTGTCGCATTGCAGAAAGGCAATGAAACGTTCGAGATCGGTGATTTGGGTCTTTAGCTGGGCGACCAGTTGCTCCTTCATCTTCAGCGGCCCCACAAACTCACCAATGGCATTGTCCACCTGATGGCGCAGCTGCTCCGTGCTGAGTCCCGGCAACTGATGCTGTTCCACCTGCAGATTGAGCTTGGTGCGCAGCTCATCCAATATGAACTTCTGCTTCTCGAGCAGCACATGCTGCGGCAACACACCCGGTGCACCCGACTCATACGCCAGCTGCTCCAACTCCGTTAGCTGTGATTTCAGCTGCTCAATCAATTGGCCATCGGGTGGAGCAGTCACCTCACCTTCGCCCTGCGCCTCCTTGTTATCAGCACCATCATCATCACCATCATCACGAACGTCATCATCGTTGTTGTCATTGCCAGCCAGTGGCTGCACCGTTTCCGGTATGCCCTGAAAGGCGAAATCCTCGAGATCGCGCAGCAACTGATCGCGTTCATCTGTGGGCGCCTCGACAATCTGACGCACACGCAGCTGGACGTGGGCAAACTGCGAGGTCAGCGCCAGCAGCGAGCTGGTCAACAGCTCTTGCTCATCCTCGATGCTGCGGAGACGCGCCAATTCGCTGGCATTGTCCACGGCCACCGTGGTTGGCTGCTGCTGCTGCAGCTCCTGTTGCTGATGCTGATGCTTCTCCAGCTTGTCGAGGCCGAGCAGCGTTGGCTCCAGGTCGCCACAATCGACGCCCGAGAGCAGCTCCAAGCTGACGCTATTCGCATCATCATAGTTGGCGCCCAATGGCGACCAACGTTCGCTTAACGGTTGCGCCTCGTCTTCGGCATCCGCCTCAATATCCACCTCGACATCGGGATCGGGATCGGGTTCAGTGCCTGAAAATGCTGGACTATCAATGCTGTCTCTATGCTCAATTGTTGTTGTTGTTGTTGTTGTTGCTGTCGTTTGTTGCACTTCGTCGTCGTTGTTGTCACTGCTATTGTTATTGTTGCTGCTGTTGCTGCTGTTGCTGTTGTTGTGGCTGGCTGCCTGCTGACGACCTTCGACCTGTGTGGCATCCATCTCCATATGTTTAGCAATGATGACCTGGCCTGACTTGTCCACAAAATGTTCTCCCTTCACTTTATACACACACGCACACACACACACACATGCACAGTGGCAAGTAGCAAGTAGTTTGCCTCGAGTTGCTCAAGTTGCAAATGCGAAAAATCAATCAGTTGCTTGTTCCGCTTTCTAACAGCTGGCCAATCTCCTTCTCCACATGTGTTGTTGCAGTGGAGTGAGTGACAGAGTGAGTGTGTGTGTGAGTGAGCGAGTGAGTGTGTGTGTGTGTGCGCGCGTGTGTGTGTGTGCCACGAAAACAGTCAATTGACTGAATGACTGACTGACGCACTAACTGACTGACTGACTAACTGACTGGCTGAACAAATTGCAGAGACAACGACGAGCGCACAGTGACAGCTTCTAACACACTAACATGGCCATGCGTTGCGCCTTTATTGCAAGAGCTTTAAAGCTTCGCTCTCTTCTTGTTTAGGGGTTGTTTGTTCACTTGCACTTCATCACGAGCTTTCAGCGTTGGAGTGATTTTTGCTTTAGCAACTTAAGGGTTGCTTTGGCCAATGTAACTTTCAGATTTCAAATGTATGGTAAGCTTAATTGCGTTTCCAAGAAAATACATTTTTGTACACTTTCAATTTGAATTTATTTTCATTTTCTTGATATTTTTGTATTATTTGTTATCATATTTTTTAAAATGAATATATATAAAAATATTCCATATTTATTGATCTATTTTTTTTTTTTATAAATAATTCATAATATTTTTTTTTTGTTATTAAATTTTTTAATTAATGTAAATAAGAGGAAAATATACTAAGCACGCTATGAACAAAGATAAAGGATAATATTTTTACAAAGGTAAGTACGGTAAGTATTTTTTAAATATTAAAGTCCAAATAACTTTATTCTGAAACCAAGATGGACTCGTGTTTAATTTATGGCAACCGTTGGAGTTGATCCTTGTGATCCTACCAATATGTATCCTTTTGAAAATGTGGTAGGATATGACCAAGCTATGATTGATTTTCATTTAACTTAAATGTGTATTAAATGTGCCCCTAAGAGTATGCAATGTAAAATGCATAAAGCTCAATATGGAACATAGTTTTTTTTGCCATAACTCAGCCAAATCCTCAAGGATATGGCAAGGACATACATTTTCGTAATCAGTATCACCAGTACTATCGATTGGCATTCAACGATTTCAAGGATATTACAAAAAAATTAAGCTGAAATTTTTGCAAGTGGTTGGCATAGAAAAATGGCCAAAATTTGTGATAATCCACTGTATCTCGGTCATTTGAAGGACGGTCGTGATGTCCTTTGGCACAAGGATTGCTTTTGTAAAAACAATCTAATTGGTATGCTTCAAAGGACGAAAATCCTTACAGGATCTGAGATAAAGTGACTTTTTTGTATACAAAAAATTGCGTATATCTTGGTCATATCCTGTCTGATCCTGTCGGGTCCTGTGTCAAACGAAAGATCTTAGTTGCTCCTATCATCCTGCCAAAGGACATTCAAATCGTCCTTGTGGTTCTCAAGATATTCTGATATTTGCAAGTTTAACAGTTTCCTCTTGCGCCGCGGGACAAAAAAATTTAAATTTTGGATTCTTAGATGACCTCATGTTTTTATTATGCCAATCTATAAAGTTGAACCCTGCGATCCTATCAATATAAGTCCCTTGAAAATATGTCAAGATTTGGCCGTGATATTGCAAGTTTTCGAAAACGGATCTTTGGCGCACCCTAAAAGTATGCTACAACATGTTTTTTAGGCGGGAATTTCAAAATGAAAAATACCGAATTTGAATTTTTTGGCAATTTTTCTGTCAAATCGTAAAGGATCTTATCAGAATTATCGGTTTGCATTTATGCTTTTATAAAAACATATTGATCCAAGACAAGCAGTAATTATAAAGATTAAATCATCACAAACTCTTTAGTAGCGCCATCTATGGTTCTTTGGCGCAATGAGTATTTAAATTAGTGCTGCCTGAAAGTATGCTACAAACGATTTGAATCCAGCGTGCAAACGCTAACCACTAACCCACTATCCATACATTACATATGTAGATGCGTCGATTCATACAAAAAACCTATCTTTAAAAACATTATTATTGCGACCCCAGCTGTATGCGGACAATTTTTCCCTAAATATTAACCCTTGTGCCAAGCAAAAATGTCAGATTGCAATTATATTGTATGTATATATATTTTTCCTAATATTTGTTCAAGCAATTTTAAATCAAAAAAAATATTTATATACAGGCATGCTCCGGTATTCACTTTTCGTTTTCGTTTTGGGACCAAAACCGAGATTTTCGTTTTTAGGTGCTCCGGTTTTCACAAGTTTTTGGTCATCGTTTTTTTACTGGCGACATCTCGATTTTAATAACCACATCCCGAAAGTATGCTACGACAATTTACAAGTTTCTCAGTTGCGATACCCAAGCTTTAAATTGGTGCAGCCTGAAAGTATGCTACAAAAATATTATTTGCATTTCTTGTTTTATGGTAAATTCGAAAAATTATCCTTATTCAGTTATATCCTTACACATTCCAACAGGACATGTTGCATTCGATTCGTTGCAACGAAATTTATCGATTAACATCGAAAAAACATGGTGTCCTCTAAGAATCCAAAACTTAAAATTTTTTGCTCTCCGGACTAAGAAAAACATGCAAAAATCATGAGTTGCAGGATAACTCAAGAGCCACAGGAACGATTTGAATGACCTTTGACACGATGATAGCTCTTTCAAAATAAGTTCGTTTGACACAGGTCCTGCAAGGATCAGACAGGATATGACCGAGATATACGCAATTTTCTGCATACAAAAAAGTCCTTCTGTCTCGAATCCTGTAAGGATTTTCGTCCTTTAAAAAAATGTCAATCAATTTATATTTATTGGAGTTATATTAGTGCCAAAGGACAACCTGATCGTCCTTTAAATGGCCGAAATACATCGGAACTTTGAGAATTTTACATATTTTTGTCATTTTTTTATACCTTTCCCTTGAAAAATTTTTCGGTGTTATTTTTGGAAGGATATTAAAAATCCTTGAATGCAAATCGATAGTACTAGTTACTCTGACTACGAAAAGGTATGTCCTGTCGAGATTCTTAAGGATTTGCCAGAGAAATGGCAAAATAATTATTTTCAAATTTAAACTTTGAGGGTGATCTGAAAGGTCCTTTTTCGAAAATAAGCTATATCTCGGATATTTCCTGTCGGATTTTCAAAGGTCATATAGAGCTAGGATCAACACTTGTAATTTTTTAGTCTCGACTTTTGGAAGGATACTAAAAATCATTGAATGCAAATAGATAGTACTATGCTAGTAATTGTGATATGTCCTTGTCAGATCCTTAAAGATTTTGTCAAGATAAGCCTATGAAATAATAATTTTCTTTTTTCGAAAATAAGCTTTATCTAGGCTACATATGAAAATAAAAATAATGATTATATAGTTAGAGCCAACATTTTTCAATGAAACTGCTTTAATTCTTGAAGGCACATTTTTAGGACAGATCGTGATTTAAATTATACAAAGGTCCATAATGGACGAACCTTAAATTAAATTTAATAAACTGCATTTTACAGAGGTTTCCATCCGATCTGCGATGTAATTGGGTAAGCAAGTGCAAGCGCAATTGGATGAAGCTTTCTAACATTACGTTACACAATTTGCATTGCAGCATTGGCATATTTCTTGGACTGCAAAATAATTGAACATGTTTATTATTTTTAAGGTAAATACTCAAGGCGTATAAATACTTACAAGTTGCGCCACTCGTAAAGTTGTTTGCAATTCATTTGTAAGGCCAACAAGTTACTCGTTTTCTCGATTTCGAGTTCGCAATAGCAATGTATAGGCAATATGGCTCGCTTGGCAAACGGTTCGGAGTCAGGTTCCCAATCAGACATGTTCTCCCAAACATAATCAGAATTTGACAGGTTACGTTCAATAAAACTCCGATCTTTGTTCAGAAGCCTACAAAATAAAGAAATTAAGAAGAATCGCAACAATTGATAGTTATTTATAAAGACCGTTTAAGCAAAGATTGCAATTGATTAAAAATAGTAGCACGACCCTCATCTGTAGCGGTGGGCAGTTGATTAGGGTCGCTATGGAAGAACATACTGTCGATATTGTAACGCATTTGATTGATCTAAAATATAAGTTTCCAAATTTTAAAATAAAATCAATTGTATTGCAAAATAATACTTACAATACGAATATCGTCCTCAAGAACTGCGACATCCAAATTAACGACCATGTCGTGCTCTTCAAAATGAGATTGCATAGTTTTTGGATTAAAGCCAAGTCCAGCTAAAATAGACACATATTTTGTTCGTTCCTTATTGCATTTGATTTGCATGGTGGGACAAAAGAGCATAGTCATCAAAGCAGAAAAGCCGTGAATATTTGGCATAAGAGTAGTGCCTCGAGCAGTCAACTTATCACCATCGGTTTCACTGACAGACGCTGCCACCACCATTTGATCATGGCGATCTTGTGGGTCGGAATCTAGAAGAACACCATTAACTGATTCTCGCTCAATAACCACAGTCTTAAATATGCCGACGCGTAGCATTGAACACATAGATGTTTCAAGTGGACTGAATGGCCCTTTAAGCATTATAGTTTGATTGCATTTATCCAGAGGCGGTGGCTTCAAGTTTTGGTCAGTTGGGTTCTGAGCCGAACGTAAATAATCCTCGTTGATGTGATGTTTGTCCTTATGGCTAACATTGCACGCAACCTCTTGCTTGCGTATGCGAAAGTCATGATCCTTACGCGACATATAATCTTCATCTGCTCGACGAGCCAATTGTCGTTCCACAAGTTTGTCATTGAGTAGTCCATCACGCATATGCAGTAATACAGCAGCAACGTTGTTGACCAATGAGTATATCTCCAATTCAACAGTTCCGCACTTTGATACTGTAGTCAACATTTCGACTGCCTCATTATCCCAACGGTTATAGTTGCTAACAAATGACGATGGCTGTATCAAAGCCAGCCGGCATTCAAGCATACGCGGTGGCAGTTGATCTAATTTATATTTCAGCTCATCTGGCATCAATCGCAGCTGATCTATAGCCAATAATGCTATATTACCGTAATCAATGAAGCGCACACTAAACTTTGGATTCCCATTGGCTTGAGTTTCGACCCTCATGACAGTTGCGCGCTGAAAGTGTTGCTTTTGCATTGCTAGAAGCTCCAGGCCCGTTGTAATAATGCTTGGATTCTGGACATGACAGCTAAGGTGTTGTGGTGAATTAATTAGTTCAGTCATGCTGTCGATGCAATCCAATAGTTCATTTGGTTGAAAGTAAAACTTGCTACAATTTACAACCTACAAAAACAAAAATGATTCGTATTTATTAGTAAAAAACTGTGTCGTTCATATATATATACCGGATTTTGCACTTACATGCGATATTTTGCCTGCCACAATCTTATCAAAGACAGATGGTAGAGGAAGTAGCTCAACATTCCATTTCTTGCATGGTGGCACCCAGGTGCTGTCACTAACAACTCCAATCCCGTGTTGTTCAACATACTTAAGAGCACTGGTTTTTCTGAAAAAAAAAAAATCACAAAAAATTGCATGATTAAAGAATCGAAACCTTAGAAATATAGCTAACATGAAAAATGGACATTTAGAAAATATCAATTAAAGCGAATTGTACTGTTATCTTACTCTATAACGTGAAGAGGGCGATATGCATTATTTAGACGCATTTTAACTGCCTTGTAAACCTCGATTGCGACGCGACCCGGCACATGAATGGGATCCATGTTATTATATTCATCGTCATCCTCTTTGAATGTTACAAATATCTTTTCAGACCCATGCGAAAATGTAACGTCCATTTTCTTGGCCGGAATATTTGCCTCTAAAAATAATTCCTTAATCCGTCGAGTATATAATTCGCCCATATACCTTGGTGTAAATTTAGTAAAGTAGACAGTGCGACAAGGATCGTTGCCATTAATAGCTCGGTATATGTTGTCCTCGTAGTTCTCGTTTGCTTTATAGGCGCGCATGAAATAATTGGGATAAAATGCGCCGGCAATGATTACTTTCAAAACTATGGATTTTTGACAATCATTCCAAGACTTGCAAGCATTAGATGGCATGTTTTGTAGATACATAGAAGTACAGCGTTGCTGCAGGTCTTGTACCAACAAATGCATCTCTCGAAGAGAACTCAAACAAACACAAAACTGCCGAGCCCATTGATGTTCCGAATCCTTTTGCATTCTGTCCTGACATATGTTCAGATACATCTAAAAAGATCCCAAAATTCATAAATTTTACGGTCAAATACTTTGCGAGTATATTAGGAGACTTTACTAACTTTGTACACGTGATATACAGCAATCATGTCCGACCCAGAACCATCGGAGAAAGCGTAGCGCTTCCAAAAAGCTTCATTTGGCCCTCGTGTTTCAGTGAGAAACAATCCACGAACAGACATTCCAGCAGCTATAGCATAAATTCAGACAAGACCTTCTGTCTCAAATCTTCAATAAAATGTCGTGACCTTTCGTGACTTACCCATGATAATAGCCTCGTCGAGGCAATTAAATACGTATCCAAGTATAATAAGGCGGCTCAAACGCACATCTAGTGGGAGACGTGTCATAATGCGACCCCAATGGGTGATATCGCCGTCGAGATCCTCGTAAACTCCATCAACCTTAGTAAAAAGGGCTCCAACCTCCTTCAGCAAGAGGACCGTGTTGTGTATGTTGAGTAGATTTGGTGGAGACATCGCTAGGGACAGAATTTCAGTTGGACTACCCATGTCAAGTTCCTTGGCTTTTAGTATCGACTTCTCAAGAGGCGATCGAAGCATCTCGGGGACTCCAAACTCTTTCATTTCATTTACATAAAAGTCCTTTGTGACCATACGATAAACACGACCACTTCGTAGACGTCCAACACGTCCAGCTCGTTGACGGCAATTCACTTTGGAGGCCCACTCCAAGCGAAGGCTTCTAAAATTCGTTGCAGAATTGGTATGTAGCACTTTGGTAAGGCAAAAGTCAATGACATAGGATACATCTGGCACGGTTATAGAGCTCTCCGAAATATTTGTAGTCAGTATCACCTTGCGATGGCCAACGGGAGGTGGTTGAAAGACTTCTGCTTGAGACTCAAGCGACAAGAACGAATGGCATCGCACAATTGTAATTTCAACACTAGGACTGTGAATGTGAAATCAATCAGTTACCGGATAATAAAATACTAAAGTTAATTTGTTTACTTTTCTCCCATTTTTTGTTTAATATGCTCGGCCATAGTATCAATCTCATGGATGCCTGGCAAAAAAATTAGCACTGCTCCTGTGCGCTTCGACTCCTCATAGGTTTGTCGGGATGTCCCAACCGCCTTGCGTTCCATGTTGTCAATCGCCAAAAGTGTTTCAATGGCATCGCCATAGCGATCTGGTGATATACCTGGTTTCCGCTGTTGGGGCTCATCCTCACAATGTGTAATATTCTTTAACTCATTTCTATAGAATACACCTAGCGGATATTTGCGGCAGTGACTAGCAGTAATCACGGGTGGTGTCCATGAAGTGCTAGCAAAATACTTGCAGAACTCGTTAGCATCAATAGTGGCAGACATCAGGATGACTTTGACATGACGTGAACTCAGTGCCAGCAGTCGGCGTACAACAATCAACAAAAAGTCCATGTCCTCATCCCGCTCATGTACCTCATCCAAGATAATGTGAGTGTAGTGTGTGAATGCCTTTTGATTAATGAGATTATTCAACAATACACCTGTGGTACAATACAATAAGCGAGTGTCCTCCATATTGGCGAGACGGTGTAGGCCAACTTGATATCCACACACAGTTCCTGGTTCCCATTGCCGTTCCTGGCAAACACGATTGGCAATCGATTTGGCAGCGATTCGTCGTGGCTGTGTTACAACAATTTTACAGAATTCGCGCCTCTTGAAAGCTTCATCCAATATGTACTGCGGCACCTGTTGGAAAAAAAAAAAACAAATAAAACTCCCGACACCTATTATCATGAAATTAATGTCAGTTGTTGCAACGTCTTGGACGGACTGACGATACCAATGACAAGTTGAAGCTGTTCTCGTCATTCTGTAAAGAAATACAATCAAAACACATGTAGTCCGCGCAGACCAACCACATCGAGGTGATGGAGATAACATTGGCGGTGTTGCATATTGCAGAAGATACGTTGCCTGCTGATGGCGAGCTAATGGTGAAGGAAGCTCAACGAATTGCAAGCATATAATTTATGCCATTCATCTCAAACTTGGAACCCGCTTGTCTGTTTTGTCAAGAAACTATATCACGCACCTTTTGAGCAGCACAACTCCTAGAGGGGCTTTAACTTTTGAATTGCCAAAAGTTAAAGCTCCTTTGGGAGAGAATGCATTTCTTGGTGCTTGTGAAGTTTTGGCAAACCCTAAAGACAGCAAAAGCAATGGACCCCAATAACGATTTATAAGCAACTCTGCCGACTTGAGGAATCCTACGACACGCAGATGATACGGCGTACCCACTTAATTTGCGCCCACAAAAATCTTTACTGAAATTCAGAATATTTTCGTTAAATCAGAGGTCTGCTGACAATATTTAATCAATAAGATGTAAATTGAAAAGCATACCTGTGTAGTTTTACCACAGCCCGTCTCTCCTTTTAATATAACCACCGGATTATCATTAATGGCGGCCATAATTTCTCCATAATGTGCATAGATAGACAAATTCTTGTCCCGATTTAAATCGAAGTGATATTTCTCATAGTAAGCTTCATCAGAGCGCACGCGCGGCTGCTCTTCCATTTCGCCGCCATCGTCGTTACTATCCATTGTTAAGTTGTTCATTGAGAAGTTGTTCTTGTCACCATCAAACTGTAAAGTCAGCATACATATATATACATGTACATATATTCTTGAAAAATGTCTCAAATTCCCACACATTGTGTATAACCTAGTTTTCTTACTTTCATCATGAGTTCATTTTCTTTCTCGACAATTCCATTCACATCATCCGTGCCAACCATTTCGCGTTTGATCGCATTGGAGTCCTTAGACTCCATGGCTACAATTTTGGGATCGCCAGTTATGCATCCTTGTGAAGCGGTTCCTCGCTTGAATTTCTTCGAAAAATCCAAATCTGAGTCCATGTTGAAAATAAGTTGCAGCGTTCACTTGAAATAAATTGACATTAACTAATCCACCCGGAAACTAGTATGAAACAGAGCGGGTAAACGGTAAATGAAAAAAGCACCTCTACATATCGACATATTCATTAGTTTGACTGCGTTTTCCAACACAGAATATTTATTTTATCGATATTTACTTGTATCGGATAACTTCCCTCAAAAGTTTTAATATTTGATTTCATCCGCAATGAACTGCCAATAAGAGCTATTTGTGAAACATAGAATTTTTTTTTTTTTTAAGTTAATTGGAAAAACAACAAATATTTTTATACCCACTCTCAAATAACTCTTATTTATGTTTTTTGAAATAATTTAAAATTTTATGTAATATAATATAATTAATTTGTGGAATACATACTTAATGCTGTTAATTATTAATAAGATAACAAATCAATTAATTAACAAATCAATAATTTAATTTGTTTTCTGATTAATAATTAGAAGCATTAAGTACGAATTCCATGAATTAATTATTATTATTGTCACGATGATATGTGCGTCATGATAGTTCCGCAACTTTAGCGTCACATATCGATAAAAAAAATATCGGCTAAAAAAACTTTTTATTTTCGTCTTTTTACTTCATATTTAATCTTAAATTAAAAAAGTTTAAATACAAATCAATTGAATTTGGCATGGCAACGCTTAACATCTGCGAAGCTAGTACAGAGTTAGCGTCGAATTTTTGTTTTGCAGATTTTTCAACATTTTGACTATGTACATAATTGCTCAATACTTTAAAAAATACATAATTTACATAGGTTCCATTCCCCAAAAATACTACATAGCAAATTATCATAGTTTCCGAGGAAATTAAAAAAAAAACATCTACATTTTTCGAATATACGCTCTCCTAGACTTTGTCAGAGAAGGCGAATTGCTATAATATAAACATAAAAAATTCGAATGCTTTGCAATTTGTTTTATTTAAATCGTCTAAGCCGTTTTCGATAAAATTAAATTGTAGTGATTATTGCTAAACTAATATTGCCATGGTGGCAGCACGTGTAACGGACGAAAGTTGGGTCACGCTTTATGAACTTGGTGGCAACTCCGAACAGCTTATTTAAACAGCTGATTTCTCAAAAGTGGCGCCATCTAGAATGCGATCAAAACTTTGATGATATATTAACTTTAAAAAAATGTATTAATGCCAAGAAAAGTGGTCGGCTGGACAATAGTGCTATGTATTGTATGCACGGTTGCCATACCAAAAAAATGTTTGGTACCAAAATTTTTAAAAAATTTAGCAATTTTAGCAAAAATGTACCACAAATTTTTTCACGAAAGATTTTTTGTATTTCACAAATTGTGATTCACATTATCAGGCATGCTCCGGTTTTCACTTTCGGTTTTTTTTTTGAAACGTTCCGATAGCAAAACGATGACCAAAAACGTGTGAAAACCGGAGCACCTAAAAACGAAAATCTCGGTTTTGGTCCCAAAACGAAAACGAAAACCAAAAGTGAAAACCCGAGCATGCCTGTATATAACTGTTTACGTAGTGATATTGCTTAGATTGGCGCATACGTATTTTCTCCATTGACACAATACGTCGCAAATCGACTGTATGCGATATTTTCCAGTGTTAGTCATGGTTCAATTTCTAACTGATACAAAATTTGTGTCTGGTGGAACAGAGCCATTTGTTAAAAAAATGTGTGTGAACATAAAATTTTATAAAAAATTTAAATTCTAGACCAGATATAGTGAAAATGTACCAAAATGAAAAAAGTGATCCAATGCACCAACGCATAAAAAATGTACCAGTTTTGGTACATTTGTACCACAAATATGGAACCGTGATTGTATGGTTAGTGGTGAAAGACTTTGCAAAGGCTACTGCAACATTTTGTAATTTTTGTAGCATACTTTTAGGAGCGAAAGTTGCCGCCATCAATTAAGCAAGTGACTTTCTGTATTTCTGCCTTCTCTTCACTTCTGTTCGCCTGGTATTTCACAAGCTGCATTGAGACTTTTCGGGCGTTCGTCTGCCATTCATCGGGAAGTCTTCTCGATACATTTTTCTCATTCACGGCCTTATGCTGTAATTGTAATAATTGCAATAATAAAAGAAGATAGCAATTTTTTTTAATTTTAGATTTATTAATTTTTCATTTCATTTGTTTCACGTATTGGTTTTTTCTTTGTTTTTTATTTTTATCTTTTATATCTGCATATATACTCTTCTCATATCTGTGGTATGCCAATTACTTGGTTTACAATATGCCTTAAGGATTTATGTATCTCTGCGAACTACGAGTAGTTACCATATTTGTCAGCGTTTCTTCCCTTCGCTTCTTGCTTGAAATTTTACTTTTCATTACGTTACTTTTTGTGTTTAGTGCTTCTCTCCTCGCTCGTCTATCGTTTCTAGAGTTTTTGCATCATGAGTTACTTTTGTTTTCAGTTTTCGGTTTTTTGTTTTTTGTTTTTATGGATTTTACGAGTTCATTTCATTAATGTTAATGCTAATTTCACACACACATATGTATATATATATATATATATGGGTATTTTTCAATGGAGTGGGGGTTTTTGAGGAGGGGGGGGAAAGGGGAACTTTCAAGAGACAGAGACCGACAAAAAAAACCTATAAATTTCTAGAATGCAATTGGGTATTACATTTATTTATAAATATATTTTGTTCATCTTATGAGTACGCCCTAATACGCCTGATCAAATTCAGTGGTAAGTTTTTCTGTTTAATCTCATTTATGGTTTCATTTTCTTTTTCTTTTTAATTTTTTTTGGTTTTAGTTTTTACACTTAAACTCTTTTCGCTATTCGCTTTTTTTTTGTTTTAGTTTTTGTTTTTTTACTTGGCATTTTAACGGCTCAATTCGTTTAACTCATTTTCATCTTCGGTTGCCACACAGATCAATTGCATCATAGATTTTCTATTCTCATTCGTTTTGTCATCTCGTGTTTCGTGTATTGTGTGGGATCTCTAGATTTTCAAGTCTCTATGTATTGTGTGTCTGTGTGTGTGTGTGTGTCACTGTCTGTGTGTGCGTGTGTGTGTGTGTTCGTGTAAGCGTCTGTCTGTCTGCTGTTTGTTTTTGTATATAATTGTATAAATTTCCAAAAAAAAAATGTCTAACTGCATCCATGTAACGCCAGCGTTACAAATTTTTTTCTTTAAATATATATATTATATAATATACATATCTCATATCTCTGCTCGTTTTTTGTAGCTCAAACTGTCTCTGAACTATTTTCCACGTATTTATTTTTTTTGTTCAAGCGTTATTTTCCTTAACAACCGTCGCCTGCGCACATTTGTGTTTTATTTTTTTTTTGGTTTTCTTCTCATTTTTTTTTTTTTGGTATTTAATAATCTTTTTCTTGAGTTTTGTTTTCAATTTTTTGGTGTTTTACATTTCATTTAAGTACAAAACTTGCCTTGTGACCTTTACCTTTAGCTTTACCTTTAGTTTTCATTTTACCATCTTGTCAGTTATGCCTTCATTCTGTGTGTCTGTGTGTGTGTGTGTGTCTTTCGCATTATAATCGCGTACATCTATTCGCATTTTGCATTTTGCATTTATCTAGCTTTGTATATGTATATGTTAAGTTATGTATGTATTTACCATTTACAACTACCAGCACAACAATGAAACTGAATCTCTATAACACTGCCTGTTGAGTCTGATAATTTCTCCGACTCGCGTAATACTCTCAAAAATTTGGCCAACCAATGTTGCCCTATATAATATATATATATATATATATGTATATATATATATCATTTTTAATGGGACGTAGTTTACTAGCAAAAAAAAAAATGTAGTTTTCTTTTTGTATATAATTCTATGCATATGTATGTATATGTAAGACCTCATATATATATATATAGATATATACACTGATATATATACTGCCCGTCCGATGTTTAGGGAAATTGGCTAATACCTTAACTAAGTTTTACTTCTTGTTTTTGTTTTTGTTTTTGTTTACAGTATGAGAACTACAAAACGATGCTGCAATCTCAGTCAAAACTGGGCAATTACTGGGACACAGCCATCGAAATTGAGATAGATTGATGAATAGAGCGAGATGGACTAAGTGTTCCGAGTGTGAGTGAGTGGGAGTGGGACAGAGTGAGAGTGAGAGTGTGAGAGAAAGGTATAGAACGATTGAAATGCGGTAGTTCGAACATTTTCACAAAGAGTTGCTCTTTGGTTATTTCGTTATATATAGTATATATATATATGTATATATATAGTTTTCATTTTCTTTTTTTATGTTTTGTAATTGATATATTTAATTTAAAATGTATATATGTAAATTGCTTCTGGTTTACCAATGCGAGAATTGATTTTGTTTCTTTTGTTTTTAGTTTTTAGTTTTTTGTTTCTTGTTTTTCTTGGTTTGGTTTTTTGAGGATTTAAGTACTCATATTTAAATTCATCAATTACAGTGAGACACACACAATACACGTACAACATATGGTTAGATACATACATATAAGTAAGTAACTGTAACACATACATAGTTTTATTTATAAATAGTAATATTATATATCTTTCTTTCTTCGCTTCGCTTCTCTTTTCTTTTCTTTACTTTTCTTGTTAATAATACATTATGTAAATGTCTTATTACTGTCGTATTTGTTCATCATATGTTGAGAATAGTTAGCTCCCTGTCTATCTGTCTGTCTGTGTAACTGTGTGTCTGATTTTATGAAATGCTCTTCTTTAGTTGTTGTTGTTGTTGTTGTTGTACGACACAAGCTTAGTGCTTTGACGCAGAGTGTTAGTAATCAATTACAATACATTACTTAAGCTTACATTGTGTATGTAGACATACATCATATTTGGGATTTGTTGCTTTGCTTTCATTTTTTTGTTTTTGTTTTTATCATGTTTGTTGGTTTTTATTGTATACATGTATAACTAGGCTGCATTTTTATTTCGAGAATTCGTAGAGAAAAAAGTCATTTGGTTTTTTGTTTTTGTTTTTTTTTGTTTTTTTTTTTTGTTTCATTTATTTGTAATTTCATTTCACTCAATTGTTAAAGTAGCTTTCAGTTTTGCCATGGACTGCGCCCAGCTTTCAACTATTGTATGTACTCGCATACATAATATATAGACATATATATATCTAAATATACATACATATACATGCATACATATATATCTAAATATACCTATACATATATACGCATATATACATATAAATATATATATATATATATTAATTTATTTTTAGATATTTTGTTTTTTTTTTTGTTTGCTTTCTTTTTGCTTTCCATTCAATGCATTAATTTCAAAAGTAAATCTGAAGCGCACATTTACAATGCTGCTTAAATTGCTATAATTTATCATTTATCATTTTCATTATTTCCATTTGATGCATTTTTATTATTTCCTTCTTTCAGTTACAACAACTTGCTCAACTCGCTTTTGTTTTTTGTTTGTTTTGTTTTTCTCATATACAATATATAATGAATTTTTGTTTTTGTTTTTATGTATATTATCATTTGTTTTAAGTGCATAATAATTTTATTTTAATGATATTTTTAGACCATCAAGGTTCATTTTCATTTGCATTTCAATTTTATATATATATATAAGTATGTATATAATTATATCGAATAAAAAATCGAAAAAAAAACAAATGTGATCTAGTCGAGGTTGCTCGACTAGCAGATACCCGGTGCACAATCGGTTCTACTCGGTTACCCTTCAGTATGGACATTTATTTATGCTTGAATCAGTTAAGAGTCAAAGATAGAGATTGACGGACAACGGAGACATCAATAGTAATACGATTAAAAGGGTTCAATGCTTATCTCTATGTACAATTGTTGATGTGCACAGGATATAAAACACAATTTCACGGATCCTGCCCGCTTAAACACAAAATAAAATATATTCATATATATAAATATACATATATATAGCATACAATGTGTGTGTGTGTGTGTGTGTGTGTGTTTGTGTGTTTATGTAAAGTTAGAAAAAAAAAGAATTAATAAATTAATAACAATAAACATAATAAATTATGCGCTTTTTATTTGGCCTGCCACTTGCATCGATCACGCACCAGCGTGAGAATATGTGACTCGTTAATATAGTTATATGTGGTATATATAGTTTCTATATACACATATTTTGTAAGTATGTATCTAGGTGTATGCCTAAGTGTTTATGTGTGTGTGTGTATGTTTGTGTTTGTGTTTTTTTTTAATGGTACAGAGCCAATGACTTTTATTTTGTTTAATTTAGATTAGTTTAATTTTTGGTTTTCGCTTTTGAAATCAGTTAAAGTTGAATTTGCTTTTGCTTTCGCTAGTGCTTGTGCTTGAAATGTCTGAATAAGCAAATCAATCAAACAGTCAATCAATTAATCAATCAATCAATCAGAATCAATCCAAATGTAAAACAACGTTTTGGCATACTTTTCTCAGTTAGTTTCTCTACTACTAAAAATTATATTTTGCGAAGACAGCGTTTTACTTGGAAGCAACAAAAATTGTAATAATCTGACGTTACGTTCATTCTCTTTCTTTTCTTTTATTTTAATATTTTCTTCTTTTCTTTTTTTTTTTTTTACTAATTATGCAGTAGTTTCTTTTGTTAAGTTTCAAGCAAATCAAACGTGTGTTTTTTTGTGTCATTTTTTTTTGTTTTTGGCTTTGTTTTTCCTGTTTTTTTTTTCTTGTTTGTTTGTTTCGTTTATCTTTTAAGTGTTTTCATTTTTAGTTGCAAGCAATTCGCTGCTTTGCTTGTTTTAAATTCGAGTCCAACATTTAAATTATTTACAAATAATTAAAAAAAAAACAACATATTATATTTATATGTATAAGTATGTGTGTGTGTTTGGTTACATATGTATGTTTTTGTTTATGTTTATGTTTTTATGCATATAGTTAGTATAGTTACAACTATCGATTTTGATGCAGACTGCTTGATTTCTTTTATGTTTTCTTTAGAATTTTACCTTCAATTTTTTTTTGTTTTTTTGTTCAATATAGTTGAATTCACTGGATTTGTCTGCAGGGTGGTATTCGTTTTTTTTGTTTTTTTGTTGTTTGGTTTTTGGGGTTCTGAAGGAAGTGGCTTACATGTATGTATATAGATCTAATTGCAGTTAGTGCTTGTTTTTTGTTTTGCTTTGTCGTTTTTTTGTTTGTTTGTTTGTTTTTCAATAAATAAAATTTCAAATTTAAACAACAAATAACGCAATCGTCAACAGTATAATAAGAGCTTTTGCTTTTTAAACTAATACGTAATTAATGAATAATTTAAATATAAATTTAAGCATGCAAAACAATTTGTTTATGGTTTTTTTTTCTTTTTGTTTTTTTGGTTTTCTTTTGTTTGTTTAAAACTTGAAGCGTTGCGCATTTAAGAATTAGCTTAAAAAAAACTCAATAATCATTATTTTTATGTAGTTGATAGTTGTTGTTGTTGTTGTTGATATAGTTGCCTTCTTGGCTTTGGGTTTTGTCAATACAATAAAAAAAAAAAAAAACAAAAAACAACAAGTGGTTGCCTTAAACTTAACAAAATTATTGATTATTGTTGTTTGTTTCAATTAAAAAGTAAATTTCGTTTTGTTGCTTAACAGTTAATTAAAAAAAAAAAAAAACAAAGTAATAATTATTAAAATCAATTTTAACATGCAACAAAAATCGTCTATGCTTGTTGTTCTTATTGGGGTTTTTCTGTTTGTTTTTGTTTCGTTTTTTTGCTTTTTGCAGTACGTTTTATGTTGTCTTGTCTTGGATTCGGGCTTTAAGATTAACAATGTTTGTTTTTTGTTTTTTTCTTTTCTGTTCTTTTCTTCTTTAATGTTAATGTTAATGTTTATGGTTTAAACGCCGTGCTCAGCCGTTTCATATTTGTTTTTGTGTTTTAGTTTTCTGTGTAATCCACATCAATCTCATTTTTCATCAAGTAAATTTCTAATTTCTTATGTTTTTGCTTTTGTTTCTCATCTTTTCCTTCGTTTCATTCACTATAAGTTAAACGGTACGTTTGCTATTGCTGTTTTTTGGTTTTTTTTTACGCTTTAAACATTTGTTTAATTCTTTATTTTTATATGTATATATATATATGTTTTTTTGTTTTTGTTTTTTTTTTTTGGTTTTTTATATTTTTATATATTTTTTTTTGGGTTTTTTCATTCATTTTAAATAAATTTGTTTGTTTTTTTGTTGTTGTCTCTCTTTTTACGTTTAAACGGTTTTTGTTGTGGTTGTTTCTAAGTTATGTTTGCTTTCTTGTTGTTGTTTTGTTTGTTTTCGGTTTTTGTGGTTGATTAAAATTGTAGTCACTAACGAATCAGGAAAAAGCTGTGCGCTTTCTCCGTTAATTTCCGATAAATTCCCACGACTCTCCGTCACATTCCACCGTGTGGCGCTTGATTTTGACTCCCTGACGGCTTGCCACCGCCGGCAACGCCAGTTGCTGTGGTGCCAGTGGTGCTGCTGGAGCCGGCATCTCCCCGGCTCTCGCTCTCGTCGCACTCCTCCTCCAGCTCGGCCAGATTCTCCTGATCGGACTCCTCCAGTGTTACCTGCAGTTTCAAATTGTTTAGTAAGTGATGAAGAACCAAAAATAAAGAGAGCAAGAGAGTGAAAGGCAACTCGATTTTTGATACCTGGAATCGTATCTTCTCATCCTGCGGTATTTCATCGGCTGTCGATGGCGGTGGCGATGGCGGTATCGTGCTCTGATAGTAGTCTCTGTTCTCTTCAAGCGTATCGAGTATATCTTGGGCATCGGGATGCACCAGATCGGCCCATGTCTCCCACAACGGATGCACAATGTAATCGATGAAGCCCACTTGTGACTTCTCAATAGTCGCATTATGGCGATCGCACATCGCACTAATGTCCATGCCCGATTCGCGCTCCTTGTCGCCCTGTAGAAAGAACTCCTCCATCAGCAGTGCCACCCAGCGCCTATACAGCGGCAATGGCTTGGTGGGATTGCTCAGATCAGCGCAGTGCACCAGATTCTCAAGCACCTATAAGAGAGAGAAAGAGAGAGAGAGAGAGAGAGAGAGAGAGAGAGAGAGAGAGAGAGAGAGAGAGAGAGAGAGAGAGAGAGAGAGAGAAGTGTTAAAGAAATTATTAGAATAACTTGCAAGAAATCTACAGTCGAGTAGACCTATTATCCATTTTCAATAAAAACAAAACATTGCGATATTGCTATTAAAATATACCAAATTAATTGACTGAAAAATACTAATAATATACCAAAGGCTATATTTGGTATATCGATACATGATAGTTGTTTTTGTTCATTTAAGTGCCTTCTTGACTTTAAGTTTTGTCGGTACAATAAAAGCAATAAATACCAATAAAAATACAGAATTATACCGAAAGCTATATATGTTAAATAGTTAGTGTACTACATTCAAAATATACCAGTTTTGCAATGCAATATTTTTCTTAAAATATACCATATTAATATACAGAAAAAATATATATTTGGTATATTATTGGTATATATTTGGTATATTAATTCAAAATATACCATCTACGCAATGCAGTACCAAATTAATATATCGAA
Source organism: Drosophila kohkoa (assembly GCA_019972355.1). Classification (NCBI taxonomy): domain Eukaryota; kingdom Metazoa; phylum Arthropoda; class Insecta; order Diptera; family Drosophilidae; genus Drosophila; species Drosophila kohkoa. The sequence continues at coordinate 972,880 of BJEL01000055.1, read as the reverse complement.
AAATACTGAATACTGAATACAGCGTATATCCATTAAAAATCAACCAGCTGAGCGATGTGGTATTCTTAAAATATACCAAATTAATATACACAAATATACCGTATGCTATATTTGGTATACCGATATAGTAATACATTCAAAGTGTAAACGCTAAGCAATGCGGTATTATGCTTAAAGTATACCAAATGAATATACCCAAAAATATACCGAACGCTATATTTGGTATATTGATATAGTGCTACATTCGAAATATTCTATAGCTCTGTCTGTTATAAGTCTCTGCGGATAGACATTCTGTCGGACATATTTCTTGAATGTAGGTACTGATAAGGAGACGATTCTCTCTGTCTGTTACATACATTTGCTGTAGACAGAAAGCTATAATACTTTTCCGCACTATTGGTAGACGGTCTAAAAATCGAAATTCACTTACCTGCATGCGATCTTGATAATTGTCTAGCAACAGCACCCCGGAGCCAGCGACCTTTTTGGTCTCCACCATGGTCTTCAGATCGGCCAGCAGGCTCATGTGCTTGGACATGTCAGTGGAGAGCACAATATCAATAACCATTTTCCTCAAAGTTTGGCGTTGTTTCCTGCAAATAGCAAATATTGAAAACTAGAGTTCGAAATTCGAAATTGCGATGAATATTGCGACTTACTTTTGCATATTACAGAATATATCACATCCTTGATTTTGCAATAATTTGAAGGCAACAGCTAAATGATGATTTTCCAAAACAGATTCGTCATTGTACATTAATGCTAGTTCGGAACCTAAAATGGGAATAATATGGAAATAATGATAATAAATATGTTACGCATTCTATATGATATCAAGTTCACTACTCACTTGAATTAACCAAAAACTGATTGGTTAAGCCAGGATGATCAACATCGTGTATGCAAGCGGCGAACAGCGCCCCGCCCACCTCGAGGGGCGTGAATACACCCTCCAATGCCGGTGTATTTAGTAGCACATTTGTGCTCTGTGTCACGTCAGCGGCATGCAGCGAATTGTGAAACGGATTGTCTTTGACGTAGTGGTCCTCCAGAGTAGTCATAAAGTTAAGAAAAGTTTTCGGTGGTATCATAAGACTGGTCAGTAATTCTCTACTCTGTAATGTGAAAATTGCGAGAGATCGAAACGAAACAAATTGAAATACTTGAATGCAATTGAATGTCTTAAAATGCTATTTATAGTTATTGATATATTTATGACTATTGTGTATTAAGAATACTTCATATTTATAAGCAGTTTATCTTTAATTCTTTATATAATTCTAACACCTGAAATAACAAATAATAAAGTTACTTTATATATCTGTAAGATTTTTGTTGATATCTAGTTTGAATTGATTTCTCAAATAACGTTTTTTTTATAGTTTAACTCTTCTTTTTCTTTCTATTATTGTCATTGAAAATATTAATCAAAGTAGTAGACAGTAAATAATACGAAGCAATAAAATTACTTTAAAGATTGAAATCTAATTTAAATTGATTTTGGAAATAATAATTTGCGATAGTTTGGATCGTTAAAACCTAAAACCTATATTGTATTTCAAAATTGATTTATTTTATTATTTTCATTTGCTTTTTTTAATATTCTGTACAATTTATTTTTTCAAGTTATTGTATTATTTTTATATTGCTTTTTTTTTTAAGTTTTTCAAGTAGATAATGTCGCTTTTAACAATTTCTTGCTGCAAGACTCAAGCTTTTAATCTATAATATTTTAACGTAATCATTCAACCACTTTGTTTTTAATATTTCGTACATTTTATTTTTAGAACTTATTATAATATTTATTTTGAGTTGTTTTTGTAATGTCTGTTGTGGATTTTAACTAGTTCTTGTTGAAAAACTCAAGCTTTTAATCTACAATATTTTTAGACACTCTTTTTTCCTGTTTTAATATTTTGTACATTTTAGTTTTAAAGTTTACTATAATATTTATTTTAGTTTCTTTTATATTACTTTGTTTTTAATGTCTGTTGTCACTTTTAGGTATTTCTTGTTGAAAGACTCAAGCTATATAAATTGATTTCTTTAATTTACTGCGCATATTTTTAGTTAGATTTTATATTAATATTATTACTAAGTCGATATGTTAAGACATTCTTGGCCATTGAATTGATTTCCTTAATTTACTGCGCATATTTTTAGTTACATTTTATATTTTTATTATTACCAAATCGATTCGCTTACCTGAAATATGGTGTATGCCACACAGGTGAGCGGACGATTGCAGCTGAGTTCGCCAATTTTGAATATCTCAATGCCCCACGTATCCAATTCGCCGAGCAGTGTGCCCAGCTCATTCTCGTGCGGCGTCTCCACGCCAAACGTGGGCAGACGCTCGCCGGTGAAGCTGTTTGTGTGCGACAGCGGCCGCTTAACGCCGCTTATTTGTGACATCGGCGGACCGCGGGGCGATCGACTGCGCGGATATTGCTGGTTGGCGGCAATTGGTGCGGTTGAGTGTTCAGTGTTCTCTTCAACGCGCAGCGAGGGTAAATCGAACTCTTGTTGCTTGTCTGAAACATTCGAAATAAGCACAAAACGAAACTCGAAATTAGTTAAATCACTTGTTATAAAAAGCCCTTCAAAGTAGTTATATTACTTGTTACTTGTATACGTAATGCTTAGTTATGTGCCCTTTTAAATTAAGTATAACACTTGTTACGTATACGTAATATCTAGTTATGTACATAAGAGAGAGAGGGAGGGAGAGAGACAGAAGCTCTACATGTGGCAACTGGTAAAACATGCATAAATATTCAAGAGGCTGCAAAAACACACAAAACAGCCAAAAAAAAAAAAAGAGAAGCTTGAAAACACTTTGCGCATTTTCGATTCAAAATTCCATTGCCTACTCTTAGGTTGCTCTCCTTTTTTTTGTTGTATTATTTTTGGTTGTTGCAAGAGCGAACAAAAAAACAACGTAAATTGGCTGTGCATAAATTAATATTTATTCGAATTGCGTTGAATTTTAGTTGCCACTTTAGAGTAAGGCGGTGGCGGTGGCGTTGGCGGTGGTGGCGGCAAAGTGGAATGAGATGAGGCCACTCCAACACATAAATATTCCAAATATGCGCATTGCGAAAGGCTGCTGACTTTCGAGTGTGTGACTCTTTCTCTCACTCTCTCTCTCTCTCTCTCTCTCTCTGCGAGTGTGTGTTTGAGTATCAAATATAACAAGTTCATGTATATTTCAAAATTCCAAATGTATCACTCGCTCGCATCTCCTCTCTAGTATGTATAGTATATAAAATATATGTGGCTGGCCGTGGCAAATGTATCTCTGTTTCCACTACGAGCCACTAGACATGGATGCTCCTCTCTCTCTATTTATATTGCGCTCCAAAAACCAAAATCGGTTGACGGTCTCGACCTCTTTAAAGTCGTTTGGCGAATTGATTGCAGACAACCATATTCAATTCGCATTTTGCTAATCGCCTCACTTGCCACACGCATACAGTGCGTATGCGTAATTTCAGTTTAAATGCACTTTTCTTTTAATAAAATACTTAATAAATGTATGCTAATATTAATAGTAGAATCTTTTTCTTCTTTTTATAATATTCTTATAATATAACTGGAAATTGCTGTTAATGTATACATAATTGTTCTATAAAATAACAGTTTCTCCTATAGTTAAACCAGTTCAATAATAAAGATGTATGACAATAAATTGTGTTTAAATTTAAAGTTCAAATTGAATAAATTTCGCATGTATTCACAATTACTTTTGAAATCGATTTAAAAACGCAAACATTTTGTATGCATATTTTCTCTGCTTATTTTGATTCCACACAGTTGACATCAATTCAATTCAATGTTCTCTTTAATAAACTACTAATCTGTTTGTTTAAATGCAGACTTCACGAGAAGTTTCGAGACTAAGTGACATTCGATCAGCTTGCTTCAGGTGTTGCACGCTCTTTAATACGTTAAATAAAGCTACAAATATGTGTTGACTATCAGAGACTTGTTTACTTTTGTTTCACAAGGGAAACTCTATATGTATTGGGATTTATAAAAGAATTTGTTCAACATAAAATTATTATATTCATTTGAATTCAAATTTTAAAATTCAATATTCATCTTAATATCAATTTAGTATTTGCATATACATATGTATAAGTATGTCCTTCCCTTTATTGTAATAACAACAAGAATTCGTAGTTTTAAAGATAATTGAAGTTCACTTTATTGTTGTATAAAAAAGTTTAATAAAAGTTGACTACTAATATGTTAATGCTTACATAAATAATAAATATCGATTTAGCAAAAAGCTTCAAAATTAAAAAAAAAATAAAACTACTTTCCAAAGTTCTTCGCTCAAATAATTTAACTAAAAAATCGGTTTAACATAGCGTTTCAATTTAACTTGTATTATATTAAGTATTAACTAAATTATAAATAGCCGAATGTGTGTAATTTTTAATTACAGCTAACCTTTCTAAATAAATAAATATATATTTCTTTTACGAAAACCTATAAGATCAACAATGAATAGTTATATATTAAAATCTTCGCTAATTTAATATGGGATCGGAGTTATTTCTTTTCTACCCGCACTTTAAAGCACTTTTCGATTGCGAGAGATCTAATAGACCGTTTTTCATGTGTCTTGTGTACTTTCAAAAGTGAACAAGTCTTGCAAACACATGGCACATTATACAGTCGAGTACATACACACACACACACACACTCTAGCACCCACACATATGCACAATGTATCCATGACAGCTCGACAGCATGCCCCGAAGGCGCAACACCCGACGCTGAGCGCTCTTCTTCTTCTGCTTTTTCTACTTCTACTTCTGCTGCTGTTGCTGCTACTTCACATTGTTGTTGTTGTTGAAGCTTGCTGTTGTTGCTGTTGTCTTTCACTCCTTTTTAACGGTGCACACGCTCTCACATGTTTTATGTATGTATGTGTGTGTCTGTAGGCATATGTACATATTTTGCATACGATTTGGTTTTGGTTTTCAGCTTTGAATCTCAAAATCCGTGTCAGAGAGTTGTGTGTGTGTTCACTTCACTCTGTTGTTGTTCTTGTTGTTGCTTTTGATGTGTGCTTTTGCAATGATTTTGTTCTGATTAACATATGCGACTGCCGCGAAGCTAACGAAACGTTGTGGTATTATTTTTAAAATATACCAAATCAATATGCTTGTAGTTGGTATATCGATTCAAAATATACCAGCTAAGCAAGGCGATATTCTTAAAATATACTAGATTAATATACTGAAAAATATACCGCAGGTTATATTTGGTATATCGATTCAAAATATACCAGCTAAGCAAGGCGATATTCTTAAAATATACTAGATTAATATACTGAAAAATATACCGCAGGTTATATTTGGTATATCGATTCAACATATACCAGCTAAGCAATGCCATATTCTTAAAATATACCAAATGATATACCGCAGTATATTTGCTTTATCGACATAGTACTTCATTCAAAATATTCTTAAAATATACTAAATTAATAAACTGAAAAATATACCGCAGGTTATATTTGGTATATCGATTCAAAATATACCAGCTAAGGAAGGCGATATTCTTAAAATATACTAGATTAATATACTGAAAAATATACCGCAGGTTATATTTGGTATATCGATTCAACATATACTAGCTAAGCAATGCCATATTCTTAAAATATACCGAATTAATATACTGAAAAATATACCGCAGGTTATATTTGGTATATCGATTCAAAATATACCAGCTAAGCAAGGCGATATTCTTAAAATATACTGGATTAATATACTGAAAAATATACCGCAGGTTATATTTGGTATATCGATTCAACATATACTAGCTAAGCAATGCCATATTCTTAAAATATACCAAATTAATATACTGAAAAATATACCGCAGGTTATATTTGGTATATCGATTCAACATATACTAGCTAAGCAATGTCATATTCTTAAAATATACCAAATTAATATACCGATGGCTATATTTGGTACATCGACATAGTACTACATTCAAAATATACCATAGCTGTGTCTATGTCTTTACTGCCGGACAGTTTTGAATCTCAAAATCCATGTCAGAGAGTTGTGTGTGCGTTCACTTCACTCTGTTCTTTTTTGCCTTTGCTGTGTGCTTTTGCAATGATTTTGTTCTGATTAGCATATGCGGCAGTCGCGAAGCTAACGCTATGGACATCACGTATACGCACGTTTATTGTTGCTGGGCTGCTGCTGCTGTTGCTGTCTAGGCTGCATTTTGCGAAGGCGACTTATCGACTAGGCGACACATTTTCGTTGTCCTAAGCCTCTCGCCCATTTTCATTTTTTTTTCTGTGCTTTTTTTGTGTGTGACTTTTTGGTCGTCCGAGCGTCAGGCGCTTCTGTTTCAAATGAAGTGTTACAAATGGACATTAGGCCCTCTATCGCATGTGTGTGTGTGTGTGTGTGTCTCTCTCTGTATGTGTGTGTAGGTGATGGTGCTTGGCTTGGCTTGGCCCAAATGCGATTTTATGCTTGATAAACTACAATAACAACAATGAAGGCAACTAACCAAAGGCGTAGACCCGACAACGACAACAACAACACAAAAATAAAAACAAAACGGGGGGAAAAAAAAGAAAGAGAAAAAATACAAAACTGTAGTGGCCGCAAGGTGTAGGCCTGGCCGAACCAGTTTTAGGCCTTGGCCAAGCCAGCGCAGCAAGTGAACCATTTCAGCCAGTTGGCAACTTGGCCATTTTGAGATGAGAATCGACTCGACTCGACTCGAGTTGAATTTGAGTTTCGAGTTTAGTTCAGGCTTTAGCTTTGCCTCAGAGCTCAGCGAAGCAGAAATATGGACAAATGTGCAAATATGTTGCCCCCCAAATCGACCACACCCCACTTCCTCGCTTCCTCGCTCCCTCGCTCCTTCGCCTCTCTTCACTTCTCTGCTGTCGTTCATTGTCGTCCACTCTGGGGGTTCTTTATTTTATTTCATTCTGTTTTTCTATGTAACTCTTTCGCTCTACGCGCCTTTGTTTGTGCACACGTCCTCAGGCTGGTTGCAAGAACCAGACCAGACCAAACCAGGTGGCAGTTAGTAGGTGCCACTGTTTTGCTTCTTCTTTTGCCAGGTGTGTGTGTATGTGTTGGGGTTGAGAGCTGGATTCGTAGGTTAAACAATGAAATTTCCACTTCATCTGTTTTTATGCTGCTCTGCATAATTTAATTTTCAGCACTTTCAATTCGACGCCAGCGACGTTTGGCTTAAGTTTTATTTCCTTCACTTTTTGTTGTTTAGAAATTTTCTTTTAGCTTTGGCTTTAACTGTTTTTAGTTGTGTGTTGTGTTGTGCTGTGTTGTGTTCTGTGCTGTTGTTTATACTATAATTCAACTGTGTGCGCGGCGTCTCGCATTTCACAAAAGTTTTTCAGCATTTGTTTGCTTTGTTTTTTCTTGTGCTTCTAATTGCAGACGGCGGCGGTGGCGGTGGCGTTGAGGTAAGCGGAGGATCGGAATCCTGCGAAGACTTTGCTGTTGTTAATGCGATTTTATTGCATACTTTTGTGCGTTGCCAAACAACAACAACAACAACAACAATAACGACAGCAAACAGCAATGGGGGAATGTCATCAACTGCAGTCAAAAGAAAAGTTGAAGCCGCTCAAGTTCTTGAATAACTTTCAGTGCATTTTGCATTTTGCATTGCCAGCAGTCGTCAACTTATAGCTTCTTATTCCTAGCAAGTTTATTACTTCTTTCCCTATCTCTGGCCCCCGCTCACCCACCGCTACCCAACGCTAGGTGGCGCTTTGCGACACATTTCTCAATTGCAAATTGATTTGACATTTTAATGCTGATTGATATTGAATAGCATCTCACTTTTTCCAGCGTATTACTTGCAGTTTTATGTCAGTCTATAGTTAAGTTGCTTAAGCTCGTAGAATTTGATAACAAATCGAACAGCTTGAGTTTAATATGCTTAAAATGTTGCAACATGGATTCGATGTATGCATATTCTATCGATTATTTGCGACTCGCTAACTTAATAGAGCTTCTGATCTAATTCATCAGGTATTTAATCTTTGTTCAGCAATTTTTAATGATTCAAGTTATTTAATTGAAATTTGTATCTAAAGATTGTTTCTCATACAAAAATATATAACTTTGTAATTGTAGTTATCAATATATATTATATATTCGATCATTTAATTTGAAAAGTGTAATTTTATTGGAATTTTTCCCCACTTTAAAAATAAGTTTTTAGGCATAGATATATGATTTTAATATGCAAATAGCAGCTCTTAAACAATCAATATCTTTACATCTACAAATAAACAATCAATCTTTATGTCTACCGAACGATTGTTTGTTAGGCAATACTAAATTATTATTATTATTATTACTTGTTTCTTAATATGTCGTCTACTTACCCAAAAATGTTGAACAAATATATTCGGAAATTTGATTTCCTGATCTGCTGGACTCACTAAAGTGTGAGAGCTCCTTGTTAAGCATGCGCTTGAACTGCAAATGGCGAGAGAAGAGAGTTTATAAGTAAACTATCGATAGTAAATGATCGATGGTAAATGATTGAAAGTAAATGATTGATGATGAATAATTGATATTAAATGATTGATAGTTGACGATCGATAAAAAATGATTGATAGTAAATGATTGATTGTTAATGATTGATAGTAAACGATCGAGAGTGAAGGATAGATAGTAAATGATCGACAGTAAATGATTGATAGTAAATTATCGATAGTGAATTATCCATAGTAAGTGATTGACAGTAAATGATTGATAGTAAATGATCGATGGTAAATGATTGAAAGTAAATGATTGATGATGAATAATTGATATTAAATGATTGATTGTAAATGATTGATAGTTGATGATCGATAGAAAATGATTGATTGTTAATGATTGATAGTAAACGATCGAGAATGAAGGATAGATAGTAAATGATCGATAGTAAATGATTGATAGTAAATTATCGATAGTGAATTATCCATAGTAAGTGATTGACAGTAAATGATTGATAGTAAATGATCGATGGTAAATGATTGAAAGTAAATGATTGATGATGAATAATTGATATTAAATGATTGATTGTAAATGATTAATAGTTGATGATCGATAGAAAATGATTGATGGTAAATGATTGATAGTAAATTATCGATAGTGAATTATCCATAGTAAGTGATTGATAGTAAATGATCGATAGTAAGGAAACTATCAATATCGATAACGCACCTTAAGCGATGCCATGTCGGAGACACTGCGGTGCGTTTGTATAGTCTCCAGCTGATCCAAGCACCAGTCTAACTCCTCAATGGTATCGGTGGCCAGGCGTGTGTAGGCCTCATCGCCCTGTGCTAGTTGAACGCCGCCCGCATTTCCGGACCGTCCGACGGATGATGATTGAGCTGGCCGCCTGGATCTTGTTTGATTAATACATGATTTCCATACACAGAAGAGAGAGAGCGAGAGCGCGAGAGGAGAAAGATACCCAGACACACACACACGCACACACACACACAGACAGACAAGAGGGGGTTGGTGGGGGGAAGGAGGTGTAGGATAGAGATAGAAAACATGGGAGATTGGAGTTGAACAAGAACAAAGACAAAGACAAACAACAACAATTTAAAATGGAAAGCGAAACAATCACAAAAACAAGAAAAACAAAACAAAGAAAACACAGAATATGAATAAAAATGTAAACATTCAATGAATGAGACAGAGAGAAAGAGAGCGCGATATAATTAATAAGAGCGGGAGGCAGGATAATGAGGAGACAATCACACATCGAGGCGAGGCGAGACGAGGCGGGGGATACACATGTGTTTACAACATTGAGAATCGCAAATTTGATTATTATTATTATTAGTTGGATTTATTGCAAATGCACAACACAACAATAAACGTGTCGAACGAACGAGCGAGACACATATATATTTATATTAGTGAGACACATAGAGTGAGAGAGAGAGACAGCAGTAGTTACAGAGAGTAAAAGAGAGAGAGAGAGAAAGAGAGAGAGAGAGAGAGAAAAAAAATATGAACAAAACTTGAATCGAATTGAATCTGAGGTTGCTCTGTACAACAATTAAAAACAATTCGGTTAGCTTATCGATTAATTTTGCATACTTATATATGTAAATGTGTGGGTGGATTAATAATAATGATATGTATTATTATATATATGTATATTAAAGAGGCGGGGGGCGTGGTTGGGGGCGCAACAGGGTTAACGACGGGGGAAATACACGCAGTTAGTTTTTTTGTTTTTTTGGGGAGAACGTTTTCAATTTTCAACGCAAATACTTATTAGTGTGCCAACAAGTTGAATAACAACAACAACAACAGCGAGACAAACAAAAGAAGCAAGCATAAATTTGTGGAGTTCCCTCTCTGTCTGTTTATGGCAGTTCCCCCTCCCCTCCCCACCCCTCCCAAATCCCACATCCCTCGTCAACACTCGTCATTGCTCACAGTTCAAGAGAACTGACAATGTTCTAAATTTGAGTTCCGTCATATTCGATGGAAAAAATTATAAATAAATTGTGTGGCACGGTATGGTTTTTGTTTTGCGGTATTTTTGGCACGTCAACACACACACACACACACACTAGCACACTAGCACACACACACACATTCGCATGCGAAGAATCGTTTTACCTACATCAGCCTAAGCGTCCCCCACAGCATCGTTTGTCGTCATTTTCTGCTCCAAGTGGGTCTTTACTCTTTAGCAGCACTGTAAGTGTATTTGTGTGTGTGTGTGTGTGTGTGTGTGTCGAGGGTGGCAGAGGGGGGGATTTACAAATACACACACACACACTCACATATATAGAGTAAAACATTCATATAACATACACACACACAAACACATGTATGTATTTAGGTAAAATTATTGTTAGGCGTAAAAGAAGATTGAATGCTTTGAATGCTGTTGTTATTAGTAGCTGTTGTTGTAGTTGTTGTTGTTGTCGCTATTGTTGTTGTTGTTGTTGTTGCCGTTTGATTAATTAAAGTGTGAGATGACAAAAAGACATTGAGAGAACGAGAGAGCACACAGAGAGAGAGAGAGAGAGAGCGAGCGAGCGGGGAATACAGACAGGCAGCAAGACAAAGAGAGCAGGAGACAGCGAGAGTTTTGTATATTGAAAAGAGAGGCAGACGCAGAGATAGACAGAGAGTGAGAGAGAGAGAGAGAGAGAGTTTGGGTGGAGAGTGAGAGAGAGCACGCAGAGCGTATATCTCGGGGAATAATTGCGGAAAAACAGAGGGGAAAACGTGGGCTCAAGGCGTGGAATGGGTCAAGTACACATTCGTATATTTTATCAGTTTCACAGAGAGTGAGAGAGAGATCAGCCCAGTCGAAGGGGGGGCAAAAGGGTGGAGGTGGGGCGCTGGCGGGGTCATTCACTAAGTGCTTTTGACGCAAGGTCAGTGTGTGGAGTGCTAAGAAGGGGGGGACTGACTTTTGGGGGTGTGTCAAGGTCACAATAAACTTACTTGTTTGATGCTGGTACATTTGTCAGACTTAATAAATTGTTGCGCACTGAACGTAAACTGGCTAAAATTTGGGCAAACGGCGTTACAATGAGATCCTCGCCATGGCTGCAAAGAGACAGAACAAAAATTGTGAGTGGAAATGCAGTTATAATATAGTTACATGCAGCGGAAGAAGAGGAAGAATGGAATATAGTGAAATCTATTATACTATATAAACAAGTGCACAGATAGTTATATAAAAAAAGTTAAAGTGAAAAAGCAATGACGATAAAATATAAGCTTTATGGCTTGAAGAATGGAAAGCATTGAAAATATATGTGAGAAGTATGAGAAGAAGTTCAAGAGCAAGGTATGACAATAAATAATATTAAATATAAGTTTGATCAACTACAGCGAGTTGATATTAAAAGGGGTTCAAAGCTCAGACACTTTTATTATATCAATCTATATATGAATTAAATTTTCTATGCTTAAATTTGATGAATTCATGTTAACTCTTTGAAGGTCCAATTGAACTTCTCGTTCAAGTTCTCTCTAATTCCCGATGAACTTCTCGCTTTGCTTCTCACTAAACTTCTCTCTACACTTATCAGTTAGCTTCAACTTGAATTAATATGAATCTTCTGCCTCTTCTCGTTGAACCTTCTTGCTAAGCTTCTCACTGAACTTCTTGCTCAGCTATTTGATTTGTTTCGTTGCGTTAAAAATCTCATTTTGCACTTCCTATTGAACTTCTCGATGTGCTCATGTTTTCACTGACCTTCTTGCTAAGCTACTGGCTTTGATTTCCGTTGAACTTCTTGTTTTGCTTGCTTATTCAACTTATACAATATGAAGCTAAGCTGCTGTCTTTTCGATACGTTTTAGATCATAACGCCCACATACACATTATCCATAGATGAGACAAGAAGAGAGAAATTCTGAGAAATGCCAACAAACAATGTTGTTGTCCTACTTGTACTTGTAATTTTTGGCATTTCCAAATAATTTTGTTGCAAAATGTAAATGTAAATTTGAAAACAGTTTCAATGCGGCAGAGTACTCGACTCAAATTGGCTGGCAAATCAAATGGAATAGACTCGTAGTCGCTTGTTCGGTGTAGGCGACATTCTTATTCCCATTCCCATTTCCCATTCCCAATCGCTGGTCACATGGTTAGGTGACATGGCAATCAGGCAGGCAACCGAAAAGGTCAACGCCAGCGCCAGCCCCGAATAGACTTGCCAAAAACAAAAACAAAAAAAAAGTATAAAAAACAAATTAAAACAAAGGAAAGTCAAATAAAGGAAGGGAAAGGAAAGGAAAGGCGGTGAATTATGGGGTAAAGGACGTTCAAGTAGCTGAGTTTTTTCTTCACATTTTAATTTTTTTTGCTTTTGCCTTTATGCAGGTTCAAAATTCCACAGAAATGCGGAACGAGCAACGCCACAAAAATTGTGGAAAAACGTTTCTCAACGTTGGCGGTTTGATGGTGGCACACGAGCCACTTGGCTCGAAATACTTATTTGTGCCGAAAATAAATATTAAATGAGTAAAAAAAAGAACTGACAAAAAAATGAAATAAAAACAACAAAAACGCGGCAAGGAGACGCGCACCAAGACATTGTCGTTTTTTCGCGTTGACAAACAAAAAATGGCATAAATTAATATTAATAAAATAAAATGGGCAAAAAAAAAAACAAAAAAAGAAATAGTACAATATTATCTATATATAAAATAAAACAAATAATAAATAGCACAAAAAACGAATAGCACAAACGTAAAAATGAAACTCGTCCGTCCAGTTGTGGCGTCACAAGACAACGCGTCGTCGCTGCGGGCGTTAAATTAGAATTGAATATTTAATTTTAAATTTTTAATACCCTCAAATTTGCCAAATGGGGTATAATTAGCTTGCGCACGTATATACGTATAAATATAATTTGCACGTTGATAGCTTTAAACGTGGAAAGTAAAAGTTCTAAAAGTTGCTAAATTATTTACGTTCTTAGAGAGGGAGAAACATTTAAAGTGAAAAGTGAAAAAAATGTGATAAATATATATAATCATAAAATGGTTGAAAGTGAACTGAAAATTGTGGAAATAAATACATAGCATGAAATTATGAATGTTAATTGAAAAATGTAAAAATAAATAAATACAGAAAATTACAAATTGTGGAAGTGAGTTAAAAAGTCGAAAAATAAATATATTAATGGGGGAAGTGAATTAAAATATGTAAAATAAATATATATATTATTACGATCACAATATAAAAATCAAAGAAATCTTTTAATAGTAGCTATAATGATTCGAAAATAAAAATTTGTCGTATTTTTGAGTTTGACGAAAACAATTACAAATATATGAATATATTTTTTTTGATGAAAGCATTTTTGGTCTTTGCTTTAAATTTACATTAGAGGTATTTACATGCAATCCCTTGGCTAGTCTTCATTCTTCAAGAGTCGCCTTGGCTGACAATCTGGTATATTTTATACTTTATGGTAGTAGAAGTAGTATGCCAATATACCAAATATAGCTTTCGGCATATTTTAGTATTCTTCCGATATATTAATTCGGTATATTTTGAGAATAATACCGCATTGTGTAGCCGGTATATCTTAAATGTAGTATTATACCAATATACCAAATATAACCTTTGGTATATTTTAGTATGGTATACAAATTTGGTATATTGTACGAATACTTTGAATGCATTACTACATCTATATATCAAATATAGCCTTCGGTATTAGTATTTATATGGTATATGAATTTGGTATATTTTAAGAATAATTCTGCACTGTTTTGCTATTATTCAAAATTTTTTAATAATTAGCTTCTTTATTTAAGTATCGAACCAGTACAGCAAGAAACCATTATTCGAAATGTATCTTAAAGTCGAACACACTCGACTGACTGTTTAACCAAAAAAGGCTTCGGTATAAAAAAAATATATATACATATGTATATGATTTAAATCAAAATAAAACTATATTCGCTTCCATTTTGTGGAATTGAAAGTTCATTTTGTTAGTCGTTGCTTCCCCAAACAGTTTCGCTCTGGCCAACAAATGTGTGTGTGAACTTTTGAAGCCAATTGGTAGCTCATCATCAACAAATTGTTGTTGTTGTTGTTGTTTGCAGCAATGCAAATTTGCTGTTTGCTATTTAAGCGATTTAAACGTTTATTGCAGAAAGTTTTGCGAATGTTGCCAACTCATTTAAAGACAGAACAGAAATATTATTATTGTTGTTGTTGTTGATGTTGTTTTTTGCGGTATGTTTGCCTGATTTTTGGCACGTCTCGCGTTTGCACACACACAGACATGGGTATGCGTGTGTGTGTGTATCTGTGTGTCGCAACAATTGAAGAATCCATCTGAACCATTTGTCTATCCAAAGGCATCTAAAGTGCCAGCCATAAACAACAGCATAAATAATAATAACAACATGCGGGACAGCAACTGCAACAGCAACAGCAACAGCAGCAGCAGCCACCACCTCTTTTTACACCGCCAGCGACAGCCGCACCCCCTTCGTTCGTCGCCAGACTTTGCGACTTTTCAACCAGACGAAAATTTGTGTTTGCTGTTGCTGCTGCTGATTTGTCATTTTATTTCATTCCATTTCATTTCTATTCTCTATGTTTTTCTCCTGTTCTAATTTATTTCTTCGATTATGAATGCTGCGACGCATTTCACAGCATAGTCAACAACAAACAACAAACAAAAACAACATGTGTATGACTCATCGCAAACTGTATTTAGTTGCTATAAAATGTGAATAAACTGCACTTGAAGTTGAAGAATTTAATGCAATCGAAATCGCAATCGCAATCACAATCGAATGCAAACGCAAACACAAATAGTAAATAACATATTCAATTAGTTGTGGCCAGCAAAGAAAATGTAATAAATATTTAAAGCAATTTGGGCTTTTTCCTTTGACTAATTAAACTAAAGCAAATATTCATTTAAGCAACGCACAAGCGACATATTTGCTTAGATACATTTGTATCTATCCATGTGTGTGTGTGTGTGTGTGTATCTTTTGAAATATATTGGTACACAAACATGGATCATAATTAATAGAAATATGCAAATAGCCATCGAGAGAAATGCGAAAGTGAAACAAAAATTGTTTTTTTCCGTTCATTCTGTCATTAAATTGAAAAATATACTAGATACAAGAAACTATGAATATCTATGTATATATGTACATATATCGGCAATATAGTTAAATATAGTATATACTATATAGTAGGCCTTTAATATATTCGATATATGTTAGACACAACTTTATTGGCTGTCCATAAATGGTTATGCTTGTGCAACTTTACCTGCGCTGCGATTTGATGGAGAACATATTATCGCGATCGGCCAATATGGTTACGGCCAGATCGTCCTGCATTATCGATGGTATCATATTGAAGAAGCTGTGCACACGCGGCAGCGACTGCGACGAGGCTGAATTCTTGTTCAACATTCTGCCGCAAATGCATAAACACACACGCACACACACAAACAAACAAATAAGAAATAAATAAATTATAAAATAAATAAAGACCCAAAACTTGGGATTTCAATTCGTTTTTTTTTTTTCCTTTTTTCAATTGTATTTTGTAAGAATTCGATTGAACTGCGAAACTACGAAAAAACTGTGGCTTGCAGATAGAATATTTTTGAGATGAGATGACAACAACACACGCAAAATCGCGACAACGACAAAACGCCTTTTTCAATTTGAATTTTCCACGAATGCGCGCTGGCCGAGAATGAGAAGCGCGTCCCGCGGCGTGGCCAGCGAAAATACACAAAACTCAAAACACAAACTCACACGCTCAGAGGAATGAGAAGAACGAACACACACACACACACACACACACCGAGAGAAAAAAAAAAAGAAAAATTATAGTAGACGACGACGACGACGACGTCGACGTTGACAGCGCAGTCAGCAGCAGCTGGCAGCTGCGCCAAGCGAAGGCAGCCATCAGCTGAGCAACGTAACGTAAGAAACAAATTATATTCAACTTAAAAAAAAAAATATAAATAAATAACATTAAATTTCTCAGCGTGTGTGTGTGTGTGTGTGTATCTAGCTGCCTGCTTTCTGTGTGTGTGTGTCATTTCATTTTCATCATTTGTGCTTGGGCATTTTTGTGTTCGCTTCTTTTTTTTGTTTTTTGCGCGCGCGTAAGATTTTTGCTTGCTTTTCATCTTGAACAACAACAACAACAGCAACAGCAACGTAGACGACAAACTGACACAACATGTACAACATTTGCTCAATTATTGAATTATACAGGGTGTCGCATTGACACACATTCCATTAATCAATGTAGTTAAAACACAACAAACACAAACGCTCTATTCGACAGCTTTATTGTTTCAGTTAAATAATTAGCTAAAGCAACGAATTGATTGAGTATTTGTTTAAAGCTTTTTTTTTGTGAGCTAACTCTTCTGTTTTTTTGTAAACTCAAGCGATTTTTCAGTCATCACATGTTTCAAATAATTTATAAATTTAAAGTTACGATGCTTAAACTGATTTATAATTTAGCTTGAAATCGTGAAGTCGCTGGAAATAAAGAACAAATACTAAAGTGATTTAGCTCTTTTGAAAATATAAGTTTAAAAGTTTCCTTACGAATTTCTCTGTAAAAGATAACAGTTTAAAACGAAGCTAGAAATGTGGAATGAACATTAGAGGTATTTAGCTTGAAAGCATTTGAAAGTATCAGCTTAAAACTTCCATTATAATTTAGATTGAAATCTTTTATATAAATATGAGTATAAAAATCTTTAAAAAATAAACCTTTGAAAAGTAGCTAGAATTGTGGAACAAATACTTAAGTTTGCAGTTGTAAATAATTTATATGTGTGTTTAGTTATATAATGCGAATAAATGGTAAGTTACGATGCTTAAACTGATTTATAATTTAGCTGGAAATCTTGGCAAAATATCAGTTAAAAAATGATTTAACTTGAAATCTATTTAAACGATATCAGTTTCAAAAGAAACTAGAAATGTAGAATGAAATGATTAAGCTTGAAATCTTTTTAAAATATTAGTTCACAAATTAACGTACGATTTAATTTGAAATCTTTTTAAAAACATCCTTATCTGTTGAAAATAACAGTTTCCAAATTTCCTTATGATTTAGCTCGAAATATTTTGAAAATATCAGTTTAAAATTTCTGTATCTTTTAACTTGAAATCTTTTGAAACTATCAGTACAATTAATCTTATGTTTTAGCTTAAAATCTATTCAGAAGATATATGTTTGAAAAGTAGCTCGAAATGTGGAACGAAGCGCAAAGAAACACCCTGTATTACACAGTTAGAAGCTCCCAATGTCCGGCAAGGCAGCAAGTTGGGGGGCGTCCTTGCCAGTTATAATAACAGCCAAACGGCATTATCATTATGATGATGATGATGATGCACATCATTAGCAACAACAAGAAAACCATCAGCAACAACAAACATCATCATCTTTATCTGCAGTCAGAGTAGAAAATTTTCGTTTCGTTTAATTCTTGTTTTCTTTCCCCCACACCTGATGATGTTTGTCTCTCTATCTATCGTTATCGCTATTGCTATTGCTATCTCTATCTGTCTCTTTCTTTTTCAACTACCTTTCAATTTGGCACACGCAAAATTAATTTCATTTTGCCACTCCCTCTTTTATTCTCCCTTCCTCTCTGTGTGTTGCTTGCTCTGTTGCTCGGCTGCTGCTGTAGTAGTTTTTTCTCTGTTTTATTTTAGCGCACTTACCTACGCTAATGTTTAATAAATTCTCTACTCAAATTGCCATTTGGCTGCCTTCAAGCGATCTCCAACATTTTGTTGTTGTTTTGGCTGTGATGAACGCTCATTACATAAGTAAACAACGCAGAAAGCGAAAGAGAGCGAGATGAATGTAAATATGCATATTTGTATTTTAAGTACTGCCGATTATTTTTAATAAGTTGTATCTCTCTCTCTCACTCTTTCGCTTGCGCTCTCGTAAATGAGCGCACACGTAATTCTAATAATAATCTTCGAGCAAATTTTTAATTTAGCTAACCCACTTGTGTGACCCCTTGTTATGGTTCTTATGCCTATGCCACTTAAGCCACACAGCGAGCACATTACTCATACGCAGCGTGTTGCCGCCTGTAAGAGATTTAGATGCCGATTTCCATTTCAATTTCGATTTTGATTGCGATTGCGTTGTTGCCGCAGCCGCTGCCGCTGCCTGATTACGATAATCATTGGACGCTGCGAGCGTCACTTAACCAAAACTTGAATGACAAGCGGCGCTGCATTTGATAAACAAAATTTAGTCAGCCAGTCAGTCGGTCGGTCGGTGGTTCAATGAGCCCCAACTACTCTACACTTACACACACACACACATTTCAAATCTCGTGACTGACGTTCAACTGACTCGAGTGTCGAGAATAATCTGAATGTGAGTGTCGGCTGACGAAATTGTTCATAAACATTTGCAAATTGTATTCAAAACATAAATGTCGATGTCGATCCATGAATGAAATCTAGCGCTCTCGTCTCTTCCTGCTGTCGAAACATAATTAATTGCGTCATTATAATACATCATTTCAGCCATCTTTTTTTATACCTTTCCAGCCATAGGGTAGAAGGGTATAACTTTGTGCCTTTAATATATATAAAGTATATATATTCACGAGCAGCGACAACACCTAACACTGTATAGCCGAATCTGCAAAGACTATAACAGACAGAGTTATGGTATATTTTGAATGTTGTACTATATCAATATACCAATTATAGCCTTTGGTACATTTTAGTATTTTTGTGGTATATTTCAAGAAGAATATTGCATTGCTTAGCTAGTATATTTTGAATGTAGTATTATATCAATCTACCAATTATAGCCTTTGGTACATTTTAGTATATTTGTGGTATATTTCAAGAATAATACTGCATTGCTTAGCTAGTATCTTTTGAATGTATTATTATATCAATATACCAAATATATCCTTACGCACATTTTAGTATTTTTCCATTATTGTGATGCGGTATATTTTAAGAATAATACTGCATTACTTTCCTGGTATATTTTTTGAATGTAGTACTATACCAATATACCATATACATATAGTCTTTGGTATATTTTTGTATTTTTACGGTATGATAGTTTGGTATATTTTAAGAATACACTGTTCTGCTCTTCTTAAAAGTGAGTAGCGTTTAACTCTCACTCGAGCACACTCGACTGATGTTTTTTTTTTGCTTTAAGGCATTCGCATTATAATAAATTATGCAGTTTTTGTTGCTTTTCAATGCTAGTAAAATATTTACAATGGCATAGTCAATTTGCTGTTTTATGACTTCCTAAGCAAATAGGAATAAAATAATCAACCGCTTTTTAAGTAATGCAAAGTGAAATACTTGGGAAAATAATTGCCTAGAATGTGAAAAAGAATTTGCAACATTTAGAGAGAAGTTGAATTTGCCATCTTTGCAGATTTAATTGGAATTATGAATCATTATTAGAGGAGAGATACGACAGCTTGAAATGGAAATAGTTGAACGACATTTCAATTATTTTATGAGGCAACAGTTCTCGGCACACACAAATCCTCGCAAAGCTTTAAGGCAATGCCATTCCATTCTTTGTTGAAAATGCTCGAAATGGAAATTAAAATATATTTTTTTTCTGAGCGAGCGAAGAAGAGGTGGAGGATGAGTTCATTTCGATTTTGCATTTTGCCTGCATGTCAAATTTCTGTGAAATGCATTTTTATTAAAAGCGCACAAGAGATGAGAACTAAAAAAAACCCACACGCACACACACACACACACACACTTAGAGAGAGATGCTCGTGTATAGTTGGGTGTGATTTGCATTGGGCGGATTTTGTTCGTTTGGCAACGACAACGGCAATTGAGGCGGCAAATTTAATGCGCGAAAAGAACGTATTTCATTTGGTTTGACTTTTTCGATGTCACGCTGCGTATGAATAATATGCATGCATGTGTGTGTGTGCTACGTATGTACATACGTTACGTATACGCCAGCGTGTCGCTGCATGTGGCAAAACTGGGCAAAAACTGTGCATAAAAAGGGACAACCTACGGCGAAATGAGCAGTAGCAGGCGGCAAAAACGTATACGAGACGTTGGCCAGGGTTCGTGTGTGTGTGTGTGTGGTTGGCTTTTAGCTTGTGATTGAATTTTGCCAACGACATTGCTTCGGTCAGTGCCGAACACCCCGAAAAACCCAAGCCCTCAACAACTTTTCGACTGACCGAATTTCATGTTGGGTTTTTTTTTTTTTTTTTTTTTTTTTTTTTTTTTGTGTTTTTCTTGTTTTTGTTTTCGTTTCTTGCTGCTGCTGCTGCGGCTACAGGAAATAGGAAATGTTTTTCATATTTAAATTAGCTGCGCTGTCGCGCCAACGTGGCCAATAATGCGCCTTCTTCTTGGTCTTGTTGTGGTTGTTATTATTGTTTATTATATGCTGTTGATTTCACATCTTTGGCAGCTTTCATTCAGCTGCCTTTCCCTTTTTGCCGGTCGCCCGCTTCTCACACACACACACCTCGCATTAATTGCGACGACGACGACAATGATGACTGGGGATAAATTCGGTGAATTGAGTGACACGCGGAATATATCATGTGAGTTTTTTCCCCCAGTCTCTCAAAAATCAAGAATCAACAGCAGCCGCAGCCATCGCAGCCGTCGCAGCAGCAACAACAACAATAAAATAAGCCAACGTGACATGACTCACGTATTTTCTTATTTTTTTTTGTTGTTGTTGTTGTTTTATAGTACACTCTCATGTGGTTGTCAAATTGGGTACTTTTATAGCCCCGCCAGCCAGCCAGCCAGCCACAACAGACACGACAGATACGAGAAGCTAATCTTGAGGAATTACTCAATGAGTTGAGAGTTGAGATAGTAAAAATACAAAAATACGCGGAATATCCCACGCATACACAAATATTTTTGACCTTTAGAATGCACACCTACAAAATGTGTTCATAAACAACTAGCTACTTTATCATTAAAAAAAAAAAAAACAGTTTCAGTAGTAAGCAAAATTATTGAATGAGTCTTAGAAATATATTTAAACGTTATATACTTAAGCATTAGATATTTTGAGACTTGGGCAGTGCTAAATCAATTAAAGAACTAACTAATCGAGTGAAATGTGAGAGAGGAGAACTAAAAAGACTGAAAAATCTAATGATGAAAATATAAAAAAACGATTGATAAAATAGCGTCAAGTTATTATTAATTCTTTGCCAAAAAATACATATTTTGTTTTATGGAGAGCATGCAAAAGGATTCAAAATGAAACTAAAGCGAGACAAAAAGACACAAAAAGCAGGCAAGCAATACACATAATAAAACATTTGAGCAAGCAAAGAGAAGACACAGATAAAGTGCAAAAAGATAGTGAGTGAGATAGAGAGATAGATAGAGAGAGAGAGAGAGAGAGAAAGAGAAAGAAGTTGGGCATACGTACGATCTGTCAATGAGTATAGAGGCCTCCTGTTCTTTAAACCTGCAAAAGGGTTACAATAATCAACAACGATAATAGTATACAAATAACGATCATAAAGTAGAAGTAGGCTAAAAGTAAGTTTTAAGTAAGTAAATATAGTAGTAGAGGTTGGTTCCTTATTTTTCATTTTCTTTTTTTTTTTGTGGTAAAACAAGAGTACAGAGCAGAATTATTGTATTTCGTATTTGAGTTGCAACAAACAACAATAAATATATAGATATATAGAGAGAGATAGATATAGATAGAGATGTACATAAACAAAGACAACACAAGAACAACAAAATATAAGCAAACATAAAAAAAAACACAACAAAATTTCGATTCGTTTTTGTTCTTTTTTGCATAAATAATTGACGCTTATTTTATTGTGTAGCGAAAAAAAGGAAAAAAAAAAAAAAATGCAAATAAAAAGTCAACAGAAAAATGTCATGTAGACATATGTATGTGTGTGTGCGTGAGTGTGAGTGTAAGTCTGTGTGTGTGTGTGTGTGTGACGCCCTAAGGTATGCAATGAAAGGCGAGTAAGCGAGACAAATGGGACTCGAGCAGCTTAATTGAGACATCACGTGCGAAAGTTAAGTGGCGTTGAGGTGTGTGTGACTGTGTGTGTGTGTGTGTGTGCGTGTGTGTGTGCAGTGAGCTGGGGATTAGCGGAGGTCACTTGGATATAAGTTGGCTCTCGCTCTGCTGACGCAGACAATGGCGAACCAACGGCAATGACCCCCGGGCAATTGATAGATAAGCGACTCGACTCGACTCGACTCAACTCTCGACTCGACTCGACTCGTTGCCTCGCTCTTGTGACGTCATTGTGTCGTGCACGTCACAGCTACAACAACAGCAACGAGAATAACAACAGCGATGTGCAGCAGCTGCACAAAAGTCGAAGTTGAAGTGTTGACATTTAAACAAACACACACACACACTCACATCATCGCCATTGTCTCTGAGTTGCATTTTAAACTTTTTTGCAAATGCCAACCGCACACACACACACACACACACACACACACACACTTACAAGTGGTTGCAAGTTATGTACTTTGGCTTTAAAATTGATGCCGATGCAAGTGGCAATTTACATGCCAGATAAATTTCATTGGCATTTCTATGCATGTTGCTGCATGTTGTCCAACAATCGAACTGACACCTGCAACACACGCTTCACTGGCTCTCAACTCTTAGACCAAAAAAAACACACACACACACATAAAAACAAAGCTCTCGTTAATGGATCCTGCCTGTCAATTGCTTCTTCATCCTTGGCATCAGCTTTAAGCAGCTCCTTCAAAACTGCCTGCTAACTAACTAATTGTGTTACTTCATGTTTCCATCTTCATTCTCTCTTCTCTGTTCTTTTTTCTGGTTTTCTTTTCCTGAGTTTTAAACGAGGTTTGCAGAGTTCTTCAACTTTTATCAAAGTTAATTAACGTATTTAAGTTGACAGCGCGCTGCGCTGCTGCTTGACAAAAACCTTTTGCGACTTTTATTCCAGCTAATTCTTTGCACAATTTTTAAATAATATTATTAACTAGTTTCTGGTCGCTTTTCAACTTGATGAGTTACTTTTATCTCTTGTCTTTCGTTCATATTGTTTCGCAAGTTGCATTTTCTTTTCCTTTTCACAATCTTCAACTCACTTTTAATCGCTCTTAATTGAATTGAAAATAGTTTTTACACTTTTTAGTGTTCTTTGTGGTTTTCTTAAAAAATGTTTAATGTTTAATAGTTTAATGCACCTTAATAACATAAATTCATTATTATTTCACATTATTTTATTATTTTATCATTGCTTCATTATTTTCATATATTTTTTTTCGAAATAGAAAGCTTTTCTGCACATAAAAAATTTAGCTTACTTGGCAAAAGCGCTTTATTTCAAAATGCATTTGTTTTCTTTGTGCACTTATTATGTTAAAGAAACTTATATAATACATTTGTTACAGTACGAACTCAATTAATTAATGCTTTATGAATAATAATATTCGTTGTATTATTTATCATTATTCCTATCTTCATTTAGATTTATTTAAAAGTTCAATCTTAGTTTTCAAATCAATTGTTGACTATTTTAAATATTTGTTTGCTTAAGCTTTACTAAATATTGATAGCTATTATTTTATTAAATTTTTTTTGCTAATAACAAATCATGTGTTATATAAATTTAACGCTTCGTTTTTAAATTAATTATTGCATAGAATTTTGAATTGTAATAAATTATGGACTGACTTTTCTTATGATGTTTCTTCTTGACCATATTCTGTTTGATCTATATTCTTTGTATTGTTATTCTATTATATTGTATTCATCATACGTTGAATTTTCGAACATATTCGAATTCTCCGGAAGTGTTTTCACTACTTTCTGATAAACTCGCCATATTAGAGAACTGTTACGTAAGCTAAAAATAAACCTTTATTTTTGTTTTTTAATTGGATTAGTAACAACAAATACTCTACTATATTAGTTTAACCTTGAGCTAACTTCTACGTTTATTTAGGAAATGAAATGTGCCGAACCTAAAAACTTTCTTAACCTTCGTCCTTTACTGTCTTAGCCCAGCTATTTGCATCCCTCTTCAATTGAGTCGCCTTCTGCGAAGCATCTTTCATGGGCTATTTTCATAGATGCTTTCATAGAACTGTCGCAAAAACTATTTTGCTCAGCTATTTTGCTGTGCATAATTGTTGCGGCGAACTTGAACTGCCAAAGTGTAGTGGCATATGATAGATATATAGAAATATTTTGGCCGATTGTTTCGTGTCTCGAAATCTATTTATTTGCCGGTTCTTAAAAGACGTCACTAACGCAATCAATTGAATTGTTATTGCACTTATTTTATCTCGTTGTTGTTGTTGTTGTTGTTTGGCCTTGACATTTGCCAGCCGCAGTCAGTCAGCTAATTATTTGTTATTAGTGTTGAAATCTTTATGAAATTTTCACTCAACTTGCTCGTTGTCATGACAGCCAAAAGCTGGCCCAGCTTCTCTCTCACTGCAGGTATGCATAGTTTGTGAGTGTGTGTGCGTGTGTGTGAGGATGTGTGTGTGTGTGTGTATGTGTGTGCAATTGACAGGCTCATCAACAACATTGTTTGAAAGTGGCCGAGTGGCATAGAGACTCTCTCGCATGTCTCACCGACAAAATATTCGAAAGTTGATTGAAAGCAAACGCCGCAGCAAATACGGATAAGAACATTGGCTGGCTGACTGACTGGGTGACTGACTGACAGGAGCGATGGACGGACGGAATGACTAGAGGCCTGCCAAACTTTAAAGCAGAGACCCAAAAAAGTTTTCGCACAACAGGCGACAGACCGAAAGGGACAGCGAAAAAGAGAGCGAGAGGGAAAAAGGAATGCAAATTGCGTCACTGTCGCTGCCAAATGGCCAAAAAGGGAGCCAAAAAAATGCCTCAAAAATACCAAAAATATTTATTTCAACTATGTATAATTAAATCGTTTTTATGTTCCTAGTCCGTCGTTGTCATCGTCGTCGTCGTTGTCGTCGTCGCACATAGCACCGAGTTTCCCTGTTTCCTTTTCTCCCTGTTTCCCCATTTCGAATCATTTTGTTCCTTCATCTTTTTGTTTTTTTTTTTCTGCCCAATGCTCAGTGCCATGGGCCACTAAACTTGGGCTCATCCAACTTTAGACAACAGAATGTCACACAAGGACATTTTTGGCTTTTATTTGCATTCACCACACAGCGATTGTGAGAGAGTGAGAGACTCTATTATGCAATATTTATCACACATTAAATAAATTAAATAGCCCAACAATTTCGTTAATCTTTTCAAATAGCTCTATTATGCGGAGGTTAACTTTTTGTATAAGATTTTTAAAGATTTCCTTCAGCATAATTTATTCGAATTATATAAAAAATGCTTTAGCTTTTATTTTTAATGTTAAATGATTAAATTAAATTTTTAATCCTTCCATCAAATGATTACAATACGAGTTTCGATCTACAAAAATCCACTTAAATTACTTCATGTTTTTATTGATTTTAGACTTTAGGATATAGTCGCTATGGTTCATCTCAGTGCAATAAAGAATTGTATTCGTTATTACAATAAAAAAATAATAATATATTTTTATTGGGTTTAGTTAAACCTTTTGTTTTTATAGTGTAAAGTTAACTTATTATAATCGTTTTTTTTAAATTGTTATAATGAGAGCTTCACAGATTTAAGTGTGACCGTTTTGTCAACATTTGTGTACCTAAATATGACACGGTAAATTGACAAAAAAAATTCAGTCACACTGAAAATCAAATCAACTAAATTTCTGAAGCCTTAAGCTATTAAATGAAACATGACTATAAAAACCCTATAAATCAATGTTATTCAATTTTATATTCATTGTTACAGATTAGAATGTGAATGCTAAGATTTGTATTATTTATTATTATTATAGTTGCCCTAATCGTGAATTGCTGTATTAAATATTTTAAGAAATTTTATTGCTTCTTATTATCAAAGTCAGACATTTCAATTAGTCAAGCACTCGATGTTTAACATTGTCAGAGAATTATCATCATCTATTTAAAATCTCTGTTTCTAATTAAAGAAAAGGAAACTATATTTATATGAGGTGCCAAATTGCTCAGCATAATTGCTATAAATCTGCATTTCGTTTGATATTTATGTTTACTAAAGAGCCAAAACAAAAAAAAAAAAACAACCACACAAACTAATCCAATACATTTGAGCTCTAGTGTATGAAGCATTTCGGTGAATTGTTTTGTTTCTACATACAACTTGTTGTTTTTCTTCGCTTTTGTTGTTGTTGTTGCTGTTGTTGTGGTTTCGCTTGGGTTGAATATAGATAAGTATGTTTGGGTAATTGGTTCGTTGTTATTGTTGTTTTTATTTGGGGTTTTTAAGTGTTTTGCGGTCCAAATATTTTTGCAATTTTTCATCTACGATTTGCGCGATATTTTTGTTTGGTACTATATTTTTGCTGTGGGGCCCGCCTTTGAGGCACAGTCGTCGATGTGCGCGATAGATGAGATGCCTGATGCCTGAGGATGCGGGGGGAGGAGGAGCGAAAAATCGTGTAAAAATAGCTGTAAAATGCTTCTATGCCCAAGGTTGGCACTGGGCGTGACCAAAATGCCCGCCCAATTCCATATGGTGGCGAGATTTGTGCCCCTCGACAAAACTACATCTCGCTGCTACCTGATGCTTTGATATATCACATAGTATATAGTACATATATATACACGAATAGTATTTTTTTTGTATTTGATATTTTTGTAGTTTGCAGTTTGCAGTTAGTTATTGTTATTGTTTTGCGCTTTATGCATTATGATTTGAATGAGAAACAGCGGCAAAGCGAAACAACAAACGAACAAACGAAAAAACACTTTTCGGGTTCTCCAGTTGGTGTCGCATTCGCATGTGCAACGTACTCACATACATGTATGTGGTATGCCTAAAAAACTCGGCCAACACAAACACACGCAGAACTTTTGCAGCAACTAATTGAAGTCCGAATAACGCCCAGCCAGGGACTAAAAGTCAAAATGCTTTTGCTTTTGCATGGCTTTGCATATTTTTGCGAAAAGTTGCCGCATCCTTGACTGACCAACCAACTGACTGACTGACTGACGGTCTGCTTTTAAGCGTTGTCATAACAATGGTCAGAGAGTTCTGCCCAGATTGCTTACAGGCCAGAGAACATAGCAGCTGACGTTAGACCGCATACACACGCCACACACAAACACACACACATACCCGACACACACACACGCACATTCGCATTCCGGAACCCTGGATGCTTGGACATTGGACACTCTCATTCGACTTTCGACTGTGGACTGTGGACTAGAGGAATTTATGGCGAAAAAAGGGGCAGCTAAATGTGGCAAAATGCTTGCAATGAATTCTACGAATGCCATCAACGGGGCGGAGTTCAGGCATCATGATGATGCGAATGATGATGTTGCCATGAGTTTTCAGATCGAAAGGCGTCACCTAGTACTCTCCTAATGCTGCAATGTGCCTTGAAATATACCACACACATACACATCTCTGGCAAAGGTGTGGCAAATATCCATTTGCTTTGAGCAGCAGCAGCACATAGCATAAAAGTGAACCACAATGGCAACAGATGCAGCAAATTACGACTACGAATTACTTGCGACTCCTTTTTCAATGTTGTTGTTCGGTTCTTGTCGAAGCAATAACAAAATTGATGCCAGTTGGCCAAAGAAATTGCTGAAAGCTAACTATGTGGTTACTATGTCGCAAAAATTTCTGTGTTACAGCTGTGCAAAATTCGACCCGAGTAGTTGGTATACAAATAATTGGATATCAAGTTGCATTTCGACCTGGTCGAGTTGTAAAATACTTCAAATACGTTTCAATTGGCACAAATTGAAAGCAACTCGACTAGTTTCATAGCCTTATAATAGGCTAACGAGTAACAGTTGCAAGGCTTACGTTACATTTGCAGTAAAAGACTGACAAAAGTTGTATGTAAAAGAGTTGGAGATTATAAAAAAAAACAAGTAAGAAAGCTACAGTTGAGTGTACTCGACTGTGAGATACGGCCAAAGCAACTAAGACCCCTAGTAAGTATGTGTTTTTGCCCATACAAAAGTATTTCTTTAATAACTTCGACAATTTTTATCTGATCGCAACCAAATTTTCAGGAATCATAACTACTATAGTAATTATTGTTATTGTAGTAATAGTATATATAGTAATATAGTAATTATTATATTGTATAATTTGCAACTCTAGCTTTAAAATTACGTGTGTTATTCGATTTTTTTGATTTGCAGGGGCGGAAGTGGGCGTGGCAAAAATTTGAAACGAACTTGATCTGCGTGCAAACATAACAAATGCTGTCGAAAAAAATTATAGCTCTATCTCTTATAGTCTCTGAGATCCAGTGTTTCATACGGACAGACGGACAGACACGCAGACGGACATGGCTAGATCGTCTCGGCTGTTGACGCTGATCAAGAATATATTTACTTTATAGGGTCGA
Organism: Drosophila kohkoa; assembly: GCA_019972355.1. NCBI lineage: Eukaryota > Metazoa > Arthropoda > Insecta > Diptera > Drosophilidae > Drosophila > Drosophila kohkoa. The sequence continues at coordinate 943,845 of BJEL01000055.1, read as the reverse complement.
AGATTCCTCGTTCTATCTGTTACATACATTTCCTGTCGGCACAAAGTTATAATACCCTTCTACCCTATGGGTAGCGGGTATAAACATACATTGAAGTGTCCTAGTTTTGTAATAAAATTGCTGAGAAATGTTACACAGTGAAGAATTTATAGAGTAAAACGCTATTCGCAAGCACACTAAACACATTTTGTTGGTTGCAAGCTATACAAATTTCAGTGTGACTGTTTTTACCACCATTTGTGTGCCTAAATTTGACACTAAATACTAAATAAATTCTGCTGGTCGCAAGTTTCACATATTAAAGTATGACCGTTTATACCAAAATTACTCTGCCTAAATTTGACACGGTAAATTGATAAACATTTTTCATTGTCACAATGAAAAGAATGTTAAACAATTTTCTTTGGTTGCTGTTTTCTGTTTTAATGAGGAGTTCATATATAAGGAGATTTGTTGTAGCTGTGAATAGACTCAATTAATGAAGAAAAGTTGCAAGTAGAATGGGGAGTAAAAAACTGAAAGTAGAAGTGCGAGTTTAAATAATAAAGGGCAGTAAAAAGGGGAAACTCTAACTCTACGATACGATGGACTATCAGAACTCTTATACTTGTTCACAAGCTACAGTATTCAATCACTATACACCCAAACACACAGGCACACACTTTAAAGAATGAAATGATGAAGCCAGAAGTGTGAAAAGTGTTTCGAATGGTTTTCATTTAGATGGTATTTAACGAGTACTAAATCTTAATGCATAGTATAAGAGTGAAATGTTTTCGTGTAGTATGAATCATAAGAAAATCATAAGAATTAAGAATGCATCGAATTGGCGATATCAATTGGGGAAATGTGTTGAATAAGAACCGATAACCGATAAACGATAATAAGCATAAGATATATCGTATATGTATGGTATTTGTATGTCTATAGCTTAAGTATAATAGATAAATGAAATTGATTTTTGTAGTATTTACCTTTCGCTAGCGATGCTTGAGTTTCTGGACATTGACTTTGGTGACATCTCAAAGTCCGAATCGGAGCGATATAGAAAGGATTCGCGACGTTGCGGTAAATTCTGTAGTACCAAACCAGCGCTGGGTGAACCGCCTTCAAGCGGTGATCGGGCGCCCTGGCCATTTTCTACATCGAAACTGTAAGAAAGAAGAAAGAACAAGAGATGTTTGTTATTAATTAGCTGATTACAACGCTGCTTATTATCGACGGAGGGGGAGAAGGAGGAGGGAAAAAGGGAAGCACAACAGCAAAAAAAAAAAAAAAAAGTTGCAGACGCAACGCTTTTAGGCCAAACTCTTGAGCCATGTTATAAATGGGCTGACGGCCAAGTTGATTTGACAGACAAGACGCCAAAACGAAACTTTTCAGTGCCCAAAAAAATAAAGACAGGCGGGGGGAAGTTGCTTGAGGTTTGAGTGGGTATCAAACAGGCAGCCTACAGGAAACGGAAGTGCGCCTAACAAGGCGCTTTTAAAGTTTTTCAATTCGTTAGACATTTTTCGCCTTGCGTTCGTTGTCTGCGACAGCGACAGCGACGCTTATGAAAAGTTTTCTCGGAACGGCAACGCGCACATACTTTCTACTTTTTTTCTTACCCGCAACGCGCAACCACGAACCGAATGTAGCCAAGTTTATTGAGAACTTGCTGAAAGTTGACTCCACTTCGGAGCAAAACCATTTCCACAACCAACCAAAGTTCAGTTCAACGATCAAGTTGCAGACGGTTGTGCTCAAGGATCAACTTGTTAACATTGATGGCGCCACCTGGCGGACAGTAGAGTGTTAGTTACGTAGAAAGCAAATTATTTGCCTATTTGCTTAGTATATGTTATTTTTCGTATGACATTTAACGAATACAATTTCAAAGTTATTCCAAAATGTTTCATAATTATTATGCTGTTGTTGTGGCATTGTTTTGATTTGCGACAATATAAAGTTAAATTGTTAAATAAATTAAATGATGCCCCATAAAAAGTCACACACAAATTATTTATACGAATGCAGCGGTGAGTTTTCAAAGCTTAAAAGTTTGATTGAGTTTTCAGCTTTCAAATGCAGTTTGTTCTGTTGTCCCCTGGCAACAGCTGCAACTACAAAGAGAGAGAGAGAGAGTGAGAGAGAGAGCAAGTGTGACAGGCATCAATCTAAACGCGTTGTCATAATTAAAGAAAATACTTTCATAACCAAAAGCAGATGCTGCTGTCGTCCAGTTGCTGCTCTGGCAGTTTCCTTTTGCAACTTCCTCTCTCTATTTGTTGTTTTTGCTTTTTTTGTTTTGGTTTTTGTTTTTGGGGGGACCTGTGACGCAGCTGTGTCCTCGCCACGGCCTGGAATTTTTGTTGCTGCTCCTGTTTTTGCCACCGCGCTATCAGCAGCCCGACTTGAAGGCCACGCTTTTGGCAGCGAAAGTCGTAAAGAAAAATGATGTTTTAAGTAAAATTTATATCGGGGTCATTAAGTAAACTTGGCACAAAGTTGACGCTGGCTGGCTGCTTCTGTCCCGTTGTTGCCTCGACTCTCACTTCTCTAGTTGTTGTTTGCCCCCATCCCAGAGTTGTTGTTGTTGTGCGCAACAATGTCGCCATTTGCCATGGCATACTTTGTGCCACTTTCTCCAAGTTATGGGGGCAGAGAGAGCAACGAGAAGTTATTTCTTGGCTGGTTTACAGTTCGACAGCTTTTTGGGTTTTGTGTTTTTTTTTTTTTTTTTTTTTGGGAGGACTTTGCAGCTTGTGTATCGGTTTCTGGGCTGGTGATAGCGACTGCATTTGCACTTGCCACAACATGTTGCAGAGAGCTGTGTTGCTTAAAGTTGACAGCAGCAAATGGTTAGTCGCTTGCTTTTAGTTTGTTATTCAGTCCGAGTTGGTTCTTTAGGCAGTCACTTATTCACTTCATGCATTCATTTATACAATCATTTGTGATCCAGCTACTTCCTTCTTAACAAACTAATTAAGTTGGGGCGTTTGGGGCTTAGCTCTGCAGAGATGATGCCGCTGGCATCACTTGAATCTATGCCACACACACACACACACACACACTCGCACACTTACATATAAAATAATCACAATACACAATCACAATCACACTCAGTCGCACACTCATCACAATCAGCTTGGGTCGTTCATTTATTTGCACATATAATTAGGCGCATGAGGAGCGAGTGCCGTGGGGCACATTTCCTGCCTTGCCACACACACAGAGAACAATGCCAATCTCTTTATCATCCTCTACCTCCCTCTCTCTCTCTCGCTCTCTGTCTCTCTCTCGCTCTTCTTACTTCTCGTTGTGGCATTAAGCGTCTTTGCCTGTCACTACTGTGTCACCATAATAATGTGGAAACTCGGCAACTGATTTGCCAGCGCCTGCAAGTATGCAACACTCACGAGCTGTTAAGCCATCCAAATCAAGTTGCAACACCCCCTCTATCCACTCCACTCCCCTCTCCTCATACTCCCACTACATCACCTGCTGCTGCTTTGCAAGTGCTGCTGTCAACTGCACTCTTTGATATTTGCTTTACAACTCAAGCTGGAGCTTAAGTTTCGACTTGCTTCAATTAAATTTAGTATTTATGCTTTTCATAATATTTGCACTTCTTCAATATCATGCTAATTGAATTTTGCATTTCAAAAGTTTTTAAACATGGACAAATCAAAAATGACTTGTCTTAATTAAATTATTTATATACCTATTATTAAGATTTTACATCATTTTCAGTGGAGTGGCAACGCTTTTATTATTATTCATATTCGATTCTTCCTTTTATCATAGGTTTTTTTTTAAGGAATACCTAAGTATTATTATTATAAATTCTATTATTATCATTATTATTTATTTTTGTATTATTCATTATGATTTTTTTTTTTTCAAATTTTACTTAAAATTCAATTCTAAAGGCAACTCACAATTTAATATTACGCATACTTTTTTCACTGGCAACCTTGCCAGATTATCCACTTTTCACTAAGCTCTTTTAAACTGTCATTTCTTCACTCGCTGCTCTGCTTCAGAATAATGAAATGTTGTACTATATATGCCATATACATAGTGGCAATGCTGACAGAATTAACGCTAAGCTCGTAAGCTGTTTATTCTTTTAATTTGGTGACATTTTCTGTGTGCACACTGTGTGGCAACGTGGTACGCGCAGCGTTGCCACTTGTCACAGAGTCGACACGTTGCGGTTAACGCTTGTCAGCAGTTGACTTAAGTCGTTCATTCAGCAACAGCAAAAGCAAAAGCAAAAGACCCAATGAATGCACTCACATGATTCACAAATGCAATGCATGAGTGTTTGAGTGTTTTAGTGTGCGTGCGTTGAAAGTCCTTGGTCACAGGATTCCCATGCGAAAATGCGAATGCGAATCTGAATCTGAAGATGAAAGAGACTCTGAAACTGAACCCAAAAAAACCAATTCGAACGACACATGCAGCACACTAGCAAATGATGATGATGATGATAAACAAGATGATGATGATAATATGAATGGTGGGAGATGCTTTTGGGGCAAGATAAACAAACAAGTAGGAGGCAAAAAAAAAAGCAAGAAGAAAAAAACACAGCAGCAACAACAACAAAAACTGTCACAAGGCCATTAACAAAAGCCTGAGACTGACTGCGACAACAGACAGACAGACCAAGAAAGCGAAACAGAGAGAGGGATATACCATAGTGAGAGAGAGAGAGCACTATAGATGGGGCAACTGTAGGTGGCGTTGCCATTTGCCACTGCTGTGTGAAAACCAAATTAAAAGTGCGAGCGAGCAGCGTGCGATATGAAATGAGCACAGCTAGAGCAGAGGCAGGCAAGGCATCAGTCATGCCCCCCTCTCCCTCTCCCACCCCCTACCACTTACCACTTCCCCTCACCTTATTGCTACCTTGACTATATTTCCAAGTATGATATGTGGTGTATGTGTACGGCAAAAAGAAGCTGGGCAACAGCCTCCAATCTGCATCTGCATCTGCATGTTGCATAATTTGGCAGCGTGTGTGTGTGTGTGTGTGTGTGTGGAGAGCAGCAAATGATGACAGCTTTGGCAGAGGAAGATGAGGGGGGGAACTGCATAAAAATCAGCTAGCCATCAGAATCGTCGATTTTCATTTCATTGCGTCGCACATTTGATTAACCGTTGCTGCAGCTGTCGCCTAGCGGCACCAAACAAATTGAGCATGCAACCTCTTGGCACACACACACACACATACACACACACACACACACACACACACACACACACACACACACACACACACACATACACACACCACATACAACGCACATTGGCCAAAAATAAGAAAAGAAAATACAAAAAAAAAAAAAAAAAAGAAAAACAAAAAAATTAAAGAGCAGCCAGCAATTTCAATTGATGATGTCGATGAGTCAGCAGCGTAAATTTACGCTGCAACATTGCGCATGATGCACATATTCAATGTTGTTGTTTTCTTGTTTTCGTTGCCCTCTGCCACAAGCCAAAGGCAATTGGCAATTGGATAGCTTAATCATGGTAATTACTGCCAGACAGACAGACAGACAGCAAACTAACAGCTAACTATCAGCTACCAATTCCAGACGCGCCAAAAGTCGTTTACAACAGCACAGAGTCTTAGTTGACTTTACCAAACAAATATTCGATAGATAATCGAACTTTGCCAATGACGTTAGAAACCCTTTTTTCTGATTGTTGCTAAATTTAGCCAGCTAAATTTACTTTGCTAATCACTGCAATTGAAGTCAATACACTCGATGAGTAACAGAAATTTCATTCACTACTCAATACGGTAAAATAACTACCTACATAGTTCAACTTAACAAATGTCGATCAAAATAAGACAAAATTCATTTCGAAATCCAACTAATTTTGATATTTTCCATTTATTTGAAATTACGTCATTATTTAACATCAATTTTAAACCATAAGAAATCGTATTTTTACTTGGCTTAATAAACTATAATTCCAATTAGAGATTTCTAGCTTAACATTTCAAGTTTGTTTAAAATTTTTGTCACATGATTTTCGATACATACAATTTTTCTACAATATTTGTGATTTCTGAAAATTTTTGTTGCGATTGGATAAAAATTGTAGAAGTTGTATAAGAAATATTTTTGTACGGCAAAAAACGCCTACTTACTATAGATCTTAGTTACTTTGACTGACAATCTGATATATTTTGTAATGTATGGTATATTTTGAAGAGAATACTAAATCAATATACCAAAAATAGCCAGCGGTATATTTGAAACTTAACACCGCACTGTTCTGCTGTTTTTCAAATTGAGTAGCACGTATCTCACAGTCAAGCACACTCGATTGTAGCTTTATCATTTGTTTGGAGAACAATTTTGTTTGAAATCACATTTGTGAAACTTTGTTGTACAATTTTATAGCTAAAGAGCTACAAATGGATATTGTATATATGTATGCTTTCACATAATTCCTTTGTTATTTATTGACTTTAAGCAATATTTTATTTGTTATTGTCAATCAGATTTACGCAACAGTTAAACTACTGTCCAAAATTCTATTTTACTAGTTTTTCAGTTTGCTCAAACAGTTTATGAGACCAGCAAAACTTCTGTTTCACATAATACAAAAATAGTTCGAGGAAGAAAAGTGATTTTCCTTAACAATAATCCGAGTTTATGGCAAGTCAACTTGTCGATAATTGATTACTGTTAATTAGTCGCAATGTTGCAGTAATTGAGGCACAGATGAAACTGAGATGGAGTAACTTCAGAGCTGCATATTGGCGATGGTCAATTATCTGGCATTTACCTTCTACTCATGTTTAATTAGCTCACAAAATGGCAGACGCACAAAAAGCAATACGAACGAACCTGAATCTGAACCTGAAGCTAAAACTAAACTCTACCTGCTAATTAGCCAGATTCCTCGACCATGTTGCTTTTACTCTTTTGCACTCATGTTCATTGGCTTTCCTGGCACATTGATGCTATTTAGCTTTTTAATTAATCAATAACATTAGCTGTGCTTTGTAGTACATACTTGTATATAACAATCTAGTTTTATTTGCTTTACGTAAAGTGTAATTAAAAATAAAAATATATATGCAACAGCGAAATTAAAATAGGAAAAGTTGCAGAAATTTTCTGCTAAAATTTCAATTTAACTTCTTTTACGTTAAGGGATAATTAAATCGTATACTACACACACATAATAAATAAATAAATAAAAAAAATTTAGAAACTTTGTTTTTTTTTTAAGAGTTTTATAGCATAGTTTTAATAGAATTGTGTAATAATGTTACAGATACACAAAATCAATCAATTGATCGCAAGTTCTACATATTTTGGTGTGACCATTTTTGGCAAATGCGAACCTAAATTTTACACAGTAAATTGACAAACATTTTTCATGGTCACACTGAAAATCATGTTAATTTTCGTTGTGTTTGCTAAATGCATACTTTTATTCTATTTATAAATTTGCATATGTATAAAACTCAATGAAAGAATAATTATATATTTTTCAAAGACAAAAAACGTATTTCATTCTTCAATTTCTAAGAGAGGGAAGATAAAGAAAGGAATGAAAAGAAAGAAAGAGATAGAGAGAGAAAGCAGTTGATGCCACATTACTCGGTTAATATTGTCAATGGCAACAGATAATCCCGAGCAGCATATTTCTCGCCCTTTCCCTTTGTCTCTTGCTTTGTTACACATTGTGGGTTATGTGTTGACTTTTTGCAACTGTTGCCCACACACACACACACACACACGTGCACACACACAAAGTAGACTTGTATTTGTGGTTGCCTATGGGCAAATGTTGATGAATGTTTGCGGCAGCTTGGAGCATGAAGTGAAACTAATGGCAACAGTTTGAAACGTTGCAACGTGGTCGGTCGCTCGCTCTTCTTGTTGTTGTGTGTGTTGCAACAACGTTGCCCCGTTGTGGTTGCCGGGCTTCGCTTTTGTTATGGCAACTCTCTCCCTCTCACTCTGTCTGTTTAAAGCAGTCAAACAATGAGAATGTTGTCAAATGTTGCCCGCTCGACTACAATTTCGATTAGATAGTTGCAGTTTGGTTCCCCGAGCAACAACAACAACATTAACGAACCTCAGCCTCAGTCTCAGCTTATAGCTAACACACACTGGAAGCAGAAGAAGAAGACTGACTGACTGATGAAGCCACAGACGAAATATGGCGTGGCTGCCACAGCTGCCTCAACGATACTGTGCGAAGATGTGCGCAACTTTACCACCCGACGCCGCAATCTATTGTATCTGATGCATCGCTATCTGCTCGAGAATGGTTTCTATAGCAGCGCCGAGGCGCTCAAGGGCGAGGGACGACTCTCCGAGGAATTTGAGCTGTGCGACAACGTTGACCTGGATGCCATCTACTTGGAGTATGCCAGTTTCTTTAACATGAAATTTGGCAAATATCCGCGCATACTCAAGAAGGTGGCGCCTAAGCTCAAGCTCGAGCTGAATGCTGCTCCGAAAAACGCCGCCGCCACGGCGAAGAATGCTGCTGTGGCAACAATGGGAGGAGTGCAAGAGGGAAACGTTGCACAAACGTTGCAGCGACCCGGCGATGCTGTTGCCTGTTGGCATGCGGGTGTTGGAGCTGCCACAGCCGCAGCAGCAGCCAGTCTTGCCACAGATCAACAGCAGCAGTTGACACACCAACAGCAACAGCAACAACAACAACAGCATCGTCCGGCATTGCACATTAGGAAAATGGAAACAGCCGAAGCGACAGCAGCAGCAGCAACGTCATCAACAGAAACCAGACTTGCTGCATTCACTGAAATCGAACATGGCCATGCGGCAGATGATGCTCTGTTTGCCTCACTGGAGTGGCAGGCACTTGCCGAGCTGGTCAAGACGAGCATTCTCAGCGATGACCTCAAGCTGCGCTGGTCCGATGTCTGTGGCAATCAGCGTGCCATCGAGCTGGTCAAGGAGGCTGTCCTCACGCCCATCGAGTATCCACAGCTCTTTGCCCACGGCCTCAAGCCGTGGCGTTCGCTGCTGTTGCACGGTCCGCCGGGCAGTGGCAAAACCTTTTTGGCCAAGGCCCTCTATGCGGAGACACGCGACAAGGTGACATTCTTCAACATCACCGCGAGCATTATGATCTCCAAGTGGCGCGGCGAATCGGAGAAAATCTTACGTGTTTTATTTCACATGGCAGCGCGTCGGGCGCCATCGGTTATCTTCTTCGATGAGATCGAGAGTCTGACCTCGAAGCGAGATCGTTCCACGGATCACGAGTCATCGAAGCGTTTCAAGAACGAACTGCTGCAACTGCTCGATGGCATGGAGCACACGCTGAGCGGCGTCTTTGTGCTCGCCAGCACCAATCTGCCGTGGGACATTGATGAGGCCTTCTTGCGTCGCTTCGAGAAGAAGCTGCTGGTGCAGCTGCCCAGCGCCGTTGAGCGTTCGAGTCTCATCAATCGACTGTTGGGGTCTGTCATCAGTTTGACGCCCAAGCTGTTGGAGGAGCTGGTGAAGTGTTCGGAGCATTTTACGGGCGACGAGATACGTTTGGGTTGCAAGGAGATTAGCATGCAGCGCATGCGTTGTGCCACACGCGTTGGCGGTAGCAAGGAGGCGATCAAGGAGTCACAGGCTGTGCAAGAAGCGAATGTGGAGCGTGCCTTCAAGCAGATTAGACCACTGGGCATGAAGCTGCTGGCCAAGCACGAGCAGTGGCAGCAGGAGAACGGCTCCTGACCAGGCACACACAAATAAAAAATACAACTCTATAAATGACACTCGCATTGCAATCGATTTAAGTTTACCTACTACTGTACGAATTCTGAATAAATGCTAAAAAGAGCGACGATCGAGGGGAGATATTAATATTTAATATGAAACTGAATAGAGATAAAAAATGACACATTGAACTACGTTTATATTTCATTGCATTTTGCTGCATCTAACAGAAATGTAAACTACACAAATACCACACACATTTTGTAATCTTTGACTTCAAGCTAATAAATGCAAATGCAACATAAATATAGTAACAAAACCAACATTTCTACTTAGCTGCCTCTCAATGATAAAAAAAGTGCATTTAGTGGCATATACTCCTTATCCATTATTTCTCATTTTAAGTATAACAAAATAACAAGTAGTATATTTTTTTGTTGTATGATAACATTTGTCTTTTAAGTATCCCCAATTTATACACATCAGATTTAATTTGCGTTATTTATACATAACGGCCACACATTGCACTTAGTGGCACATTCTTCAAATTTATATAGCGGCTATTTAGTAATATATTGTTGAAAATATTGCTCTCTACGCAAGTTCAGTTTGAAGCTACATGAATTCTTCGCTAACTTTACACATTTCTTACTTAGCAGCCACATTTCAATAATCTAATTAATTTAGTGGCATATTGCTGAGACTTTGCGGCCACAAAAAGAACACCAAACTAGCATAGAAAACATAGAAAATTGTTATGGTTGCAGTTAAAATTACACTCGTTTAGCGGCAATTTTGTCGGCAACAGTCGAGGCCGCTAAGCGAGATATGCTATTAACTTAAGATAGTACTTGTATTTGTTCATTATTTAGACGATTTCAGAGTGTGTTAGTGACAAGCATAAAATAAACAGAAAAGAGAGAGAGAGCGAGAGAATAGTTGTGAAACGAAGACACCGGTAGACCACAAGCATTAGCATTAGCATTAGCATTATCATTGGCATGTTACCTTCCCGTTGTGCGACGTCTTGCTCCCGCGATGGTCATTCGCGAGACATAGCGTCGAATGCGACCGCTCGACCTGCGCTGCCCATTCGACGCCGGCAGCGAACCGGCAGCGGAACGCACACTATACTCGGTGGCCGTCGAACTGCGACGATCGCTGCCGCCACCGCCACCGCCAATGCCACCGCCGATCATGACATCCGAGCAGAGCGATGATGACATTATGGAGGCGGCCGAGCGTCGTTTGCCGCCGGTGAAAGTGCCGCCGCCACTCGACGATGTTGTTGTCGCCGAGCTGTCGGAGCGCGAGAAGAGCGACGAACGTTTGCTGCGACTGCTCGATGTGCCGGCGGCATCCTGTATATTGCTATAGAACTCCTCCGTCTCGCGATCATACGACGCATCCTCATCGTCATCATCATCGAGCGGCGGTCGCTCCTCATCCTCAAACTCCTCCGCCTCGGTGGCCATCGTGTCGCTGCGCTGCGTCAATGTGCCACGCTGCTGTCCATTCGATGACGACAGCTGATAGTATTCATGTTGCGCATAGTCACGCGATCCACGCGATCCTCGCTGGCTGCTCCCGCTGCCGCTGCTGTTGTTCAGCGTGCGATATGGCGTGAGGATCATCGAGGAACCCGAGTTGCTTGTCGTACCCGAGTTGCTTGTGGTCGTGGTCACACTCAGTGAGTGTCGCTTTGCAGCAGCAGCAACGTTGTTGCTGCCTCCGGCAGCGTCGCCATCATCGCTGTCGCCGCCACCGACGCTGCCGCTGAAGGTGACCTCATGGAATTTCGATGATTTGCGTCGTGTGCGCGGCGGCATCTCGGCATGACCGTTGCCCATATTTGTAATCGATGGGCGTGGCCCATTGTTGTTGTCCTGCAAATGCAACTGCAGTTGCTGTTGTTGCTCTTGTTGTTGCTGCTGCTGCTCGTCAGTTGTGAGCGTCAGCGCCAGCGGTGGGCGGAGACCGGGAGCGGCGTCGTAGGCGCGTCGTCGACTCCAGGGAAAGGCGCGTATAAATGCAAAGATGATGAACAGCGTGGCAATCATTCTGGACTCCTGCTTTTGTTTAGCTTTCGCTCACATTGAAGTTGTTTCGTTGCGATTACGTTTTTTTTTTATTATTTTCGATTTTCGATGTTCGATTTTTGTTTTTTGTTTTTTAATTAGTTCAATTGTCGTTTTGTGTGTGTGTCGTTTTCATTATTGCACTTAACAGAGAGAAGAGACACAGACTATTGTGAGAGATAATGCGCATGGAAAGCAACAGTGTATAAGAGAGAGACAGAGTGAGGGAAGAGTTAAAGTAAGAGAGAGAGAGAGAGAGAGCGCGGCGGAAACGAGAGAGAAATATCATGTATAAATTATCCATTTATCAATTAATTTTAAGAGTTATTATTCAACATTTTTGTGTATGCAATTTTTGCAACTGTTCTTCTTTGGCATTTGAACAAAACGCAAAACGCAACGCTTCACTTGTTTTGCTGGCCAAATGATTGCATGATTGACTGATTGACTGAATGGCAGCGATTGAGTGAATGGACAAGGCAAAACACACATTCTGTGTGCGCGATTATGCGCAATTCCCATTGATAATGGGAATCAAATGCACAATTGCAAGTGAACTGGAAGTTCAAGTTAACTGCAGCAACAGAAGCAACAGCAGCAGAATTTCAATTCTTAAATTCGGTTTGAGTTAGTGGCTTTAAAATGCAATTAAATGTAATCGCATTATGACCAGAAACAATTGCAGCTAAATTTCGATAGAAGAAGAGAAAGAAAAATAATGTCTTGTTGTGGGAATATTTCAATTAAATTGCAGTCGAAAAACTATATATAAGCGTATACGCTATATTTCATTATGTCTAAATTGGCAACGTACACGTCATATTTGCTGTCTATCTTCCGTGCCACACATGCCGCACATGCGAGCTGCCACCTGGCGGCAGTAAAATTACCACGCACTACTTTTTAATTTGTTGAAATTGCATTACAACACAAAAAGTGCCTGATGGAGCCAGGAGCCAGAAGGCAGAAGCCAACCAACCAGCCACAGCCAGTGAGCTGAGCAGGCGGCAGGAGCAACAAGGTGGCAATTTAGTGTTGCAAGTGCGCTTATGGTATCTGGACCGAGCAAATTAAAGTGAATTAAGTGCGTGTGCAACTTTGTGTGTATGTGTGTGTCGGTGTGAGTCGGTGTGAGTGATAGAATATTTAATAGAAAGGCACCGTAAATGTCCTTGAAACAACTTTAAAACATTCGCAGACGTGCAGCAAACGCAACTCTATGAACTCCAGGCATATGAAAGTTACACGCAATAGCAGCAGTGTGAAACGTTTACGAAGAAAGGTGTGAAGTAGCATTAGAAAAAAGAATATAGAAGACACACTAACTAAAAGATAAGACCAATGTAAATTCTATGGAGCTTAGTGAAGCAAAAACGTTTACGAAGAAAAGACAAAGCTGAATAAGAAAAGCAGAGAAATAGTAGACAGAAAATATCGAAGATATTTAGTTGAGAAAAACTTTTGACTATGAATAGGAAACGTTTACGAAGTAAAGGCAAAGCAGAATAAGAAAAACAGGATAAGGAAAGCTGAAAACAACGCAGACGCTTAAAAAGAAGCCGAACAATTTGCGACAAAAAACCAAAACGTTTACGAAGAAGGGAGAAAATAGAATAGGAAAAACTTGAAAATACAAAACTTAAAACAAAAAAGATATTTAAAATCAAAAAAAAACAATTCTGGTTCAGCCAAACGTGTTAGTCTTATATTTGTACTTTTTTTCCCTATTTTTCTTTTCCTCTTCTTCGTAAACGTTTGAGTGTTATTCTTAAACGTTCAGTACAACGGATGATGAATAAGGGAAAAATCAGAACAAAAGAGAAGCGAGATTAGGTTAAAAACAAAAAATCGTCAAGATGTTTGAGAAAAACATATCAAAGAGAAGATAAAACGTTGACGAAGAAAGAGGATAAAACAGAATAAGAAATCGAAATGGGGAACTAAAGACTAAAAGTACAGCCATGCAAAATTTAAAGAATTCTAGTTGAGTAAAACACTTAAGAATGATGCCAAAATTGTATAATTATAAATGAATGAAATGAAAGCTGAACAAATATTGGAGTCAAGCGACGATATATTTAAGACAGATTTATATGGCAGCAGAAAAAGACATTTCGAGATTATGAGACAGAGTAGAAATGAGGCTTAAGTGCCGACTGTGAAGAATCTCATCTGGAATGCACAAAAGCAGCTTAAGTAGCAGCAACAAGCAATTTCAGTTGGCCTGATTTAATTTCAAGTTCTTGGTCATATTTTTCACTCTAAACTAATAGAAATCTATGCGAGTGTGTGTGCGATTTCAAGTCTAAGAATCTTGTAAAAATAAATATAAATAAATTTAAACAAGTGTTTATCTTGGTTGTCGCCAAGACAACCTGCAACGAGTAAGTGCCACATATACGATATATACTGACTGGTGTATATAGTATATAGTATATACTATATGGTAGCATAAAGCGAGTCGTATATCGTAATAAGCAAAGAGTAGAAATGCCACTGGCGAGCAGCCACAGGTACAGCGAGTGGCATCAATTTTGCTAGCTCAACTCGCTCTCTTTCCCTCTCGCTCTCTCTCTGTCTCGCTCTCGCGTGGCTTCTGTGGCTGCTTATCGCGCCCGGCAGGCAGTCAGAGGCAGCAGCCGAAGCAGCGCACACTGTGGGGCTGCTTTAAGTGTTGGTAAACAAGCTAGAAACAGGCTGACAACCCCATCCTCCCTCCCTCCCCCACTCTTCGCTGCCTTAGGCGCTGTTTGCTACTTTTACAGCGACTGCGCTCGACAGCCAAGCAGCCAGCCAGCCGACCAGCTAGCTACATATTTCCTTTCAATTTCATTTTTTTTTTATTTTTTTTTTTTGCTTTTCTTTAGCAACTAAATCCATTTTTTTTCTTTTGCTGCGTTTTGCGTGTGAACGAGATGGCTGCCAAGGCGCGCAAAGTAGAGCAAAAAGAAGAAAGAAAGAAAAAAAAAAACGAAAATAATAAAAAAAAAAAAAAACAAGTCGAGAAATGTGAAAGAAAAGATTTCTTCAAGTTGCAGCATCAGCTAAGCGAAGCGAGGGCAGCCAAGCAAACGCAACAACAGTCCCACTAACAACGCTCTTCCTCACCCCCACCCACCCCCACACACACACACACATACACACAAAGCACACTAAACCAAGTTGTTGTTGTTGGCACACACTCTCGGGGGCTAAATTTAAGTAGCAACAAATCACTTCATTGTTTGCGTGTTTACATAATATTTATACATTGTATTTCTATGAGTGTGTGGGTGTAGATATGTGTGTGTGTGTGAGCCCCACCATCATCATCATCACCATCATCATCATCGTCATCATCATCATCTGCAGCAGTCGCCAGTCGACACGCTGTTGACACGTTGCGAGCGGCATGTTCATTAATAAAGCGCTGCAACGAAATCCCAAAAAAGTATGCTATACTTTTTTCCACTTTTCTTTTTTTTTTGGTGACTGGCCACACATAGTACCAACAAAAAAAAAAAGACAGAAGCAAACACTGTCAGAAAAAGGACTTCAGACTGCGCGTCGCCAGACAAAAGTCGGAGGATAACAAAAAATAAAAAAACTGTGTTGCAAAGGGCATTTTGCAGTATTTTTCATGACAAATGTGGCGGCGGCGACTTGGCAATTTCAATTATACAAATCAAATGAGCAGTGCAGCAGCAGCAGCAGTAGCAGCAGCAGCGTGAGGCATGTGGCATGTGGCCTGCTATGACGTCAAACAGGTCGCAGCAGCAGCAGCAGAAGCAGCTCAAGAGGCAAGCAGCTTTTCAGCTTTAAGAGGCAGTCGAGCTGTGCACCCTCAACATCGTCGTTCGCTCACTCGCTCTATGTGTGTGTGTGTGTGTGTTTAAGTGCAACATCATTATTATGATTATGGCTGCAATCATTAGAAACATCATCAGGCCGTCGAGAGTTGACGTCCTTCTCTTTGCTGCTGCTCATAAATAATGTAACACAAAATATGTGCAAAATACAAAATCCCCAAAACCGAAATGCGCTAAATGCAAGCCATGTTTTATACATGACAGAGAGAGAGAGAGAGAGAGAGGGACAGAATGATAGAGCAAGAAAGAGAGAGAGAGAGCGAGGTTGATTGAGGTTAAGGCTAGCTGCTAGCGACCCCAGAAACTGCATTAACAGCACAAAATGCATTGCATAATGCAAAACATACACGCACATAACATATTACATGCTCTCTCTCTCTCACTCTCTCTTTATATATATATGTACATATATATCCATTTTCCATTTGCAAACCATTCAATAAACACACACACAGAGAGAGATACAGATGTATGTGTGTTAATGGAGAGCTGGCAGATAAGCAAATTCAATTATCGACACCGAATCGAATCGAAGCAAAACGGCATAATGTATGCATTAATTTATGTACAACAAGGCATCTCTCTCTCTCTCTCTCTCTCTCTCTGTCTCTCTCTCTCTCTCTTGAGTGCCCTTTAATTATCAAATTAATGCACATAATTAACTGGAATTGCAACTGAAGAAAGTGTAATAAGTAATTGCGTTTTCTTTTGCCTAAGCCGCTTAAAGCACAAAATTACAAAATATCGGATTATAATCCCCTCAAAATTGAAGAGATTCATTCAAACGCTGACAAATGATGTGCACAGTGCTTTGTGGTTGCTTTGCTTTGTCCGGGGCCCAAGCAAATACACATCCCTTAATAATCCGCAAGCGGACAACGGGTTGTATACGTTACGGCTGCCACACACAAAAGCTGACCAGCAGCAGTAGAAGCAACCTTGCTATTCATTCTCCATTCTCAGTTCTCCATTCTCAGTTCTCAGTTGCCCCTATCACATTTTGCTCTTGCACTTCTTTTTCCACGAGTTTTGTTGGCATAGCTGCAAATGTTGAAGAAGCTTTTGTGCTCGTGTTTTCAGTCGAGCCTTCAACAACAATGATAATGTTCTTCATGATGATGTTCTTCGATGCTGTTGCTGTTGTTGCTATTGTTGTTGCTGATGCCAACGACAATGCCATTTTCAATGAATCTCAATGCAAACGCTGCCCAAATTAGTGTCAAACGTATTGATTCACATGCACACACTCACACACACACACATACATATGTTGTTGTTGCTGTTGTTAATGGCGTTGCAATTTGCATATGTGTGTCAACGTTGTTGTTGTCGTCCCTTGGCGCCTGTTTGTATGCTATGAATTTGCAGCTAACACACTTAACCCACTTGGCCACGACCACGCCCCTTTTCCCTCCCCGCCACTTCGTCACCTTTGCCCTCTTTGCATGCACTTGGGCATGCAGCAGAGTGCCACACACAAACACACACACACACACACACTTGCAACTAATACATATGTTTTGTTGCATAATGCTTTGCACTTTAAATTTTGTTGTCCGAAAATTTCAATTAAATCTGATGACAACATCATTATGAGTGGGCAACAAGGGGTTAATTGCTGAATATGTGTGTGTACCGCACGTGTGTGTGTGAGTGTGCTGCTTGCATGTATTTGTTTGTTTTATGCGAAAAAGTCAATTGATGTCAAGTAGACCGAAAGTGGACAGCTTGTTGCAAGCGACTTTATAACCGAGTGTGTGTGTGTGTGTGTGTACTTTTGTATCTCAGCTTGACACTTGGCTGTGCTTCAACAACAGACCAACACACACGAAAAACAATAGAAAAGCAGCCAAAAAGAGTTGCTGCCAAAATCGTCCCATTTTGTTGGCTTATCAAGAAAACCATAAAAAAAAGAAAAGCGAAGAATTTAACAAAAATGTGCTGTATGCTTTGTGGTTGTTGTTGTTATTGTTGTCTTAAGTACTTGGCGAAAATGTGGCAAAAAGTAAGCGAAAGAGAACGAGAGAGAGGGAGAGAGAGAGAGAGAGAGAGGGCGAGAGAGACGGGGAGACAGATCAAAAGGCGTCACAATGGCTGGCAAGGTAGCCAAAATAAGCAGAAGCAGCAGCAGCAGACTTTAGCCCACCTCTGCCACGCCCACAAATTTGTCCAGCTGCCAAAATGAAATCAAAGCACCAAAATGCAATAAAAATAATCAAAAGAAACGGAACACGAAAAACAAGCAACCCAAGAGCATAAAGAGAGAGGGAGAGCGAAGCATTTATCATTTGATTTTTGGCAGTCGATTCTTTAAAATGCCACTTACAGTCTCCGTCTCCGTCTCAGTTCCGTCTCCCCCCCCCCCCCGCTCCCCCCTTCGCTTGTAAAAAGCACTTCTTCCCCTCCAGTCTCTCTTGCCTCTTGCTGCCTTTCATCTCTCTTTATGAGTTGTAATTTCTTTTGTGACTGCAAATTGAGCGGCAAAATTGAACGGACGTTTAAAATGGCGCCGCGGTGACGTCAGAGAGGCCAACAAAACAAAAAATAAAGCAGAAAAATGAAGAAGCATATAACCAGCAAAAGTAGAAGGTGATAGGTAGATATGTAGTAGTGTAGGTAAAAGACAAAAGCAGCGAAATGTTCCGAGGGACAAACAACAACAAGAACATGAACATTTTTGGACAGCGCAAGTCGCAGGGCCATAAAAATAGCTTGGCTTGCAACAAATGTCACGTCAGAGATACACAGCCAGCACTTTCCTCCTTCTCCTTGCCACTCCCTTCTCCTTTCTCCCGCCTCCTCTCTCTCCTCTCTCTGTGTCTCCACACCCAAGAAAACTGGCAGCTTCGAGTCCTTGCCAAAGCCATTTGACAATTAAATGCTGCGCTCCTCTTTGCCGGGCAAAACAATAAGTGGCGGGCAAGGCATCTTAAAAATGTGTATGTATTTGTGTATGTGTGTGTGTGACTGTCTGTGTGTGCGTGCGAGAGGGAGAAGGAGAGATGTAGCTAAGGTAATGACGTCGCTTTTAGCGCGCCAGCCGAGGCAAACTCAATTAAATGTGACAGTGAAAATGGCTGCCTAAAAGTATGCTTTATATTTTTCGCTCCGAAATGCTGGAGGCAGGTGTGACAAATAGCGAATAAGAGTGAGCGAGAGAGAGAGTGTAACTTGTCTCGTTCTTAGGCTGACGACAGCTGTTTGGCAGTTGACGTTTTTAAAGAGCGACAAATGAAAATGAATTCGCGACTGAATTGGTTTTTAAATACATGCGATATTCATGCGAATTCGCTGCGAATCTGTGAATGGAAATGGGGGCAGGGGGAAAGGGGAGAGAAGGGGCATGGAGCAAGGCAAGGCAACGCAATGCGCCATCAGCGTTTTCATCTTTATCACCATCGCAATGGCAGCAGCTGCCAATAAGCAACGATTATGCTTGTAGCAACAATCGACTTCACTCTCAGTCTGTGTGTGCGTGTGTGTGTGGGTGTAACTGTCTCCTTATGTGTATGTGTGTGTATTTTTGCTGCCTTATAATGTGCGCTATTTGCTGACGCTCCTGTTGTCAGTGTGTGTGTGCTAATGTCCTACAAAAATGCATGCGGCACTCAGGAGAGCAACGGCTGCTGTGTGTATTCATGCGTGTATATATCTATATATATATACCCAGTATATATATATATTTGCGTGTGTGTGCCAGCACATTGATAGCACTTGTGAGGCGCTATAAACTGCAAGCAGTTACTTGCAAAGAAAAAACACAGGAGGAGGCGGAGGAGGAGAGAACTGCCTTTGCCAAGGCAGACTTGAGACGGCAAATTGCTCATACGTCATGTGTGCCCAGCAGGCATTCACTGTGCGATGCCGCACAAGAACTTCAAAGTTGAAGCCTCAAATTGACTGACAGACTAAAGCAGAGAGAGGGAGAGAGCGAACGAATGAGATAGACAAAGTTTACAGCCATTGTACTAAGCCATTTCCAATTTGAAGCTGAGCAAGATTTAAGCTGTCAAAGTTGAACTCCATAAGCAGAGACTCGCATCCAACCAGAGAGTCAGAGCCAGAGCCATGACTCATCTCTGCAATGCGATGCGAAGCGATAAGATTCGATTTTGTTACAATAGCCAGCTGCAAAACTGCAATCTGCTTTGACATACCTTGCAATCAATTTGCGAGAAAATAAAGCTAATACTTGACAGTCGCTTCGGGTGGCATTCGATTCGACAAATGCTCGCAAATTGAGTGGCGAGTGGCATACCGCAATTTTTTTTTGTTTGTTAGCAAATTGCTTCAAACGAACAATATATATTTTTATAGCAATATTATATTGATTTCATTTACAGCTGCGATGCAGAAGCGGACTTTTATCACCAGACAATTTAGAGAGCTAATGCAAATACTAATGCGCAAATTAATGCCGATATTTAGACATATTTTCAAAGTTGAATTTAAGATTACTACTTGTAACAATATCAATTTCAAATTAAATTGTAATTAATTATATGCCAGCTAATGTCAAGTGTCTAATGATTATAACAATGCGTTACTTGAAGAGCTAATTCAAATAATAATGCGCAAATTAATGCTGACATTAACTATATTTATATATGTACTTATATAAAGTTACATTCAATATTCATATGAATATTACAACTAAACTCAATTTCAATGTAAATGCTAATGAAATATGCCAGCCAATGCGATTGCTCATGAAAATACCAATGCGCCAATTAATGCCATGTTTTCAATGCTTAATTTGTATATTTATTACTCAGTAAAATTTAAAAATGTATTTGAATGAATGATAGGAATTCAAATAGAAAATTGAATTCAACAAGGAATCTAATTTATTTTTTACAGCAATGCAAATGCTAATGCAATAACAATGAGCAACAATAAGGCTGATAAGAAAAAATATTTGAAGTGATTAATTCTAATTTCAATTGCCGCATTTTTATGTCAAAGTGAATTTCAATATACATACAAATTTCAACATCAAAAGTTGCAATTTTAATGCAAATAACAATGCTAAGAATCATTTAAAAATCTTATATGTTTTCTCATTTAGTTGATTACATTTTTGTGACAAGGTAATTTCACAATAATGTGACTTCTAAATGCAATGCTAATGCGAAGTAATGAACTAATGAAAATAATGATGCGCAAATTAATTTACAAAGTTATTTCTCATTTAAATCATGTTTTTTTTGTACCGTCACAAACTTATACATCTATTTAAAATTGCATATTAATATGAATTCCAAATCTCAAAGCTAATGCTAATGCTAATACCAAGGTTAATGCGTAGCCCGAAATATCATATAAATGAGGAGAGCAGCGTGCACCTCGTGCAACTCTCGTCACAAAAACAACTAATTAGTTTATAATCATTTAATGCACTGCAAATTGTCAGCTGCAAATTCGTGGGCGTCAGAGATATAGTTGAGAGGGGCGGAGGAGGCAGGCGGGGACAGAGGCAGGACTACGTCAACTGGGGCAGCAGCAGCTGTGGCAGCTGTGTGTGCATAAATTAAATTAAAATTAAACGTTTCACTGCTTAAATGATGAGCTTTAAATAGCGACAGGCGATAAACTGCGTGCCAGATAATGATGATGATGACGATGACGATAAGCATAATGAAGATGCTGAATGCTGATAACGTTAAGACTACCGATGATAATGATGACCACAACAAAACGAGAAAGGGAGAGAGAAGGTATTTGAAGCATCGTTTCATCGTGGCATTTCTTTTTACCTTTCGACACACAATAAAACTCAACCAACTCAATCAACCCCACACACATATTTGCGAAAATTACTTAAGCTTTTAATTGATCATTTATGGGTGGAACAGAGGGGAAAGAAAGAAAAGTGTAATTCGATGATGAACCAGACTCAAAAGCGAAGTATAAACGGGGGAGAGAAGCTGGATAAAGAAAACGAGTTAATTTCAATGCGAGAGAAGAAAAATGTAAATACAATAAACTAATCGATATGTTCAACATTGAAAGTTAATTTCTTTGAGCGAATTTAATCAATTTGGACGAGTCGAAAAGCTATCGACATTCAAGAGAGATACACATACATTTATGTATATAGTATATCTTTTGTAACCTTCAGCGGCAAAATCGACAATAATTTTCAAACCATTGAGGAGCATAAGGATGTTGATATTATTGTGCTTCGTGTTGCTGTTGTTGTTGCTGTTGTTGTGGTTGTTGTTGTTTGGCGATATAAAAATACCACATAAAAATATTTCTCTCATATGTACTTACAGGAATGTTGCCCAAAATGAAAGTAAATGCGTATAAAAATGGCATTAGAAATACACAAAAGGAGACCAAAGCAGCGCAGCATTGAAAGCAAGATGATAAGCGACTGATGTGCGGGAGGGCGGGGGAAGGAGGAGGAGGCGAATGTAACAGAAACAGGAAATAAAAATCCACTTTAAGCGTTTTGAATACAAATGCAAATACACACAAGCAAAGCGCTTGAAAGAGACTGAAAGAGAAAGAGAGAGAGAGAGAGCGAGAGCGTCTGACAAGTGAGTGAGTGATGAGGAGCATAGAAGGGAGAGACGAAGACGAAAACGAAGAGGAAGACGGAGACGGAGACAAATGCGGTCACATTGAGGTACATTAATATATATAAATATATATATACATATATATGTATGTACGTATATATACTCGTATTTCTCTGAAAGGCAATGGCGCCTGAAAGGGTTTTTCTCAGTATTTTCCTTTTTCTTTTCTCCCATTTTCATTTTCATTTCTTTTTTTCTTCACTACAAATAACGATAAGTGTGTGTGTATGTGTGTGTGAGTATCTTTGTGACGTTGCCACAAGCTGTCATATAAACTGCAAGCAACTTGGCGGAGCACAAAGAAGATGCCACAGGCGCCCATGAGTCAGTAGAAAGTAGAGTAGAAAGAAGCAGAGGAAGCAACAGAGGGAGGCACATAGCATGCCGCAAATGAAGTGGCAGAAAAGAGTGTCTGCATACATGAAAAAATCATAGCATCGTTTTAGGCGCCACAAGGCGACAAAAGTCGCTCAGGTAACACACACACACACACACACTCATACAAACAAAGCGAGAGAGAAATGCGATAAAGTGACACTCAGACAATCTTACAGACAGAGACAGAGACAGCGAGCAAGACATGCTCAGACTGCTAAAGGCAGACAACTGAAATGAAGAAGTCAAATTGATGAAAATTGCAAAAACGGAAGCGCAATAAAGTGCACGAAGCGAGGGAGAAAAATGTTGCAGACAATTCGCAAAGAGACTTTGCACAGCACCAACAAAATGAGAATGGAATGGAATGTGGTATTAAAGTGCGTCGACTGCAGAGCTGTCAACGCGAAGGCAACTATCGAATCGCACTATCGATAGAAATATAAGTTAATATTTTAATTTGCATCACTTTAGTTGCAGATTTAGAAACTAATTATTTGAATTTTTGTGAACCTCGGCTGCTATCAACTATTGTGATCGAGTCAACTAACGATAGAAATATAAGTTAATTTAGAAACTAATTATTTGAATTTTTGTGAACTTCGACTGCAGAGCTGTCACTAAGGCAACTATCAAATATTGTGATCGATTCAACTGTCGATAGAAATATATAAGTTAATTTTGTAATTTGCATCGTTTCTCTGACTTTAACTGCAACTTTAGAAACTATTAATTACATATATTTATTTTTTCACTTTCATTAAGGAAACTATCGAATCTTACTATTGATTATTCTATCATTAGAATAATAAGTTAATATTTTAATTTGTATCGTTTTTGTTCGCTTATACTGCAGCTGTAGAAACTATTTATATTATTTATTTTTATATTTGTAAAGTTCGGCTATAGATGTGTCACTAAGGTAACTATCGAATCTTATTATCGATTGTACTATCGATGGAAATATAAGATAATATCGTTGTTGTTTTCCACATTAACTACACGTTTAGAAACGATTTATTTTTATTTTTGTACACTTTGCCATTGAAAAGTCATCTTACTATCGATATTACTATCGATAAAAATATTTTTTTTTTTTTTTTGAAATTTGTATCCTTTTTTACTGTTATTTAGTTTGTAAAATTCAATAGATTTGACAGGCAAGTTTGTTTTCGCAAGAGTATTAGCCATAAAGCAAAGTAGATTACATTAAAATATATAAATTGACTGTAAACGTTTCATTACAAAATTAAAAAAACGCATTTAATTTATTTTTTTTTTAAATTATCTTTGGGGAATATTGATCTGCTGCTTCATTCAGTAGTTATTTTTAACTAATACCACAAAAGAATTTCTAGAGTTTAGATTCAGTAAAATGTGGTAACATTGTTAATTAATTGTGATTAAAAGTTTCCCACACTTTAGATAATACAGTGAAGAATTGAATCTAATTTAATATGGTCGATTATTTATTTTATCTTTTTAATAATACTTGCATAATACTGAAAAAGACGCTGCTGATTTTTGGATATTTTCGTAATAAACGCAAAGAGGGAAGAGAAGAGAGTAGAAAGACAGTGAGTGAGTGAGAGAGAGAGGGAGGGAGGGAGAAGTTAAAGAAACACATGGCGCGCAAATAGCAAGTACATACAATCAACGAAGTGCAAAAGTAGAATGAACGGAAACGTTACTGGCACAAGGACCTCAAAAGTATGCAACATTAAGTGTGTGCGACGTCATCAGTTGCCTCAACTTGCCTCACGTCTCAGTCTTATTCCCTCACACTCCCTCTCTCTCTCTCTCTCTCTCTCTATCACTCTTGCTCTTGTTATTTTGTTGTCTCTATTCAAGCAGCCGGGCAGCCCAACTGTCTGCGAAGCTCTTATGTGCCATTTTGGCACAAGTTTTGCTTGCACTGTCTGCTTTGTGGATACTCTCACATTTCGTAGATATCATAAATTTAATGCTAAGCTATTGCAATTGTTTCCATATTTATTTTGTATTCGAACGAGAATCTTTTCCTTACCAAAATCTTACGGAAAAGAGTATTCCATATTCTTTTTAAATATGTATTTAATTATTTAATCTTGCTATCTTATTATTTTAATGTTTTTGTTATTAAAAGTTAAACTTTAATTCAATATCTCACTAAGTAAACGAATTCAAACAATAATATATTAAAGTAGGGAACATTTAGTTCAATTAATGTAAAAATTTGCATATATATTTATTTAATCTATCTTGTTATTTCGTGTTTAAGTTTATAAAAGTTGAATTTTGTTGCTTAAGTAAACCAGTTTGCATAATACACTAAAATTAAGAATTTGAAGTTCATTTTATGTAAAATTAATCAAAATATGTTGGAATGAGAAAACATAAGATGATTGGACTTTTTCAGAGAATTCACTCAACTAATTTTGCCATATAAATGAAGGAAGACATCAAGAATATTAAGTTTTATTTATTATAACAACCAACTTTAAAAATGTATTTCAACATCAAAATAAATATGTATGTTAAATAATCTCCAACACACAAATCCTTTAAGATTGTAATTAAACATAGAGAGAGAGTATTTAAAGTGCAGTTCGTTGAATTAATACTTGCTGCTTGCTGTTTTTGTATGTTGTATTTTTCTTTTTGTATATTATTATTTTTATTGTTGCTGTTGTTGTTGTTGTTGTTGCTGCACTCGTCGTGAGGAAAAGTCTCATTAACAAAATGCACAAAAACAAAGCAACATGAGTGAAAGTGAATAAGAGAACGGGAGAGAGAGAGAGAGAGAGAGAGGGGAGGAAGAGAAGCAGAGCAAAGGCAAAACAACAAGAAGAACATCAACAATAATATTAAGGAGCGGCAACAACAGCAACAACAACAACTTGTCGCGCAAAGGATCCTTGAGCCTCTTCAAGTTGCTTGTCGCTGTTTGCTGTTGTTGTTGCTCTTGTTGTTGTTGTTGTTGTTGTTGTTGCTGCTGTTGACAAAACGAAGCAGCGCAATGGCAACAGTAGCTGACGATGGAGGCGGGGTGGATGGAAAGTGTGGAAAATAGAACAAAATGTTTGCCACTAATCAAGTTGCCGACAGTGAAAATGAAAATGAACTGCACTCTCAGGTTTCAGTGAAATCTCGAAAGTTAAATTATGAAAATTCCAACACACAATGATATTGTGTTAAGCGAGAAAGAGATGAGGAGAGCAAGAGAGTGAGAGAGAGGGAGACAGCACACACACACACACACACACTGCTGCTGCATATATAAATGAATAAATGCCAAAACAATTTACATAAAAAATATTTGTGCCAAAAAGTTTTGCGTTTCACTTTTGTTCTTGTTGTTGTTGTCGATGTAGATGTAGATGTTGTAGTTGTTGTCGTTGTTGCTGCTGTTGTTGTTGCCAACACAATTTCCATATGAAAAGCGACGTGTGGGCGTGGCTGGCTGTCGCCTGCTTTTGGGGCCTCTGAGCGCTGAGCTGGTCTGGCTTTTGCGGTTGCCAGCGAGTTTATCAACTGAAGCGACGCCTAATCAACATCAAGCCAAACGCCATTAGGCGACCGCACAATTTACAGCTGTTTGTCAGCCCTTCTCTCGGCCCCCGTATGCCCTACTCCCCCGTCTTCTCCCGTCTCCTAACCCCCTGTCACTTAACCCAAACACACACAAACTTTCACTCAACGCGTATGAGCTGCGTTTTGGTTTTATTCTGACTGCTTCTGCTGCTGCTGCTGCCTCAAGTTGAAATTGAATTTTAACATATTTTTGTTTGCATTTCATTTGCGCAACTCATTAAGCCAAAAACAGCGAACAACTCGAACTTCTCCAACCAACCTAAAACATTCCCTTTGCATTCTTCCCTCTCCTCTTAGCTCCCATTCGTTGCTGTAACGCCCACGGGAAACGCATGAAAACACGTATACGCATAGCTGCGCATTAAAGTAGGCTACACAATTTGCGATCGTGACGCACACAATTTGCCACAGTTCGCTGATCACGCACCACAACACACAATTTACTCGAAAAATGACGAGCTACATTTAAGTAGAGTGCAATTATTTACATACAGTTATTTATTTTGATACCCACTATATAAGAAATTCTTTTCTATAAGAAAAACATCGCCTACTTACTACCGGTCTTAGTTGCTTTGCCTGACCATCTGGTATATTTCTACTCTTTGGTATATTTTCTACTTGTTCCACTATATGAATATACTAATTATAGCCTTTGGTATATTTTTAGTATTTTTGTTCTTTATTCATTTAGTATATTTTAAGAGTAATACTGCATTGCGTAGTTGATATATTTTAATGCAGTATTATACCAATATACCAATTATAGTCTTTAATATATTTTGGTATTTATGCGGTATATTTATTTGGTATATTCTGTAAATAATACCAAACTGTTTTGTTCTTATTAAATGTAGTACTATATCAATATACCAAATATAGCCTTTGGTATATTTTTAGTATTTTTGTGATTTACTCATTTGGTATATTTTTAAGAGCAATGCCGCATTGATTAGTCGGTATATTTGCAATGCAGTAGTATAGCAATATACCAATTATAGTATTTGGTATATTTTGGTATTTTTGTGGTATATTTATTTGGTATGTTCTATAAATAATACCAAACTGTTTTGATCTTATTCAATGTAATACTATGTCAATATACCAAATATTGTGTTTGGTATATTTTTAGTATTTTTGTGATTTACTCATTTGGTATATTTTAAGAGTAATACCGCATTGCTTGGTTGGTATACTTTTAATATAGTACTAGAGCAATATACCAATTGTAGTACTCGGTATATTTTGGTATTTTTGTGGTATATTAATGTGGTATATTCTATAAATAATACCACACTGTTTTGTTCTCATTAAATGTAATACTATATCAATATACCAAATATAGCCTTTGGTATATTTTAGTATTTTCGCGTTATGCTCATTTTATTATATTTTATGCTTAAATCGGAGTAAATTATCTACTAAGCAAATGGTTTACTCACTTTACAACTGCTTTCGATATTTATATTTGTTCATTGATAATATGGCTTTAATAAATTGTTTTGCGTTCGAATTTATGCTATTACATAAATTTGCTATAACTGAATTTTTGTTTTATTTCTTTTATTACAACTGAAGCGTAAATTTTTCTAGTGTAACTAATTGCAATGCCTCTTAAATTAATCATTTCATTCATGAATTGTGATGGAAATAACTGAAAATTAAATGAATGAAAAATGCAAGCATATTAAATTGAATTAGTAAAGTTGCATTTGTGTTTCTATTAATGGCATTTATTTTTAATGAGTGCAGCTGCATTTAATTACAATAGTCTATTAGTGAAATTTATTGTTGGCTAAATTTGCGGCATTTAATTAATATAAATTTGGTATTTTACACACAAATCAAGCGAACCAACTGAACTTCTGAATTATTAAAGCGTTGAAGCTTTAGCTGCTTTCGATTCAATCAATTCCTGATGTCCTTATTAATATGTATAAAGAAAAAAGTCGACAATCTTTTGCGCGCACTCTCTTTCTATCTGTCTGTCTGTCCGTCCGTCTGTTCGTCAGTCTGTGTGTGCGCCTGAATATATGCAATGAAAATTTTTTAAGTGCTTTAATTTTATTTCATGGCATTTGTATGCTTCCTCCCTTCAAGCTTAAGCATTTGCTTCCATCCTCCGTCTCTCTCTCTCTCTCTCTCTTGCTCTCTCTCGCTCTTCGCTAATAATTTGATTGTGTTTGTGCAATAAGCGGGCGCCCCCGTAACAAAAGAGCGATGCGATGTGGTCCTGTGAATGTTATTTATTTATTTTATTTTTCTTTTTTTTATTTCGCTTTCTCTCACTCGTCTCTCGCTGGCATCTCAACAATTTGCATTAAAAATGCTCTTTGGCTTAAATATATCTACGTGTGAGTGTGTGTATGTGTGTGTATATAAATTTGTATACGCAGTTTTTTTCTTACTGCTTTTTGTTTTATTTTTGTGCACACACCACAAGGCCGCCTGTTGGCTAATCCGCTTTGTAGCCATTAATGGGCACGCCGCGCCCCGCGTCTCCCTGCCTTGAAGCTGCCTGCAACACCATCGAATCGATGTGGGCACAGATGGCGTTCCCCTCCCCCCTCCCTCCCCCAGCTCTTCGTTACTACTGTCTTATGGCCAGGCCATAAATAAGAAGCCCTTTGGGCAGTCAACGCACGTAGGCGGTCATTAGATCAACTTTAATGTGATGCAGCTCACGTATTTATTTACTTAGATCTGTCTCAGTCTGTCTCTCTCTCTCTCTCTTTCTCTCTCTGTCTCACTAAAACAATAGGTCGGACAATTTTTTGTTGTTGGTCGCGGTGGCACGCCCCTAAAATGTTGGTATTCAATAAGTTCACACATCGTTAAACCAGGCAGAAGCAAGAAGTTCAAGTTAGCCGCTAATATTTGTGTCCTAATCCCTCAACATACTCTATAAGTAAGTGCAAGAATGTTTCGATAATCGCATAAATCTATATTTTACAAACTGCGGTCTCTTCTTTCTTTAATACACAAATTAACATTTTTTGATTCAATTCTATTTTCTTTCTTCTTTTCGTCTTATCGTTATAGCTATGAGATTTCATTGAGTAGAAGTATGCTTCGATAATTAAACAAATCTAGTCTATTATTTGTTTAATTAATAAATTAACTTATTTTGTTTAGAATTTATAGTTTAGTCAGTTTTTTCATAATATGTTATGGATGCAGTAGATTTCCTTAATTTCCTTAACTGCAGTAAACAAATTATTTACATTATATTTATTATTTTGTTTATTATTAATTTTTATTTTATTTTATTTTAATTGTAAGTAAATTGTATTTTATTTTATTCATATTATTTAATTTTTTTAGTATTTTATTTTATTAATTCTATTTTAATTTACTCTACTATTATTTTTATATTTGATTTCTTTGCAATATTTTTGTTGTAATTTACTATATTTTGTATATTGTAAAGATTATTTTATTTTCCGCTCTTTTTTTATTTATTATTATATTATTTTGTATTTATTTGATTTTTTTTTGTTTTAAATATTTTTTATTTTATTTATTTTACTTTTATTTTTGTTTTTGATTTCTGTTGTACTTTACAACATTTTCTTCTATTTAATTTTACATTTAATTAATTAATTTTCATTATTTTTATTTTTTAATTTAATTTTTGTGGAATTTATGTATAATTTCTAATATTTTATTTAGATTATTATTCATTATTTTACTTTATTTAGTGTATTGTAAAGTCTAATTATCTGCTCTATTTTATTTTATATTTATTTTATTTCATTTACTCGATTTTATTTTATTTGATTTGATTTTATTTTGTTTCTTTAATTATTTTTTTATGTTACCTATTTTATTTAAATTTATTTTACTTTTATTATTGTATTTGTTCGTAAAGTTTGTTTTATTTTCTTAATTTCATTTAATTTTATATATTTAATTTTATTGTTCGTTATTTGATAATTTTTTTTTATTTGATTTTATTATGTTTGTTTATAATTTTCATATAGTGTTTATACTACTATAATTTTTTATAATATTTACTATATTTTATTTTAATGTGTTTTTTTGTATTTTATGATCTTTTTAATTTAATTTTATTCCCTTTTCTTATAATTTCTCTGTTGATATTTATTTCGAAAGTTTCTCAACAACAGTTATCAGTTTTCAATGATTACAAAATTGTGACACAAGCTGCTGCTTGATGACAAATTTGTGGCATGTTGTGTGGAAATGCAGAAAATAGCTTGGATTTGACAGTTTTCTGAGTGCAATTTGTTGTCATTTATGCCCTTTTGCATATCAGCAGCTTCTATGCACTTTTCTCAACTCCTGTTGCCCAACTCACACATACGTATGGACACCTATGTGTGGGTGTGTATGTGTGTGTGTGTGTGTGTGTGTGTGTGTGTGTGTAGCAGTTGATATTTCTCATTGCTGAAAATGTTCAGTAGCTTTTGCTGTGTCTGCTTTTAGATATTCCATCATCGCATGTCGCTGTCATTACGATTTCTTTGCTTGGCCGAGTATTTTTCTCTCCCTTTCCATTTTCCTGTTATTTTTTTTTGCTGTTTTGTTAACGGATGCTGCATGGGGCACGAGTGGCAAGCGGCAAGTGGCATGGGCAAATGTCTGTGTAGGTATGTGTGGCAGAACTTTAATTGAAATCTTTTTGAGCACAAACAGCAAAGCGACTTTATGCAATTTCAAATACTTCCTGACCCAGCCACGCCCCTGCTCCCCTCTAGGGGGAGGAGGGAGGAGGCAGGGAGAGCCTCGGCAAAAGTTTTGCCAAACAACTTTGGCTCAAAGACAAAGCTGCAGAGAGAGGCAGAGAAAGAGAGAGAGAAATGGGGAAATGGTAATGGAAATTTGTTTAGCTCTCAGCCAAAAAAGGGCGACGGGAGTGAAAATGCTGGGGCAAGTGGCAAGTGGCATGTGGCGTGTGGCATGGTGCATGGGGCAACTGCTGGCAGCTGCAAAATGGTCAACAGACAGTTGCTCCTGTTATTTGCTGACAGATTGACAACAAAACCGAGACGAGAGTGACTGACACACGACGACGCAGCCACAAAAATGTTTGGTTTAAGTTTTTCTCTCTAACTGATTTCCTATTTAGTTAGCTATTTTGTTGTTGTTGTTGTTGTTGTTGTTGCAATAGACACGCGATCGCAACGATCAATTATTTTGTTATTTATTTATTGTTCTAGATGCATGCAATGAGTAACAAAACATCTGCTTAATAAAAGTGCATTCTCAATGACAATTTGATGACACGTAATTGGGGCTTCAACTACAAATTACGTCGAATCAGATTAAGAAGTTAATGCTCTCTAATTATAATAATTGCCAACTGATTGTATTGAGTACAAATCACTTTAATAAATTAGTCTTAATGTTGTAAATAATTTGAGGCACTTGCTATTTTTATTTCTGCTTTAAATTATAAAGCGGAAGGGTTTTACTATCGATAAACATATTTTATCGAATATTCAAGCACGTTCTAAAAAGATGATGAAGCAATAGAATATGTTTTCTTTTTCCGCTTTCGCATATTTAGAAAGGTGAATCTGATAAAGGTCATAATTGACTGTATTACTATCGATGAATATAATTTATCGAATTGTCAAGATCTTTCTAATTGTCACAAGTTCTTAAAAAAGAGTTTAAGTAATTGAATAACAGAAACAGATGAGGCCGGAAAAAGTAAAACTTTCGATAAACATAATTTATCGAAGAGTGAATCTCTTTCAGATTATCATAAGTGCTTAGTGAAGATATGTTTGATATAATATGTTTTCTATTTACTTTTTTTGCATATTTAAAAAGCGTAATCCGATGAAATTGGAAAGAGTAATGCTTAAGGGTATTACTATCGATAAACATTATTTATCTAAAGGAGCTAGATTATCACAAGTTCTTGAAGAAGAGTTTAAATAATAGAATATGTTTTTACTTTTACTTTTTTTGCATATTTAAATAGTACAAACTGATGAGGCCGGAAAAAGTAATCGATAAACATAATTTATCGAACAGTGCTTAACAAAGGGTTGAGATAATAGAATATGGTTTAATTTTACTTTTTTTTAAGTAACTTAAACTGATAAAGCCGTAAAAAGTAATACTTAAGAGTATTACTATCGATAAACATAATTTATCGAATAGTCAATCTACTTTAGATTATCACAAGTACTTAACAAAGAGCTTGAATAATAGAATATGTTTTCCTTTTTACTTATTTTTTGCATATTTAAATAGCTGCAACTGCTGTGACAACAATACACAAAAGCCGACGACGACGATGACGATGACGATAACGATGACAGTGGCATGTAACGGAAAACGGAAATTAAAATCCACATACCGGCCTGTCGTCAACGTGCCAACACACACACAATATAAAAATACATGTGTATGTGTATTTCTGTAGAAGACACATCAATCCACCTCAAGAGCAAAACTCTGTCCCGCGTCCTCAGTGCTCTTTCTGTGCCTCAAATACCTCAACTACCCCCTAGACACTGGCGTGGTAGCATAATAAAGAAGAAACGTTTAAATAGATGGATGAATTTTCAAGTTTTCGGAGCGACACACACAAGATGTGAAGGCGGAAAAGAGAAACAAAGCTATAAGCGAGATGTGAGCTGAACATTTGTCTCTCTATGTGTGGGAGTTATAATTAAAATAAAAAACAAAAATGAATGTAGGAAAAAGAAAAATAAACGAAAATATAATGAGCGACAAAAGCTGGAGACAAAAGCTAGATAAAATTTTGGAAAGAACTTGTGGCAATTGTGGGAGGGGGAAATGAATGCAATATTTAATGAAATATTTCAAGTGAGCTAGCTTCGAAGGACGCGGTCCATTCATAATCATTTAGTGGCACACACACACACATACACATACATTTTTGTGATACAGAAGCAGCAAAACTTTCACCTGAAAGCCTAACAACAGAGGTCCAGAGCAGACCACACACAGAGAACCGAACACAGAGCAGAGCAGAGCAGAGGGCAGCTAACTGAAGGTTGAGTATCCTTCAGTTTAGTTGCCATGGCGCCCATTTTCCCTCTCTCTCTTTTAGCTATTTTTTAATTTAATTTTCCAATTATGTACTTATTATATAATACGATACCCACACACATCAAGAAATTAGAGAGAGAGAGAGGGAGAGAGAGAAGTAAATGTGTATATACTCTCGTGAGCTCATAGGAATTTTCGCAATTATTATTACTTGAAGAATGCGAGCATTTTCCAAAAAGAATTTCATCCAACATAAATATGTAATATCAACAAGGCAACGGAACGAAGAAGAAAATTCCACAAAGTAGCAAAAAAAAACAACATTTCCTAGTATCAAGTTGCTAATGAAAACTATTTGCAAAAGTATCTATGAGATACATGTAAACTGTCCCCTTCCCCTTCCCATCCCCCTCCACCACACAAACACACATTTTGTAGTTGAGCATCACAAATATAGTACCTCAATCAATCATTATGGAAATGTGAAACGCTCGTCGCAGTAGTTGCCATTAAAAACCCTCTCCGAACAGAGGTTAACATTTCCAACTTTTCAATAGAGCGAACGAACGAACGAAAAAAAAAGGAATGAAGGAAACATGCTGGCAGGCAGAAAAAGAGCCATAAAATCGGCTTTTAGTGGGTAATACATGTAATTGCTCGGCGGTTGTGTCGACATTGGTTGCCATACAGAGAGCGGTGGGGACAGAGACGGGGCGGGGGCGGGCAGCATGCGCTCCGCTCATTTGGAAGCTGCACGAGAGAGAGAAGAGGGGAGAGGAGATGATGTTGCACACTCACACACATAAAGTGTAGCAGCTGTTTAGTGGGCGGGACACCGCATGGAAAGCATAAATGAAAATCAATAAATAAAAATTTTATCGCCAAAGTCCCACAACCCCAACACATAGACGACCCAGAGGCGATCCAGGGGGAAGTCTATAGGTGTGTGTGTGTGTGTGTGTGTGTGTGTGCATGCACACTTTTAGTGCAAATGGCAAATAAGCATAAAGGAAAATAAAGCGAGAGGGAGGGAGGCAGGCAGAGGGCGAGAGAGTGAACGCAAAAAAAATATATTACTAAAAATGGAAGCTAAAACTGTAAAACCGCCAAAACAAAATCAATAAAATTCTGTGTGTTTCTCTGGCTCTATCCTCACTTTCTTTTCCTCTCACGCTGTGTGGACGACAGGCCATGGGCGTTGGGCATTGGGCGGTAGGCGTGGTGGTCTAAAGCGATTGACATGGTAATGCAATTGGCCAATAAATCATTGCAGAAAACTGCATAAAAACTGTAAAGCAAAACCGACAACGAGCACATTTTTGTCAATCAAAGCAAATGTCCAATACCAATGCCAAAGCGTCGCTTGTCTCAATCAATTAATCAGTTATCCAATCAATCAATCATCCAATCAATCGATCGTTCCGAACATCAACTAATCGGTTAAGCAATGCCAATTTACAATATGCAAAAGTGACAGCAAACATTTCACAATACAAGGCGAAATTACCAACAGTTGGGCAAGCAGCAATCAAATGCAACCCGACTGGCATATACCCTATACACTATATAGAAAATGTATGAGAAATATATATACATACATTAGTATATAAAAAGTTCATTGCAAAATATGGAAGATTTTCAAATACAGCAACATGCAAATCTGTAAGTTTTTCATCAGCAATGTCAGTGCTTGTCTCAATTGGTTAATTAATCAGTCAATCAATCAATTACAACATCAAGCAAAAACTAAAACGAGGCCATTTTGCAAAATATGATTCAAGAAAATATCAATTGCTTGGGAAATTGGTTGAAATATTCATAAATATTTGGCAATCTCTACGATTTTTGTCCGACATGTCAATGATTGCTTCGATACGATAATTCAATCAATCAATCAATCAAGCAACAAATAAAACGTGGATATTTTTAAATTCAAGAATCATCAATTGCTTGGGAACCTTGTTGAAATATTCATAAATATTTGACCAACTCGACGATTTTTGTCAACTATGTCCATGATTGTATCGTTACAATAATTCAATCAATCAATCAATCAATTACAATATTAACCTAAAACGATAACCTTCAGAATATATATATCTCGAGAAATTCTCGAATGCAAATAATCATCTATATTACCCAATTTTCAAAAGCAATTTCAATGCTTGTCTCGATTATTCAGTCAATCACTCAATCAATTAAAACATCAATCAAAAATGTATTGAATATATGGTACAAGATATAATCAAACGAATGGGAATCTTCCTAAATACAAAACAGTGCAAATATGAAAGTATCCGACTGCAACACACCCGGTAAAGCAGATTAGCAGCGGAGCTCTCTAAGCTGCCCCGATTGAAAGCAATTGCGGTAGGTTTACGCAGCTCTCGAGTGATTTATGAGGTTCGTTGTGCGTCAAGAGGCGCTAAGTCTGAGAGGGCGGAGATATTGATAAATCTGAATACCTGTGGCATCATAAATCAATATGGGCGGAAAAAAACGCTACTCGAAACAGAAGTATAAACAAAAGGCAGCAACAATAACGATAATGACGGCGCCTCAATAGCAACAACAGCAGCAGCAGCACCATCAACAGTAACAAATCAAACAATCGAATGCGTATCGATGTGTGCATGTGTGTAGATCACCTAAACTAGACGACACTACAGTCGCGTCCCGAAATATTCGATACGCCAACAAAGAGTGTGTGAGAGAGAGAGAGACGTCGCTCTTGTTTGTGAAACGCAGTTTAAAGTACGTGACAGGTGATAGGTAAGTGTTCATTTGGGGGAAACTATGACAGAAATGATAATATATTTATGTGTATGTATGTCTACATACAACAAATTATTCAAAGTGTCGATAAGCCCGAGTAGACACGTACAAATTCTTGCTGAATAACTAACTAAATGCAAAGCATCTACTCCCCGTACAGTCGTCAGACATTCATATTCATATTCCAATTCGCATTCGCAATAATTTTACATATTCGCGAACAACTTGCAAACAACAAAATTCCATTTGCAGTTCGAACCGAACATGAAATACCCTAGCAACGTCGCTTCTTTGACAAATCAACCAACAACTTATCTAATCTGGAGTGAGTTGCTGCCCAAACTTTCGCATTAAAGAAGACGTCAATCGCTCACTGTAGGCTATGAGAGAACCCATTAATTATCAGCATAAAATCATACTAGTTAAAGAAGGTATCAATTGCTATCGCTAGACTGTGAGAGACCCTTTTACTTATCAAACTGAAATAAAGCGTCCATTCATTTTACTACTGTGGAGAGGGCTTCTCACAACAATAACAATAGAAATATCAATTATGTTAAAGTAAGAGTTATATGCGGTCAATAAAATAAAATGAAGTAAAAGTAAATGCATCTTAAGATAAACTTTAAGCATAACTAACGTATCTAGGTAGGGCGGCACTCAATTAGGAAATATGTCACAGCTACTGTTTGCTTGTCGACAGACAAGCTCTAAATCAAATTAAGTTTGCCTTAATTGTTGCTCAAAAATATTGGGCCAAAGTTGCACTTGCTTGGCAGTGTTGCCGCACTTCATCAGCACTCAACCCCCAAGACAATAAACAAGACTAAAGCCAAGAAGATGAAGCTGATGAACACGAAGAAGAAGAAGACAAAGATGATAATGATGAAGAAGGAAGAAATAAGATAAAGTTGAAGCTGCAGCTTCACTCCGCACACAGCCAAAGTGTTGTCCTTTCATGTCCCTTGGCGTGGGCCCCAAAAACTTTTTGATTTGTTTAGGTAAAAAGTTGTGTTGCGTTTGGTTTATGCAAAGCACCAAAGTCGACGTCAAAATGCTGCCGTTGACGTTAACGCTGGCGTTGACGTTGGCAGCGCAGTTGCTCTTCTTGCTGTTGTTGGCACTTTCGATAACTCTCTATCTCTATCTCTGTCTTCCCTTCTCTCTCGCTCGCTCGCTCGCTTCGTTTGTTTACTATTATTTTGGCCAGCGCTTTTAATTTACGCGTCGCGACGCCAAGCCAAGCAGCAAATAGAATTTCGCTGGGCAAATAAATAGAATATAAATGTTGTCCGGGATCCATAGAGCAACGAAGGAAGAGCAGAGCAGCTGCTGGACGGTAAATTACATTTTTATACCCGCTACTCAAAATCAAAGAAGGGTATTATGCAAAGCAAGCAGTAGAATGCAACTGCGAGAATTTATTTTTGTGATCAGATCAACATTCACAACATTAAATTTGTAAGATCGCATAATAAACTTGCCTGAAGTTCAATAAACAATGAGCAGATGCAGATGCTATCAACGGGTATCTCACAGTCCAGCAAACTTAACAGCAAATTGCTTACTTGTTGATGGAGTTAAGCCAGCCGTTTTAGCTGCAGCAGAGAGAAGTGTGGCAACAACGCGCGCACCGCATTAGATGACGCTCAATGAGCAGAAGCAAACTGATTCACTGATCCACTCAACTTTCTGTACAGTGTGTTTTGTGGCCAGTGAAAGAGTGGGGAAGGGGGGGAGGGCAAGGCAAAGTGGGGCACAGCAGCTCGCTTCGTTGTGAAGTGAACTGAAGTGAAGTGAAGTGGGTGGTTTTGGGTGTTTTGTTGGGTGTTTGTTGTCGCCAACATTTTACTGTGCTGAAAATTCAATTTGATTTGATTTGATTTTCGTTCTCGTTTTCGTTTGAATGCACAGTAGAAGAAGCATCAGCAACGGCAAAGAAATGATATCAAATTAGTTGAAATAGAAGCAATACACAGAAAAAACGAAGTCTGCTTCTGTCTCCGCTTCCCTCCTTCCATTCACACACACACGCACACACACAACACTCACAACTACGGTTTAAGTTTGAGTTAAAATTATGTCGTAGTGGTGTGGTGAAGGTGAACAACAGAGGCCGGTAGGCGACAGGAGAAGGGGGAGACGGGAGGTTGACTCACTTCACTGCAAAAGTCCCATGGGCGAGAGATCACAAAAGAGTATGTGAGAGAAAAGTGATGAATTACATACATATGCTACAGCCTATTGCCTGTGCAACTCAACATGTAAAATGCAAAAATTAAGAAAGAAATACTTAACAACTATTATATTTTGTATAACATTTGTGTATTTACCAAATGAAATTGCATCGAATACATTTATTAATGGCCTGCAACTTTTGTGAGTGTGTGGGGAAGAGTGTGCGATGTTCGGTGTGTTGTCGCAGTTTTTTGTTTTGCACGCGTATTCTGTTTCTTCTCTCTTACTGTGCTTCAAGTGCAAATACAAATTTCAAAGCAAACAGCCACGCGACAATTTGGGAAGCCCGATGTCAATTTAGCGCCGTTTTATAAGGCGGCTGTGCACACACACACGTACACACACAATCATGCATACATACGTGTGTGTGTACTGTTCGTACTTGGGTGCTAGCAAAGATTTTCATTGAGTTGCGTTTGCTGCGTTTTGCTTGCTGCTGTTGCTTTTCATTTTACGTTTTTTACGTTTTCGCATTTACGCGACGCGATAAAAATCAACAGTAGACGTCTAGTTAAAAGTGTATGTGAATGTGTGTCTTTTTATCGAGACTTGCTCGCAATTAATTTAAAACATTAAAATTTTTTGCCATGAGGTCGGCCGTTGTTGTTGTTTTTCTAATTAATTTGAGCGTACGTCGCTGTCGCTGTCGTCGTCGACGTCGACGCCGCTTAGTTTATGCTTGTTCTTGTTTTATTGTGTTGTCTTACGCTAGTTTGCACTTTTAGTAGTTGTGCTCTGCTCACGTCTCTTGCTCACTCTCTCTCTCCTTGCTTTGTGGCGGCGACGGCGCTCTCAGTTGCGCTCTGCTCTCTCCCACTCTCAGTGCACAGTGTTTGTGTGTGTGTGTGTTGCGTTGGGGTCTATGTGTGTTATGTTGTTGTTGCGGCCGCTGCTGACGCCGCTGCTAGTGGGTTTTGTTTATTTGTGTGTTGCATTTATTTGTCTGGCACATTGCAATTTGTATTATTATTATGTGAATTAGACGTCGCTGCTGCTGCTGCCGCCGCTACTGTCCATGCAGCAGCAGCCTTTCTTTTCACCCCCTTCGCCCCTTTTAACACGGCACACACACAATTTTAACACGCACAAAACAATTTGAACAAAATTTTAAAGCACAACAAAAAAAAAAGAAAAGCGAAAAAGGCGCGCGCACGTTTGTCAATTGTATGGTTGCTAATGCGAGCAACAAATATAATTACGAGCATATGTTGCAATTGGATTACTACTATTTTTTTTTTTTTTTTTTGGTTGTCGGTTAAACAAAATACAAATTTTTCATAAGAAAAGCTACACGAACTGCCGCCGCACGAGCGAAGTTGCTTATACGTTATATGATGAAAACGAAACGGCAGCGACAACGACAACGACGAGCGACGAACAACGCGTTCACAGACAGCGCAGCGCAGCAGCAGCAGCAGATGGCAGCAGCAAGCAAGCAGGCGAAAAGCAAAGGCAACGAAATGAATCGAAGCGACACGAACACGAGCCGAAGTGAGCACACGAATCTGACGCAAGACGTTTTGTGTTCAGAGAGAGAATGAGAGAGAACGCGGCGTGAGAGCCATGCGTGAGAGTTTTGTCGCGTGTTCTTGGTGGGTGGCCAAACAACCCAACCCCCCCTGCTCCACCTCATTTTAATACGTGCTTTGGCATATAATGAGTGCCAATGCCAATGCGATAGAGAGAGACAGAGAGCGAGTGAGCAGAGCATTTGGCAATTGAAATTGAAAGTTGTAATACGTTGCGACGTAAGGCGACACAACGTTAGCTTTGGGGTCGGCAGCAGAGCAGCGGGTGCAAGTCTTGCATGAAATTCATCATCAAACAGCTGCCGCCGCAAAATACTTATGCTTAGTGAGTGCTCTCTCTCTCACATTTTTTGTTTTTTTTTTTTTTTTGGTTGTATTATCTATCGCCGGTGCACTCTCCCAAGCTAGCAAGCATCCTCGCTCTCTCGCGCTGCTCTCGATATCCTGCTCTCACTCTCTCTTTCGCTCGCATTTGGTAAACAGCGGAAATCCAATTACAAGGCAGAGAACAGCGGACAGACGTCGCAAAATGCAAAAGGCAGACACGGCGTCGTCGGCAGAGATTGCAGCTTACACAAGTACAATGACTTGACGACGTCACACACAGACACACACATTCTATTCTAGTCGTTCATGCTGTTTTGCAAATGCAAATCGAATTCCTTTGAATAAATGTCCATATTCACTGTTATTCTCGTTTTATTATGCGCCCAGCTCTAATCTTGTGCTTCTTCTTATGTATTTATCGCCAATGATAAAAGCACAAAAAACACAACACACAACTGAAACAACAACAATGCGCTTTTATTTGCACCTACAAAGTGTGCCGACGCCGCTTATCAGCAGCCACAGCCGCCGCCGTAGCAGCAGCAGCAACTACAACAACAACTACAACTACAATGATCGCAAACAAACAAAACAGAACGCATAAGCAGCGCCACCTGCCGGACCGGCCTCCCTGCTGACAACAACAACAGAAACAACGGCACTGTGTAAACGGATAGAATGGAAGTAGCGACTGAGAGAGTAAGGCAGAGAGTAAGAGTAAAAATGAGAGCGGTAAGTGAGCGAGAGAGCACCAATGCAGATGGCGCTGCTATGAAGTGTTTTTGGGTGATTTTATTTCATCTCATTGGGTATTTGTGACGTTTTTTCCGTTGTTCTTCATGCTTCTTCTTCTAATTCCCCGCTACGCACTATAGTTGAAACGGTATTGCAACTATTAAGTGTCAATGGAAAGCATCTCCGAACGATAGAGTGAAGCGTTAAATTTAGCATGTCAATACACAGATCAAGTTTATTTTAAATTTTACTATGATACTATACAAAGCCCCTATTGTTTCAATATTTAAAGTATTATTATCTAATTACTAAACAAATATTTCTCATAGAAAAATCTTATAGTGAAAAACCTAGAATAATTTGTAAGGCATATAAAGTACATATTTGCAAAACCATTTTACAATAATCACCATAGGGTATTCAAAAGCCACGCATTGCTCGCCTAGAGCGAATCTTTGGTTTTGATGTCGTTGTTGTTGTTTTACAAAATGTTGATTTGCCTTGCTTTTGATGTGATTGACAAGTTGCTGCGGATTTTGCATTTTATAAAATGAATCGAGCACAGCGGTAACAAAATGCGAAGAGTCTTTCATATGCGTAAGTGTATGTGTGTGTGTGGGTGCGACAACCTTGAACTTTGACCCCGCGTCAGCTACAAGCATTCTAATCTGCGCCTAAACATTTGATTGACCTGCCTCTGTCCGAGAGCAGCACCTCTGCCCACCATCCATAAGTTCCCTTCTTCCCCTTCCAGGTCATTCATCCACTTAAACACACACACAAGCTCACACACACACACCTCCATTCGACTGCTGTCGACGTCGCCACTTGACTTGATATGTGACGACAGTTGCTTTCCTTCTCACACTCGTTCGCTCCCTCGCCTTCGGTCTCTTTCGCACGCTTACGCTCTCGCAACGTGAATGAGATGAAGGAGACTGATGAACGATAGAAATGGAGAAGGAGATGGAACTGGATGATGGCAAACTAATAATTAGTCCCAAGTGGGTTTCATAGCAACGAGCCTCTCGGCCATTAAGCTGAAATCTTGTGCCCGATTCACAAGTGCACGAGAATGAGTAGAGAGACGTGATGGAGGAGGAGGAGGAAGTGGAGGAGGTGAATCAGGTGGAGGGGGCTAATGGTCAGCTCGCTAGAGTTTTGCGCTGATTACAAATCACAAGAAAAAGAAGAATATCAACGAATGAAAACAAAGAGAAAAACGGAAACATCGAAATCAATGATTGTAAATAGAAGCTCAATGATTTACAGCAAATATAAC
This sequence comes from Drosophila kohkoa, assembly GCA_019972355.1. Taxonomy (NCBI): domain Eukaryota; kingdom Metazoa; phylum Arthropoda; class Insecta; order Diptera; family Drosophilidae; genus Drosophila; species Drosophila kohkoa. Next base: position 901,792 of record BJEL01000055.1, on the reverse strand, counting down.
TGAGAACACAGAAATTTAAATGGAAATCGAGCAGCAGCAATGATAAAGAATTAAGAGAAAGTTGCAGCCGAGTATGCTCAACTGCGGGATACCTGGTTATGTTTTTAAGGAATTTAATTAAAGTAAATTGTAATCTATTGTAAAGTTTATAATGCAATTGCAATTATATTCTAAGAATTTCATCAAAATTTGAACAAGATTATTAAATTTGATCCTTATTTTATAAGCAAAATTTAGTCGTTATTATCGACACTTTTAAACACTTCAAATGTGAAGACGATGTTCATATCAGAGAAGTTCACTTCAATTCTGTTTATTCAACTCTTCCTAAAAAGTTAATCAGTTACATGGAAACCTACTAAAGTTTTTACTTATATATACATTTTGTCGAGTCCATCAAATCTGATTAAAGCGAATGTTTCAATACATTAAGTTTCGTGAAAGATTTCGTTAAAGTTGCAACTATCAATGAAATTTTGAGAAAAATTTGGAATTTGGATTTCTATCTTCCGTCCGTCATATTTAACACTATAATCTTTATCTTTTAGGAAATCCCAGATTGTTAAAAATTGTTTCAAGTGCGTATGTTCACAAGCTTATCATGCTCTCACAATTTGCGCGATTTAAATTCACGCGATTTGAACGACTATTGATAATGAACTTATCAAAAGGGTTCATTTAAATCGCGTGAATTTGGATTTAGTAAAGACTTGAGAGTTTTTCGTTTTTTTTTTTCGTTGTCAGCTTTCACAACTCGCAGTTGAGTTGTTTATTTTTTTATTGCGGTTATTTTGTGCACAGGTGCACAGCTGTATCTGAAGTGTGTTTTTTTAAAGCGGAATATTTATTTTCTATATGTTTACTAGAAACGAAAGCAACAATACGATTTACATAAGAGTAAATATTTCAACGGTGCTACAAAAAAAAAATACCCGTTATATTTAATTTTTGAAATTTCCCTTTTCCTAGAACTCGACGTCTTTCTTTATCAAGTTGTTACTTGATTCTTTTTAATATTTATTCTCCATTTCCTATTCGCTACATCGTTTTCTTGGAAACCATTTTTTACAGATATCGTACAAATAAATAACAATTTCTAAAAGTCATTTCAGCTTGTTAACGACAACATATAAAACAGGAACTGTAATAATAATTGAGTATGGGCAAGACCAAGCATTATTTGCGTTCGTTGGATGCATACGAAATCGAAAATATAAGTCATGTCACGATTGTGGATAGGACGCCATAAGTAATACAATGAAATGCAATCAAGACTTATAAAAAGTATATTTCGTCGAACAACGAGGTTGCTTAAAAAAATCTAAAGACAAATCCAACATTGTAGCTTTACTTTTCTGATCGATCTTAGATATTTGATAGGTGCAAGGCAATAACAATTAAAAAGATAAAAGACAATGTAAAGTAAATTTCTTGGGATAGAAGCATAACAACTGGAATCAATACCAAAGAACTTTATAGTTTCTATAAGAACATACTATACAAATATGTACGTATATATAAATAGTTCCCTCTCAAGTATTTACTGCAAAATAAATCACTTTGAAAATCACTTGCATATTCGAAATATAATCGAAAATGCACATACGTGAGTTACGAACTTTGTGGTTTATTATATTTTTGTTCTCTGATTTGTTAAGGATCTGGTGGAACATATATATATACATATATATGGGTTAACTATAGACCCCGCATTCAAATAAAACCAAATGTAATCGAGTACATTTCTAAGCAAAAAACGTTTTTTAACAAAGTAAAAAATATAAGATTAAATTAGAGTTTAAAGCTTTGTAGTTTTAAGAAAGTAGTATAAATTGTCAAGGACAAACCATATATATATATATATATATATATATATATATATATATATATATATATATATATATAACCACTCTAGTACATATTTAATACAATCAAATGCTTGCTATAAACACTTCTTGTATAGTAAATTTCTTAGGCAAAAAAGTGGAAATTCTCTCGAGAGTAAATTCAAAATGACGACAATTTCAGATATAGAAACATATGGTAGCGCTTTAACAGACTAAATCAAATGGTATATCAAGGAGATAATACAAGTTGTTGGCGATATATACACATTCAAAACAAAAGTTCACATGTTTAATAGAATCAAATAAAATAAATTTCCTAGTCAAGGAGTTTCTTAGAAAGGGAAAATTAAATGTACTATACTTAAGATTCTGGGTTGTTTTTTGTTTCTATATAGCGCGGGGTTCTATCGATAGATCCCGCATTCAATGCACATTGAAATGCAATGAAAATATTGTTAAAAAAAAAGAGTAAATCAATATAAATATACATATAGAAATTGTTATATATTGATTAGTTTTTTAGTTTTAATCAGGGATCTATAGCTAGATAAGGGTTAATAGAGTGAGTGGAGGGTTAACTGGCTGCCCACTAACCTTGTTGGCGAATTGCGAAAGTTGTAGCAGCAACAGCAGAATGAGCAAACCATATACACCAGAAAGTTGATGCTGCCGCACCACGTTGAAGTTGTCGCTGTTGCAGTTGCAGTCGCCGATGCAGTCGCAGATGTCGCTGTTGTTGCTGTTGTGGCAGCTGTGGTTGTGTCCTCTGTTGCAGTACCGCTGCTGCTGTGGCGACTTGCAATGTGATCACAATGATCTGTTGTTGTTGTTGCTGTTGCTGTTACTCCTTTTCCTTCCTTCTCTTTCTCTTTGCCCCCTGCGCAGCGTCCGGCAGCGGCGTTAAGCGCCGTTTCAACGATGATCGAGGCGGCCGACGATTTGCGTCGCTGCGTTGTTGGCAGCGCAGTTGCGTCGCTGCTTGATTTTTGCGCAGTTTGCCTTAAGAATTTGCTCAAACGTCGTGCAGCCGACGATGAGCGCGACTGCGACTGCGACTGAGGCAGCAACTGAGGCAGCGGCAACGAATGTGCGTGATAATTTGTGCAATTGATGTTGGATGTTGTTGTCGTTGCTGATGCAGCTGCTGCGCCTAATGCTGGCGGTGCGCTGCAGGTGGATCGTTTGCGCTGCTGCTGCTGCTGGTGCTGCGACGCTGACGTTGGTACTAGCAGCGACGTTGATTGCAGCGTGTCATCGACAAAACTGATTTGCTTCCACTTTTTCTTCTTCTTCACTTTGCCGGTCGCTTTCAGCAAATGTCGAGTGCGAAATGTTGTCGGCGTCTGTGTGGAGGCAGCTGCAGTCGGTGGTGGTGCTGCTGCTGCTGCCGCTGCTGGTGTTGTTGTCGCTGATGCTGCCGTTAGACTTTGACTGCGACGTTGACGCGCTGCACCTGCTGCTGCTGCTGCGACGGCGGCGGCGGCGTTGCCGTTCTCGTTGTCGCCTTTGGCCGCCAGTTCAAAAACTTTGCCCTTAACTCACGCACACACATGCACACGGCACTCACACACGCACACACGGCACACACACACACACAGCAACAACTCACGCACGCGGTGCGCGACGTCGACGTCGCGGCATTTGATAAGCGGCAGCTGTGGTTGTGCTTGTTGTTGTTGTTGCTGCTGCTGTTCTTGTTATTATACTGCTTCTTCTTCTGCAGCTTCTGCTTCTGCTTCTTCTTCTTGTTGCTGCTTTTTCTTCTTCTTACTGCTGCTTTCACTGTTTCTTCTTCTTCTGCTGCTCCTTCTCACTACTTCTTCTTCTTCTTACACTTTCAGCTGCTGTGTGATTTGCGTTGATTTACGATTTTAATTTAGATTCGCTTTTGTTTTTTTTTTTTTTTGTATTTTTGGCTTTCTTTGTTGTTGTTTCTGCTGCTGCTGCTTTGCTGTTGTTTTATGTAATTTGTTTTGTTGTTTGGCGTCGCCGGCCCGCAGCGCTGCCAAAGCACTTTCTGCTTCTTCTTGAATTTGCACAAAAAAATAGTCACCGAAAAAAAAACACAAAAAAAAGAAAAACACAAGAAATGCAGGAGCTTTTTTTTTCCTTTTGCTCTCTTACAACTTTTTTTTTTTTAGATTTTTGTATTTTGCAAAATGCTTTTGTTGTTGTTTTAAGCGCGACACGGTTTGTTGTCTGTCACACACACACACAACACAAACGCATACGCGCACGCACACAGAGACAGAGATTTTGAACGAGAAACACAGTCGAGACAGCGACGCGGCGACAGCGCTCTCGCGATGCTCACAGCTGCAGCGACCGCACAACACTGGCCCCAAAAGCCCAAAGCCAACGTTTTTTTTTTTTTTTTTTGTTTGCTATTTGCGAGAGCGCGACGTCGACGTCGACGCGTCGTGCGAGTAAAACGACGAAGCGACCGACGAACGACCAAACGACGACGCACGCCGCCAAAAGCCAACGACTGCGACAGCGACAGCGACAACGGAAGCTGTATGGAGACTGAGCGGCGGCGTCGCTTCAACTGTCGCTTTTCTATGCTGCTGAATGAAGTGCGCACCAAACAAATAGTAGTAGATGCTGGCAGAGAGGCTGTGTGCAGCTCTTTAAGCTCAATATTTACGATTCACTGCAAATGTTTTGTTCTTGTTGTTGCTATTGTTGGTTTTAGCTGTGCAAATGCTAAAGCTTTACCTTCGTTGTTGTAGTTTCTTATCGGCTGCTGCTTCAGTTGTAATTGCTTTTCAACAACAACAGTTCAGTGTGTGTGAGAGAGAGAGCGACAACATGTGGGAGCGCACCCAGCATAGCAGCGTTCTTGTTCTTGTTCTCTCTCGCTCTCTTTGCGCAGCCCGTGGAACACACACACAACTGCGCTCTCTTAGACCTCTCAGCATTGCTCTCTGTTGTTTTTGTTCTTGCTGTGCGGCTGCTGGCGCTGTAGTTGCTGTTGTTGTTGTTGCGCATTGCACTTGAAAACTTCATTTACGCATAGTTGCTCGCATTGCATCTCTCTTTCTCTCTATCTTTCTGGCTCTCTGCTTCGCTCTCTCTCTCTCTCGCTCTCTGCCATTCTGCTTATCACACCTTCCGTTCGCTTCACCAATGTCCAAGCAAAACTTTTTGCTGCTTAGTTGAATTTGCATTTGTTATGGATCCGCCTAAGCTGGGTCAAGTGACGGGCGCTGCCGACGTTGACGTCGCCATTGCCATTGCTACTGCTACTGCTACTGCTGCTGCTGCTGCTGTTCGCTCCAGGTTTTTGTCTTCGCTAACACTCCACAACAAAATAATGAACCCAATGAAGCCTTCGATCGTGAATGCAAATTTGCAATAAAGATTCTTTACAGAATGAATAGATCACATTATACTATAATAGTAATACTAACGATATAATGTAAAATATAAATACAATATATTTTGAAAGTACATATTTACGCATATTCTGCAATTTAAGAATTGTGTATATTCAAGAATATGATTATTAATTGATATATTTTTAATGAATTTATTAATTCCAAACACAATTTTAACAACTCGCTGAAAACTTTTCTTTTTCATTAATTTCGTGGGAGTTGAAAATTGTTATATAGAAAATTTAAGAATTTGAGATAATTCGAATTGCATGAATTGTTAATTCTTATATACTATACCATGCAAAAAAGTATGCTATACAAATTTGGTCGTATTTGTGAAGAAAATAAAAAATAAAATAAAATCAATTGATTTGCTCATTTATTTCTTGTTTCTCTCTCTCTTTGCTTTTAACAAATGTAAAAAAGTTGATTATTGAAATGTTTTTATATAGGAACCACAGAGAACTCGCTAGCAACATTTGTGTTGTAGAGTGTAATTAGGCAATTTTGATTACAAGATTACTTCTGGAGCGTTTTCCACTTTCCCTACTTTCCACTTTGTTGCCACAGCCAGTTGCGAGTTGCGAGTTGTCAGCTGCCAGTTGCTGCTGCTTCTGTCATTCACAGTTAAGTGTCGGGCGTCACTTTTGGGTAACCTAACCTTATGACCTTCCCCCCTCCCCCTCGCCACTCCCGCGTGACTGACCCGCGAGCATGAATTTCGTTATTGGCTCTTGAGCTGTTGCTGTTGCTGCTGCTTCTCAGGTGCGTTTACAGTAAAGTTTGGAATTTTCTTTGCCAAGCAAACGCAATAAGAAAGCGACGCCCGCTCTCACCTCCCTTTCCCTCTCTGTCACTCTCTCTCTCTCTCTCCCTCTCGCTTTCGCTTTGCAATTATGTGGCGCTTGTTTCGCCAGGTCGAGAGTTATCCATCAGCCAAAGTCATGAAATGAAAATTGCTGCCGCCAACAACAACAACAACAACAACGATATTTGTTGTTTCTCTCTCTTTCTCTCTCTCTCTCTCTCTTTCTCTGTTGCAGCTGCGTTTCAGTTATGCTTGACACTTGGCCTCTGACATCTTTTGCATAAACCGATCTAAGCATGCAACAAACTAAGTGTTGCCCCAAAAAGTGTCAACAAATTCCTTAACTTTTCTTGAGTGTCTAATGTTGATCTTCACTTGGGAAAATCTTTTGATTCATTTTGGAAATAATTTCATAAACCTCATTTTCAATTATAGCAAATTTTAATTATATATAAGCATTTAAAATTAATATTTGAAATAATTTCAATGAAAACCATTTCAGTAATAATTTATAATCTTATTCTAAATTAATGGTTTTATAATGATCGAAAAAGACAATTCTATTTATTTACTTTTTTATTTTACAATATCAAAATCAACTGCAATAAAATTAAGTTGAACTTTCTATTATAAAAATGCAACAAAGTGAGGAAAATTATACCAAATTTATATACCACAAAAATATTAAAATATACCAAAGACCATATTTGGTACATCGATGAAGTACTACCCTACAAATATACCATAGAGGTCTAAAAATATACCAAAAATATATTAAAATATACCAAAGACCATATTTGGTATACCGATGAAGTACTACACTCCAAATATACCATAAAGACCGAAAAATATACCAAAAATATATTAAAATATACCAAAGACCATATTTAGTATATCGATGAAGTACTACACTCCAAATATACCATAAAGGTCTATAAAATACCAAAAATATATTAAAATATATCAAAGACCATATTTGGTACATCGAAGAAGTACTACCCTACAAATATACCATAGAGGTCTAAAATTATACCAAAAATATATTAAAATATACCAAAGACCATATTTGGTATACCGATGAAGTACTACACTCCAAATATACCATAAAGACCGAAAAATATACCAAAAATATTTTAAAATATACCGAAGACCATATTTGGTATATCGATTGAAGTACTACACTACAAATATACCATTGAAGTCAGAATATACCAACTTACTTATTTTCTAATATCAAAATTAGACGCAACAAAAGTAAGCTTAATTTCTATTTTACAACTGCAATTAATTCACAATATTTTAGAAATTATGACAAGTCCAAAAATATCACTTCAAATAATTTAAGTACAAATTCGAATTTTATATCATATTACAATCAGAATTAATTGCAACATAAACAATGAAAACTGTAGTTCAAGTTCAAAGTTTTAATTTATTTTAGTATTTTTGTGACTTCAAAGACTCTTCCTACATTGAATTGAATTTTAAATTTGTATATAAAAAAGATAATTTAAGCTGAAATATAATAAAGTTAACAATATTTTAAAAGTCAATTCCAATCAAATAATTCATTTTAAATGATAGATTTTCGTTGCAAGATATGCAAAAATTTGCATTTCAAAATTACGTTGATGTCAATAAAATTGTTTGAGATTCTCTTGCATTTATTAAGTCGATCTATAGATGAAAAGATTAAACAATTGAAACGTTTAATTGATAAGTGAAACACGCTTCTTTCTTTTGCATTTCAGAATTCAGCAAGTTTTTATTAGAAATTGTTTACTCTACTTTTTTTTTTTTTGTTTCTGTCTCTGCTTTTGCTTCATGCTGTGCTTTGTGCTCCAACAAAATGTGAAATACGAAATGTAAAATCAAAAAACAACAACACCAAATCACATAATGACCACAGCAAAAGCAACAGCAACAGCAACAACAACTCAGCAAAATAATGAATGGCAAATGGCACCCAAGAGACAAGACGCTTTACAGATACACACAACCTACGAGATACGAGATACAGATGCAGACTCTACAACAACAACAACAACAACATCGACAACAACAACAGCAATGAACATTCGTATTCAGTTTTTATTTCGACTGCCAAATTTGGTGTGTGGAACTTTTCTTTTTTTTTTTTTTTTTGTTTTTTTGCCTGCAGCAAAAGATACATTTCATTCGAGTTCGAGATACTTTTGTTGCTCTTTGCAAATATGTTTGCGTCGACCACAATGCAAAAATATTTGTATTGCGCATTAATGTAAATCAATTAAATTATTGCTCTGCATTATTAATTAATTGCATTTTATTGATATTCGCAAGATACTCGCTTTGTGGTCTTTAATTATTTTTTTTTTTTATCAACATTGTAATGTCAAAAGAGTGAAGTTGCTATTTTTTTTATTTTCGTTTTTATCTTTTAACCAATTTGTATATTTTTTCCACATTTCTTTATTTAAATATTGTGCATATTTATTTACTCTTTGTTATTAATTGCGTAATTTTCTTCATTTAAAATTTTATTGTATTTCAAGTTTTTTCGGTATGACTTTATTTTATATATATTTCTGCGCTTTTTTTCGCTATTTAATCCAATGGATACCATTGTCAAAGTTCATAGCAACTGGTTGGGTAATTAAATGGCGACGATGTTCGTGCATGCTCAACTAGCAAATACCCTGTAGGGTTTTATATGTTATATGAGCTATTTATTTTGATTATTTTAGTAATAATATATTTTTATGTTTTGTTGTTCTTTTTATTTATATATATATTTTTATTTTAAGCCTGTTCTTCTAGCAAATTTTGAATTTTGTGTAATTCACTTTAATCATTTAAGAAGTAATTAAATATTAATATAATATATTTTTATGGTTTTGTTTTCGCAATTTAGTATTTTGGTAAAAGTGTATTTATTGGTATTTTTTCAAAAACTTTTGAATTTTCTGTATTTTCGCAAAATGAATGGTATTTTTATTTAAAGTTATTTTTATTGTTGTAATTATTTTAGTAATAATTTAATAATAATATTTTTTTTTTATTTTTATTATTATTATTATTATTATTATTATTATTATTATTATTATTATTATTATTATTATTATTATTATTATTATTATTATTATTATTATTATTATTATTATTATTATTATTATTATTATTATTATTATTATTATTATTATTATTATTATTATTATTATTATTATTATTATTATTATTATTATTATTATTATTATTATTATTATTATTATTATTATTTCATCAACTTTTTATGGTAACTCATTTTTGTGCAGGGTATTCGCCAAGTCGTTGCTTTGCACTTACAAAAATAGTGCCAGCTCGTTTTTCACATTTTTTAATGCGTTCAATTTCCTGTGCTTTGAACTCTGTTTTCGTTTGAGATTTGCTTGCCCGCTGTGTGTTTGTCTGCCCCACACACACACACACACACACACATACACACACACACACACACACACACACATAGCAAGAGAGTGAACGCCACTGCAGTTTGCCGCCCCCTGGGTGGGCGTGGCTGTGAGCCAACAAATTGCATGCGTTTTTAAAGTACAATTTTCATTTCTTTTTTTTTGTTTTTCTTTTCGTTCTCTCTTATTACAATATTTGTTTTTTGTTGCATCTTCAACTGTTTTGCAGCTGTTGTTGTTGTTGTTGCTGTCTTTGTGTTGCCTCACGCTCTTGGCCATGCCTACAGCAATGGGCGTTGGCGGTGGCAATAGGCGTGGCAAGTCAACAAGCAGCTGCAGCAGCAGCAGCAGCTGCAAACAACGCCCCTAAAGTTAATCATAAAAAAAGCGAGAAAAATGCCAAGGTTCAACGTGTTGCTGATTGTTTTTCCGGTTGCCTTCAGGTGGGCAAGTTCATCCTCCCTCCTCCCTCCCCCCGTCATCCTCCCACCCCCAACGAGGCAACCAGTTGCGTTGCGTATACGCAACGTTTTAAACTGGCACGCACTAAGTTAGCTTATTGATTGTTATTTATGTATAATGGCTGCCCATCATCATCGTCGTCGTTAGACACATTTTTAGCCATGCCAAAATATAAACTTCCATCCACAAAACCCAAAAAAAGAAATCTTTCCCTTCTGATAAAATTGGTTTTCTCTTCAGTTTTGTTTTTAGCTCATTTGACAGCTTACCACAGGATAAAATGTCAGGACATCCCACGAGAAGAGTGCACACCATAAAAAAAAACATCCGCTCAAAATCAAGGACTTTCACTTACCTAAAACGAGGATGAAAAAGAACAAGAAAACGTTTTCAAATTAGTCAAATTCGAATTTAGTATTAAGAGTAAACTTTAATTTATTAATTATTCAATATAAATATATATATATATATTTGAAAGAATTTTTAAAGAGCAGCTTTAATTGATGAATTATTCAATAATTATATTTAATGTTGCCATAATTGAGTTCGAAAGTTTTTGACGCACTTTGATTTCAATATTTAACGATAACTAATGGAGTCTGAGAGCAGTTATTAAAAAACAGAATGTGCAACTGAAAAATGCACTTTGTTCTCAACTTTTAAAGCAATTAATTAGAAACTAATTCTATGCAAAAAAAAAACATTTAATGACATTATTGAGAGCTGCGCTGCATAAATTAATTTAAATTAATAAATAAGTCTGAAATTGCATGCATTAAATATTTTAGTTGAATTTAATGCTTAATTATGAAATTCGAAATAAATGCATTTTCATTAAATTGAGTTATATATAACAAATAAATATTTAAGCTTAAATTTTTATATTTCACATATTTCATTTAAAGTCCAAATATGAAATGAAAAAAAAGTGAAAAATAAAAAAATTAAAAATTGAATAAATCAATATTTCAATCTAGAATTTTATTGCCATATTAAGATTAATATAATTTCATGAAATTGAAGTTTCAGTTTTCAGAATAAATTTTCTATTTAAAAAATTTGTATATTTAATTTGTAATGAACTTGAATCTAAATAGAAAACTAAATAATAAGAAAACAAATTTCATCAGCATATTATATTTGTATTCTTTAAATGCAATTTCAGACTTTAATATACACTTATTGAATAAATATCAATTTCAATAAATTATCAAATTTAATGAAATTTCCAACTTTTGTTAATTCCTTATTAAATATATTTCAATTTAATGCAATTTTATATATATTTCATAATATATTCATATTTCAAATGGAAGCTCTCATTCATTAGTTTAATTTTATAAAACATAATTCGTGGCGTGTTTTATGTTGTATTCTTTTTTTTTTTTTTGCCGTCCACATTTCCTATTTTGCTTTCAACAGCAATACAATTGCATCAAGTTTAACATATTACAGCTTTAAATTCCAATTATTTGGAATTTTCGTTATTTCATTTCCATTTCTCATTTGGCACACGCTAATTATATTTGCCAAAGCTTTCCCATTAAATTCCTGACCATCGGCAACAGAAAGCTCAGTGAGTGTTTTGCCAGCTTTTCGAGCTTTTTGTGTTGAACTTTTGTTGCAAGTTTAGTCGCTTTTCACCCTCATAAAAAGCTTTCCCAACAATGTCCGCGCTAAGCCAGAGCTTTTGTGTGTGGGGTGAAAAGCTTTGGTGAAAGTTTTGTAATGCGTAATTTTCAACACGTTTCCAAAAAAAAAAAAAAAACAACAAATGGAAGAGCAAAAAGGAAATCTGCTTAGCTTAGAGTTTTTAATTGAACGGCACCCTAATGTGCATTAAAGCAAAGCAAACAAATAAGCTGCTCAGCACGAACAGCCCACTCATCCCTCTTCCCTCTCCCCTGCAGTCCACACCCCTCTCTTATCTCTTGACTGTTGACGCAAATCGAACGCAGCATTTTCAAGCTCGAGTCCGAGAGCCTTCAAAAAATTTGTGCACAGGTAAAAAGCGAAAGCGAAGAGCATTTTACTTTTTTTCACCTTTTTCTTTTTTTTTGCTGATTTATGCTTTTCTCTTTGCGTCGAATTTTATTGAAGGTCTTCTTGGTTTTGTTTGCCTGCCTGCTGCACGTGCTGCAAGCAAAGCGTTGCATACTTTGCGGCGGCTTTGCTTTGAGCTCTCTCTCTGTCCCTCTCTCTCTCTCTTTCTTCTTTTCTTTCACTCACTTTTTTCTTTCACTCTGACTCTTCAGTCGTTTGAGATTATCCCCGCTGCTTATCCTTATCAAGGCACTCGTTTCTGTGACACGTGGCGTATGCTTAATATTAAGTATACGCACTCACACTCATATTTTGTGTGGCTGTTGTTCATCCCCATTCAACAAGACGAGCAGAGCACTTATGTTGCATTATGTGCTAATTAACAGTTTTGCGTTAAGAGCCAATTAACACGGCTTTTTTTGTTGCTTTTTAATGACGCAGCAAATTTAATATTTCGTTTTCGTTTTTTTTAATTCGTATTTTGCTCACTTTTAAATTTGAAATGTTTGTATTGTTTGAAAGTTTTGCTGCGCACATTGAAATTATTATTTAATATTTGCTTTTGTTCCTTTGAAGTTCAAAAGGCGACTCGAAGTTATTTGCTCTTTTATCTTTTGGGAGAATAAACTAAAGAAAATGCAGTGCACAAAAACTGGAATTTTCGTGCGCGTGCAAATAGACAAATAACTTCACTTGACACTGAACTCAAGTTATTCACTATAATGAAAATGGTCAAATCATTTATTTGTCCAGCAATTACTTTGATTACAATAATTGCCCATGTTTGATTTGTTTGCTAAAGTGTGTTTACTGTAGTTTTTGTTTCGCCTGCGGCATTCCAAGGATGATGTACGAAAGATGTGACAAAGGATGTGCCAAAGGATGTGCCAAAAGATGTGTGTGTGTGTGTATGTGTGTTTCGCCTTGAGCACAATTTCATCTTATCATCTTAATTTACATTTACAATGAAAAATATATAAACTGAAACCATTAAAAAAAAAAGGTTAATGTCATTCTTATATTACTATATTTAAAGCTCTAAGTGATTTTAGGAACTATTTCAAATTTACGATAAAGTACTATACCATATATAAATTCGTTTATTTTAGGTTTTTTGTACGAATTCGATCAGTTTTATAATTAATGTTCGAACAGAAAAATAATTCCAAAATCATTGTTAGCTCTAATTTAAGTTTTAGTCAAGAGCTTTGCGACTCATCTTTACTCAAAATAAGAAAATGTTTTGTAGTTTTTTTTTTGTCAATTTAGATATCAGAGATAGATAGATAGTTAGATAGATAGATAGACAGATAGATATATAGAAAGATAGATAGATAGATAGATAGCTAGATAGATGGATAGATAGATAGATAGATCGATAGATAGATAGATAGATATATATATAGATAGATAGTTGGATAGATAGATAAATTAACCATATATAAAAATTTCTTGGATTGAAATTAATGTATAATATGAGCTAATTTTTCAATTTCAATTTCAATTCTTTTTTAAGATTTTATTACTTTGCTTTAGCTTTTTTTACCTACAAATTCCCATATACAGAATTTGTTCATATATATAAAACATGTACATATATATATGTGTGTATTTATCCATAGAAAACGGTCATTGAAGCCATAAATTTATTTGTTGTGCAATTAGATTTAATCGGCGACCCACGCAAATGAAAATTTATTTCGCTTTTTCTCAGCGCAAATCTTTCATTTCCTTTCTGTTTTTGCTATTGTTGTTGTTGTTGTTGTTGTGTGTGTGTGTGTGTGTGTTGTGGAATTGTTTAAGGACTTTTGCGATGTTTGCGCAAGTTATTCGAGATGCAGGCCAAAAACCCAAGTGCTATGTTTTATATGCGAGATTTCCGCTTAACTCTGTTCGCAGCTCGCTGCTCGCTTATTAAGTATACGACTCGATGTCGTCGTCGTCGTCGTTTTGTCAGTTAATTGAGGCGACGCACGCACACACACGCACACACACACACACAAACACACATATTATGTTGTGGAAGACCTTTTTCACAGCTTTTGCCGGCACCTTGAGACCATTTGCCAACCGCTTTGCCACCCGCCAAAGTCATTCGCGCAAAAATGCCTTCATTATCACCCAAAAAAACAAAAAAAGAAGGGAAATAAAAAAAAGTATGCAACGCGAATTTAATATGCAAACAAAGGCACGCGCACTGCGTCGGCATGTAAACAAATTTTGTTTTTGCTAAATGTCTTAAAAGGGTTTCTCCTCCCTCCCTAGCTTCCACCCTCCTCCTTCGCTCTTTTCTGCCCGCATATCTTGAGTTTGTGCCACATTTTGTGTTTATTCCTTTGTTTTTGTTGTGTTGTTGTGTTGTGTTGCTGTTGGCTGCGGGTTTCATTTTGGCCTGTTTGTCATTGGATCTTGCACAGTTTGCTGGGTTTTGTAACCGAGTCGAGTGTGGCATGGGGCAAGCAGCTTCCGCTTGGCCTCTAATCGGGCTGCCGAAAAACGCCTTCAGCTGCTCAGTTTAATTTAGCATTAGAATTGCCGTCGTCGTCGCCGTCGTCGTCGTCGTTGCCTTTGCAAAATATTTGGACACATATAAATGGAGTCCGACTCGAAAGTGGAAGTCAAGTATTTTTTTTTGCCTCTGACTCTCCCTAGGCGCCCCTTGGCATCCCCTCGAGGTGAAGTTGCCTCATTGACTCTCAGCCCTCTAGCATAATTTTTAGCTTTTTTCTTATATTCTTTTTTTTTTTTGTTTTTTTTTTTTTTTTGTTGCCGTCTGTTATGTTTTAAATAATAAATAAACTGTAAACATAAGTCACGCATACATAAAGTAAAAAACAAAACACAAAAAAACAGCACAGAGAAAAAAAGTTGAGCCCTTAGCTTTAAGAGATTTATGTGTACACTCGAAGCGTTAGCTTTGGCCTCCTCCTCTCCTCTCCTTTTTATACCCGCTCCCCATAGGGTAGAAGGGTATTTTAACATTGTCAGAAGGAGGCATCGCCGAGCTTACAAAGTATATATATCGAGATCTCAGACTGTAAGAGATTGCGTGCAGATCAAGTTTGTTTCATATATATATATTTTTTTTTAGTATTTTTGTGGTATATTTTTGAGAGTATATATTTTGAGAATAATACCACATTGCTTAGCTGTTGTATTTTTTAATGTAGTATTTAGCAATACATCAAGTGTAGTCGTTGGTATATTTAAAGTATTTTTTCGGTATATTGATTCGGTATATTTTTAAAATAATACCGCATTGCTTAGCTGGTATATTTTGAAAGTAGTACTATATCAATATATGTTGCCTTAGGTATATTAATTTGGTATATTTTAAGAGTACTACATTTCGTAGCTGGTATATTTTGAACGCAGCTCTATATCAATATACCAAATGTAGCCTTTGGTATATTTTAGTATTTTAGGTATATTAATTTGGTATATTTTAAGAATAATACCGCATTTCGTAGCTGGTATATTTTGAATGCAGCTCTCTAACAATATACCAAATTCAGCCTTCAGCATATTAATTTGGTATATTTTAAAAATAATCGCGCATATCGTAGAAAGTATATTTGAATGTATTATATATTATTCTATCAATATACCAAATATATCCCTTGGTATATTTTAGTCTTTTGTGGTATTTTAATTTGGTATATTTTAAAATTAATATCGCACTGCCTTGCTTTCATTCTTAATGGGTACAGCGGGTATCTTAAAGTCGAGCACACTCGACTGTAGCTTTTCTTACTTGTTACTCCCCTCTCCTTCTCAGCCAGCGGATGAGTTGTTGCTCTGGGGAGCACAGCGGCAATTTAAAGGCAGCCGCATAGTTAAGCTCAACATTCCATTTAACAAATCTGCCGCAATCTCTATGTGTATGTGTGTGTGTGTGTGTGTGTGTGTTTGACTTAACAAAGCAGTCGAACGTCGAACGGGGTTCAGTTATGTCGTGTTGTTGTCTGTTCTCTTAGTGCTCTGTGCTCTGTTCATTATTAATTAACATGTGCACTTGTTGGCCGCTCTCTCTGTCTCTCTCTTCCTCTCTATAGCAACTGATGCAACTGATAACTTTGTTAATTGTTTCGCCTTCCGGCTTGCGACTGTTCGCGACCACTGACATCAATTGACAGTTCTGTTGTTGAGCCAGCCAGCCAGGCAGGCAGGCAGCTAGGCAACATGCAAAAAGTTTTGGACAGTCAATTAATATCAAAAATAATAAAAAAAAAAAAACGAAGAAGAAAACAACCTGTCATTTATCTTGTCCAATCCAAGTGCTTAGACACAAGCCACAAAACAGCCGATGGGGAAATAAAAGCGAAAGCGAAAGCTAAAGCGAAAACTTATTCTCTTTTCTTCTTCGTTTCTTTTTGAACATATTTTCATATTTTCCTGGCAGATTGCAAAGTGCATTTGATGCCACTTAATTTCAATAAAGCAAATTATAAAAACGTCAAGAAATGCAAAAAATATATTTGTTCTAACACGAAACACACAGAAAAACGCGCATCGATTTTAGAAAGTAAAATCAAATAAAGAAAAAAGAGAATATTTTTCAAATACGCGATTTGAAAAATATTGAGAAAATTTGTCAAATATGACAATTTATAAGATCGAGAGAATTTATAAAATATAAAAATTTAGAAAATGGAGAAAATTTATAAATTTAAAAAAAAAAATGATTACATTTGTAAAATACAAAATAATATAAAGTAATATATTTATGTTAGGACAAAAGATTGTTTTTGCCCCGGTGAAAAAGTAACATGCAGAAGGAGTGTTCTGCATCCCATAAAGTATATATATTCTTGATCAGCGTCAATAGCTATATTTGTCTGTCTGTCTGTCCGTTTGTATGAACACTTAGATCTCAGAAACAATAAAAGATAGAGATATAATTTTTTCGGCACAGATCAAGTTTGTTTTAAATTTCCGCCATGCCCACTTTCGCCCCCCGGAAATCGAAGAAAATCGAATGACGAGTGAAATTTCGCTATATTGGCATATTTGATATATACAAGAATATACTGGTATATTTTCTACTCTATAGTATATTTTGAATGCAGTTCTATATCAATATGCCAAAATTTTCATACAGTATTTTGCAGTATGTTGGTATTTTAATTTGGTATATTTTTCAACATATGGTTTTATTGAAATTAGATAGCGGGTATCTCACAGTCGAATACACTCGACTGCAAATTAACTGAATAATCTAGAGATAGTTTTCAAAGTTTTGTGGCGTTTTGAAATCCAACTAAGTTTTTCAACTGCTGCAGCTTTACATTGAGTACCAAATAATTACCAGCAGCTTACTTTGTCAGCTGGTTATATTTATGAAGCATATTCTTTTTTCTTTAGTCATAAATTAGTTGCTTTTAATTAGATTAATGATTGACAAAGTGTTCAACGAATACAACTAAATTATGAAGTTTTTGTTGCTAATCCTAAACTTATTTGAATACATCATACAACATAAATTAAAAATTATTTCCATACATTTATCTGGGATGCAGAATTAAATTTCCCCTTTAATTAGAGTTTGCTAATCAGTTCGATTTAAAGTTAATTACTAAATTTATGTTTGCTGCGCAGATTTTTCTTTGTTTTAAACAAAAAGTCCACTCAATAATCCAGGGTATTAGCCAGTCAGCCAAACTACACGTTGTTGACATGGTTTATTGTTCTGGGATTAAGGGTAGCGAAATGTTCATATGTTCATAATATACATATATTAAATTTCAGCGCTCATTTTCTATTTATAATGAGAATTAATTTGCACACTGCCAATAAATAACAGCAGCAACAGCAGCAGTAAAAAATAAACGAAACAACAACAATAACAAAACAAATGTAAAATGAAATGAAATTGTGCAAACATGTGAGAAGTGCACAAAAAGTGTGTTTAAACTCCGTTAATCTGTGTGTGTTGAGCTCTCTGTCTTTCTCTTTCTGTCTCTCTCTCTCTCTCTTAACTGAATTCAATGCAATTCAATTGAATTAAGACGATGAACAGTTGAAAACTGACAGCTGTATAATTACGGTTATCTGGTCAGAAAATTCAAGTTGTCGATTCAATTTTCGCTTTGCTTAAAGCGATTCGCATTTAATTGAAATTCGACATAAAGAGAAATAGCTCAGCGTAACTAATGATTGACACTGACCCGAAAATATATTCATTTATGAATTATAGAAATTTGAAAATATATATTTCTACTTTTTTAACAGTTTAAAGAATTGTTTAAATTGTTTAAAGTTATTCGCTTTTAATTGAAATTTGAAGTAAAGAGGAATTTGTTTGTCTACCTTATGATTGATACTGACCCAAAAATATATATATTTATAAAGAAATTTGAAAATATATATATATTTTAACTATTTGCAGTTTTAAAGTAGTTTAAAGAATTTTTAAATCCTTTAAAGCTATTCGCTTTTAATTGAAATTTGAAGTAAAGGTTAATTTGTTTGTGTAACTTATGATTGAAAAATATATTTATTTATAAAGAAATTTGAAAATATATATATATTTATATATTTATTTTTAACTATTTGCAGTTTTTTAAGTAGTTTAAAGAATTGTGTAAATCGTTTAAGGCTATTCGCTTTTAATTGAAATTTGAAGTAAAGAGAAGTATCTCTGGCTAACTTATGATTATAATAAAGGAAAAATATATTTATTTATGAGATATGAAAATTTGAAAATATATATTTTTGATTCATTTGCCGTTTTTAAGTAGTTTAAGAATTAAACAAATTCGAATGCGGAGTAACTTTAAGTTGTTGTTGTTTTTGCGCATTTATTTTTGTTTTTTTTTTTGTTGGCTTTTCAATTATGATAAGTACGATTATTTATCAGATGGGATCCTGGAGGATAATTTCAATAATTGTTAACGTGCGCTGGCAATTTTCAGCTGTCGCTTTCATCAATGTTGTTGTTGTTGTTGCTTTGACTGGTTCATTAAAAATTTAACAGCTTGGCTGCTGTTATTAATATAAATGTCGCTACACATTCCGCCCCAGCTTTTGCCACTATTCTCTGATGCTTCCTCTTCCTCTCCTTCTCCCTCTCTCTCTTTCTCTCATACTCTCGCTGTCTAACCTTATCTGTTGGTCTGACGCTGTCGTTGCCAGGCCTCGAAACGAAAACATTTAAATTTAATTATACGACTATGACAAAGAATTTTGGCATTTTGACAACGACACAGAGAGGCAGAAAGAAAGAGAGAGGTAGAAAGAAAGAAAGAGAGAGAGAGAGAGAGGATGAACTGGGGGAAAAATAAGAGCTCGATGACAACTGTGGCGACTGTCGAACTGCGAGTGACATGACATTCGCAGCGCACACGGAGCGTATACGCGATATGCACCAACAACAGCAATTAACAATAAGATGAGCATTTTGAGCAGACAAATTCCGGACACGCATATAAACGCAGATGCTAACACGAAACGTGCACAGCACAAACAACAACAAAAACACAAAAAAAAAAAAAAACAAACAAAAAAGGAGCTTGGACCGAGGATATAAACAAGCTCATTAGCTGTTGGCGTCAAGGCAGCGACAACAACTACGACAGCGACAGCTACACAATGTTCTTAATCAAAAGATTGTCGTTGCTCTTGTTGATTTTTATTATCCCCCCGCTCCCGCTGTCTCTCCTGCTACCGCTTTAGTTTGTTTTAGCTTTGCAACTGATGAAGTGTTAAATTTGGAAACGACAATTTGCAACTTTTTGTTGGAAAAATCTTCGACTCTATATAAAAGTTTTTATGAGCGCCTCAATCAAAATGCAATCATTTTGATAGCTTGCGACAATCTAAAGACAGTTATGCCATAGTTTTGTTGAAAACTTTTCAGTTCGGTTCTCAAATATAAATACAACACAAATAGTTATACATATTATATTATATTATATATCAAACTGTATTCTATATACGAAAGTTAAAGTAAATGAGTGAATTTATATAGATAAACAAAACTCAATTATTTTTCCTAACTGTTAGTCCAAATTTCATATGAGATTTGCAAACTTTTGTTTTATTATAGAACGTGAACTGTTGTGGCAATTAACGTAGTTTACTACATTTATGATTTAAAAATTTAATTTGCTAGACCAAGAAATTGAATTGATTTAACAATTTAATTTGCTAGACCAAGAAATTGAATGTCATGTGATTTCTTTCACTGAATGCTTGAAACTTAATCGGAATATTTTATCGATTGTGCAGCAGCATCAAATTATTAAATTATTTAAATAACAATTGGGAAAGTGAACATTTTCCTATATAACAAAAATCTTTAATGCATTTTTATAGTGCTTGCAAATAATTTGTAATTAGGGCAATAAAAAGTAATAGAAATATAATACATATGTATGTAAATTTCTGAAATATCTTTAGAATCTGATCAAACTATTTTAGTGTATGTGCATTTAAATTTTATAAAATTTGATTACTACTTTTTTCATACACTACGTTTCTAGAAAGCCATTTGATAAATGCTAGTGCAGACTGTAAACATTTGACTATGTCTACTTTGTCGATATACCAAATACAGCCTTCGATATATTTTAGGATTTTTGGTGGTATGTTAATTCGGTATATTTTGATCGTAGTAATATATTAATATACCAAATATAGCCTTCGGTATATATTAGTATGTTTATGGTATACTATTTTTTGTATATTTTAAATAAAGTATTATATAATTATACCAAATATATCCTTTGGTATATTTAAGTATTTTTGTTGGTATGTTAATTCGGTATATTTTCAACATACCAAATATATCATTCAGTATACTTTAGTATGTTTATGGTATTTTTTGAATGTATTCAGTATGTTTTGAATGCATTACTATATAAATATACTAAATATAACATTCAGTATATTTTTTATTAATTTGGTATATTTTAAGAATAATACCACACTATTTAGCTGTTATTCAAAAAGGGATAGCGAGTATCTCACAGTCGAGCACACTCGACCGTAGCTTTCTTACTTGCTCCGATGCCTGATTTTGTGGCATCGACAAAAATGATGATGGAAATTGTCGAGTTTTTGCGATTGTGTAAAGAAGAAGAACTCACCCAAAGAGATCCGTTTCGCTGCCGGGGAAACTGATGCGCGGCGAGAGCGGCGAGCGTCCGGCACGCTTGAGTATGTCGTGGAGGCCGGGCGGGGCGTGGATGGGACTGAGGATGGTGATTTTGCGATTGGGCGGTGCCAGGAAGCCACCGCTGAGGGTCAGCTGGGTGCGCATGCCGGCCGATGTTGAGCTGCTCTTCATCTCGATGGTTTCGGCCGATTTGGAGATGAGTATGGAGGAGGACTGCTGCAGTCCCAGCTTGGACATCGACAGTTGCATGCTGCCGCTGCCGATGCCGCTGCTGCCCTCGTTCACATCCCCGCTGGCAGCCGAAGCATCATCGATCTGTGTGGAGGCGCTGCGTATGCATTTCTCCGGCCTTGCACCGCTCACCGGTGTCATGCTGGCCGCCGCCTCCGAGTGCGCCGATGTGGAGCGCACAAATTGCCGCACATGCTTCTGATGGGCATTCAAGAAGCCGCCGTGTGCCTCCGGCTGTTGCAAGAAACTCTGAAACTTTGACTTGCTGCCCGTCACAGTGCTGCTCGATGTGGTTGCTCCCGTTGCTGCTCCCGTTGCTGCTGCCCCCTGCAGCTGCAGTTGCTGCTGTGCTGTGCTGCTCGTTGAGCTCACATAGCGTGTGGTGCTGCTGCTGCTGCTGATGATCGATGTCGACGATTGTGCCTTCAGTTGTTGGGCCAACGCAGCCGCTGTGCTCAGCATGTGGCCACTTTGCTCGCTGACAATCGCACTCGACTGCAGACTCTGGCTGCGTGTGCTGCTCGACATGATCTTCTGCTGTTGCACCTGCTGTGTCTGTGTCTGTTGTTGTATTTGTTGCTGATGTTGTTGCTGCTGTTGCTGCTGCAAGTTGATGCCACCAGCGGCGCTGCTGCTGCTGCTGCTGGTGACCGAATAGGAGCGTGTGGCAAGCTTGCTGCTGCTGCTGCTGCTTGTGCTTGTGCTCGATGTCTGGCTGTATTTCTGCGTGTGTGTTAGCTTTGTCTGCTGTTGCAGCAACTGTTGCTGCTCTGAGATCGTGCCAAAGACGCTGTCATCGCCGGGCGAACTCAACTCCAAGTCGCCCATCGAACGCACCTCGTCCGCATCGACTTCGCTGGGCGTTGTGATTATGTACTGCGGTGGCGGTTGCTGTTGCTGTTGTTGTTGCTGTTGTGCGGGAGTTGCCCCATTGCTATCGCTACTGGCGTTGCCAGACATCTTGCTGCGCGTTGGGAATTTCGTTGGTTTTGTTTTCTCTTTTGTTATTGATTTGGTTTTTTAGCTGTATTTGAAGGAACACAAAATCTTGTTGATCACACACAATTTCAAATTCACATTGCGTTTGCACGAATTTTGTTTTGTTTGCTGAAACTCGAAGTGCACTCGAATTGCTTTCGCAAATCGATTTTCTTTTTTACGTTTTGCTCTACAAAGTTGCTGCATACTTTGCGGCGCTTGGGGAACAAACAATCTCGACAGCTAACTAACAACTTTTTTTTTCCTTTTTGTGGAAATGGAAATGGTACTTTATTTGTATAATGTTTAATTTCTAATTAGCAAAAACTTTGTAGCTGGCACAATTCCAATTTTATCTAAGTAAATACATTCAATTTTTAAGCCAATTTGTGTATTTCCGAAGACAAAAAACAGCTAATAAATATAGAACATTGAACTTATGTAAAAGATGTATCAAATTTATGAATGTTCTTTGTAATTTGACAACTAACAAATAATGTCCACAGCGAAGAAAACATATAATCTGAGCTTAAAAAACATATCATCTGCCTATTAAGCATACAAATATTTGAATAATATTTCGATAAACATGTTCCTTATAATATGCGCATATTCTCAGAATAAGATACAATGACTGCCATTTTAACTTCATAATGAACAACAAATATGAGCAACAAAACCACAATAGGTTTTGATGCACATATAAAACAATATTCCAAGAAAAAATGAGGATAAATAGCAGAATATATGTAGAAGATATTTAAGAAATAATTTTGAAATCCAGAAAAACATCTACTGCAATCGGGTCTGAGTTGCTTTGTATGGCAATATGGTATATTTGGTATATATGGTATATAATATCGATATATTATATATGATATATTTTGTACTTTATGGTAGATTTATTATATACTGTATCAGTATACCCAATTTATGTGATATTTTCTATTCTTTTGTATATTCAAAATATGCTATACCGATATACCAAATATATCATTTGGTATATTTTAGTGTTGTTGGTGTATTAATTTGGTATAATTTTAGAACATGGCTTTATTTAAAGCGAGTAGCGATTATCTCAGAGACAAGCACACTCGACTGTAGTTTTCTTACTTATTTTATTAATGAGTTTGAAAAACTGAGACAGCTAAAACGGATCTATAAGTTTTCAAAGTAAATACAAAACAATGCTTATCAACATATATATTTTTTTTTTATTCTGTTTATTTACAATCTATCTAATTGATAATAAGTAAATTTTATGAATCAATAAATGAGGCAGTGAAATATGCAGTTATTTACGGAAACTTTAGGACACTTTATACAAATCCTAAAATCATACCAAAATAGGCTCATTTAAATATAGAATCTTCGCTTTTAATGTTTAACGATTTGCGGTCAAAAGTGTCAACTGGAAGAACAAGATGGGAGGAGCTAGATACATAGTGCACTTAACCCGCTGAGTCTGACTTGAAGTGGAACCTGAACTGTAGCTGGCGGTAAGCTGCAAACACTGGTGTGGCATATGCTAGAGAGTGTGTCTCTTTGCCACATGCCACATGCCACACGCTCAACACATCACAAAAGTTACTTGCAACGTCGTCCTCATCGTCTCTGCCCACTCTCTCACTCTCACTCTTGAGAGCGCAACATGTAGCAGCCAGACAACAGTTGCAGTGCCCACAACTTCAACCCAACGCAACTCAACTCAACTCACAAGAGGCAAGAGGCAAGCGGCACACGCCCTCGACCTCGTCAGTTGCCTCCGCTTCCCCTTCCCCCCTCTCTCGCTCAGTTTACAGGCAGCTTGCGGCCTTGGACACAGTGTGTGCCAAAAAAAAAGAATCCATTGCAAAAAAAATAAATAAATTCATATGTATGTATATAATAATATTTTTCGGCTACCAGCTGTGGCTCTGTGTATTTTTTTTGTTGTACTCCCAGTTTTTCATATTTTGTGTTTTCTTTTTTGCCAAGGATTTTTTTAATTTGTATTTTAGTTTTTCGTCTTTTTTTTTTTACTAATTTCGGTGGCAGTAACAAGCTGCATAATTAAGTGCAAACTGGAAAATTATGAAGTGTGAACTTTCACCTTGAGAGGAAGGCAAAAGGGCAACAGTGAAATCACAGCTTGGCATTGCTAATTGATTTGGCCAAAATCCAAAACACACTTCACCATGGCTCATTAATTTATTGAATTTTGGTATGTGGTTGGCTTGTGTGCTAATGATGACCGAGTGACTAGCTGACTGACTGAGTGACTGAGAAATGTGGAAATGTTAACTCGAAAGTTCTATAAATAATGCAGTTTAATGAACAGCCATCGAGAGTGTTAAATGTGAGACTTTATCTGAGAGTCAGATGCAAATTCGGTTTTAATAATAGAGAAGAACTTCGAAGGCTGCAATAATAATTCGACAACATTTGAATATCAAATAAAATCATAGACTGATTTGGACACCAAAAAGCCAAAGATGTGGCACTCAATGTAATTGAAGATGATAATGAATGGAAACGACGACGAGTGACGCTTGCAAAACATTTCAGTTACATAAAACGCATGCAAATCCAAATCCAAATCAATTTCCATTTCACTCTCACAGACTTTCTTCAATTACGCATTGGATTTATTTAGTTCGATAGTTGGAAAAGCACATTTTGCTTTGCTTACTTTGTGTTGGCTATTCTTCAAAATCAAAGGCAGGGCCAACAGCAAAATCAATTTGCATGCACAACAACGTTACCAATGCCACATTGTGCAACTTGCAACTTGCAACACCAACAACAACAACAACAACACCAACAACAACAGTTGAGCTAAAGATGCGACCCTGTTTACTCCCTCTTTTTGTCCACTGGCAACTGCCACGCCCCCTGCTGATAGTGACTGTCGCCAATCGCGTGACTTTCTAATTACTTTAGCCACAAAGAAGAAACTATCTAATCAGTTTTGTTTTTATGTGTTTTTATTTTTGTTTTTGATTGAAATTTGCATTAATGAATTTTAAATTGAAATATCGCAGCGTTTCCACTTGCATGCGTTTCGTAATTTAATGCTAAACTGAAGTAATAAATTTAAAATTTTCGCATTCTAATGAATCGTTTAAGCTGTTGGGATGACGCAATGAAAGTACATGATTTAGTGGCTCGTTGTTTGGAAAGAGATTTAGCTAGTTATACAGGAATGTGTAATTATCGATAAATTATCGAAGGTTTTTCTTATTATCAATACGTTATTGTGAGTTGATAATAGATAATATTTAATAATAATATTAAAACAGTTATTTGTTATAGAAGTTTTTCTACTCCCAATGCTCTGTTGCAAAATGTAACAACATCTTAAAAAATATGAAAAGTAGTATTATATTTTCAATGAACGACTAAAAAGTGCCAAGTCATTTGATGAAATACCAGCTAAACATAAATCAACAACAAGCAGAAATACATCAGCCGATTCGTGAGCAGTGTGGCGCCATCTATAGATTGTTCTTGTACAGGGCTCTTATACCGATCGAACGATAGATGGCGCCACTCATTAAGCAAATGATTTGATTTACTGTAAGTCATTTCGTACTTGTTATACTAGGTATAAATTAGACATTTATTTAAGCTTTTCAAGAATGTTTCAGTTGTTCAGCAAGTTGCTGCGTTTGATAAGTGGCGCCATCTATCGATTGTTCTTGACACCACTCATTAATCCACTGACTTGCTGTTGATTTATGCATTTGTAAATTAGTTGAAGCCATTTCGTACTTTTGATACTTTTTTATATAAAGTTGTTAAATTAGCTCAGGTAATAATGAAATATTAAAATTCCTGCCATCGCTAAATTAGCCAACTCTTGAAGCTTTTCAAGAATGCGGGCGTATTTAACACATTCTTCACTCGATTGGTTTATCGAGAAATCGATCGATGGCTTAACTGCTATTAACTGCAATAGCGTCGTGCAGTCGTGCATAAGTATTGTATAATCCACTTGTCGTGGGCGTTGCAACCGCAACAATTGCAATAAGCTCATGTATGAGCTTGCATCAATTGCCACGCCCATTGTTGAGCACACAGCCCACAGCGGCATCAAAAGTCAACTTGAGCGACAAGGACGCCATTGTTAGCAACAACGGTTACTTTTTTTTCATTTTCATTTTAAGTTCATTTCACTCTTATTTCTTTTTTTTTTCTGTTGCGCTCGCATGCTGTCAACATCATTAGCCATATATATAGTATATGTATATATGTTATGTGTATATCAAAAGTTGACTTTGTGCGAAATGCGTCTGAATGCCAGGAATCCCAAAGGGTGATGCTGATGCTGAAGCATTTATTCAGCCTCATTTACACGCCCTTGACATGAGGATTGAACATTTTTCAATTGCTTTAAAAATAAAAGTAGCGAAAGAAGTACGAAAAAAAAAAACAGAAAATTAAAAATAAAATAAATGATGTACGACGCATTTAACGCAGTTGAATGAATCGCGACGTGCGACGAGGGGCGGCGAAAAACAGCCGTCAACATTTATCAAACGAATCAATTCGATGAACAATTTTATTTATTGATGTGCACATGCACAGATTTATCAAATCCTAATTGGCTTTTCCCAACGACTGAATGCATTTCCTTTATTATAACATTTTTTTCATTTTTTTTTTGCATTTTGATTAAAAAACAAGTAAGAAAGCTACAGTCAAGTGTGCTCGACTGTGAGATACCCGCTACCCATTTTTAATAAAGGCAAAATATTGCGGTATCATTTTCAATATATACCAAATATACTTCAAAATACTAAAAATATACCAAATGGTATATTTGGTATATCGATATAGTACACCATTCAAAATATACCATAGACGACCCTAGTAAGTAGGCGTTTTTGCTCACACAAAAGTATTTCTTTAATAACCTCCACAATTTTTATCTGATCGCAAACAAATTTCCAGGAATCATAACTACTATAGTAATTATTGTATATACCAAATTTCGTTGCTCTAGCTTTAAAATTACGCTTGTTATTCGATTTTTTTGATTTGCGGGGGTGGAAGTGGGCGTGGCAATAATTTGAAACAAACTTGATCTGCGTGCAAACATAACAAATGCTGTCGAAAAAAATTATAGCTCTATCTCTTATAGTCTCTGAGATCTAGGTGTTCATACGGACAGACGGACAGACACACAGACGGACAGACGGACATGGCTATATCGTCTTGGCTGTTGACGCTGATCAAGAATATATATACTTTATAGGGTCGGAGATGCCTCCTTCTACTTGTTACATACATTTCATGCCGGCACAAAGTTATAATACCCTTCCACCCTATGGGTAGCGGGTATAAAAAGAGGGAAAAAATTCTATAAAATGAAATTGAAAGCTGTTAACGGAAAGCAATGAGTGGCTAACAGCTGCCAGACACATGTCAAGAAATCTGTTTATTACAGCTTTATGGGGGGGGTAAATATATTCCGGCATTTGAAT
Organism: Drosophila kohkoa; assembly: GCA_019972355.1. Lineage (NCBI taxonomy): Eukaryota > Metazoa > Arthropoda > Insecta > Diptera > Drosophilidae > Drosophila > Drosophila kohkoa. The sequence continues at coordinate 874,029 of BJEL01000055.1, read as the reverse complement.
GCAAAATGAGAGCTTGACTGGATTTTAATGGGTTGCCATTAAGCCGCATCGCTTGAGGAAACATTAAGACATTCACAGTCATTAGTCGTTGATTAATTATCTAGACTGCGGTAATCGGTTTTAGATAAGTGAACCCTTAAAAACAAAAAAAATGTACTTGATTTTCAAACACATTTCCTACGAGTTTCCATCTTTAAGTTGCCAATTGTCGAAAGGGGTTTTGTAGGTTATTCATTTGCGTCGATCATTGTGTGATTTATGGGGGTCAACAGTGAAATTATGTCACATTTATAACACAGAGCTAACACAGTCATTAATCTAGAATTGTCGCTTGACTTTGACTTTGGACCCACGCTTCTTTCCCCTTTTTTTTTGCCCAAAGTAATTTCCATTGTTTGCGCCGCTAAGTAGGCAACACGTTAATTTATCGCCAAGGTCGGCAAATGGCAGTTGGCAGTTGGCATTTAAAATTGCGACGGAGGCGAGAGAGAACTCACATCAAACTCTCTGCAATTTTCGTTTTATATCTTTTTCCTTTCGCACTCGTGTATATTGCATTTACTGGTAGGCATTTGCTTATGCTTTGCTCACATCAAAGTCAATTTAAATTAACTTTTAGTATTTTTCCTTTTCCTTTTACTTTTATTGTTTGCATTTTGGCCTTCAGCTGCCTTCAGTCTGGTGTCAGGGTTCACATTAATTTGGCCCCACAACAACACTTCGGTGGCAAAATGCATCTCAGTTGGCCATGACCAACGGATTAAAAATAACGAATGCGAACCGAGCAAATTGATAAGGTCGAAGCTTTTATGCGCTTGTCAAAACGCATTATTTTTAGACCTCTTTTGCAGTGCTCACTTAATTAATTACTTAAAACTTGCTTAACTTCATTGCAAATATGTGAAAGTTCAGAATTAACAACATTGATTATTTTTTTTACTATTTCATAATTAAATTTTGAGTATATCTAATTCTTAAAATCAAATGATTTCACTTCATTTTGAAGTTTTTATTTACGTGTTTAGATATTTCAAATTTAAGCTTAATTTTAATATAATTTAGTATATTAAATTATGTATCTGACAAAGTAATTATATTTCATCATTTGTAATCAAAGAATTGTGTTTTTTTTTATAGAAATTTGAAATGATTTTTTGTGTAAAAAAGAATAGCAAAGCAATTTGCACGTTAAGTGCTAAGAATTGTTTTAAAATATTTACAATTTCCTCGCCACTTTATGCGCAAAAGCAGTTTACAAGAAATAATCCAACAAATGTACCTCCAAAATAAAGGAAAAAAGAAAAAAATACATAGCAGAAAATACTATAATCCAGCAAACGGAATACGAATTGTGCTCGGAGAATTTATGCGTTTGCATTGAGCCTAATTGCAGGCGAGTTACGATTGGTTTTTTTTTTTTGTGCTTTTTGTGTTTTTTGCTCTATGCCAAGGAGATTCAGTTGGATGCCGGATGCGTCTGGCGGCAGCGGCGGGCAACGTTCACTAATTTGTGTAAATTTGTCATCGTAAATTTTTTATATGCCACCAATGGGGACTTGGCTCGACTTTGGCTTGCAATTTAATCAAAGTTCCATTAATAATGAAATACCAGCGCGTACTTTCTCTTTCGTCTAAATGAAATGAGCCAACAAGCGAACTGAGCTGAAATTCTAGACGCTTTCTTCTCCTCGAGCTTTCTCCTTTCACCGCACATTACTTAAGCTTATTTAAGCCGTACGTGCCAAGGCGAGGGCGAAGAGAAACGAGGGCGAAAGTGAAGAGAAGAGAGGAGAAGAGGGCGAACCCAAGGCTGGCTTTAAGGTAACACGACAATCAAAGACATAAAAGGCTGGCCAAAGTCAAAGTCAACCATGGCAAAGCCATGGCGAAATTGAAGTCAAGTATTTAATATAATCACAATGCGAAACTAAACAACAAAATTTGCCAGCCAACAACTTCGACGAAAAGGGACAAGAGGGGGCCAAGGGCCAAATTCCAATGCTAATGAAAACCTTACTAGAATGCCAGCCAGTCAGGCAGCCAGGCAGTCAGACAAAGCAACGAGTAGTGCTCGAGAACAACTATTAGCTGGCTGGCTGGCTGCAGCATTCTAAAGACTATCAAGTGCAATTTAGTTGTAATGATATTAAAAATACTTTAAACTATTTGCAAATCTTTTGTGAGATATGCACAATTAAATAATACTCATTTGTCGTTTATTTCGAATTGAAATTTATATTTAATAGTCAACATGAATTTGGGGGTAAATATCAACACACTATAATACAAAGAAATGTGACATATAAAAGTGTTCAGCTGTGAGATACCGTTAATAGAAGCAAAACCGTGCGGTATTAATTTTAAAGCATACCAAATTAATATACCACCAATATACTGACAATATACCAAAGGCTACATTTGGTATATTCATAAAGATACAATACATTAGGAAAATTACGAAAATAATGAAATAGACAAATCAACTGGCGGCAAAGATCAGCATCGAAAAGTACATTACAAAAATCGAATTTTATGTTAGACACTTTATTTAAATAGAACTGTTTGCAGCCCCTAGAATTGTGTTCCAAAACTAGCTAATCTAACAACATTCGTATCGAAACTATTTGTAAATGCAATCAAAAAGTGAGAAAGACAGTTACTCGTAAAGCGATTGCAAAATTGAGACCCGCAAATTTGCTGCACAGTGTGAACGGGTCGATGGCAAAGCCAATGGATTCCGTTCTGAGCCACTGGCACGCGAAAGTGGTAAGCAATGAAGTCGATAGACGACAGCAGGAGAGGGTGGAGAGGGAGGAGGAGGGGGGGAGGAGCTGATGGCAGAGCACAGCTAGCCATAAATTTGCTTAATTTATTGTGCGTGCTGTGTGGGCTTTTAGCTTTAAAGCCAAAAGTATCGCAATCGAAATTAAAGACGCCAACAATTGTAACAGAGACAAAGACAGAGAGAGAGTGGGAGTGAGAGAGTGGGAGAGTGTGAGTGTGATAGACTGAGATGTTGCCACAAAGCCGCAAAACCAATTTGATGATGGGGTTGAGGTTGTATTTAGTTCACTTTAAGGCTAGTCGACCTGACAGAGGTCTGACCTTTTGATGGGCAGCTCGTTAGCTGAAGCAAAATAGGGGCGAATCTTCCCTCCTCCCTGCTCCCCCTCTTCCGACTGTCGCAAACAGAAGAACACTGAGGGATGTTGGCATGAGTGAGTGTGGCAACAGCTGCTGAGATAAGTCAAAAGCAGCAGCCCAACGCTCGCTTGTTCTCATCACTCGCTTATATTATATATGTATTGAAAAACTCATTAAGTTTTGTGTTTTTCGCTTGGTAAAATCTTTTACATTTTAATATCTTTCCTTCTTCTGCTCATATTCTTGGGTTTTCATCAACGAATTTTCATATTTTGTTCCATTTAGTCTTGTGTCGTGTTGTGTCCAAAATCTTTATCTATTGTCTTTTATTGCACACGAACATGGAACATACATAACATATATGTAGGTTAAAGTTCGAACTCAAAAAAAAAAAAAAACCAAAAGAAAGAGAATTTTTGGAAAATCTTGCACATCGTATTTTGAGGGACACAAAACTACAAAAAAGTTTGACAATCTTTATGAAGATAAACACTCTCAGCTTGTTGTGCTTGAAAATGAGCTGGCTAACAAGTTGGCTTAATAAAACTCTCCAAAAAGAACTCTTCTCATTATGACAAAGTTTTCCATTTCCACATTGCTATTGTTGTTGTTGTTGTTGTGTGACAAAAAGTTTCGCATTGAAAGTTTACAAGTTTTCCATGTGCAACCAAGGCGTAACGCAACACAACAAAGAATGCAATATACTCATATTTGTTGTGCAGTTGATGTCTGAAGCTTTAGCTTAATCATAAGCTTATTACACTTGGAAAAAATTCTTGAGCTTTTGACTTAATTGCAGCTTTAAGCAGCTTTTAGGGGACAGCTTTAACAAATGTCTTCGCACATAAATAGAAATGATGTTGGGCTATTTGTAGAATTCCCTCCACAAGGGACACAGCCAAACAAAACGGGCATAAAATGTGTTACGTAATCGCCAATCATTCTATCAGTCAATCATTTTGCTTGCTCTCCTTTTCGACTGAGTTGGGTCATTCACGACAATTCCCCCAGCAGTAAAAAAAAAAGCCGAAACAGACCCAAAACTCAATTGACAGCCCCTGGGCCAGAAAATATTGAAAGAATTACGAAGCGTTCTCTTTCTTTCTCTCTTGGCTACGTCACATTTGACTGCGGGGCCAACGAAGCAAAGGGCCAAAGAGGGGTGAGGGGTGAGTGGTAAGGGTGGTGGGTGAGCTTTGTGGCAACGTAACACGAAAATGCAAAATCGATGTGGACGAAAAACTTGAGGAATTTTTAGCATTTAGGCGGCTTCCGAGCTTTAAAGGCAATACCAATGGCATTGGCAGGAAGGAAGCTGCTGTCCGTGTGACAAGGCTAAGAATGCACGTGTGTGTGTGCGAGAGTGTGTGTGTGTGTTTGTGGGCTGAGGCATGCCTTTGTCACACACACACACACAGAGAGACATACACACATACGTATTTTGGGAGTTTTATGCGACATACAATGCAAACAGCTGAAACGCCGCATTTCAAACGCCAGGTGAATGTGTGTGTGTGTGAGATTTTGTAGCAAATTGTTTTGTGCACACACACACACACACACAGGCACACGCATAGCTAGCTTATCAGAGTCTGTGATGAGCATACATCAACCTGGACAGATGAGTATTCGTCCAAAAATGTTGCTGACACAGCGTTCACTCCTAAAATATTTATGGCCTCGCTCTCGCTCGCTCTCGCTCACTCTCTCTTCCTGTCTCTGTCTCTGTCGCTTGAATGCCAGGCAATATTGTGGCACTTTGTGGCGATTTAACTTTTTCGTTGCATACATTTTGGGGCAGGCAATTACATAACAAAAATAATTCAATGAATAACAAACACATGAACGTCCCCCGCTGCCCCCGCTCTCCTCTGCTGTCCATTCATCTGCCTGTGCGCATAATTTGTCACTCATCCCCCCTTGAACTACATAGGAAAGCATAAGTATAAACAACAGAATTATCGAATGAAATTATTACCGACCCCGCCTAAAAGTAGGCAATGAAAAACGACCAGAATTTGCTTTTGCTTTTGTTGCTGCTGGCTGCTGGCTGCCGAGGCAGCTGCTCAGTGTCACAGCCACAAAACACCACAAAAAACAGCCCGCAAAAAAAACAACCCCTCGACTCCCCTCCTTTTGCCACTAAACTATGTAGTACAAAGAAGATAGATAAAAGCGCGTCGCTGTCGCGTGAGAGAAGCATGTGCCCCAAAAAAAATACCAACTGCCATCTGGGTTCAAGCATCTTGCTGTTTTTGGGGGAAGTACACTTACGCTTCAGTTGGCGCTTCAATGATTTGTTGTTGGCATTTGGCAATTATTATTTTCATAGGGCATTTGTGGAGTCGCTGTGAAATGCTTGGCGTTAGTTCTCTGTCACTTTGGTGGCACGTGACACGTGCTACGATTACTGTCTATTTGCGGTTACCCAACAATTCTTTACTTTAACGACGCAAATAAATCAAGCACAATTTTAAACGTCACCAGTGTGTGTGTGTGTGTGTGTGTGTGTGGAGGTGAGTGTGGGAGTATGTAAATGACATTGTGCAAGGTTTACATTAAGTTTTTTGCGGTTGCTGTGCAAAACGAGTTGGCAGCGCCATTAACAAGAGCGATAGCTTAAGCTCAAAGTTTATCGACAAGTTGGCAGTGCTCATTTTCATTTTCATTCTCGCTCTCACTCTCTTACTCTTTCTCTCCCTCTTGCTGTTTAACAGTAAAATCAGCAATAGTTTGTTTACCACGTGCTCAAAAACTTTATTGACACGTTGACAGCTTGCTTTTCACATTAAAGTAAAACTCGTCATTTCAATTTTTTTTTAGCTCTATTCATCTACTTCCCTTAGGTATTTTAATAACTCACTTTTGCACAAAGTTCTGCAATTTGGAATTGCAAATAGCAAGATTGCAACAAGTTGGCAGCGCCACCAACTCAATCAACTATTTATTGCGTTGCCAACTTTCTGTTTTCAGTTTTTTGTTTTATTTGATTTTAATTCGCTGCGCGGTAGATCATAAAACTTGTTGCAAAGTGCAATTCGCGTGTTTTTTGCTTTTGATTTAATTTGCAGTAAATGTTTATTAGAAAGTTGTGTGGCAGCAGCAAGTCGCAACAAGTTGGCAGCTCGACAAAACTCAATAAAGAACTATTTGCCTTTTGGCAGTGCCAGCGGAATTGTTTTGCTTCTTATTTGTGCACGAAAAAGCGTCTCGGCTTGCAAAGCATCATAACGATGTCGCTTTCCCTCTCTCTTTCTCTATCTGCCATCTTCCCTCTCTCTCTCTCTCTCTCTCTATCAGCTGTATCGCTGTCTCTGTTGTGTTTATTCTAGAGTCAGCTGCCTTGTTCCCCAGTCGCTTGTCTAAATATTTTGTTTATTTTCGTTTACTTGAAAACATTTTTTTTCGCTTCGGTTTCTCAGTTTCTCAGTTTTATGCTGTGCTGTGCGTTTATTTGCTTTGCTTTTATTCTCTCTCTTGCTCTTTCGCTCTGACATTTGTTGTCTCTGTTTGGATTTGTTGAACGCCTCAAAGCATACTACACGTTTCGTATTTCACATTTCATATTTCACATTTTCGAGCATGCATATTTCATTTGTTTTTAATTTATTTGCTGGCCTTTTAAGGTTCTGCTCCTTATTAGTAAGAAGATACAACACAACTTTCTCTCCCTCCCTCTCTCTTTCTCTCTCTGTCTCTTTCTGTTGATGTTTCTGTGCCACTGCGTGCCTGTTTATACCCTAACACAATATGTAAATGGGGTATGCTCAATCAATTAGTTAGAACGTGCGTAAAATTGTTTACTATAATTATTATTAAGATTCTTTTTTTTTTCTTTCATATTTTCTTTTGCTACCTATTCACTTACACACACACACACATCAGTCGCGCGTCAAGCTGTCTAACGGGCTGCAGCACTAATTAAATTATGAAGTACTTTCTGCTACATTTACCCCACATCCCCAAAAGTCTGCTGCTTTTCTCTTTCAAGCAAACCTCATGTAACTAGCACGCCTTGCATTAGTTCTGCTCGCCAGTTGTTGTTGTTCGTGTTGTTGTTTGTGGCACTCGAGTGCTCAGCGAGGCGGCAACCCTTGCGCACACAGTCCAGACGGAGCACAGGCTCAGGACGATATCCACTTCCACTTCCATTTCCTGCTTGTCCGTCCCTTGCCTTGCCATGCCTTGCACCTTACTAAAATGGGGAAGCGGAAACGGAAGCTGTTTGAGCTTGGGCTGCTTGAGAGAACTCAACACGATACGACACGACACGACACGATACGACAAGTCGCGCCGCCTCTTTAGCATGTGTGCGTGTGCGTGTAATGTGTGTGTGCTTAAGCAGCTTTTGTTAGTGCGCGATGCGGCGGCTATTTTGCAAGTTTTGTATACAAATTAGTAGGCAAATAAATATAAGGGTCAACAGCAACTACAACAACGACAACGACAACTTCTGGCCATAATGCCAGCTGACATTATTGACAGGTGCCCGGGCACAAAATACAAAGCAAAGCTTCTCGTTACGTTACCCCAAGAGAAAGTCCAAGAAATTAACCGAACTCCAACCCTCAAAAATTCCCTCTCTCTTCAGCTGCTCATTACGTACCCTATGAGATTGCAAGTTTTTGGGAAAAGTTTCCCCCGCAAATGCCCAAGACGCTGATTAAATTCCACAAAAGAAAAATTACACAAAAAAAATGAGAATGAAAATAAAATAAAATATCAAACAAACTAAACTAAACGACTTAAAAAGTTGTCAAATCGTTTGTGTTATTAGAGTTGATGAAAATGTACATCTATTTTGGCTTGCAAAACGTTAATTTCATTAATTAAGAAGTTTCTGGTTTTTCAATTGCAAAACTTTTATTTGAAAAGCGAAAGGAAATTTGGTTGCTAAGTTTTCATTGAATTTCTGGAAATATGAATGATGAATTGTTGCAAAATGAAATGACTTTCGATTGATAAATTTAATAGCACAATACGAGTATGTGATTTAATCTTTGACAAAAATATTTATGAGATACGTGACCGATTGTGCTCGTCAACTGTTGATTAATTGACTGACTGACTGACTGACGGACTTTTTGATTGCTTGAGCCGCTGATTTATGTGCTTATTGTTGCGCTGATTGATGGTCGAAATGATATTCTTTGGAGTAGCTCATTTAATGTGAGTAAACGAATTTATAATTTCCACTTTCTATAGCCGCTAGCCATAGGGTAGAATGGTATTATAATTTTGTGCCTAACATATAGAAGGAGTCGTCTTAAGGTATATACATTCTTGATCAGCGTTAGACATATAGTTATGTCTGTCCGTCTGTCTGTCTGTCCGTCCGTCCGTCCGTATTAACACCTAGATCTCAGGGACTATTAGACATAAAGCAATAATTTCTTTCGACAGCTTTTATTATACTCTGACGCAGATCAAGTTTGCTCCAAATTGTTGCCACGCCCATTTTCGTCCCCTCAAATTGACGACAATCGTTAGTTGAAGCTAGAACGGAGATTTTTGATACGTACAAAAAAAAACTACAGTATTTATGACACGTTGCGATCTGATAAAAATTTTAGAAGTTTGTTAATAAATTTAAGAAATTGCTTTGGCTGAAAATCTATATTGAATTTTGAATGTAGTACTATATCAATATACCAAATATGGCATTTGGTATATTTATAACATTTTTGTGGTGTATTTATTTGGTATATTTTGAATATACCAATACATGTTTCGGTATATTTTAGTATCTTCGTGGTATGTCAATATACCAAATATACCCTTCAGTATATATCAGTATTTTTTGTGGTATATTAATTTGGTATATTTTAAATATACCAACACATGTGTCGATTATACCAACACATTTGTCGGTATATTTTAGTATTTTCGTGGTATATCAGTATACCAAATATACCCTTAAGTATATATTAGTATTTTTTGTGGTATATTAATTTGGTATATTTTAAATGTAGTACTAAATTTATATAACAAATAGAACCTTCAGTATATTTTAGTATTTTATTGATATATTTTCGGTATACATATATGTAAAATATGTTTTTATTGCGGGTATCTCAAGTCGAGCACCCTCGACTGTAGGTATTAAGAATACTTGCTGCAATGCATCATTAACTTCATTATTTTGTGGCTGTTAATGGCATTTGTTAGAGTATCTCACATATTCATAATAATGCTCAACGCCTGCAGTTATTGCCCCATTTGCTGTGTTTATAATGCCACATTTTGTTTTATTTGTTTTTGTCTCTGATTTGTGTGTGTGTGTGTGTGTGTGTCATTGCTTTAGTTAACTTTACATAATTTGTCGTAATTTGTGTGAGTGTGTGTGTGTGTGTGTGTGTTGGCTGTTGGCTGTTGGTTGTTGTTACCAGTCATGTTTGGCATAATTAGGTGAGGTTTTCATTTTCATTGTTATGCAAAAGGAAATTTGATGTGCCACCAGCAAACAACAAGCACCACCTGCCACTCTTCTCTCCACTCCCCACTCCTCATTCTCCCCCTTCCTTTCCCTTTTTCCCCCTCTCTCTCTCTGTTTCTCTTTCGTTTGGAAATTTTATGCTTGAACATTATTCATAACGATTTGTGGCATCGTCCAAGAGAGAAAGAAGCCAGTGTTGTATGGCCTAAAGATGTTGCGACTTCTGCGGCTGCTTCATATTCCGTTTATTATGTGTGTGTGTGTGTGTGTGTGTGTGTGTGTGAGTTTTCTGAGTATGCCTTAACAATCAAAGTAGCTTAGCTTTATGCTTGACTATAACATTTTCAAATGCAAATTTAATTGCTTGTAAATTCCGAAATATTTATTCATGAATGAAATGAAATATTGTAGACTTTAACTGTATGAATTTTGTAATTATAATATAGCTAATTTTTCACATACATCAAAATTTTCTTATTCGATGTTCTATTTTTTCTATAGTCAAATTTTCGCTCTTTTGTACAGTTTTTTCTGTTTTTTAATTCCAAGAAATCTTGTGAAATTTCTGATCTGTTTTTAATTCGAAGAAATGTCGTTAAATTTCTCCTTCTTTGCAGTGTATTCGCCAGTCGTTGCATTGACTTTGTTTTTTTTATGCACATCGTTGACTTACTTTTTGCCTTCATTCTTGTTGTTCGTTTTCGTTTTCGTTGTTACTTTCGTTTATTTTTATTTTATTCTTGCCAATTTGCTTGTGGCAAAAATGACTCTCGTGTGTGTGTTTGGGATACAATCCCCTTCACTCCCCGCTCATCGTGCCCCCATTTATATGTATGTGTTGCGTGTTGCTGTTGCCACTGCTCAGAGCTGATTTCAAACAGACTTTATCGATTTTCATTGTTCGGGCAAGAAGTAAATTGCCAGAGCAGACAAGATAAACGACAATAAAAGCGCAGGAAACAAGCTAAAACCAAAATGAAACACAACAAAAAAGACAAGAGCAAAAAAAAAAAAGAGCAGAATGATGTTGCATGCCACCGACTCGGGCAACAGGTTGCTGCCACTGCCATCCCCCACCCCTTGCCATGGAGGATTGTGGCTTGTTTTCGTCGTTGTTCAACATTTGCTCAACATTTGCGGCATTATGACATTATGCTTGCGGCCTTTTACCTCGACTGCAACAGCAAATGGCAACAGCAATGGCATCCCGGAATTATGTAAGGCTTGAGAGAGAGAGAGAGAGAGAGAGAGAGAGAGAGAGAGAGAGAGAGAGAGAGAGAGAGAGAGAACGAATATCCTTACAAGTGAATGGCCAAAACACGTGCAAGGGTATCAACGAGGGGAGCAAAAATAACTCTCACTGCTTCAATCGTGATTTATGCCACGGAAAATGTTGTTAAACAGCCATACAAAAAGAAAGGAAAAAAATAGAACAGAGTCAATAAAATAGCGCAACTGAAAGTAAATATAAATACAATTGCAATTGTGTGGGAAATGCAATTGTTATATCACTGTACAGCAAATGAATTATGATTAAATAATGCCAAGCATGTTTATAGAAATTCTCTTGCTCTGACTTCCTTTTGCTGCATAGTTTATTACCTCACAAGAATTTGCAGTAAATTAACAATTCACTTTAATATTCCTCTTGCAAATCGAGAAAGATATGCAACTTCGACTGCAAATGACAAAACTGTTTTCTTAGTTTTCTGCAAATACAAATGTTATGTTATACACATTTTTCTATCAAACATAGAGCAATTATTTGTTGATAAATTGTATATTTCTATTTCAAAGAATATAAAATTTTTGAATTTTTTAATTGCTTTATGTTTGATTGTAAACTTTGATGAAATAGTTAACAAAAACTTTACACATTTTTATTATAAGAAATCTACAATTTGGAAAGTGCGTTTAAGCAAGTTGATAGAGAACATAGCTATTTGAACACTTCACGATGATGCTTTTATTACCAGACAAAAACCAAAATTGACAAAGTGCAATCGAGAACAATTGAGCCCAGAAAGCGGTGTAATCAAATCATCCTCTCCCCAACACAAAAAAACAAAAATAGGAGAGCTAGAGCAGCATCAGGATGCAGACTAGAACAGGCTTTGTGCACCGTTTGTTACCCAACAAAAAAAAAAAAAAAAATCAATGCAGTGTGATTCGATTTGGTTCGCCTGGTGCCCAATTTTCAGCAGCATCGCCTTTGGGTCTGTGTGGCCCATGTTGAAGCCTCATTTTTAATTTAGAACGTCAGACAAGCTGACAGCTACAACCCAGCAGACCTCACGACTGAACAATATAATTAGCGGTAGTTCTATTTAGTATTTCAGCTAAATTTAATGCATTTTAATAATTCATATTTAAACTACATTGCAATGCAATTCGTTGAAATACAACCAAACAAAACAAAATACGTTAAAATTATATTTTAATTGTTTAACATTACGCACTGTTTTGCTTTTAATTAAAATGTTTAGTCGAGTGAGCTCGACTGCAGATTTCCTACTTGTTTTCTTTTTATTTGAGCAATTTTCATTCATTATATTCGACAATTTGCCGGACATATTTGTTTATTGGTCATTTGAATATTTAGTGAACTATTAAAAGATATTCAGTACTTATAATTTCTTGGATTTTTAAGGCTAGTTAGGAATACCACAAATAATATCAAAAACAATTTTGTTTATTGCTCTATAGTATTTCTTTTCTATATTACACGATACTATTTCAGGATTTGCGTGTTTTTTTTGGTTAACTGGGTTATGCTTCAGTTCAATCTGCCGCTGAAAGTGACCCGGCCTGTGACCCTTCTACACTTATACGCGACAGCTAAACTCTCCCAAATGTGTGTGTGTGTGTGCAACATTTTATGGCCACTGGCGATACGCACGAAATTTGATTGGTGGCAGCACATCGAGCTTCATAGCTGCATAGCAGCACAACAGACGTAGAGCTGCTCTACATGGACAGAGAGCGAGAGGGCAGAGGAAGAAAGAGAGAGAGAGAGAGAGAGAGTGAGAGAGTGAGAGAGAGAGAGAGAGAGAGAGAGAGAGAGAGAGAAAGATAGAAAAGTCGGCCTCTTTAATGCACTTTTGCTGCGTCTAAACTGTTGCATTTGCGGTGTGCCCTTAAAGCTGCTTAAGATGCAGCTTGACATCGCGGTTGAACAACAGGTCGTATGAACGATGCTGATTAGAAGGAAAATCCAAATAACAAAAAAGGTTTAATGGCTGTAAGGCAACTTTGCGCTGAAATGGAAAACTGACAAGCGCAAAACTTTAACTTTCTGGCCAAACACGGAAAAGCTTTCAAGTGCACACAATTTTATAGACACAATCGTCTCAAGTGTCAAGCAGAGCACAGCACAAAAAGGACCTCAAAACGCAAACACAATCCCTTAGCACAAGCCTTTGCCTTTGCCTTTGCTGTTGCCTTTGCCTTTACCACAACATGTCAATCATTAGCATCTGCAAAACCCATTTTCGCCATCGCCTTTCGCTTGTCTGCGTGTGGCTTTCGCTGCAAACAAACTTGAACAAATTGTTAAATTGTAAACACTCATTGAAATCAGCTTAAGTAATTTGTTCAACAAAAGCATTAGCAATGTTCTTTGGTTTTTGAAGAAAAGAGCAATTTGTTGTGCTAGAATTTGAAGTTTATTTTATGCGCTAAATATGCGAAATAAATTTAAAATTAGCAAAGAGCTTTTTTTTTTAGTAATTATTTCATAATAGCATTCGAGCTCTTCAAAAGTAGTTATGGCAACCAATAAGATCTTTAAAATATTTTAGTTTTGCGGTTGCTGTGGAGAGAAAATAACTCTGCTTTATTGTTGTTGCTGAGCACATGAAAAAGTGTGTTATTCAATTAAGCGGCAAATGCTAAAATAATGTTTCTTGCTATTTCTCGTTTCATTTGCATTCATCACGAAAGCATAGAAAAATCTAATTTTCACTTGCTCAACTCTTTTTCAAAACTTTGTATGGTTTCTTTTTCAAGTTCTTTGACTACTATAATATATATAGAGTATGCTTTGCAATTCCTTTTGGCTGTTGCAGTCCTTTTGGTGTGCCTAAAGCGGCTTAAAGCCAAAAGCAGAGCAGAGTGTTTCTTTCTTTTCTCTATCGCTGTCTCTGTCTCTGTCGCTGTCGCTGTCTCTGTCTCTGTCTCATCAGCACAGTATCTGCCTTCGACTCGAATATCTGTTGCTTGGCCAAAGCCGTAAACGCTGATGCGCTTAAGACTCTTGGAACCGGAACAAATGGCACTTTTACTTGCCCAGTTATGCGGCCCAATCCTTTTGGCTGCCTATCGAGGAGGCTGAAGCTGAGGTTGCCTATCTCAATGTCGTTCTCCCTCATAGTGCAAACCATCTGTTATGTGCATGTGCATGTGTGTGTGTGTGTGTGTGTGTCTATTATCCTTGACGCATATTTTTGCCATATTCATCTAAAAGAAGAAGCGAGTAACCGAGCGACCAACCAACCGACTGAACAGTCAGCCAGTGCTGTCATTTACAATGCCATCGTTATCGCTAGCTCTTTCTATCTATCTCTCTCGCTCTCTGTCACTTTCTCTATACTCTTACTCGTAGTTGAGCTGAAACTCACGCTTGTCAGCGTTTGGCATAAAGTTGACAGCATTGATGCTCTCCATGTTTGATGGCTGCCCTTGTTGTTAAGTCCTGCAGGCACTAGACTTCCTGCCGCTTCCTTTTGCTTCCTGCTGCCGTTGCTGTTGATGTTGCTGTTGCTGTTGCAGGCTGACACTTGTAGTTTATGCAAAATATTTGCATTGCCCGACATGCAACAAAAGCAGACTCAGCTGAGGCATTGTCTATGTTTCACGCTCTCTCTCTATCTCTCTCTCTATCTCTCTCTCTTTCGCTCTCGCTCTTTGACAACTTGATGCTTGAATAGCGCATCGCAAAATGGCAAAATGTCTGCTGCATTTCTTCAATACAACTTGATCGGATTATTGGTAGTATGCTATGTTGTATGCCAAGAGAAGCGAATCCGTCAGAAACTTGAGCAAATTCTATCAAATTGTCTGAGAAATTGGCAGGAAAAGAGACCGAAAGCAAAAGCAAAAGCAAAAGTTCTTACTTAGTTCTTCGCATATAAATGCTTCCCGGATGTTTCCATTTTGCGCTTTAATAGCATTTCCCCTTCCCGCTGCATATATAGTTATAGACCTGTGTCTGCGTGTGGGCGTGGTCAAACTTGATTAGCGACATAAAACAAGCTAATGACAGGGCTCATTATGGCCAGAAGCCACAGCAGATGCGTTCCCATAACCGCAAGATTCCATAAGATGCCAAAACCAAGAGCCCAAGCAAAGGCGCCCCGAGGCGACCAACAAAACTTTTTCGGGGGGCCATCATTTATCGGTTAACAGCACTTCCTCGCTCCCTTCCTCCCTTCCACGTACGCACACACATACACACACACACACATACGAACACACACTCTCCAACACATGTAATTAATCATGTGCCGTGTGTTTGCCCATGTGTATGAGATGCACAGGGGATTTTTGTACTTTAAAGCAGCTGCGAGCCCGCGGAATTAATAAATTTTGAATACAAACACACAATGCGGGGAGCCGCCCGAGGTTGCCTGCTGTACTCTGCGCCAGTGGCAGGGACAGTGGCAGTGAGGGGGCAGCTGGTGGCTGAGGGAGAGGGAGAGGGCAGAGATCCAGCTAAAGAAAAAACCAATAAAAATGATGAAAGACTTACGAGGCGACGACGCCAGCAGCATTGGCAATCGGAAAGGCAAGAGGAGCAGCAACAACAACAAAAAAATACCAAATACAAAACACAACAACAACAATGAAAAAAAAAAGAAAAAAATGTTCAGTCGCACGCTGCGTATACGTGATGAACGAAGGCACAACAAAATGCCAATAAAATGTCGACGCATTAAAATTGCACAAACAAACAAAGTGAGCAAAAACCACACACAGTTCACTCATTCACTCTCTCTCTCACTCACTCACTCATTCATTCTGTGCTTTTGGCCGCTGTGCGGCTAATGAGACACCTTCCAAACAAACCAACAACAAAAACAACAACACCTCAAACACGCATGGGAAAGCAAAATGTGTCATAGACAAGCGACTGCTCAACGGCGTGTTTAATTGCTAATTTCTCTTATCTTTTTAAGAATCTATTTTTTAGGCATCGTATAATTCGCATAATATTAATGGATAGAGTTGTTGCTGCAACTAAAACTTTAAATTGTTTCGATCAATTTGATTCAATTATTTAAAGTCAGTTTTTAGCTCACTAGAAATTTGTATAATAATACTAATTTCGAATTTATATTTAGAATGATATAGTAATCAAAGTACTAAACATAGCTTTCAGTATAATTCAGTATTTTTTGGTATATTTATTCGGTATATTTTCAGAAGAATAAAATATACTCGACTGCAGCTTTCTTACTTGCTTATTTTCCAAAGACTTAGCCAAATGGACAACAATATTTATTCGAATCAAAGTGTAGTGTTGAAATACTCTCTCACTATAGGCAACAATAATTTCAAATGAACTCAATTACAAACTGTCTTCATGAAATACGAAGTTTAAGCTTCGTACTAACTGGATATTTAGACACATCTCTGGTATTAAAATAGCTGGCACGCAGCTTAGCAAAAAAGTTTGAGGGAAGGAAAATGGAATGTGGCATTGGATTGAAAGTTTCGAGCATTTCGTTGCAAATGCCACTCATTATTAAATCAAATTGACACAAGGTACTACGTTCATTCGTTTTCCAATTCGTTGCGCACTTTCCGCAGCGTGCAGCAAATGCGAAATGCGAAACGTGAAAAGTACGTGGTGTGCAAGTGACTGAAATGAATTGAAGGCAGCTAAAAGAGAGAGAGAGAGAAGAGAGAAGAAGTGAAGTGTACCACAGGATAAACTTGAAGAGTATGTATGTGTGTGTGTGTTGTATTGTTCGCTTGCACACTTGCAACTCAATGTGGCATGCACACCTTTTGTACATTTTTAATGGCTGACCAATGACTGAACCCGGGGCTAACAAAAGGCAGCCCCGTGCACAAGGCGAAGCAAATGCTGACCAGCTTTTCCAGCTTGACTAACTGAAGAGCTGCTGTGCTGTGCTGTGCTGTGCTGTGCTGGGAAAACTTTTGGCACTTTCGGTCATGGCAGGACAAAGTTTTTCGGTGAGCCGTATGGATTATGCAACGAAGTACTTGTATTTGGTCAAAAGTTACGTTTGCCAAACAGATGTAAGAGCTTTGAATAATATGCGAAAATAAATGCCAAAGTTTGCTATACTCGTACGATATTTCAATGTATTTTAAATAATGTGTGAAAGTGTAGATGAACACAAATAAGTTGTCAAAAATAAAAACAAAAAATTGCAATTCTTTTAAATAATAATTGAAAATAAATGCCAGCAAATAATATATATATAAGTATATATGTATATACAATTATATTTGCTTTAATTTTAAAATAAATATATATGAATACATTTTGCTTTTCAATTAGATTAATGTGATTTATGTAGTTTGACTTTGGCATTCATTTTCTCTTATTATTTTTTTTGCATTTACCACAAATATATGAAAAGAAATGTATTAATTTATTGTTACCTGTGATCAATTTATTCATTTGATTTATTTTTAATTAAACATTAAGACATTTCAATATTTATTCATTGTTTTAAATTAAAGCTTGGTATTTATTTTCTCATCTAAATTTTCATTTACCACATATATACATTTCTAGATTTTTCATTTAAAAATAATTGTTTTGAATGTAAGTTTATTTGATTTATCTAGTTTAACTTTGTCATTTATTTTCTGCTGTTATAAGTTTACCTTTGTGTAACTTATTTTGTTTGTAGTGTGGCTTTGTTGTTATTAATATTTTATGATTATTACCAAGTTTGACAGCAAACTGTTCAATGATTTCAATCCAATCATAATCAGACATGCAAGCGACTCAATGCATAAGGGTTCGACGTAATGCAGCCATCGCTTAACTGGGCCAAATGAAAAGGGGCAGCAAAAGAGAGAGAGAGAGGGAGAGAAAGAGAGAGAGAGAGAACGGCCTGAATGTTGGCAAATTGCTTTGGCCCCGTCAACGACAACGACACCGGCAACAGCAACTGCAACAGCAACAGCGAACACTAAAGACAACCAAGCACAGGTGCTTAGTCATAATTGGCTTTGGGTGGCAGAGGCAGAGGCAGAGGCAAAAGCAGTGCATATTTCAAATGCCATGCAAGTCCAGTTCTGCCATTTTGCTAGTCTTCCAGGCTTGCCAAGCCAAAGAGTTGACAGAGTGCCACCGGGTGTAAAAGGGCCAAGGGGCATGCCTCATCGTCGTGTGTTTGGGCTTTAAATGAGAAGGGTTGCAGATGGGATGATGAAGGTGCCGTTGAATTTACTCGGTCGGTTTGCCAGTGCCCTGAACTCTAATTGCATGCACAGCGTGTAATTTTGTTGCCCGGCAACTTTGTAAATGGCACCGAACTTTACCTGTGCCTACTTTTATACCTCCTTTTACCCTCCCCCCACTTAGTTGATAATGTTCAACTTTGGCTTGATTCAATTAGACCTAAAAAGTTTAGTTCATACTTTGTTGTCACCCCAACATTTTGCATTTAAATATCCGCCCACTTGTGTTTAACACAAAGTGTCAATGTGTGCGGACATTCTAGGGTAAGAATAAAACAGTTCTGATAGACGTTTCTGCTTATCAATTTTGTATTTAGAGCAAGCTCAACAAAATGTCAACTAAACCCAAGTTAGTAGTAAATATTATAAAGATTTTAAATCAAAAATGATAGTTGTTGTTTAAGTATTCTCGGAGAGAAGAAAGTCTATATTGAAAAAGTAGATTGCGAATCTTAATTAAATCTTTAATCTTTTCATTTTATAAAGATTTTTTTCTAAATTTGCATTTTAAGATGAAAACCATCTTATTTTAAGATTTAAATCATGTTTCTAAATTGAAAAGAGAATTGCTAATCTTGCTTCAAGAACCTGAAACAAGTTTGTTAAACTGAAAAATCTTAAAGCTAGTTTTGTTTCTTCAATCATCGTTTTGAGATCATTAAATCGAAAAGATCTCAAATTCAATAAATTTTTTTTGTGTTTTAAAATGTGGGAATTCTCTTCTTATAAAATAAGGATTACATTTCGGAGGTTGAGTGCCGTTTGCTTAGGTTAAGCTATAATCGGTTCGTATATAAAAAAGGGAATTTATAATTGAAACTAATATATGATATATACATATATAAAAAAAACTACACATAAATCTTTTTTTTTGTTACATATTGTTTAATCTACATCTAAAACCGTTTTCATTCTTGAAATCAGAGTAAAATCTTCAATTTTAACATTGAGGTATCTAGAATTTGTATAGAATTTTGATGTTGATTTAAAAATAATCCTTCTTGGCTCAATAGTCTTGATGCAATATTCTTGATTTTAACATGTTTTTATTCTGTATTCTAGTTAATAAAATATTTTGTTGATTTTGATAAATGAAAAGGTTATCAATGCAACTCGATTCACTCATCACATGTAACTGAATAAACATGCATAAAATCGTTTATTGCAGATATGCAAGTTATATAAAATCGTTGCTGACTTTTATTGTTGTTTAAGTTATATCAAATCGTTGCTCACTTTCATTGGTATTCACAATAATGTGAGAAGTCAAGTCAAGTCAAAAGCTTTGGCAATTTCAATTGTCATCTGTTATCATCATCATAAGCACAAAATGCCAAATTGAAATAATATGAATAATCAGTGTATAGAATATTACACATACGACGCATGTACTCATCATCATCATCATTGAATTTCAGCAATTGAAATAGCACTCAAAAACAGCTATCGATTAGTTCGTAATATGCAGATGTTGGGCGCACACAAACGCAGAAAATTGATAACGAGGGGAGCTCTCGGCACTGTAAATCAAATCATAATCAAAGCGATGTACACTACAGTTAACAACTAACTTGTTATTTGTTTTGAAGAGCTTATCTATTGGCTTTTGTTTAAAAGCCAATAACATTCACATTAACTACGACTATCGGCCGCCAAACCCACCCAAGGGCGATAATGTCTACAACACTTTTGTACTTCAGTGGATAAGCTCGGACTATCTCTTTTCCTCACTCTGTCTCTCTCTCCCTCCGATTCTCTCTTCCCTTTCAGTTTGTCGTTACTACTCGTAGAATAACTTTTGATGTGAAATCGAAGCATAATTCTCGAGAGTTTTATGAATACGTAACTAGCAAGCAAAGTAATTTTGCTTTTCGCTTTAAGAAGTTTGCAGAGCAAAGAAGAGAAATACTTATAGTTGAAATTAATTGACATTGAATGCAATTTATTTCTATATCCTTTTAGCGATGGTCACGCTGGATGTTGAACGAAGTATGTTAAAATATGTATGGCCTACTTCAGTCGGGTCTTAGCTGCTTTGGCTGATAATCTGGTATATTTTAACCTCTATGGTATATAACAACTATGGTATATTTTGACCCTTATGGAATATTTCGAATGTAGTACTTTATTGAAATACCAAATATGGCCTTCGATATATTTTGGAATTGTGGTATATTTTGACCTTTATGTTATATTACGAACATGGTATTTTATTGACATACCAAATATGGCCTTCGGTATATTTTAGAATTTTGGTATATTTTGACCTTTATGGTATATTACGAATATAGTACTTCATTGAAATACCAAATATGACCTTCGGTATATTTAAGTAATTGGGGATATTTTGTATCTTTTTGGAATATTTCGAATGTAGTACTTTATCGATATACCAAATATGACCTTCGGTATATTATAGTATTTTTCGGAATATATTATTTGGTATTTTTAAAGAATAATATCGCATTGGGTATTTTACAGAGGACACACTCGATTGCAGTTTTCTTACTTCTTATATTTCAACTTTTGCAGGGTATTCTCCAGCTCTAGCATGCTTGATCTAAGCTATTCAACTCAGTTGAGCTAAACAGAGTTGAGCTTAATTAATTATTATTTGCACTTTGCGCAACTTTATAAACTCAACACACAACACACACACACGGAGAAATGGAAAACGGGGCGTAACAAAACTTGAAAATGGCCGCAAAAAACTTTTGCATGCTAGAGTGAAAGCGGCCATAGGAGATTATATGACTACGACTATGCATGATGCTGCTGCTTTTTGCTTATGTGTGTGCGTGTTGTCAAAAGCTAATCAAAAACTCATTGTAAATTCATACACAACAGGTAGCCGGGTGGCATTCAGCCGAGAGCCGGACGATAATAAAAGCCAGAGAGCGAAAGCAACAACAACAACAACAACAAAAAAGGAAATTTCAGAGAAAAAGCAAGAGAAAGAAATTTCGGTGGAAAAAAGGAATTTCAAATAAGTGAAAGGATTGGATTTAAATGTTTTGCCAAAAAAAAACTTTTGCCAACAAAATAGAAAACAACAGTAAATTACAACGCTGCAAAGTGCCTCATTAAAACAATGTTGAATTGCTGGCATCCGAATTAAGTTTTCGCAGGAAGAAGAGCAAAATAAACCCTGACAATTTTCTCAATTGCAAACTTGGACTTAAAGTGCACCGCAACCAAATCTTCACATTCAGTTATTTGCACTGCGTTAATGACAAAAACTATGTGATGAACGATTTTAACTTTGAATTAAATATACAAAAAGCAAGTAAGATAGCCACAATTGAGTGTGCTCGACTGGGAGACGCTCGCAACCCGTTTTCAATAAAACCTTATTCCACAAATATACTGAAAATATACAACAAAAATAGTCATATATACCATACATATAATACAATATATATACGAGTATTCTACCTATGTACTATATACCATAGAGTACAAAATATACCAGACTGTGAGTCAACGCAAAATATACCGCAAAAATACTAAAATATACCGAAAGCTATATTTGATATTTCGATATTGTGCTACTTTCAAATTATACCATAGAGTACAGAATATACCAAATCGTCAGTCAACGCAAAATATACCGCAAAAATACTAAAATATACTGATGGCTATATTTGATATTTCGTTATTGTGCTACTTTCAAAATATACCATAGAGTACAGAATATACCAAATCGTCAGTCAACGCAAAATATACCGCAAAAATACTAAAATATACCGAAGGCTATATTTAATATTTCGTTATTGTGCTACTTTCAAATTACACCATAGAGTACAGAATATACCAAATCGTCAGTCAACGCAAAATATACCGCAAAAATACTAAAAAATACCGAAGGCTATATTTGATATTTCGATATTGTGCTACTTTCAAATTATACCATAAACTACAAATATGCAATATATAATATATAAATATAATACCCTTCTATCCTATGAGTACCGAGTATAAAAACGGTTGCGAAACAGCAGCAATTCAATATGAACAATTTATGGCGACCTTTTGCCCAACAAAATCTGACATGAGAGACAACACATTATTCATAGTCAAACACTTTGTTTGTGGACGTAAATTTATCGGTGTTGTTGTTATGTATTTTTGTTGCCGCTGCGAAATTTGTTCGGGCACTTTAATTTGATTATTTGATTAACGCGTAATTTGGTTTTAGAGCGAAAACAGATTTCCAATTCTGAATCTGAACAACACAAATTTGACGTATTAATATGCGCTATTTTCTTTCATTTTTGAGTTTTTTTTTTTTTTTTTTTGCTGCTCACCATTTATGAATTGAGCAAACAAAATAAAAATTCAAATATTTGCTAATAAAAACACTGGACAGCCCAAAAGTGTATGAATGAACTGTGAAGAGCTTTATGATTGTGGCAAATTGTGTTGATTTTTATGACGCATATTAATCGAATGTTAAATATGAATTGTTTGATTTCGGTGCGCTCGTTGTTTAGTGTTATTCAAAAAGGGCTAAAATGCGGAATGATCTAATGGCCATTAAAGCGATTGATTGATGTGCTTATGACTGCGTTTTTTTTTTTTTTTGTTCTTCGTTTCAGTCGTTTGACTTTCAGTTTCAATTTCTTCGAAATTTGTGTGTGTTATTTGTCTTTTTTGTTTTTCTTATAATTGTGCGTAATACTTGTACATAAATAATTCTAAATTGAGCGTCAACTGGCACGAAACATTTGCTGCCAGTTGCAGGAGTCTGTGGGCGGCATAAATTTCAGGTGAATGCCGAAATAAAAACGAAAAAAAAAGAAGAAAAAGAGAAATGGAAAGAAGGAAGAAGGAAGTGGCAAGAACTACACAGGGAAAGTGGAGAGAAATAACAAAACGCTTTGAAGTCTACGCCCGGCAGGACATGGCGCCACAAAGGACTAAGCACGGGATGTGGCACACTCACACACACACACACACACACACACACAGTAACCAACACACACAAAAGGCAAAGGCAAAGGCAGAGCACACAACACAAGCTCAACACGAGCATAAACCTCATCATGATGTTGCATACTCCACAATGACCAACGACAATGCTAATGATCATGATAATGAGAATGAGAATGAAAATGTTGATAATGATAATGTTGATATTGTACACTCGCCCAACCTCATGGATATAGCTAAGGGCAGCAAGATTACTTAGTTGCATTGCTATGAGTAGCTGCTGCTGCTCTTGGTTGCTGTTGCTGCCGTGTCAGCTGCTGGTTGCTCGGCTGCTGCCATTGCTGCTTTGATGACCTTAATGAAAGCATTCCGCCTTTGTCCTCTGCACAATGAGCTGTAAAACGTGGCAATGGCAATGGGCAATGGCAAGTGGCAAGTGGCAACAACAGGTCAGTTGTGGTTTCCCACCAGCATTTTCCCATCCGCTGTGAACTGTGAGCCAGTCAACCAGCCAGATAGTCAACTGCCAGCTGTCTGCGAGACAGTGGAAAGCAATAAAAGTGACAGTCAACAGTTGAGATTTTACTTGATGCAATCGAACGAAAAACGTATGAAATTGATGATAGCAATTTGCTAACTAGCGTATTTCAAATCAAAAATTCATTCAGCTGCTCTTTAAAACGATTTCAAGCAATACACGTAACAACAATTAACAAATTTGCAGCATCATTTTTAATCATTCAGTTGCTTTAGTATTTCCCTTTTGCAATTTTCCTGCTTCACCTTAAGTATATCACGTATACGCCGCATTATACTCATGCACTAATTGTGCTAATCGGTAAACGAGCAAGAGAACGAGAGAGAGACAGAGAAATGATAATGATAAGCTGCAATCACAGATGGAATTACTCGGCATCTTCAAATACCAGCGAAAATTACGTATACGTCTCATTGTCGAAGTCGTCTTGAATTACTTGAAATAATTGAATTCGATTGTTTGGCTTCGACATGCTATTCATAGACTCGAAAGCCTGCGGTTCTTCCGAAAATCAATGATGCCCAAATACAAGCGAAAAGCAGCACAAACACAAAAGGAGAGCGAAGCGAATAAAAATAATGTTAAGCGTTTTCTTTTGCTTTTGCTCCGCGTCCATCAAAGGCAGCAGCATCGTTTGGCAGAGCCACTTGAATTATCGATTTCCGATATGTTGTACAACATTCAGCAGCAACATCTACAGCCATAGCTTTAGGCAGCATCTCGTGGGAGTTTTCGCTTCCGAAATTTATGTTAGATAACCAAACGCCGAGTGCTTATCGATATTTAATGAATGCAACGATGCTATAACAACAACAATTGGTATATCGAGCAAATTGCCGCAAGGTTCAAGGAATTTTCCACATAAAATGCAAATTTATTGTATCAAAATGCGATTCATTTACAACAACAAATTCTGAGCGATAGAGATGATGATGCTGATTGTGATTGTGTTGCGTTTGCTTTGGAATTCAATTTCGAGAAACGGTGTTAAGCAAATGCATTAATGCAAAAATGTGGTTAGGCATTTATCATCATCATCGTTGAGTTGACTGTCAACGAGGAGTAGAATCAGTGCATATTGCTCATTAGTTTTTGGGGTGTGTTCAAACATGATGTGTGTGTGTGTGTGTGTGTGGTTGATAGTCAAGTTAATAATAGAGCCAATAATACCATAGAATGCGACTCTCTGTCTCTCTGTGTCTGACTCTGTGTGTGATTGTGGCTAGCAAAATGTCATTCAATAAATGCCAGACACGGTAATTGGATGCTTCGTTCTCACAATTTGCATAGTGCATGCAAGTGCAAAACAATAGAGACGATCGATCGAAGAACATTCAATCCCCACAGAGAGATAGAGACGCAGACATTTGACAATCTATCTCTTCGGAGCTGAAATTCGATTTGCATTTGCAATTCTTGACAGAACTGTGATTAGCGCATACAACTGTCCAGAGAGTTGAGTCGATGAGTCGCTGCGTCGCTGAGTCGCAAAAAACAATCGTCTTTGGAGTGGCTTTTATCGACCAAGAACAACATTCACGTTCTAGTAATTGAAATGTAATTGACATAAAAGCATTGTCAACATCCATATATTTCAGAGCATTCGATGTTCGCTGTTGCTGCTATTTGTTTTCACATTACAGAATACGTGCATACATTATTTGTGCTTCTGTCTCCTTATACGAAACAAGTCACAGCTGTTAATGCAAGGCTGGTCATGTGCTTCGCTTCGCTTCCATTCGATTCGATTTATCGACAGACACAGCATTTCTATTTGTACTTTTGGCACAAAATATTTACACAATTGACAGCTGTTCGCTGCGCTGCGTTGTGCTGTTCTGTTGCGTTGTTGCAAGAGAGCAACACACAACATTTGTGTTGTGCCTTTATTATGTTTATACCCGCTAGCGATAGGGTAGAAGGGTATTATAGCTTTGTGCTTGCAGGAAATGTATATAACAGGTAGAGGAAGGCCTATATTATATGGATATACTAATAGTAAAGATGATATACCGATGTATGTACGCATGTCTGTCTGATCATTTTTCGACAGCACTTTTTATGTTTTCACGCAGATATCAAAAAACCAAATATAGTTTTAGATACAGTTTAGTATTTTTTCGCTATATTCATTTGATTTATTTTAAGTATAATATCGCTGTGTCATGTATATCAATATACCAAATATAGGCTTCTATATATTTTAGTATTTTTGTAGTATACTTTTCGGTATCTTTTATGAATAAGACCATGCATATCAATATACCAAATATAGTCTTTGGTATATTTCAGTATTTTTGCAATATATTGTTTGGTATTTTTTAAGAATACGACCATAATGCTAAGTATATCAATATACCAAATATATCCGATGGCATATTTTAGCATTTTTATGGTATATTTTGTTACATTTGGTATATTTAAAGAAAAATACTACACTATTTTGATTCTATTTAAAATGGGTGACGGATATCCCACAGTCGAGCCCACTCGAATGTAGCTTTCTTACTTTTTATACCCGCTACCCATAGGGTAGAAGGGTATTATAACTTTGTGCCGGCAGGAAATGTATGTAACAGGAAGAAGGAGGCATCTCCGACCCTATAAAGTATATATATTCTTGATCAGCGTCAACAGCCGAGACGATCTAGCCATGTCCGTCTGTCCGTCTGTCCGTCTGTGTGTCTGTGTGTCTGTGTGTCTGTCCGTCCGTCCGTATGAACACCTAGATCTCAGAGACTATAAGAGATAGAGCTATAATTTTTTTTCGACAACATTTGTTATGTTTGCACGCAGATCAAGTTTGTTTCAAATTTTTGCCACGCCCCCTTCCGCCCCGGCAAATCAAAAAAATCGAATAACAAGCGTAATTTTAAAGCTAGGGTTACGAATTTTGGTATATACAATAATTACTATAGTAGTTATGATTGCTGAAAATTTGGTTGCGATCAGATAAAAATTGTCGAAGTTATTAAAGAAATTCTTTTGTATGGGCAAAAACGCCTACTTACTGGGGGTCTTAGTTACTTTGTCTTACAATCTGGTATATTGTGCCGTCTATGGTATATTTTGAATGCGGTACTATATCGATATACCACATATACCATTTGGTATATTTTTTTTATAGTATTTTTGTAGTATATTTGGTATATTTTGAGAAATATACCGCAAAATATAATGCTTTTATTCAAAATGGGTAGCGGGTATCTCACAGTCGAGTACACTCGACTGTAGCTTTCTTACTTGTTTTTTTTACCATTCCACTCCTCTACCAACTCGCATATATAGTACACACTCACAATATATAAATACATATATATTATCTAAGCTTATTGTCACATAATCTCTGTCAACATAAAGCAGCCAGCTCATCCCAGCTTCTCGTGAAAAATACGCTTACGCTGGCTGCGGCTCCAGCCACTTCCTCAAAGTGCTTGGCCAACGCAGAAATTTGGAAATTTTGTTGTTGTTGGTATATGCAATCACAATGTATTTAATTAACAATTCATTAACAATATTTAATTTAATTTGCCAGCAATTCAGTTGGATTTATTTAATTAAAATGCAGCTATCAAATTAAATGAGGCAAAACAAAAAATCAATTAGCTGCAAAAATTGTTAGTTCAATTTCGGTATGTGTGTGTGTGGGTGTGCGTGTGTGTGTGTATTCAAGTGAATTGGCAATTCGATGTTGTGCTGGCAACGCAACGCAACGTATCGCATCGTTAATGTAACTTTAACTTTGCGGCTAAGTTTGTTCGCCTCTTGTGTGGTGCAATTGTGCGTATGCGCAATATTTCATTTTTCACTTAGTTTCAAGCTGCAGATTTACGTATTTGCGGGTGTCTGTCTGTGTGTGTACGGCTTTTCTTTTCACTTGCCAAGGGGGAATGTTGGCTTAGTTTGGCTTTTGCGCACATTTTGCGGTTGCAGTTTCAACTTTCGGTTAAGCAACGAAAAACAGAACAGAAAAGAACAGAGCAGAACACAGGCACTTGGATATTAATCTGATATTAGCTGCAAAAGTTTTGTAATTAAATAGAGGTCGCAAATATGATGTGTGTAGAACAACAACGATGAAACTCTGACAGATAAGGCCACACTTTGCCTATCTGGCTTGGCCCAAAAAAAAAAAGCTCAATCAATCAATATGTGAGTCTCACGTTCACATTCACGTTTTCCCTTCTATCTTTACGTTTTTATTTTTTTTTTTTTTGGCATATTGCATAAACTCGTCCTACATGACAGCAAAATGGCAGCTATAAATGTTACACACATATACAGAGAGAGATATCAGAGACATACACGTATTGATTATTTATATGTGTCTGTGTGTGTGTGTGTGTGTGTGCTCTTAGGTTCAGTTTGGGCAACGCAATTTGCATAAAAAACAAGAAGCAAATCGAAGCTGCCAACCTGTCGACACTTATTTATTGTACTAAAACATTGTTGTTGTTGTTGTTGTTGCTCTTGTTGTTGTCATTGCTTCAATTGTTGTTGTGGCGTGCTAATGGCAAATTAACGCCTGCAATTTATGTCAAGTTGAAGTTCAAATAGCCAAAGCAATTTGCTGACCAAAAATTACAGCAACAACATTTTTGTTTGGCCAGCTCAATTTTAACTAATTTATCAGTGTTGCCCTTGTTATGACAAAGTGCCACAGACACACACATGTGAAGCACAGAAAGTAAGAGAGAAATAGAGAAGGAGAGAGATAGAGAGAGAGAGGGAAAGAGAGAGAGAGGAAAAGTTTTGCAGATTCCAATTGGCATTATAAAATATGATGAATTGAATTTGCAATTAGTTTTCTCTAGAGCAGCAAAGAAACAAAGATAATTGAAAATGGCAAATAGTCAAAAGAAGCCAGAGAGAACGAGAGAGAGAGAGAGAGGGAGAAAGGGAGAGAAATTTGTAAAGCTCAAAGCAGAGTGACAAATTGTTTTGTATTGGCAACTTGAGTGACAAATTTGATGGAAATGTTAAATAGAAATGCTTTCGACTCTGCACACAAATTCAATGCGCGAGAGCGACGAAAATTTTGTTGACGGCGGGGCATTAGGATTGAATGAATGAATGAATGAATAAATGAGTGAATGAATAAGTGACGCACTGACTCACTGACTCACTGCGATGAAAAGTCTTAAATATTTGATAATCGAGAAGGAATTTTTCGGGAACGTTGCCGAGTCAAAAGTGACGGAATCTCAAATGCACTTTGAGTGTTGTCAAATTGCTTTGAATAACTGAATGAGTGTGTGAGTGAGTGTATTCACTGTGAATGTGCTGACAGATTTTCGTGCCAAATTTCTTAAATTGTCAAATTGTGTTTGCAACATTTTAAGTTGCATAATTAAAAGTTAAAGCACTTGCTATAATGGTCACAAAAGTAGTTCGATTTATATTTGATTTAATTAAAGTGCAACAGCAACAAAATATATATCAAATCAAGAATTATCGATCTTCTATTCTATTCTATTTTTTCATCATTTCATACCCTACATTATTCATTTGTATGCAGCGTAGTGATGTGTGTACTCACTCGCAAGCAGTTCAATTACTTTGAATGTAGTCAAGTGAATGTAAGCGTATTCATAAATAAATTACATTCCCATACGAGTGTATTCACTGCGATTGCAGCTTGTAAGAAAGTCAGTGAGTTTCCTTTTGCATCCGAACGCTTATACAAATGAATACAAAGTTGGAGCTTTCTCCTCCGGCAGCATCTCTGGCTGTGTTTGTGAATGCAGCAGCAGCTGCAACCACAATCACAATCACAGTCACTTACGCTCACTATGTGAATACCCCAACGGCATTCGACTGGGAAATTGCGTAACAAAATGCATATGAATAAGCCAATGCTTACATTTCAAATTAGCCAATAAAGTCAAGTTCTCTCTCTCTCTCTCTCTCACTCTCTCTCTTTCGGTCTCAGGCGTATGCAGGCTCTGTTAAAAACCTCAGTGTCGAGTCTATTTACTTTATACATTTGAATGTAAATTGCCCCCAGGGTACAGTTTGTCCTTCTTCCTCCACTCCCTCCTCTTCATCCCCAACCCACTCAATCTGCTATCTCTATTCATGCTTTCCCAGCTGAAATAAAAATTCAACTCGAAACGAGTCTCTCACAAATTTCCCTTTTTGCTCCACTTTGTATTTCATTTCATGAGCACACACAAAGTTTGCGTTTGCCTGTGACAAAATTTCGAGTAAATTTGATCAAATTTGTCTTCATTTTTTGCCAATAAACTCACGGCCTTACAGCATTTAAGGCTGGAAAATTGCATTCACACCCCGCGCGCGCTCGCTCTCGTCTGTGTAATTGAGACTGTGTAAATGCAAATCCTTTAAGTGTCGCTGAAGTGGACAGCACTTGAAGCGAGTGCATTGGATGTCTTAGTAGCGAGTTGGCAGCACAGTGGCGTTGAAAAGTCAGGGCACACCTCACACACAACAAAAAAATGGGTTTAAAAATTGCTGCGTTACGTGTTAAACTCACTTTATCTCAATCTTATCAGAATCGACAACGCACATACCGAGAACTGGCAATATCTGGCTATTTAAATCTTTTCTAATTTTTGTTTTTTTTTTTTGTGGCTTGGCTTGGCTAAAAGACGAAGAGGAAAAGCGGGCGGCAAATGCTTCTCAGCCATAATGTCGCCGTTATGCGTCAATCACACAGATGATTGTGTATGATTGTGCATTGCAAGCACATTAACAATGTAGTACACAAGAAGAACAACAATCGAGTTGAACATAAAATTTTGTTGTTGTTGTTTTTTTTTTTATATAATTTCGTGCAGACACGACACACCGAGAACATGATGGGGTACAACAATCGAACAATCGAACAAACAATTCTTCAAAAGCACTCGCGCCCAATACTTGAGACTTAACCCATAAGTATTACACACGTCTGTGCTATATGAGTTGTATATCAGCAATAACAGAAGCGGGGGAAAGTGGTGCAAGGCGGGCAACAAGCACTGCACTTATCTTATCTATGGCCTACCTAAGACCCACTGCTAAAGCAGTTTGAACAATGCTCAAATACACTCACACACACACACACACACACACAGAGCACTCAGAAAAGCGGTGATACGATTATGAAACGTGTCGCCTTATACCGTACACTGCAAAACAATAACGATTAGTTTTCAATTTCAAGAACATTAATCCTAAAAGTTGTGTTGTTCGATTAAAACCATAGAAAAAACAGGTTAATTTTTTATCAAGAATATTTAGCTTAAAAGTTGTATTCTTAAAGAACACCAAATTATCAAAACGTTTAAAACAATTATATGAAAAATACCAAACTCTCAACATAATACTGAAAATACTAAATTTAGTGTGAAAAATTCTAGAAATTCCTTCTTTTTTTTTTTGCGTTTCGAGCTATTGCAAACTATTCTTTATTGCAGTGTTAAAGAGGGTTCTGATTTTGAATGCTGTGTGAATCGATCATAAGTACTCGTATTTTACAATTTAGAGTGTAAATTATGAAATAGTTAAAACAAAACATTAAAAATATATATATATATATATATAATGCATTAATTTTTTTTTATCTTCTTTGCCCTTCTTAATAAGATCAACTTAAAAATTTGCATATTCTTAGAAGAAAATTGTTGGTACTAAAATCAAAATCTCAATTTTCAAATATTTTTTTTTTTGCAGTGTAGCTGTAGTGTGCTTTTAAACTGATTAGTTTTAGGCAAATCAGTTGGCCAAATGCTTATGCTTAGGCTGCTTTAATTGCCAGCCATAAAAGCTAAAGCATTCTATAAATAAACTGCCAATGCATTCACCATTTGTGGTTCACTAAAAGTTCTCCCCCGCCCCCACCAATGTAATTCCCCATATAAATAAATTTGAGACCTGTTTCCAGCTAAAAGTGTTGCACACACTTCATTTTATGCAGCACTGTTTCAGCTGGCAATTATCTGCTCCATCACCGACAACATCAACAGCAGCAACTCGGCAACTCAGCAATGCAAATTGCAGTTGTCTCTGCGCTGCGTGCGATTCTCAAGTGGCGCTTCAACTTGCCTCTGTCTCTGAGTGCAAGTGAGTGTTTGTGGGTTACACTCCGAGTGGGCTGATGGCTTATGGCTGATGACTGTGGGCACATCTCTCTCTGTCTCGCCCTCGGACAGCTAAATGCCAAATGCGAGTCACTCGCCCTCTGTTGTGATTATTATTTGCCTAAAAGTTGCAGTTAAATTCAAACCTCATGTCGAAAACATGAATCACCAACATTTATTGAACTTTCCCTTCGAACCGAATTTAACCGCAAATCGAATTAAATGCGAAAAGCAAACGATGACGCTGTTGGACAATAATAGTTAGTTAGTTTTTTTTTGTTTTTTTTTTTTCGGTTGCCAGTTGCAACGCTATTTCAAAAATTCTCTCTGGCGCACTTGGCGTATGCATGATATTTGATAGTTTTTTTTTCTTTTTTCGAGTGTGTGCTTCGAGTTTCAGTTAACAAAATTCGCGCTTCGTTTTTTTTTTTTGTTTTTTTTTTGGTAGTCAAGCAATTAAAAAATATTAATTAAATTGTTTATAGTTTAGTGCGAGTTTCGCTTTAATTCTCGCAAATTACCTTTTGCTGCTGATGTTGCTTTTGCTTTTGCTTGTTGTTTACTGCTCCTGTAACTGATGCGTTGGGTTTTTGATATGTATTTTCTCCTCTTCGTGTTGTTGTTATTGTTGGTATTTATATATAATTTTTTTGTTTTTTACTTGACGTTGTTGTTGTTGTTGTTTTTTTGGTGGGAAGTTGGGCGAGTGCCCCCAACTTGACTTACGGCACAATTTGTTACGTTTTTAATTGCTTTTTAGCTTTTTGGTTTTTGTTTTTTCTCGGTTTATATTATTTTTAGTGTCTGTGTGTGTTTTGGTTTTGTAAATTTCTGCTGAATTTTTTTGTTTTGCACGCCCACTTTAAAGGTGGGTGAATGGTAGCGGGAGCTAAAACATCCAAACTGTTGGCATTAACGCGCAAGGAGTAGAAAACAAAGCATGAATATACGGGAAAAAAATGAATAAAAAAAAAGAAACACAACATTTTACACTGTTGTTGGTTTTTCCTCTTCACTGCGCTGTTCTTATATTATTATTTTTATTCGCATTCATATTCGTATTCGTATTCGTTTTATTTACTTTAATTTATATATGCCGTGTGTTGTTGTTGTTGTTTTTTATAAAATATTTTTGATATATCCTTGTTTTGCACCTTTTGGGGCTTTTGGACTGGACAGCGAAAGCGACAACGACATCGAGAGCGTTTCGCGTTTTGCTTTTGCTTTTGCTTTTGGGTTTATTTATATTTTGTATATTTATCGTTGAATTTTTATCGCTTGTCTTTCGCTTGTGTTTCAGAGCACACACACACACACACACACAAATTCATACACTCGACTGCGCGTTTTATAAATAAATAAGTTTCACATCAAATGGCCACCAAAATGAAATTTCCAAGCCTAAGCTCAGCTGCACACACATACATACACAGAGAGTCAAAGAGACTCTCTCTGTCTCTCTCTCTCTCTCTGTGTGTGTGTGTGTTTGTGTGAGACAATTAAATGCGTGTGCTGGGAGTGATGTGGACGCGCACTTATGTAGTGCACTGTGGTATGCGTTAATTATGCGACACGAGCACACTTAGCATTTGCCGCAAAAACAAATAGAAGAACTCGGTTCAATTTGATATATTCCCACATAGACAATATTATTTTCTGCGCACAGATACTCTACACTCTATACTCAAAGCGTTGAATGAGTACATGCATTTGCATGGCACTTTTCGTTACACATTTTTACATGACAGATTTTTCTATTTTGTGTTGGCAACTGCCCAACACTCGATGTATTCGAATATACTATATATAGCCTCTAGCGAGACATCTGTCATGATGATGTTGCTGCATATTTGGAAGCGGAAATTGATAAACCACCTGAAATTATTTATAGCTGATTTTAGCTGTAGCTAACTCAAAAGGTTGCTCTCAATTGAAAAGACACTTGCTGCAGTATCACTAAAATTGTACTAAATAATGTACTAACAATTTATACTAAATATACTAAATTTATACTAATTTGTATATAAACCACCTGAAACTATTTATAACTGATTTTTGTAGTAAACACGAAAGTTTGCTCTCAATTAGAAAGACACTTGGTGCAGTATAAGCAAAAATACTACATAATGTACTAAATATATATACTAAATATACTAATTATTGTCAAAATTACTTATCAACTTGAAAGTCTTCTTCTACAATAAAACAATTTATTTATTTTATACTAATTTAACTGACCGTTTGATTTCAAAAACACAGTATAAGAAAATTTTACTAAATAAAATACTAAGTAATAATACTAAATATATACTAATATACAAATTATGTTGCTGATTTTGTAGCTAACTGAAAAGGTTGCTCCCAATTGTTAAGAAACTTGCTGAAGTGTCAGTTAAATTATACTAAATAAAATACTAACAACTAATACCAAATATGCAATATACTAAATACATATAGTACTACATAATATCCAAACTACTTGAAATTATTTCTAGCTCATTTTGGTTACTCTCGACTGTTAAGAAACTTGCTGAGGTATCAGTATAATTATACTAAATAAAATACCAACAATTAATACTAAATATCTACTAATATAAGAAACATAACTACAAAATTGATTTATCAAGTTTAAAGTCTATTTCGCAAATTGAACAATTTATTTATTTATTTAATACTAATTTAACTGACCGCTTGATTTCTTTTGTTTCGAGTTGATATTTCAATTAAACAATTATCTAATCTTTTTCCATTCCATTTCAGTTGAATGCAACACTGCCTTTTGAAATGTTTTTCCTGCTCACACCTTCTTCATTTATTTCTTTCATTTTTTTTTTGTTTTGTATCCTTCCAGCTAGATTATTTAATTTGGACCTCTATCGATCATTAAACAACAACAAGCAACTTGACTTCCTGTCTGTGACAAATTGTGCTATAAATATTGTTTGTTGTTGGCTACATAATTGACAATCAATCAATTTGCTTAAATGAATGGCAGTATTTTTCTGTTAGTATATTTTTTATTATAGGGCATTCGTCATGCCGTTGTGATTGAGGCTGCTAAGCGTGTCGCTTAACATTTTTCGCTAGTCCGCATGATGAATATATTTAAATTGTTTTGCGTTTAGTGCCCCACAAAGCCCACAAACAAATAAAAAAAAAAACAAAATGTGTTAATTTTCTTAGACATTGTCGCTGTTTTGTTTCTTTCTTGCTTTCTTTATTTTTTTGCTGTTATTGTTTTGTTGTATTGGTGGCCGTCCAATAATTTTGATTGCTGCCAAAAAGAAATTCTTAGACATTCGACCGCATTTCGCAAATAAACTGTCTAAAGCTGACTAAGTGTTCGGACGTTGTCTATCAGCCTGAGTTCAGTATTTGTTTTCATACTTTAAAATAAGTAGTACCCTAATAACATGTTGTCATATCGTTCCCCCACCGCTAGCCACTCTCATGCTTCATGCTAACGTTCGATGACTCTGAAATGCTGACGCGCTAATTGATAGCAAAAATGATATGATAGAAGACACCAAGAAGAAGCAGACGAAGGCGACGGCGACGGCGAAGGCGAAGAAACAGACGAAGAAGTCGTATAAATTTGTATGATTTTGATTTTGAGTCATTTTGACAGCAATATTTGGACTTGACTTGCAACTGCCACTCAAACGAAAGTCTGGAGGCTGCCCCTCATATTGGATTAATCATTGTGATTTGTGTTGCTGTCTGTCCGTCTGTTTGTTCGCTCTTTGCTTATCGCTGGCTCAACACCTGCTCGTAGTTTCATCACACTAAAATTTAAACCCACCCGCGCTTTGCTATCTCTCTCTTTGCATCTTTATCTGCCTCGTTAGCTGGCCATAAATTACAATATGAAGCTGATTTTCCGTGGCGGCTTAAAATTTATGCAAAAAGCAGAAAAGCAAACGACAACAACAACAACAATAGAAACAATCAATAAAAGCGATTAATTTAGCGCAATCATTAAATATTGGCCCCACCGAAAATGAGAATGAGAAGTCAGAACTCGGAATTTCAGCCCACGCCGAAATTTGAATCGCAGTCGCAATTTTCGAGTTTTGGGTTCCCCTAATCAACACTATCTATATGCATATAAATATATACATATATATCTCGCTGTCTGCTGTGCTGTTTGTTTTGTTTTGCGGGCTATAAACTATAACAGCCATATATGGGTCACAAAAGTGTAGTGTGTGCACAGTTCGTAAAAAGGCTGACAAAAAAAAAACACGATTGCAATTGCTGCGACTTTTGTGTGTTCTATACAGTCGATGCTGAATTTTTTTTGTGGTTTGTGTGTCTGGGCTCTGCAACAAGTCCATTTGGCCCCCGAAAATGGCGCTGACACTCGTCTTCTTGCCACTAATTGCTACAAGTGTGTCTCGCTTTTCTTCCTCTTTTGTGTTTTTTTTGTTTTGTATTTTACATTTTCTTTTTTTTTTATTTGCGTTTTCATTTCATTTTTCACTTCACAGTTCCAGGGCTGTGCACTTTGATTTGATTTTTTTTTCATTTTTAAAGCACCTTCGGCACTCAACACGCGACAAACATACACAGACACATACATATACATCATACACTCACACTCTGTCACACACACACATACGTTACACTACAAAAAAAACTGAACAAAAAAAAGAAAACAAATTGCGAGCATAGTCAAATTGTGCACGAGTTTTACACACCGGGACGCTTTTGTGTTGTTGATGTTGATATTTGTTGCAATTGCTTGTTGCCAGTTGCCAATCGTTGTTGTTGTTGTTGCACGTGCTGCTGCTGCTGCTGGTGCTAGGAAATTCTGCCGGCGGTTTGTACACAATATATTCGTTTCTCTTTTTTTTTGTTGACGTTTTGGAATCTCGCTGGTGCTAAACCTTCACGCTAGACGTTTGCTACGCAACTGACAAGCGGCAACGGTTCGTGACTGGCGACGGCCAGGTTCGGCAGCGGTTCGTTTCACATGGCGTTCGCTTTCAACATGTTGCGAGCAAAAAGAAGACGAACCAGCAAGCAGGCAAGCAGGCAGCAAACACCCACAATTTGTGTGTGTGTGTGTGTGGAGACGTGAGTGAAAGTGCTGCTGCAGCATCGACTCCTTGTGGCATGCAACAAAAGCTGCTGCTGCTGCTGGCAGCGCGAGCAACGCGCGCGCTTCGCAAACAAAGTGCAAACAAAGCACAACAAAAGCAAACAGAAGTGCAAATAAATAAACTGCAGCAAAATGCTACATGACCGTAGCAAACCGTAGCAACATTGCCGCACAGTGGAGCAATTTACAATTTACATATTCATTGCAATTTGCAAATTACTTTGCTGAAAACTAAACACATAAACCAGTGCTCTATTTCATTTTCATTTGTTTGTCCTCTGGCACACAGCATGCAAATTTGCAATGCTATACGAACAACAACAACCACTGTGCGAGGCATTGGACTGGACAAAAGACAATGCACTTCAAATAATTGGCATATCATATTGTTCTATCGAGCGGAATAGAAATTAAGTGAGACGTGAAAAGGGTGAGAAAATGAGTTTGAAAAGGTTGCAATGAAAATAAGGGAGAGCAGTGCAAAGGGAGGAGAGTAAAACACAGAGAAAATTGCAAATGTTGTGATATGAAACAACAAAATGTTGAAACTTTGAAACAGATAGAAAGAGACAAGAGTTAAGTAAAGAGTGAATGAAGTTTGAAAGAGAGTAAGGATCAACTTATCGAACTATTCCCAATATTTCTACAATCAATTATTGTTATTTCAAAAAATAGCAAGTGCAAAGTTCAATACTCGAAACAAACGGAAATGCCGCACACAAAGCAAAGGCGAAGACTCAACAGCAAGTGGGAGCAAACTCACACCACTGTGCTCTCGAGCTCGATTACGTATACGACCCGGGCGAGCGCTTCCAACATGTTGCCAAGCGTGTTTCTAGCCCAACATGTTGGCTGCCCGACGGTTGCTATTAATGATGGGCCATCAGCAGAAGGTAGAGCAGCAGCAGCAACAGCAGCAGTTGCTGCTTACGACGTTGATGATGATGGGGACGACGATGATGTTGCTGCTGGCAAATCCCAGACACGCATTAGTTATAGAGCCCGGCTGACAACAATGGAGAGCTGAGGTGATGAGGTGACGATTGCAGTGCATGCGGCTGTGTGGATTGTGGATTTGCAGATTGTTTTCACAAGCATTTTATTGCAGCTTGTGCAACACGGCGTATTATTAACAAAATTAGCACACACACACACACACCCACACACACATTTATTGTCCCCACAGAGAATGATGCTAACGATGCCATAAAACAAATTTAACTTACAAAAAAAGAAAAAAAGAAAAAATAGTAAACGCCAGCGAAATCTTTATGTGGTGGCAACAAGTTTACATTAAAGTCATTTCATCATCAAACAATAAAGTTAAAGTTGTTCTCTCTCAACGTTTGAGCAAGTGTTTTTTGTCTGGCTTTAGAGATCGACTCGCACAGCAGTTGGAAATGCAAACTGCAAAGGGAAAACAGAAGCCGATTACCTAATTAAACCAACAATGCGGCACAAACAAATGTAACACTTGTGAGCTTTCCAATGTGTGTGTGTGTGTTTGTTTGTGTGTGTGTGTGTGTGTATGTGTGTGTGGCAGCAAAAGTCGGTTAGCCTTGGACTCGCTACAAATTTGAAATTCACTTTGCCACACACAACTGGACAAGCTTAGAAATTCCCTTCAAAAAAGGACAAAGTATGGAAGAGTTAAACATATATTTTATAATCACAAGAAAACGCATTTACATATGTAAATAAATAATACAATAGTTAGAGACTCCGAGTTTGATAAGTCACTGCTGATAAGTCTCTCTAATGCACAAATCAAAACAATATGAGATAAGGTAAATCAACTGAGAGTCAGAAAACACTCTTCTGTGACTTCTTATAATGATATAAGATGCTAGCACGTAACAAATACTTTGGAAATATTTATATATATTCATTACAAAAATCATAACAATATGAGATAAGGTAAATCAACTGAGAGTCAGAAAAGACTCTTCTGTGAATTCTTACAATAATATTATTTAGTTCAAACTCGTGAACTATTTAGATATTAGCACATTACAAATACTTCGTATTTTTTAATATATATTCATTGAAAAATTAGAACAATATGAGATAAGGTAAACCAACTGAGAGTCAGAAAAGACTCTTCTGTGACTTCTCACAATAATATTAGATATTAGCACATTACAAATACTTTGTAGTTATTAATATATATTCATTGCCAAAATCAATACAATATGAGAAAAGGGAAACCAACTGAGAGTCAGAATAGACTCCTCTGTAACTTCCTACAATAATATTAGATTTATCACATTACAAATACTTTGAAGTTTTAGTATATATTAAAAAAAATCACTACAATATGAGATAAGTTAAATCAACTGAATGTCAGAAAAGACTCTTCTGTAACTGCTTACAATAATATTATATTATTTAGTTCCAACTCGTGAACTATTTAGATATTAGCACATTACAAATACTTTGTAGTTTTTAATATATATTCATTGGATTCCATTCTTATCAGTTGCTCAGGCCATTTCGCTTTCTGAGTTGTGAGCTCAGTTTATGACCCCATTCGAAAGTTAAATGAGTTTGTTTTTATTGCAGTCGCTGTTGCTTCTCTTTACTATTTTCCTTTTTGCCCGTCAAGCTCAACTTTGTGGTTGCCTTTCAGTATAATAGCTGTGCTGCAGACGCTTTGTTGCATGCAACACCAACAGCAACAGCAACAGCTACAGCTTTTGTTATTGATAGTCTCATAATTGCAATGGCAAAGGATGTCAGTGTGTATATGTTATGTGATTGAACATGTTGCTGAGATGCCCTTTAATCTATGCAACTCAATCATAAAGTGTTGAGCAAATCGTTGCACTTAGTTCACCTGCCACTGCAACAAGAACTCGCACTATTGACCACAAATGTGTGGCAAGTTCATTAGCAAGTGTTTGTGTGCCCACGATATAATCATAATGAATTTCACCTCCCCGTTTGACACAATATTTTCACCACGCACTGTACTTACGGTAATTAAAAGTTGTCACCTGTGCGAAATTTGCAATCTCGTCGCCACCCAATAAAGTATGTAGTTAATGAAGTTGCAAAACTTACCTGAAAGTAGAGGAAAAGTGAGAAATAAGAGAATATGTAATTAATCAATAATTTATATCAGTATTAATAAACTCTTATAAAGCTAGTCAACGAAAGATTCGACAAGCGTCGTTGCTCAGCTGTGAAAATGCCAAAAATTTTCAATTTGAATTTTGCATTTAATTCGTTACTCATCTCTGCTTCAATCTTCAATACATAACATAAGTATCCAGTTGAACTAAATGTTAATGTGCCACCGAGGGGGAAAGGCGAAGAATAACTGATTTGCATTTTGCTCATACTCATACTCATATTAATCCTAATTTGGTATTCTGCATTCCACAATGTTTAGGTGAACTCGCCTTGCATAACTCTCGCCCGAGTTTATTAAATTCTTGTGAAAACAAGTTATTATAGCAAAATTCTATTGCTCGAACGTAAAAAATCGAAACCACACTAAATACTTCCATTACTCCATGCTTAATATACTAATTAAGCAATATGAGCGATGCAAGAATTACAAAATTGCAAAATATTTGCTCTGAATATGCATACGAGATATTTATCAGAGTTTAAATCGAATTTAAATATGCATATGAGATATTTATCAGACTTTAAATCGAATTTGTAATTCAATTAGTAAATTTTGTAATACATTTTATAAAGTTTTAAATAATAAAATAAAATTCATAGTAATTTTTATCTTCTCTTTTTCATTTGTTTCTAACACTCTTCAACGGAACGAAACGCAATTTCCTCTGCTCGCTTTTTTTGTAAAATCAGTTGACAAACTTGTTTCGAAAGAAAAAAGCTCTGCTAGACAAATTACCAATAATCTGCTCATTAACTGAGAAAATTATGTTAAACATGAACGTTGACATACTATTTCCTATTTCCCTTTTGGCAGCAGGGAGCAAGGAAATGGAAATGGAAATGTATTTGTCATTATATTTATTGATAGGTCTTTAACATGTTTAATCGTTTGTAGTTCACAAATTAACTGTCAACCCTTATTATGTCAATTGCATAGCCAAGTGATTTGTGCATCTGCTGCCCGTAATTGATGCGGTGTAAGATAAGCTGAAGCAGTAAGTGGCCGCAATTGCCATATATGGTTGTAAAATAGCTCATTCGCCCAGTAGTCCCGGATACGTGTAGCACCAAGAGCTTTTCCACTGTGGTGAAATTACGAAAGCTTAAAGCTTGCATAGTCGGTTCCGAAAATGATTTCCGTTGGAAAGCGCAAAGCTTAAATCAATTGGATACAGCTTTTGATAGCTTTAAGCATGCGAAAGTTCAAAGCTTTTTATGCCAACTTTTAAATGCTTTTATACAATACATGTTCCGTTATTTTTTAAAAGTTTACAACAAAATAGGCGGTATTAAGTTTATCGATTTTAAATCTTTTTTTTGAAATTATTTTTAAAAGTTTGCAAATTCATTCAAAGTCATTCAGCTTGATAAGTTTTTGAATTCTTTTTGGATATTTTTATGAAAAGTTTGCATTTTATAAAAAAATATGTATATTTTCAATTTTCTATTTTAATCTAAAACTTTTATCAACGTTTTTACATATTTTTATATGTAAATTTCTATATAGTAAAAGGATATTATAACATTGTGCCTATTCGAAATGTATAAAAAAGGCAGAAGTAGGCAGGCATCTCCGAATATATACTTGATCAGCGTCAACAGCCAATACGGATTAGTCATGTCCGTCTGTCTGTATGTCTGTCCGTCCCTATGAACACCTAGATCTCAGAGACTATAAGATATAGACATATAATTGTTCTTTATAATGGTGGCATGCATATAAAGTTTGTTTCATACATACTACAATAAATATAATTTATAATTCCTGAACAAAAATTGTAGTTGTTATTTAAGAAATACTTTTCACACCGACAATATGTTATATTTTGCACTCTTTGGTATGTTTACATAAATCATACACTCATTTCTATAATTTTGTAACTAACTCATTTCATTTAATAACTATTTACTTTAATTGAAATAAGAAAAACTGTTTCAGTCTCAAAATTTAAGAAGTCACTTGATACCATTTTATTACAAGCTATGAAATTATTTCAATTTGTTTGCATCGGAGAATGTCAATTTAATCGTCAATTAAATAGACTTGTAATTGCAAGCATCAGTTGCGACATTGAAGTTAAAATATGCCGATATGCAAATTGATGAATAAAAACAAAAGATATTCATTCCATTGTTAAAGGCAGGCTGCGTTAATCAATCGCAGCGAGCAAACGATACACATGAAGGCGTATTTATATAGAGAATATATGTAGTACATATTTCCGTTAAACTTTTCTCGATTGTTACTTGTGTTGATTTAATAGTATTGAGTTTTTCAGTATTTTCAGTTCTCTGCCAAATAAAATCCTGATGCCATTTGCCAGTTTTTATGCACACATATGTACAAACATATTGATTAAATGCAAGTTATTTTTGGGGGCTGGCAAATGCGAGCCCCGCTAAAGGTGCAGCTATAAATAAAAAGCAAATTCTCTTTTCGCTCGCATCGGATTAAGCTGTGACTTGTCCAGCAGTACACACACACACGCATATGGAAAGCACGCCCACTTGTGACATACGCCCACATTTGCTGAAGTTCAATGACTAGCAATAACGAAGCGTCATTCAAGCGTAAATTATTGTCGAGGACCTTCTCCTCCATCCAAAAAATGGTCTGAGAGAATATGGAATGTAGATAAGAGAGAGAGAGAGAGAGAGAGAGAGAGAAGACAGAAGGGAGACAAGGAAACCGAACCAAACCAAACTGAACTAAAGATGGCAGGACGAAGTAAACGAACAGCAGAGTTTCAGACCGTCTGAGCAGCTTAGCGGAAATGTGACAAAAGTGTTTGTCCTGAAAGGGTTTTGCCTCGAGCTGCTGCCCAGATTCATTCGACTGCGGAGTCTGCGGTGTGTATGTGTATGTGTGTGTACGTGTGTGCGTGTGTGTGTGTGTGGGAAAAGACGCAACAGTTGATTGCCATCAATGGAAATTATGTAAATCAAATTGTCCACGCATTATTCAGAGTGCATATGGTTTGGGGTGACAGATCCAATTGGGCGTGAAAATTGATAGAAATCTGCATGCCACACAAACACACACACACACACATACTCACACATATGGGAGCTTTGGCCAACAGTCGATTGCATGTTGCGTAACCGACAGCCAACAAAATAAAATAAAAAAGGCGAAAACAACACAAAACTTTTTTGCGCAACGAAAACTTGTTTCACAGCAAACATCAAAACGAATAGTCTTTTTTCCACATAACAAATCCAAATTTTTCAGCGAATTTTTAAAGGGTATTCTGCGTTTATTATGTGCTATTTCGAGGAGTGAAAGTACAAGTTAATTTAACTTACTCTCTCTCGAATTCAAAGCACATCAATTGATCATAATAATCATAAAATTCTAAATTGTTTTTATACTATTTTCAATGAGACTAATATGCCCTTTGAAATATTATACAAATACATACATAAGCATAAAAATACAATCTGAGCAGTGATATTGTATGTTTTTATAACGTTGCCATATGTTGAAATTCGTTTTTCGGAATATTCACGAATATCACGATAAAGCGAATAAAGCACTCAGTGATGTGAATTCATCGATTCAATTTCATAAGTATTGTCTTTTATATAGATTGTTAATTAAAGTTAATGCGTATATGGATAGATTGTGCATATTAATGCATTTCTGGCTAAATGTCTAAATCTAAATTGATTTAAATACAAATTCGTCAATATTATATATTGCATGTATAAGTTAACTTCTATTAAATTATTAAGTTTATTGAGAACAACTCCACTTGCTAAGCTAATGTCGATATTGAAATTTGGTCATATTCAAATTAAATATGTAGCTAAGTTAACTTAACTATGTTGAGTTAATTTCGATATTTCAATTCGTAAACAAAATATATGATTATGTTCATAATCATAATAATTTAGAATTACCAATCATTTATTGAATTTGAGTCGAAATCTAGGATCCCTTTACATTTGGTTTGCTCCACTTTCGATAAAAAAGACAACATATTAAATATGCAAAAACTTTATTTACTACACAATTATTAATTCATCAACAAGTAGAACCATAATCATGCAAAACAAAACAAAAAATATAACAATTACACACGAAGCAATAAATTCGATCAGGTAAAACGGAAACGATCCATCAGTCAGTCAGAGAGTTTAACATTTGCATTTCTTTGGGGTCTTCTCGCAGGTTTTCTTGGGGGTGGGTTCACAAGATCTCTTTGTGGTGTGTCCACAAGGTGTCTTTGTGGTGTGTCCACAAGATGTCTTTGTGGTGTGTCCAGAAGATCTCTTTGTGGTGTGTCCAGAAGATCCCTTTGTGGTGTGTCCAGAAGATCTCTTGGTGGTGGTGTGTCCAGAAG
Source organism: Drosophila kohkoa (assembly GCA_019972355.1). NCBI lineage: Eukaryota > Metazoa > Arthropoda > Insecta > Diptera > Drosophilidae > Drosophila > Drosophila kohkoa. Next base: position 829,865 of record BJEL01000055.1, on the reverse strand, counting down.
ATCTCTTGGTGGTGGTGTGTCCAGAAGATCTCTTGGTGGTGGTGTGTCCAGAAGATCTCTTTGTGGTGGTGTGTCCAGAAGATCTCTTGGTGGTCTTAACGCAAGATGTCTTTGTGGTGTGTCCACAAGACTTCTTGGGGTTCTTGTCACAAGATTTCTTAGAGTGGTTGCCACAGGATTTCTTAGTGTCCTTATCACAAGATTTCTTAGAGTGCTTGCCACAGGATTTCTTAGTGTCCTTATCACAAGATTTTTTTGGGTGCTTGTCACAAGATTTCTTTGGATGCTTGTCACAAGATTTCTTTGGGTGCTTGTCACAAGATTTCTTTGGGTGCTTGTCACAAGATTTCTTTGGATGCTTGCCGCAGGGCTTCTTCGTGTTCTTACCGCATGGCTTGGGTTGGGTTGTGGGAGACTTTGTAACCACCGGTGGAGACTTGGTCACCACTGGAGGACGCTTGGTCACCACAGGCGGGCACTTAGTCACTGGCGGACGCTTGGTAACCACTGGAGGAGACTTCGTCACCACTGGTGGACACTTGGTGACCACTGGAGGACACTTGGTAACAGGTGGACACTTGGTCACAGGTGGACATTTGGTAACAGGCGGGCACTTGGTCACCACCGGAGGACACTTCGTAACAGGTGGACACTTGGTAACAGGTGGACACTTGGTCACTGGCCTGCAGGATGTGGGCTTGCTCTTGGTAGGGGTCCTACAGTTGGCTTCGCCGCCTGTTATGACCGCAACCGCAAGGATCACAAGAATGCAGAAGACCGAGAAGAAGCGCATGGCTGGAAGATGGAACTGCTGAGGTAGCTGTTGCTGTCGTTTGAGTCTTTCGTCCAGGCTTATATAGTAAAATGCCCTCACGATTACCCTACACTGAGCATATTGCAATCAACAGCAGCTTAGTGAAAGAGTTGCAGTTACAACATATTCAGAAATCGATGAAGGGCATTGAAAGTGCTTGGCAACTGCATCGCATTGATCAATGCAAGTCTATTTCCAATTGTGAATATTTATATTTTTAGCAGTTTACTTAATGGCAACTGGCGAATTGTTATTAATATAACCAATATCGATCTTTAAATAGCAAATTGCCCAGCCCAATTATATGGTTAATCTGTTCTCGGTATCATTCTAAATTTATAATATGTTTATCAGAAAACAAGGTTCAAGGTTAACCGAGCCATTGGTCATTGAATCTGTGATTCGGGATTCGAAAAACATTTATGTTAACTTTTTTGGTGTAATCTTTCTTAAGATATTGACAGCAGCACTTTTTAAATTCATATTAACTATTAGATTTAGTTTGTGGCAAGATTATTTCTTAGAAAATTTACAATTTCGCTTTCTTTGAGATTAATGCGTAAGATTAATTTCTTAAAGGGGATAGATATAAATCCAGATAAAATATATCTTTTTATATCTATAAAAATACCTTTTGTGCTAAATAAAAACAAGTTAGAAAGCTACAGTCGAGTGTGATCGACTGTGAAATACCCGTTACTCTTTTCTTATAATAAAAAAATACTTAAATATGGCATATGTTATGTTTGGTATATAAAGAATGTACTATATACTAATACACTACTATTTCCAAAATATACCATTGAGTACAAAATATACCAGATTGACATCCGAAGCAACTAAGATCTGACATCAGCGTACTGAATTTTCTGTTAAATGACTTCAACAATTTTTATCTGATCGTATCAAATTTTCAGGAATATTAAATTTAATCTTCAAATGTTTGATTCATAATTTAAAAATGAGTTTATTCAACTGGCAATAAGCAATAAATTCGAGATCTATATATACAACAACAAAAAATTCAAACAAAAAATAAAAGTATTCATTTAATCTGCCACATTTCATATGAACAAATATCGAACAAAAGAAATTCGCATGAAATTTTGTGCGCATCAATTCGCAAAAGAGTTTGGAAGTTTCCACTTCGACTTTAGTGTTAAATATTCTTATTCCCCTTGGTAATTACTCACATTGGTGGATGATCAAAATAGAATGTTTACATTGTTTTCTTCGCCATATCTATTGTTAAGTGCGCGACATATTTTGATACTCGGCGACAAGTTGAACAAACAAACTAGCGTTGAACAAATGCTGTTTGCTTTTTGCGATTGGCCTCCCCCAACACGTATATAACTGGCTGTCAACGGCAACAATGCCATCAAATTAGCGTTTGCCATTTGAAAGTGAGAAAGAATATAATGAAGTTCAGTACGCGTTTCTTGTTGCTTGCCCTCCTCGCTCTGTGGGCCACCACAGTGATGGCTGCGGATGGCGATAGCGATGATGATTACACCGATGCAGGTGAGGATACCGATGATGCTAGCAATGATGATGCCAGCGATGATGCGGCGAGTACAACCAACACTGATTCAAACACAACAACATCAACAACAACAGACACTGACACATCAGCTACAGATGCAGCTACAGATACAGTCTCCACAGCACCATCAGCTACAGATTCTGACTCCGATACAGATTCATCGGTATCCACCACCGATACGGATTCCGAAACCGAGTCAAGTGACGATGAAACAACCACCGCAGCTGCAGTTGTGCGACGCACCACTCGCAAGCGCAAGACGACCAGCACCAATCGCCGGACCAGTCGCAACACAAGGAACAGGCGCAACACCAGACGCAACAACAACAGCAACAAACGCGCCGCTAGCAGACGTCGTGCCAACAACGCACGTCGCAGGCGCGGTTAAACATTGCAACCAGACCAATGCACACCCAGCCTCAAATGGACCACAGCAATTAGCCGCCGTCTTTGCACCATTTTTTTTTTTCTGCTCCCTTGCAAACATTTTTGTATAATAAACACTTTGATTAACGTCGTAAACATTCAACTAGTAGTTGTGAGCACTAATTACAATCCAGAGATTGAATTTTATTGCCGATTAAAGCAGAGAAACTAAATGAATGAAATCCATAACCCAAGGCGATATTTATGTGAAGTTAATATGCATCTGTTTTCAACTAATATGCATGAATGAATTGCATCAGTAAAATCTTTATTTTCTAGCAATTATTCTCCAGCAAATTTCAACATTTGAACAACGAATAAATACTCGCAACTAATTCGCACTCCCATAATTTCTGCAATTTAACACAAAGAAGCAAAAGCGTGCCAAGCAGCTGTTACAATTTAGCCACACAATTTATGCAGGTGAAAATACCATTAGGTATTCACACAAAAAAGATACAATAAACATTGCACAGAAGTCAGATTAAATGAAAAGCTTGTGAAATACAAAAAAGGGATCAACTCGGCTTTAAATTAAATAAGAAATCTGTTGTCGAGTGTGCTAAAAATATACCAAATTAATATACCACAAAAATACCAAAAATATACCAATGTATATACATAGTTTCTTGGTATAGTACGACAATCAAAATATACCACAAAGTATCGAATTAAAAATATACCAAATAAATACATCATAAATAGCAAGTAGTGTATTTAGTATGTTGATATAGTATTACGTTTAAAATATACCACAAAGTGCAAAATATACCAGATTACCAGCCAAAGAAACGTAACAAATGTTGTCGAAAAAAAAATGATATATTTATTTCTAATAGTCTCTGAGATATAGGTGTTCATACGGACATACAGACAGACAGACAGACGACGCTGATCAAGAACATATATACTTTATGGTGACAGAGATGGTTGCCTATGACCAACATTTTCTGCAGGCATAAAGTTATATGAAACGCATTAAAAATGCAACATATTGGAAAAAGAAACAAACAAAAACGTTGCATTATCCTACATCAATATACAATTGGAAAATCAGCAAAGTTCTGTGCACACACACACGGGAGAGAGTATAATTATTTCATTCGATTTGCCATTGTCAGCGACATCGACTACCAAAGCGACGGCGACATCGACATCGACAGCGACCGGCATTGAGTCTGTATTCAGTTCATTTAGCGATTTTATTGGTAGCATAGTTGGAAATATTCAATTATGCATAAGGTTTTAGCCATAAATTATGTCGCTTTTGTGCTCCCAACGGTCGACGTTGGTTGGGCATGAAATGCAGCTTAGTTCAGGTTGGTGTTAGTGTTATTGTTAGTGTGTGTGTGTGTGTGTGAGTGTGTGTGTGTGTGTGTGCGAGTTTGAACTCATCCTGGACAGCTGTCGTCTGCTTTGGTCTGTGACCTGGCAAAGTTTTGTCACTTAACTTTTCTGATTTGATTAAGTCGACTAACTGCAAATTGATTTCATTGTAAGTCGCTAATTGGCTGCTTGGTTTACGCCCTCGTCTCTCTCTCTCTCTCTCTCTCTGTCTCTCTTCATCTAACTTTAGAGGCAAGTTTTCTTGGGCACTTGTGTGCGCGCCTATTGAAGAACTTGTTGTCAGCGAGCGATACACACTCCAAAGATTGCGCATACGCCATGGGGGCCATGCGGCCATACCGCCAGAACAAATTCAAACAACTGACGCACTTTACGCCGATAGCGCTCAGCGTCACTTAACGAGTTTTCGACTTTCGGTTTTTGGCTTTAAGCAGCGCCAAGGCATTTGTGCAAATATTGGTAAATATCAAAAAAATAATAATAATAATACTTTGGCATTTGTTTGGCTTGTATTTATTTTCTGGTTGTGGGTTTTCGTTATTTTTCGTTTTCGTTTTCGCTTTTTTTGTTTTTGTTGAGGGGGTTTTCATCTCTCTACATTTATTATTTTTTTTTCAATTTTTTGGTCGTTTTTTTAGGCCAAAGTCAATAAAAAACAGTGACATGAAAAGTATTGCATAACTGTGGGCGTCTTTTTTATTTACTCATTCAGTTTGCCAGCGAATTCTAAAATAAATAATTTATGATAACTTCATCACGCTACTTGAATATTGTTTTCAAATATTTCGCAGTATTGAAATGTTTAACTGTTTAATTATTTGCTAAATAATTTTTCCATTTACTTAATTTATATGTCAAATTAAATATTGTTTTACTATCTTGTTTTCAATTGCTGTTGGTTAGACAAATAAATAAATCGTTGTGTCGATTTATTTGTTGAGCAAACAGATATCTAGAGTCATGTTCAAATTGAGGTTCAAGAGTTTCTGTGACAAGTCAATGCCAAATTTGCTCTGCATATTTCAGAGCTATGAAAAGCGATTATTCAATTTTGTAGCGGGTTCAAACACGAAGATTAAGGAAAATATTCGAAATGCATCAACAAGCAGAATAATATCTTTGCTCTTAAATCTGATTTTGTGCTTAAAAGGAATTTTATTGAAATTATAAAAATGAGATTTTATTCTTATTTAAAAATTTATTTGAGCTTTTATTTAACAGCTTTTTTTTTTAATATTTTTTACTTTGAATTAAATTTGTTTGCAATATTCTTCAAAATATGCAAATAATATTTTATTCGTATAATATCATTGATTTAAATTGCGATTTAAAATGAATTTCAAATGCGTCCTCAAGCAAGTGGTACTTTAACTATTAATGCTTTTCGTTTAAATCTTCTTTCTTTACATTATTTTGAATTTATTTACAATTATATTTGTTTGAAATTAAAAAAATGTTAAAAAAATTTGATCATTTCAATTAAATGGCAAATAAATAGAAATTGAAACATATTCAACATGAATTAAATAGAAGAGAATATAATGCACTGAAATTCAAATTTTTTCAACTCCACAAAATACGATAATGCTTGTAAATTGTTGTTGATAATAAGTATTGACCATAAATTGTTCTACTCCCAATTTTATTATAATGATATAAATGTTTATGTCTATTTTTTCTATACTTTGTAAGCTTTGCTTTGAACTGTTTTGAATAATAAATTGAATGTAGTTTAATTGTAAATATCGTGATCAAACTTACCGAACATTGGCCAAGGTGTGTCGCCGATTCTTGAGATAGCGACTGTGGTACTTCTGCAGATCCCCAATGGAACCCTGTTCGGCCTGCATTTTGCTGGTGGGCAGCAGCTGCGAGTTGCTGGGATGCGAGGCGAGTGCCGATGCCGATGATGATGCCAAGCGATGATGGGCAGCGACACTGATGCTGCTGCTGTTGTTGGTGGTATTTGTGTTGCCGGTGCTGCCGCTGGAAGCTAAAGTTTCGTTTGAATTGCTGCCAATAACCGTTGCCGATGACGAACCGCCGCCGCCTCCAGTGCCGCTGTTGCTGCTGCCAATCGGTGCAAGAACAATGCGCGACCAGCACGATTTATGCGGTTTACGGAACTTTAATTTGATGCGTGGCGATGGCGTCGATGCACCAACGTATTCTGGTTGTGAACTGCCGCCTCCGACTCCGCCTCCGCCTCCGGCTGTTGCTGCCGACGATGAGGTGGTACCCGACGACTGATGAACACTCTCACAGCTGCCACAATAGCCAGCTCCGGCTATTGTGATGGGTGGCAGCGGTTCCTCGAGTCCCTTGATGGGACTGTTGTTTGCCGCCTGGCGATTGTTTGCCTGTTGCAATTGTTGCTGCTCGGATTCTTCCTCCTCTTTGATGTGCGGCAATGGTGATGTCTGTGGCTGACAACTACAACGTTGCTGTTGCTGCTGCTGCTGCTGTTGTTGTTGTTGCTGCTGCTGCTGTGTTGTTGCTGATGCTCCTCCACTGCTGCCGCCGCCGCCGCCGCTGTTACTGTTACTGCTAGTTGTTGCTGTGCTGCCGCCTGTTACCTGCTGATTGGCACTATAAACGCCACTGGGCGACGGCGACGTGGGGGAGACGCTGCTACTAGTTGTGGACAACAGCGTTGCTGCTGCTGTGGCTGCTGCTGAGGGCGTTGTCGTAACGCTTGTCGTCAGAGTGCTCGCTGCTTCTGGCAGCGTTAGACTGGGCGCTGTGCTCGCTGTCACTGTGCTCGACAGCTGCAAGACGACAACGGTGGGCGATACGCTGGCGTCACTGAGTGTCTCCGGTTCGGCGCGTCGGGCAACCAAACCGCTGGCCAAACTTGCGGCTGCGATATCGGCAGCGCTCAACGGATGCTCCAAGTCCTCGTCAACGTCGTTGATGAGCGTCTTCAGGGATATGGGCGTTGTCACCGATGTGCCAATCGTATCCGCTAACGAATGCTTCTTCTCACCCGCAATGCCGCACGGTTCCTCTGTCTCAATGTCCAGCAATTGTTGCTGTTGTTGTTGTTGTTGCTCTTGTGATTGCTTTTCTGGTTGCTCGTTGTCTGTCAGCAAATCGGTTTGCGGTGTTGTTCCTTGTCTCTGTATCTGCGTTTGTGTCTGCGTTTGTGTCTGTGCTTTGGGCTTCAGCAGTTCGTCCGGAGTCTGCGCGGGTGTTTGGGGCGGACTTGTGGCGGGGGCTGCGGAGCCGCCCCCGCGACAAGGTAGGCAACAGCGAAACACTGTGCCACCGAAGCACTTTGTTCGCGGCTTTGATTTACGTTTGCTGCTGTTGCTGTTGCTGCTGCTGTTGCTGCTGTTGCTATTGCTACTGTTGCTGTTGCTGTTGTTGTGGCTGCTGCCGCCGCTGGTGTTCGTGCTGCTGCTGCCGTTCCTCGTTGTTGCTGCTGCAGTCGCCGCCGTGGCCGCCAGGCCGTTAACGTTCCCGCCGCTTCCAATGCTCTGGCCTGCACCGTTGCTGCTGCTGCTGCCGTGACGCTGCATAAAATACATATGAATATATGGAGATGCAATCAGTAAACACTTGCAACTGCACTAAAACAATAGTCATAATAAAAGTATAAAATAAAAAGAAACGCTGAGTTGAGTTCAGTTTCAGTTTTCGATAACTAGTTTCCCCACATTTCCCTCTCTCTCTCTCTCTGTTTCTCATCACTCTCTTTTCAACCTTGGCATGCGTTTGATCCGTGCACTTTTGCGACGCATTTTTAAGCGTAAAACTTTGTGTCAACTTCGCCAGTCGCATCATGAATACAGCCACGCCCACTTAAGCTACAGCTCAATTTGCAGCTCAATTCGCAGCGACATCAGTTCGATTTTGCATGCACTTATTTTGCTGCTTCTGCAATGAGAAAGAATAAAGCAAAGAAAATGTTACTACAATGTGAAAATTATTATTGAATATTAAAGTAATTATATCTTAATGATATGAGTGTGTTATTATGGTACTTTCTTTCTGTGCTGATTCAACTACTTAATAAGTCTTAAATCTATTAATAATATATCTTAAAATGTATAACATTATGGCATTCACTTCAGAGCTGCCACAATAACTTTGGAAATTTGAAATATAATAAAATCTACAATTAAAGTGAATTTAAATTTAAAAATTGCGCAGATTTTCCCTATGCATCAATCCATTTTTCAGGTTTGTTAACTAAACTAACAAACTATTTGCGCTCATTTGAATCGACAAAAAAAAAAAAAAAACACACACACACAACCATTACTTTGATAATATGTTTGGGAATGCGTTCGGTTGGCCGGAGTGAAGCACTCAATCACAGCTATATATTGCAATAATAGTCACTTTGAGTGTTGAACAATTCGAGCGACGCTCAAAAGTATGCTACAAAAGAATGCGTTGGCTAACTGAATGTGGGTTACACATACACACACACACACAGGCAACGACACATCAAACCCAACAAACGAGTGTTAAAAAGAGTGTAAAATAAAGTAAAGCGAATAAGTGAAATAAATGCATTATTAATGTGCAACAAAATTCATAGAAATATATATTTCAATTGACAAACAAATTAAATATTCTAAAATTATTTATTATTAGCAAGTTGTCAGGTAAAAAAAAAATCGCTTTTCGTATTTCGTTCGCTGGGTAATTCGCTCGTAAACATGTGTGTAACACAAGTGTGTACAATGTAGGAGTCCGAGTCGGAGTACGAGTGAGAGCGCGAATGCTGGTATATTGACTCAAGTCAAACGGCAGCTGCACAAACTGACCCACATGACGATCCTCCTTCTTCATTGTTCAGCATCCGTCCAACTGCCATCGCATTGCTCTCTTGCATTGCTCTACTTGGGGCATCATTGTCGAGTCGAGTTGAGCTCGCGAGTCAAGATATTGTGTGTGTTGTGTGTGTGGGCATTGCATTGCAGTTAAGTGAAAGCTGCAGGGGATTCACCTGGCAACAACACAATGGCAACTTTAATGTGGCAAGCTGAAAGTGCGATACAATGCGGCAGATTATATACTACATAGACTGCAGAATTACTTTAAGCAAGGATTAGCTGGCAATGCGCCAGTAATTAAGTCGTGTTTAAAGCAACCCAAATGGTGTGTATTTAAGCAATGAAATATAATATATACGAGTATTACACTCAGTATTTGTTTCGTTTATAAAATTCATGTCGCACTATTTTGCTCTTACTCAAAATAGGTAGCGTGTAAATATGTTTTGTTGCTCGAAATCAATTCAACTTAAAGATAGAGTAAAAGCCACAGTTCAAATTTCCCTCTCTGGCACATATGCATTTGTTGTAGAAGCCAAAAACTTGTTGGCAACCGAACAACAAACAGCTAAATGTCAGAGTTCCCATAGATACGGCAAACGACGTGTAAAAGTCAAAAATCATTCCCCATACTTCTCCACACACACGATGACAAAACCCCAAAAACCGAAAACCCCAAAAGCAACAAACAATTGCAACGGCAACAACTAAAGTAAATGGGTTCAACAACTTGCCATAGACAACAGAGGGAGTGAGAGAGAAAGAGAGAGAGAGAGAGAGAGAGAGAGGCGGGTGAAATATGAAGAACAATGGCTGCAAAAGCTAGTCAACTTCACTTGCCACTCAAAGTCAATTTGGGTAGCAAAGCCAAAAATTGTTTTACCTAATGAATTATTAAAATTATGAAGCATACTTTCGGGCGTGCAAGCCAAATGAGCTGTCTGACGACCTCAAAGTATGCACAAAACTATTTCAAGAACTTTTCAACACATTGCGAAAATCAACAAAAACTCACATTGTTAGATGACACTTCACCCAAAAATATGTATGTGTAAAAGTGTGTGTGTGTGTGTGTGTGTGTGTGCGGTTTAGGTTTACGTTCATGTCCTTTCAATTTTGAGCACACAAGCTTAACAATTTAAGGGCAAAGACAATATTATTATGGGATTTACAAATATGAAAAGGCAAATAATCCCTGACATTGCCATCGATCTCAATTAAAAGTGAGGCAAGCACATAAACAAGATTTCAAGTCTTAAACAATTTGTTTATCGTATACTAAATTTGAATTTTCTTTGATTTCAACAATAATTTGTTAAATAGTTTATCAAAGTAGTGCTGCACATTAACATAATTATTTGAAAACCAACATTCAGTTATCAGCTATTAATCTACCTTAATAGATGCCAGACTATTTCGGATAGATGTATACTCTTCATAATTAGCTTATAACATATTGATTTTATTTAATTTAAAAAGTAATCTCTAAAAAAGTCTGGCAAAAACAAAAACAACAGTTTTCCATGAAATCAATTAAAATTGAAATGAAAAAAGCTCTTAATAATAATAAAAAATAGAAGAGAAAATGCCCAAGCAACTGAACTGTAATGTTTCCCAGGTTACCTCATAAAATGCCCCCGAATATTTAAATTAGCATTTACACAGTAAAAAAATAAGCAAATATATATGTATATATACATTCCTATATTCCAATTGTGACAGCTTGGTCCAACGCTTTGCCCTTAAGGCATCTTGGCAATCGAATCGTATTTGTTTTTTCTCGTTTTATACCCGCTTCGCATAGAGTAGTAGGGTATTATAACTTAATGCCTGTAGCAAATACACGTAACAGAGAAAAGGAGGCATTACCGATCCTATAAAGTATATATAGCATAGACGATATAGCGACTCCCAGATCTCAGAGACTAGAAGAGATAGAGCTATAATTTTTTCGATAGTATTTGTTATGTTTGCATGCAGATCAAGTGTGTTTAAAATAATTGCCACGCCCACTTCTGGCCCCGCAAATCGATAACAATCGAATAATAAGCGTAAATTCAAAGCTAGATTTTTGGTATATATAATAACAACTACATTATTTATGATTCAAGTAAAAGTTGTAGAAGTTATTCATGCAAAACGTTGATGCTTTTTCTGACATTCTGGTATATTTTGTATTTTATGGTATATTTTAAATGTTGTACTATATTAATATACCAAATATAACCTTTGGTATATTTTGAATGTAAAACTATATCAACATACCAAATATAACATTTGATATGTTTTAGTATATTTGCGGTATATTAATTTGGTATATTTTATGAGTAATACCGTACTGATTTGGTAACAGGTATCGCACAGTCGAGCACACTCGACTTCAGTTTTCTTTCTTCGTTTTTTATTTGCGAATATCTTGAGTACAAAACGGTGATGCCTTTAATAAAGCCATAAAGCACAAAATATATTTGATATTGATTTTTATTGAGACATTTTGTGATATTAATGTGCCCGATGTGGGCACACCACTCAACAGCGCAGCAGCTGAATTCGATACGAGTCGAGGCGAGGCGAGGCGAGGCGACGCTTGGCAACTTTATGGCAAAAACTGTCGAATGATGAGCGGCATTAATAAATCAATAGAATTTGATGGCAAATAATTTGAGAGCAGCTCTTGGTTCTCGACTGCACTTCCCATTTACACACACATACACACACACAGACGCGCAATGCGAGTTGTTGGTACAACGCTGCGTATGCGTGATAAGGCAAACCCCCAAGCAACAAACGAGTTATGCTGCGACTCAAGTTGATTTCTCTTGCCATGTTCATATCTGTGTTGTTGTTGTCGTCTTATTTTATTGATTAATGTGCCGACACACACACACACCCACACATTCATATTGCAAATGACGGAAAAACTCTCATTAATTTTATCAACTGAGCTCAATTCGAAGCAGTCGCTTAACTCATCGCTTCACTTTCCATTTAATTATAATGCAAAGCGATACGCATTCGACGGTAGTTTATTGCATTTTTCACTGACTAGACAAATTTTGTGAATTTCCGTTCAGTTTGTGAACTGAGAACAATGCAACAGACAAAAAAAAAACAAAAAAAGAAAAGAGAAATAGACAGAAACAAGTTGCAAATAGTTTTGGGTTTTTCTGCACATTTTGCCACAGATTGTGAAAAGTTGCGAGTTGTGAAAGCAAAAAGTTGGAGACTTGTGCCAGAGCATAATTGAATTTGACACTTTCCACACTGGACCAGCTTATTATGATGCGGATGATGATGATGCGGCTGCTGTTGCTGTTGCTGTTGCTACAGTAGATGATGATGAACATGAAGAGCATGAACAGAGCCAAGGCGGCAGCACTTATATGAGGCTCATATAATGGCCTCAGACCTCGCTCGCTCTGTGCCCGAGCTGCACTTTGCTCTCTTATGCGACTCACAATGGCACTTTAAATGCTTCTCCATTGAGCGGCGCCCCAGGGAGCATTAAGGTATTTAGTCAGAGTCAGTCACAGTGCTGAAGCTGAAGCTGAGCCAAAAGCGAGCTGAGGCAGGTAAATAAAATTGTTAAGGTGGCATAAAATGTGCACAACTTAAGGCCACATAAAGTGCCAGGGCTGGTAATTTGTTATACCCCGGATTAAAAGGTAAATTTTAATGTGTGCGCAGCTGAGTTTCTGAAGTTCGACAATTGAAGTATTTCGCTAGTCGAGCAACGTCTTAATTGTTTGTATTTATCTTGGCCGAAAATGAAAAAGGCAATTCGATTGCCAGGTCAAGAAACAAAGGCACGCAACACAAAAAGAATCTAACAAAACAATGGGGAAAAAAGTGGGCGAAGAGATGAAGAAACAGACAAAACACAGCAGGAATCAATCAGAAACGAAGACGACAACAGATACGCAGCAATTAATGGCTGCAAATGTAAACACACACACATGTGGCACGCGGCATGCGGCATGCGGCAGGGGGCATAAATCTGGCAAGCAGAAATTGGTACTCTGAGTCAGCAGCAGCATGTAAACATGATTGTGGGCGCCACAGTCAAGACAATGAGAATGAATTCGGTGAAGGGGGAAGGGAGAAAAGAAGTTGTTGTTGTTGTTGTCGATGCTTCGACTCGCCTAATGAGCAATTTAATTATGCACACTAATTGATTGATTCTAATTGATGGCATCTCAACTCTTGCAAAAACTCTCAAAGTCAAGCACACACGACTTGCATAAAACCTTTAAATTGCCCTTTAAATTTCAGCACAAACCGGTTTTTTGGCTAAAATTTGTGGTAATTTGATATCACACACTTTCTCTCTAATTGAATTTGCCATTTTGTGATATCCATTTATTTCGTTAGTCAGTCACTTAATCAGTTTAACCAATTTGTCCACCATCACACATATTTATCTTTTATTGCTCCCCTGTGGCATTGATTTTTAGTTTACATTCTTTGACGTATTTTGAATAGTGTTTTTGTCGTTGTTGTTGTTGTTGTTGTTGTTGTGAACCATTTATGTCGGCAACACAGATTTAATTGGCTACAGCTTGTTTGTCAATTCCGAAAAATTAAATTAAATGTGTCTATGTGCAAACAATTTGTTAAATTCCTGCTGAATGAAATAAATTCCTTCTATGAAATATCACTAATTTATCACAGAATCTCAACTCCTTGGGGAGTCTCGTCTCAGTTTTAGACAACTTGCTCTATGACTTGGCAATCAAAATTGCGGCGCATTAATGAGAAATGTTGCTAATATTTTGTCTGGGTTGCGAGAGTAAACTGCGTAATAAACAAAGTTTTTGATGCTCAGAAATCAGGTACACGAAGGAATCGCTGAGAAGGCTCCCCGTGGAGTTTCGCCAAAAAAAATAAAACTTAAGCGTAAGTTAAAGTAAGAAGGGGAAATGTAAAAAGTTTTGTTGCCATCTTTGCTGCTGCTGTCGAATCAGTTAAATAAGAAATATGTTAGGGACATCATCACATAAAATAAATCAAAGAGAATTTACAATTTCACAAATTTCGCAATTCAAAATGTTGGCCTCCATTTTTTTGGCTGTTGGTGTAGAAGTTGCAAATTGAATTTGGACACGCGCGCTTCGGTTCAAGGACAAGGCGAATAATATCTGTGGCAGTTACTGTTCCAGTTCCATTTCCATTTACATTTGCATTCACAGTTAGCGTCTCAGTTACACGCAGTTACAATTACAGAACAGAGAGAGAGAGAGAGAGAGAGAGAGGGGGGCACAAATTGTAAACGTTAACATTTAAAATGCACATAAACGCTTGCCTTGATTACTTGGCCGCGCTTCACTTTGTTGCACACAAGCACACGAGCGAGGGGAAAGGTTAAAGTTGCCCTCAAAAGACTTGAAATGAAAGAGCAACAAGTTGGAATATATAATGTACATATACATATACCACATATATAGCTACTATATATATATATGTGTGTATGTGTTTGTATAATATGTCTGGGCTGGTTTAGTCGCATTTGGCATCCAAGGCGGCCCATCGGCAAATGCCAGCACATAAAAATGGTTGTAAAAATGGAAAACAATAACAAAACGAACAAACGAACAATGCGAACAACATCAGCAACAATGCCAGCAACTGTTGCTGTTGCTGTCGACGTCGCTGTGGCTGTTGCTGCCATTGCCAAGTAATGACAAGCGAGCGAAACGGGTAAACCAGCCTGAAAGTATGCTATCAAAATGAACGCAATGCAGGACACATTCAGACACACACACGCACACACACTGATACACTCTTTCAATGGCTGCTGCTCGGTGGATACTGAAAGAAGCAGACAAGGAGCCAAGTTGTTGCCAGCGGAAGTCGCGTGGAAATGACATTCGTCTTCAACACGCCCACAAACACAGAGCGTAAGAACATAGCATATGAATGCGATATACATACACTCACACACATAATACAGGGCCACTCACACATTACGTATACGCAACGTATTTGTACATTGCTTTCAAATCTCTTATAACAATTGAATACAGCTCTAAATATTTATTATTGGGTTAGAAATTACAATATTAGCACATGCTAAAAAAAAATCACTATTGATTCAAGAATATTCCGTGCGATTTCTATATTTTGAATATCAAATTTTTACCAATTTTTTTAGCCTGACAAGTTGTTTGGTATATTTTGAGTGTAGTTCAATATCACTATACGAAGTATAGCCTGTGGTATATTTGTATAAAATGGTTTTAGTGAAATTATTATTATTTTTAAAATATACCTAATTATTTCGCCGAAAGAAATTCAGAAATATACCAAACACTATATCATATATTTATATATTAGTATATTGATATTACATTAAATTATAAATGATTCGCTTTTATTGGAAATAAGTATCTCACAGTCAGGCACACTCGACTATAGCTTACTTATTTGATATTTTTCAATTGTGTATTTGAATTCATAATTCGTTTATTTCACACAAATTTAAGGTACAAGTTTTATACTAAAATACTACAATTATCAATTTAAACATAAGAACAACGTATTAGTATGAAACACCCTGTATGCTGGCACCTACACTAGCATATAAACGACCCTGATGTTGATATGCTCGACGTGACGGTGCGTAGCGTATTGTAATGCCTTTCTTATAATACGTATACGCCACATGAGTACATTCACATTCACATACCATATACGTGTATATGTATATAATTACGCATATCACACACACACACACAGACACACACAGGCACATATACATACACAGAAAAATGTATTGTGACACAAGAGCCATACAATTACGCTGCTTGCTCCTTGTTTGTCTTGTCTTGTCTTGTCGTGTCTTGTCTTGTGTCTGGTTTTGTTCCCGTTGCCCGTTGTTGTTGTTATTGTTGTTATTACTGCCTCCATTCGCTGTTGCTGCTGCTGTTGTTGTTGTGGCGGTGTTGCTGTTGTACTTATTGTTATGCCGCCAAATTCTTTGGAAAATTTTCGTACTTATTTGCAAATACTTGAACCTAAGAGTCCACGAATTTAAAAGTATCAGGCAGAACAACAACATCAATAACATTAACAACGTTGACACCACGGCAACTTCGTTCACTGATTTCGATACCCAGCATTAAATGCCAACAACACAACGGGTATCCACAGTAGTTGTCAGTTAGTAAATTCAATTCAGTCTCAAGCGTAGGGTAATTGCGTGTCTGGCACACTCTCATGTCTAATGTTTTATTACACGCTTTTGTAATTTGCTTTAAGCGGCTCGTTATAGGGGCTAGCACAAACAAAAGAGCCAAAGGACACAAAAAAAACCCTAGAGAGAGAGAAAGTGGAGAAAGAGAGATGGCTGCAAGAGTAACAAGTGAGTGCGACATTGTGTGCATAGCCTAAGGCATAGGTCAAGCCGCTGGCAAACAAAATCATTGCACAGTTTTCGAACTATTGAAGCAAAGTATAGAAACAAAAAAAAAACGAAATAAAAATATTGTTGATACTTAAATATTGATATAATATATACCATATTTTCTATTGCTTGTATATTTTTGGTATATTTGTAGAATATAGTTTTGTTGAGTACATGTAGCGAGTTTAGTGACATGTATAGAAAGTATATAGTTTATATTCAGCTGCGAAATTAAGAATAGCACCACATTACAAAATTCCGCCAAACAAATTTGAATTAAAAAAAACCGCTTAACATAAAATCCCAATTTTACATTAATTGCGCTACGAAATAACTATATTATATATTATATATAATAAATAGGTTTCGGAATATTTTATTCAAGAGCCATTAGTCATATGTTATACACAAACAAAAAGGGGTAGAAAAAAATGTTTAACTTTGCAAAAGATTTTAAGAAATCTTAAGAATAAGGTGCTATATATATTGAGATTAGTTGGTATTTACTTTATAAATATATGTAAATATATTTTGTATATGGGTAATTCTCTGACGGAATTTGTCGCGTGCAACATATTTACAGTGATACAAGCATAAACTGACAAATATTTTAAAATAAATAAAGGAGTTTCTTATAGCTCTGTATTAGATCTTTATTTAGAGCTTAAATTGATTTTAGCAACTTTTCTGTTACAACTTTTTATTGTTTTTTCGTACAAATTCAAAAAATACAAAAAAAAAAAAAAATTAAAATCATTCTTAGCTCTTTTTAAAGTGGCTCATGATTAGCAGTTTAATTAGAGCTAAGAATGATTTTGTAATTATTTTTTTGCAGCTTTTGAAATACATATTAGTGAATGAATTAAATAAAGAAATTAATAAATGAAGTTATTGAAAATTGTTACATTTCGATTCATTCGCTTTTATATGTATAACATCGTCTTAGAGATTTAAATAAAGGAATAAGTAAAATAATTAATTAAGAAAGTTTAAGAAAAGTGCTATAGTATGATTCTTTGATAGTATGATTCTTTTATATAACATAATATCGTCTAAGAGTTTGTCAAATTTGATAAGCTAAATATTTGTGTAAGCACTTTGAAAATCAATATTTTAGCAATTCAGCAAGAGCAACTGACAGTCAAGCTGAGTCTAACCGTATTTTTCTTATATGCTATGTTAATAACGTGTCCAATTACTAGTATTATGTATTTAGGCGCATGTATGCTATATATATTTTTGGCCAGGTTGCTTTGTGCCTATTCATTGTGTGTTTGTGTGTGTGTATGTGTGTTGTAGTTTCATTATTTTTAGCACAACGAATTTTCCTATGAATTTGATATGCAAAGAGCGCATAAATTTAATCAGTTATATTTTCTTTTGGAGCGCTGGCATTTTTGTGGGTGTGAACACACATACACATACATAAAGAGAATATACATGTACAAGTGTGTAAGATATATATATCATACATATATATATATAACACCAACGCTGCGTGTCTGGTGGCAACTATCGAAACCAGGTTACATAGACCCGCATGGTTTAGTTAAGTCGCTATGTGTGTTAAATGGCCTGCCAGCAGACAAGTTAGACAGATGGATAGACAGAGGAAAGACAGCACAACTAGCAGGATCTACCACATAGAGAAAAAGTGAAAGAAATAGAGAAAGAGAGAGAGAGGTGTACTTGGTAGATGGATTCCAACGGCTTGCCATCATTGATTTTCACGTCTTCTTTTGGCTTTGCTTCTCCGTTTGTCAGTTGCCATTTCCTGTATGTGCTAAACCAATAAAGCAACTTTTGACATGTCTGTCGGCTGTTTCAATTGTCCAGTAATTGTATGTATATATAGTCCTAGACTATGTCAGATGACCAGCTGCCTGCAGGCTCTCTATCTCTGTGTCTGACATCGTATGCGGTTACGTATTTCAAGTGTCTGGCAATTGCACGAATAGCTCAAAGCTCATAACTCACGGCTATCAATGGATTCAATTTCATTTCGCTTAATCTTCAACTTCAGCAAGTCAAGTAATTATTTAACCAAAATATGCAAAATATTCTTTAAAAAAAAAGAGCAAGTCTACTAATCATTTAACAAGAATATGCAAAAAATACTATATACAAGTTTAGAAAAAGCAAATTTACAATTATGATACAAATAAATTCAGGCAATTTTACAATGAACTATTAATAAATAATGTAAGCAAAAAATATATATTGTGCATAGCTGTGTCAGGCTGACACTGTCAGCAAATGAATTTAATATATTACAGAGTAAGTTGTTGGTAATCATCTGGTAATTGACTCGCTTGTAAATACTTAAAAACGCCATTCTAAAAATCTGTATGTGTGTCATATGTATGTCTATGTATTTGACTGGGCGGCGGACAAAACAATTAATGAAGGCGGTGAGTGGGCGTGGTCAAGTCCAACTGTTACTCAACAGCTGCCGATAATTGATTTAAGTCTGTGACTGTAAAAGGCATTGCCAAAAATTTCGATTTATGTATAAAAATTGACTGTGTGGGTGTTTGACTAGGCGGCGGACCAAGATATTCATGAAAGCGGATCTACTAAGTGGGCATGGTGAAGCATTAGTAGTTGTAGTAGTAGTCACAAAGATTGCCTAGCTTGCTTAGAATATATTTGATCAACTGTTGCTAAACAGTTGTGCCGAAAGGTAAGAAATAAGTCTAGTTACTGGGTATGTGGCTGAAAAAAGTCATTGCCAAAAATTTTCAGGTATGTCTTATGTATGTTGTGTGTGTGTTTGACTAGGCGGCGGACCGAGATATTCATGAAGGCGAATCTGCTAAGTGCGCGTGGCTAGGCAGGCGAGCTTCACAAAGATTGCCTAGCTTCCTTAGGCTACTTTTGATCAACTGTTACTCAACATCTTACTTTAAGAGTAGACTGTTACGTTAACATTTCTGGTGTGTAACTTAACACTCTGATCTATTATTAATATCTTAACACTAAAATTGTAAATGATCGTGTGTAAAAATACATTGCCAAAAATTTTACTCTATGTCTTTCATACACTGAGTGGGTGCTTAACTAGGCGGCGGACCGAGATATTCATGATGGCGAATCTGCTAAGTGGGCATGGTGAAGCAGTAGTAGTAGTATTCACAATGATTGCCTAGCTTGCTTAGGGTACATTTGATCAACTGTTGCTAAACAATTGTGCCGAAAGGTAAGAAATAAGTTTAGTTGCTGGGTATGTGGCTGAGAAAAGTCATTGCCAAAAATTTTAAGGTATATTTTTCGTAGGTTGTGTGTGTGTTTGACTAGGCGGCGGAGCAAGATATTCGTGAAGGCGGACTGGCTAAGTGGGCGTGGTTAGGCAGGCGAGGTTCACAAAGATTGCCTTGCTGGCTTGCCGCTTACAGTTGTGTGAGTGTGTGTGTGATGATCAACTGCTGCACTATGGTCCAGCCGACCACTTTTTGTGGCATTTATTAATAACTCCTGAACTAGATAAGATTTTTTGATACGGTTTTTTTATTTTAACTAGGGAAGGTCCTTAGAATAAATTTGGAAAAGTAGGCGTGTCCACGCCTACGAGAAATATTTTTTTTTTTAAGAAATTTTTTTTTTCATATGCGGATGATTTTAAAAATTAAAAATTTTATTAACTTTGACCTAAACTTGAAGTGTTATATCATTAAATTTTCATTATTTTAACTTCTGATCATAAAAAATAGAGTTTTTTGCTGGCTTAACAAAATTGCTCCTTGACATACGCTCCATATTATTAAAAGGTTAAGACACAATGGAAAATCATTTTTTGTTAAGCGTTTACCTCTAATTAAAACATATTTATTGATTATAAGGCTATATATATCTGTAAAATCAAAATTATTATAATTTTCAGCATTATCATGCTCAGCAAAACTAAACACATTCTCTGCGGTCGCCTTACGTAGCCAAAAATCTTATCGCCAACTATTAAATTCCACTTGGCAAGTTTAATTCAATTTGCTTTACTATATAGAGTTCCCATTCAAGATCGCTAATATCAGCAGAGCCATGTTTTGCTCATTGAAACGGTCTTAAGATGTGTCATATTTCATTCAACGATTTTCCATTTTTTATTAGATAAAATTACTGTTTACGTACTCATATCAATTACTACCTATAGCCATTCCATAATAGTTAACAAAAAAAATCAACTTTGCTTTTTTTCTCAACATTGATTTTCATATAACTTATAACTCTGCATTTTTGCAATTGAGGTTATGGTCTATAAATGCAAATTTCACAAACTGTGGTCACATGTGGAGGTGCAGACTATATACAACCGATCAAGAATTAATTTATCTACGACACACAATAGTTTTCAAGGTCAAATGAGCTCGAAAGACACTTTGTTCAGTTTCTGGAAAATGAGACTTAAGTGCAAATTTGCACTTGCTTGAAGACAAACTTTTACACATCACTACTAAGACATCACAACGACTTGAGACATTTCACATTACAAAACACGTAGTACAAACCCCAATTATTCGAATTCATCACAAATTTTAGTCAAATTAATGTTTTCTTTGAAATTATTGAATATTGAAAACTACATGTAGAAATGCACTTTTCTACTGCACGTGCTTTTGTTGACAAACAGCTTACTTTAACAGCTGATTTCGCGAAAGTGGCGCCATCTATGCAAATTCTTGGTATGCAACATTGCACTATAGGAAATTTGACCACTTTCTCTGGCCAAAAGTCATTTTTTGGAAGTTGGCAGATTGAACTAATTTTAGGTGCAATGTGTTCACAATAGATCATTCATCAATGTTGCATACCAGAATTTTCGATAGATGGCGCCACTCAAGAAATATCAGCTGATAAAAACAGCTGTGTGAATGGCAGTTCACGTGTTATTGCATATTGCATTTTTCTTGCAATTTTCCAATTGTTAATAGCGAAAAATTAAAGCACATTGCTAAAATTTTTGAAATGAGTTCTATCCACAGTGGTTTGTATTATGTGTTTGTGCTTGTCAAATGTGTAAAAAATTCGTGTTGTCCCCTGAATAGATTAAAATTGTTAGTAACCTAAAAAATGGATATTTTTGATGGAGTCTCATTTTTCGAAAGCTGTGTAAAGTGGGGGCACCAGAGGGACTTGATGAAATGTTTTCTATGTTGTAGAGTATTTCATTCTTGTTCAAATGAGAGTAATTAAAAAGATCACAAATAACCACGAACCCCTTAAATTTTAATTTTTAGAAGGTAATCTAACTGCAAAAATTTAGAGTTTTAGGTTAAATGAAAATTAATGTCGAGAAAAAAAACTCAAAATTGATTTTTTTTTGTTAACTCTTATATGTAGTATGTGATATAAGTAGGAAAAATCAATTTTACCACAAAAAACAATGAAAAATATCAAACAACAAATTGCATGAAATTTTTTTTTTTTTGTAATTTTTATTAAATTACGGCGTGCCACGCCCACTAATGTTACAAAATATATAAAATAATTATTATAGAAACATTTCTTGTATATTAAAATAGTATTTTAAACATTTTCGCAAAATTGCTTAAATTAAAAAAAAGGGGCGGTGCCACATCCATTTTTTTTTTTTATTTCAATAGATAATGGTTGTCTTAACCTAATGCAAAAAACCGATTTGAATTATCTTGCTCCGTTCTTGAGATATTAATTTTGGCCAGAGAAAGTGGTCAAATTTCCTATAGTGCATTGATGGTCAGACTGTTTCTTGTAGAATGCGATCAAAACTTTGATGATATATTAACTTTTAAAAAATGGATTAATGCCAAGAAAAGTGGTCGGCTGGACCATAGTGTGCTGTAACAATCCAGCTGTTAAAAAAAAGTTCTCTTTTTTAAGTTCGGACAAACAGTTTAAAATGTCATAGCTCCCGGCTTCGCTTTGCTACTTAGCTTTAGCCAAAAATGATTGTCCCAGAATTTGTACTAAAAATAATAGCATACATTTTGGGGCACAACAAGAAACGAAACAAATCAAAACAAACTTCAGGTGGTCGCGCGTCAATGCCACGACTCTGAGCAGCGTCGTCGCCGTCGTCGTCGAATGCATCAATCAAACTCAAACTGATTTTCATTTAATGCCAATTTATTGGTGTAGATTATTTCATGACGTGCATTGACTGACTCGTTAATATTGTTCTAACGCAGTAGCGGCGGAGTTTGTCTCTCACAGCTGGCGCGTCTAGCACTGATAATTAACGTCACTTAAGCTCTCGCTCTCGCTGTCTTCTATTACTTCCACATATATGTATGT
Organism: Drosophila kohkoa; assembly: GCA_019972355.1. Classification (NCBI taxonomy): domain Eukaryota; kingdom Metazoa; phylum Arthropoda; class Insecta; order Diptera; family Drosophilidae; genus Drosophila; species Drosophila kohkoa. Next base: position 807,276 of record BJEL01000055.1, on the reverse strand, counting down.
AAATGTGACTCTCTCTCTCTCTTTCTCTCAGTATCTCTTCCTCTCGTTATCATCATCATCATCATCATCAATCACGTCGCCTGGCTTCGCGGCAATTTGACAGCGATTGCGACATTTACAGCTGTTCATCAGTTGCTCGCCCCGGTCAGCTTAAAGTGTCCATTATCAAGGGCGAAAGTAACTAGCACTTTGTGCTCTCACTCTCTCTCTCTCTCTCTCTCTGTCTCTGTCTCTGTCTCTCCCCTCGACATCGTAGTAATAATGATGTCACATTTGCATAATGATATTTTTCATTTGCAAGCATACTAACTAAATATGTTAACTACTTCTGTTGCTTGCTCGCACATAAAAGTTGTTCATAATGCTTTCACATTATTTATTAAGCAGGTAAGGTGAAGTGAAAGTAAAGTAAACTAACGCTGTGATTTTATTTTTGTTTTGTTGCTAGATTTACTACAACATTTTTTTCTAATAATAGTGATGTCACATTTTCATAATGATATTTATACCCGCTACCCGTAGGGTAGAAGGGTATTATAATTTTGTGCCTCTATAAAATTTTTTAAGAGGTTGAAGGAGGCATCTTCGATCCCATAAACTAAATATATTGTTGATCAGCGTTAACAGCCGAGACAATAAAGCCATGTCCGTCGATCCGTCTGTCCGTCCGTCCGTCCGTCTGTCTGTCTGTCCGTCCGTCCGTCCGCCTGTCCGTCCGACCGTCTGTACAATCATTATGATCTCAGACACATTTTGAAGCTTATTTTTGGTACACACAATAATAACCTCACTATTTAAGATTCCTGAAAAATTGACTGCGATCAGATGAAAATTGTCGAAGTAATTTACTATATGGTATATTTTTTGAGCTATATGGTATATTTTACATTGAGAAATATATCAATATATTTACCCTTCGGTATATTTCTGTATTCGTGTGGTATATTCTTAGTATATTTGAATATTTTTAGTATATTAGGATATTAGGATATTTAATGAAAGTGGGCAGCGGATATCTCACAGTCAACCACACTCGTGTTTGCTTTTTTACATTTGCAAGCTTTTTAACTAAATAAGTTAGCAGTAGTTAATTATTCTTTTGCTTTCCAATAAAAACTGTTCATAATGTTTTTCAACATTATTTTGTAAGCAGGCAAATTAAAGTAAAGTAAAGTTAAGTTGAGTAACTCTTTAACAACATTTCTATATTTACTTCCATTGTCACCTTGAGTTATCCTCCACTCTATTATCTATCTATATATAAATCCCTTGCTTAATTATTTAAATGAAAAATTCCGAAATAGTATTTTTAATTGATGGCATATATCCAAATTAGTTACAGCTATCGTTTCGCTCACTGGGTGACTTCTTTTCTTTTGCGTTTCGTTTCTTTTTCAGCTTGTTACACTTTACGAGCGGCAGCAGCAAAAGCAGCAGCAGATTCTGCGTGTTTGTCTTTGGCCGTGTGTGTGTGTGTGTGTGTGTGTGTGTGTGTGTATGGTAAGGACACAGACCATGAATGATGTTGGCTGTAAGGAACGCAGGAAACGAAGCCACTTTCCGTGTGCCATTTTTGCTGCTGCTCTTTGTTGTTGTTGGTGTTGCGGATATCCTTGCTGTTGCCCCCGATTGCCCGCGTTGCTTTCACCGTCACACCATTTTGCGGTCGTGTCTGTGGCATTGCGTGCATTAAATTTTGACCCAAAATTCGCCAGACTATGAGCTTTGTGTCCGTGTCCGTGTGCTTGTGATTGTGCTTGTGCAATTGTGGGCGTGCCCACAAACAAGCTGTCAACGCATTTAATGCATAAAATTAATGCTCCAACATGAACTGCAGCCGAAAAATACGAGAAGTAAAAACGAAGAGTGATTTCTTCGCAAATACAAATAACGTATTTTCACTTGGCGTTAAGCGTGTGTAAAATATGCGTGTCACATTTTCAATCAACCACACACTCAATGAAGTCTAAAGACTGCTCAGTGCGTGTCTGCTCACATCTCTTTTGGATTTCTCCTTGCGGCCTCATTATAAGTCCTACAATATTTAAATATTTGATGACGAACTCGCAGCGCACTATAAATTTCAAGTGTGGAGGAAACTTTGCAGTTATTTGATTAAATAATTAAAAGCGTTTTGTATGTAATTAATTTTAATGGCCATTAAAAATGTAACATTATCGCACGCACACATACACGCACTCCGAAGCTGGCCCCGAAAAGTATGCAATGAAATTTTGTTGCATATTTCAACTAATTGACAAATGGACTCAAGTGGTAACGGAACTCAGCCATTTTGGTCAATATTTTAAAATTAACACACATACACACACACACACATATACATGTATATACATGGACACGTGCACATCCTTTGTGGGGTACTCAGGACTATTTTTGTGTGCGCCTTCCAACATGCATTGGATGGTCTCATTTTGTATATTGTATGCTGAAAATCGATAGCTGCCTCTCTGCTTCCACCTGATCCACAGCTATTAATAGATGTGCTACTAGACTAGCAGCAAAAGCAGCAGTAAAAGCAGCAGCAGCAGAAACAACAGAGGCAGCAATAGCAGCTACAGCATTAGAGGTGATGTTGTTGTTTCTTGCTCTTGACCAGGTGAGTAAATTTTTATTGCATTTTTTCATTTGCATGTGAACAATTAAAGCAATGCATAAGCTTGCTGCATTCACTCCATCAATATAAATGTTACTGAGCTGAAGATACAGTGGAACGCATAGCTCAAGAACGTACACGAAATGTTGTCTAAGCTAATTACAAAACCAAACAGAATGAATTAAATAAATTTAAAATAATACGTTCTTATTTATAGAAACAATATAAATGAGTAAACACTTTAGAAAAAAACCAAACAACAATTTTATTGGCGGTGTCAGCGATGCTGAAACTTATCGACTTTTCTGTATTTTTCTTCAATAACAAAATGTGGCAATTGACAAAGATAAAAGTATTTTAATTACTACTAAATGCCTAAATTTCTTAATTTTTTTTCTTGTTGTGACTATATTCTTTTTATAAATATTATATCTTTTATACTATATTCTTTTTAAAAATAGTATATCTTTTATATTTAATATACGATTTGATGACAAAGATAAAAGTATTTTATTTATTATTTATATTCGAATTATAATTCCTAATATAATCAATTTCATAAAAAAATACTTTGATTTACAACAATTTCCATACTATTGCAAATTCAATTGTTTAATTGTCCTTTTGTATCTTTTGTCTTCACTTAAAAAAAAGGTAAATTTCCGCTATAGTTTTTTATAGTTTTATTCTCAGTATATTAAGGATATTTATTTCATAGTGAACCCCACACAAAAGTATTTTTATTTACAACAATTTCAACACTATTCCAAAACAAATTGACTCTACTAGAAGTGCATTCAACGCAAGTTGGCAGCACGGCAAAATTATTATAAATTTGCAAACCGGCAAGCTGGTATCGCCAAATTACGAAAAAGTATCTTTAAGAACAAAGTTGTCTAACTTTTTGGTGAGCAGACAATTTGCTGCTTTTCGTGCTTCGGTTCTTTTTGGATTCGCCGTTTGCTTTCGATCGCTTGTCAGTCGCTTACAAGGCTGCCAACTTGCTGAAAACTTGATATGGCTTTAACACTGTCTGTCTGAGTGTGTTTGCTTCCACATTTAAAAACTTGGCAAAACTTAGAAACAATGAGCCCAGACCATACCAGACCAAGGCATAGTAGAGCTCCGCTCAGCGCTGCGTTCAATTTTCACAAAACTTTTCACAGTCACTGTCTCCCTGTCTCCCTCGCTCGCTCAACCCTCTCACCCTTCACGACACCCCGTGGACATGTTTTGAATACCACCAAGACAAGCCATCGCTCCACTGTCTCTCCCTCTTTCAACTGCAACGACTGCCAGCTAAGCCAGTTGGCCAGTCAAATTGGCCATTTTCATGAGGCAAATTACTTATAAGCAAGTTACGTTTGAACTACTATGGATGAGCACCGTTGTCTCTCTCTCTCCCTCATTCTTGCTCTCTCGAGACTTTTCTCCAGCTGGTTTTAAGCTTATTCAGCTTTTGTCTGTCAGTCTTATTGCCTTTATGACGCTGTCAACATAACAAAATGGTCCAAAGCACATTCTCCATTCTGGGTCCATACAAATGGATTCATTTGAAGAAAGTACTTTACGCTCTCTCTCTCTCGCTCCTTCTTTGGGCCATTTGCATGCGTGGCTAACACTGTACACAGTTTTTTTGATTGCTCCTTGACAGTAGACAGACAAATGTTGGCAACTTTATTCTTCATTTTTCGGACCAACAACTCAACTCTGCTCAGTCTGCTCTGTTTTCTTTCGTTCTTTCTGCCTTGCTGTCTTTCTATCTGTTTCTATCTTGCACGTATTTGGTTTGTTTGTGTCGTAAACATTTTGCTGGCTTTGGCTTCATAAAAATAGTTGTAAATTCCAGGCCAGCTGCATAAATTGCACGCCTTCGTCTTTATCTGCGTCTTGGCCTTTTGCAGATTTGCCTTCGCCATCGCCATCGCCTTTGCCATCGCTATCGAGTTGGCCACGCCCTCTTTTTGTGTGTTGTGGCACGGCATCAAGAGCTTCACACATCGTTTGCCCCGCTGAGCACTAAAAAAGTGACGCAACTTTTGTGCACATTGTCAACAGTCGTAAATTCTTGTTTCTTGGCTTAACTGAATTATCTTTTCAAGTTATTCGCATTTCCTTTTTACACATACACAACAACCTCACATCCTCCCACATCACATCACATCACATCGCATGATTCAATTCAATTTCTCTAGCATTTCGCCAACGTTGATAAACAAAATCGACTTGCACTCGTTTCACTTCAAATTTGATTGCAAGCGATTTGCGAATCACATTCAAATGTACAAGCTCTAGTGAATTTGATTCCTTTGTTGAATTCCTTTTTTTATAGTCTACAAAATGCAAGTCAATAGCTGCAGCATTTCGCTTTGTTTTTACAACTTTTTGCCATTCTTATCTTTCTGTGTGATTTCATTTAATTTCGTCAATTTCATAAGTAAAGTGAATACTTCAAGGATTTTCATTTTGAACTTGAAGAATAATTTAGTAAGTAGAATTTTTACTTTCGAACCTTTACAAAGTTCATTTAATTGAATTTAGCAATTAACTATAAAATCACTACAAAAGATGTGCTTGCGTTTCTCAGAACTTCATCGAGAGGGTGTAAAAGTCGTATTTCTAGCTGAGTCTGAACAGCAGTTAAGCTTGAAACACGCATAAACTGCGCTTCAAGTGTTTTCTTTACTGTTTTTCCTGCTGCTAACGCGTGGCGCGTTAAATTGCGAGTAATATGCAAAAGATATTATCCATAACTGACTTACAGCCAACATGTCGTATACATAATATGCATAATATTGAATAGTTTTAATTTACAAAATGCAGTCGTAAATTGTGTTGTTGTTGTGTTGGATCGAACAACTGTTGCTTGCCACACACAGTGGCTGCCACACAGCGACCGCCGTTGGACAGCGCAATCTCCTCGCTCTCGCTCCCTCGTTCTTTGTAATGTCATTTATGATTTGGTTAGCAGCAGTGGCAAGTGTTGCAGCGCCATCTGTTGGCAGCAGTTTGACAGCTGTCACTGACTCTCCATGTCCATGTCCATGCTTCATGTGGCCTTTTGGCCTCTGGCACACTTCTTGCCACACACTCGACACACGACAAACATAGAATAAAAACAAGTAAGAAAGCTACAGTCGAGTGTGCTCGACTATGAGATACCGTCTACCCATTTGCAATAAAGGCGAAACAGTGGAGTATTATTGTTAAAATATACCAAATACACCACAAAAATACTAAAATATATCAAAAGCTATATTTGGTATAGCGATAAAGTACCACATTGAAAATATACAAGATAGAAATAAGAAAACGGTGCGGTATTTTTGTTAGAATATACCGAATTCATATACCACATATATACTAAAATATACCGAAGGCTATATATTTAATATATACTTAGATATATATATAGATACCACATTCAAAATCTACCAGATAGTCAACCCAAAAAACTAAGATCCAATTGCTGTAAAAAATATATCCAAATATCGACTTTAATATATTTTATTTATTTATTTACGTGTTAATTATTATACCAAATAATATAATAACTTAAAGATGGGAGTACTAGCTGCTAAGGCCATCGACTCATAGTATATTTTAGTATCTCGACATTGCACCGCATTCAAAAAAATATACTATAGAGTGCAAAATATACCAGATTATCAGCCAAAGCAACTAAGACCCGATTGCAGTAACCATTTGTTGGCATGCAAAAGTATTTCTGAAAAACTTTCAGGAATCATAACAACTTTAGTTGTTAGGCACAAAGTTATGATACCCTTCTATCCTCGCGGGCAGCGGGTATAACCAGAACAACAACAACAAAGAGAGCAAAACGTATTCGTCGTCTCCATGGGAATCCAGTTTTTGCCTTACGCCAATTTCGTTTCACTTTGCCACATCGCATGTGCTGTGCGCAGCCAAATTAAATTACAAACGGCGCAAATGTGCGTTAAAACACACACACACTCACACACACACATAGAGACTAGTAGCATAGAGGGCAGCGGGGCCAAAGATAGCTCACACATCTACATGTTTAGCGAAAATTAAAATCATATGCATGAAATGAGCGCGAAATTGAAATGGAATGAAATAAATAAGAAACAGCCACAACAACAACAACAAGAGCAACGAATTTTTACTTTGCTTTCGCTTTCGGTTAGATTTCAGTTTTGTGCTCGTCATTGCCACTTTGCCACATGGCAGGCAATTTCATTTTTCCCTTGGCAGCCGATTTCATTTCTCTCTTTTTCATTTCTCTTCTCTTCTTTTTTTGCCTTACAAAGAAAACAGCGCAAAGTTTAAGGACTGTAACAACTGCAACAAAAACAACATTTGATTACAACTGAAAGAGTTTTGCGCTGCTTTTCCATTATCCTTGAAGTCTGTCGTCCTTGCTCTTTGAGCTGCAGATATTTAACATTTTTCTTTCCAACGCACACACACATCATCATCGTCGTTGTCGTCGTCGTCATCTTCTTGCGACAGTCAGCTCGACTTTCGCTCATGTTTCCTATACAATTTCACAGAGCCCACTTGACGTGTCTGAAGCATTGAAATTCAATCGGAAACAAAAAAGGTATTTTAATGTCATTCCTATGAACATGAAATGCTTCAAACTTTTTCTCGACTGCATAGACGAAGAGTTTTCGACGTGTGAAAAGCAATATATAAAATTATTAAATACTTATTTTCGAATGTGATGAAAACTATTTTTTCTTTTTGCGTCTTTAAATAAAATAGATAAAATACAAGTAAGAAAGCTACATTCGAGTGTGCGGTAATTTTTTAAAGATTGCTACAGCTACACCAAAAATACTGAAATATATATATATATATATATATATATATATATATCGTTAAGGTACTACCATAGAGGTCGAAATATACCAGATTGTCAGGCAAAGCAGCTAAAATCATTATAAAGTATTTCTTAAAAAACTTCTACGATTTGTATCCGAAAGAAATAAAATTTTCAGGAATCTTAAAGGCTATATCTTTTATTGTCTATACCAAAATCTAGCTTCAAATCATTTTTTTCATGTAATTGTAAAGCTTTATAGCTCTAAATTATTAAGTACTTCAAAAGAAATGTGAATAAAATTATTGTTGGCTTAAAACTAAAACAAAAAGTGCTAAAAATATGAATTTTCGAATCAAACTGCAGACTTTAAAACAGCTATACTATATGTATGCATTTCTATAAAAATTAAATAAAATAGTAGAAAAATGGTTGCACATATTGACAACTTCGTTAACATTATTTTCAAATTGAGTTGCAGACTCGAAGACAGTTGTTAACAGACGAAAGGAATATTTAATTATTAAATATCGATTGAAACTCGTCTTGTTTTTAAACTATAAATAAAATATGTGAAAGGGAGTTGTTACAAATATGAATTTTCGCATTGAATTGCAGCCCTTAAAGCAGCTGTTAATATTTCTATTTTGCGCCAAACATTTTTTCGCACGTCGTTGAATGGGCAAGCGACAAAAAAAAAGAAAAAAAAAAACGAATAATTCTAGTCGGGACGAGGAGTATTTCACAACCAGTCGGACCGCACTCGACATGCTATGGAGAGCTTGCCTCTAGTGCTGGCAAAGGACGTCTTCTCCTTGTCATCGCTTCAAATGCGCAGCACGTTTTCAAAAGCATCAAGTGGACTGACGACAACGGCGACGACGATTCAACTTGTTGTTGTTGTCGTTGTTGCTTTGCTGTTTTGTCGGAAATGTGCGTTTCACATGCAGCAAAAGAACGAAAACAACAACAATTTTCTATTGCTGGTCATTGTCATACATTGTCTCTCTCTATCTCTCTTTCTCCTTCTTTTAACGAAATTTATTTAGCCAGACCATTTGCTGACGCCTATTTGTATGCAATTAATTTTGTTCGCCGCCTGCAAAGAAACTTTAAGCAAATCAAGCAAATTGCCAGCATAATAACACAGACCATCTCTGTCTCTGTATTTCTCTTCTCTCTCTCTCTCTCTCTCGCTCGCTCGCTCGCTCGCTCGTTCTCTTTCCAAAGTACTGACCCCAAAGAATGTCCAAAGCCTGTCAACGCCCTAATGAAAATTGATGTTATATGATTTACACTCTCATTTTGCTGTTGACTTTGCCACCAGCAACAAATGAACATTTTTGTGTGTGGCCAACTGCAAAAACAAATATACGACAAAAAAAGAACACAAAAACAAAAAAAAAAGAAAGTTAATTGCATTTGTTTTCTTTTTGATTATCAGCATGAATATTAAAAATTTCCATGCAGCCGGATTAGCTTAACGAATCCGCTGCGCCACTTTGAATTCCCTTAATTGAATGCCGATTGAAATTTAATTGCGATTTTTCTAGTGCCTGTAATCTAAATATAATTAAAGCATAATAAATTGCAATTAATTGATTTCAGTTTGCGCAATTCTTTGCTATTGTTTTACTATTTCAAATAAATTAGCAAAATATTATAGTTAAATTTTATAAATTTCATGAATTTCATAAATTTCATAAGTTTCATAAATTTCATAAAATTCATAAATTTCATAAAATTCATAAATTTTATGAAATTCATAAATTCCGTAAATTATATAAACTTCATAAATTTGATAAATTTCATAATGAAAGTAAATTCGAGTCATTTACTTGCTTAGCCTTTGAGCTGATGAGCCAAAATGCCGTGAGGCAGCGCTGTAGGAGATTAATATCCAAAAAGAAGCTTACCTAAAAAGACAAAGAGAGAGAAATAAACAAATGAGAATAGCAGAAATTAATGAATGAATGAGGATGATTTGTATTCCGTTGCCACGTTGATGGGGCACTTAAATAATTTTTTAATGACTTTTTTCCATGCGACTAATTGCCAAATTGATTTACGTTTTGTGTGCGTTATTTGTGTTTTTAATTTTCGCGTTTACATTTAACTTGCCATTAGGTTGCAAGTGCTTTAGTGTGTATGTGTTAGTGTATGTGTGTGTATGTGTATTGTGGAGCATGTTACATAGCTGTGCGGTTAGTCAGAAGGCTATTAACTGTCAGCGGCAGTTGCAGGTGGGGCAGGTCACAAGCAACCAGCACAGACGCAGCTTGCGGTCAGACTTAGCCGCACAAATACACAGAGGAACTCACTCACACACACACACACGCACACACGCGCGCATTCGCCTGCAGGGACTTTTAATGAGTGGAGGATTTAGGGGGAGTGGGAGAGGGAGAAGAAGAAGAGTGGTTTCGGCTGCTGTGCGGTTGACCTTAGACCCTCCAGTTGCATGGCCTGGCATTTGCCATGTTGCTTTTTTGTGTATATTAATTATTTATGATATGAGTACAGTTCGCTTGCTTCCTCGCTTCCTTCCCTGCGTATACGTAATATTATTATAATGCTTTTAAAAAGCGGGCGGAAGTTCGTTCGGCCCCAAAATACTTGCTCTGATTAAGCCATGCAGCAGCAAAAAGTAGTCCAAAAATTCTGACAGACGAAAACACACATACAGATGCCCATTCAGATTGCCAGTGAAAAGTGTCAAAAAGACATCGCTCTGTTGAAATGTTTCATTCGAAACACACAGAGAGAGCAGAGAAAGAGAGAGGGAGGGTGAAGGAGCGAAGTCAGCGAAACAGTTGCCTTCATTAAGCGGAGAAAAACTCTTTGCCAACTGCAAGCAAACGGCTTTAAGCATTCGTTTTCGTTTTCATTTCGCAGTCGAGTTCAGTTCACAGAAATGTGTAACGCGCAGACAGCCGAAAAGAAAAGAAAAGAAAAGAAAAGAAAAGAAAAGAAAAGAAAAGAAAAGAACAGAAAATAAAAGAAAACATAATGCAACTGAATCAGAAACGACAACGAAGACAACGCTGTTGATATGTTTGACAGACACCGACGACTTGATGCGCTGATAAATTACATGAATGAAGTGTGTTAAAAACATTGTCGTGAAGTAATGTTAAAAATTATGACAGAGAGAAAGTTACAGTCGAGTGTACTCGACAGTAAGATACTCGCAAACGCAGAAGAGTGTGGTAGTAATAACAAAATATAGCAAATTAATATACCTCAAACATACTAGAATATACTGAAAGGTATGTTTGGTATATTGATATTACAATACATTTAAAATACACCAAATAATATTCAACAAAATACTGAGTTTGGTATATTTTCATGTAAAATATGCCATAGATTGCAAAATATACCAAATTTCCAGCCAAAGTAAACAAATTATAGCTCTATCTCTTATAGTCTCTGAGATCTTGGTATTCAAACGGACAGACAGACAGACGGATATGGCTATATCATCTCGGCTGTTGACGTTGATAATGAATAGAGTAAAGTGTTAATAGAACTAAAGAAAGAAACGGTCAGTCGAAATGCAGAAACAACAGCTAGCTTTCTTCGTTTTATCGAGCTAAAAAATAAAATAGCAAAAGTGCCGAATGAAATTAAGAGCTAACTGAAATTTCGCAGTAAATTCAAATGAATCAATATCACAACTGAAAGGTATTTATTATCATGCCTATGTTACATATGCTTATTATTATGTGTACATATGCTTTGTAAGCATTTTATTCGAATTCACGTTCAAGCTCTTTTAATGCCTTAAAAGCTACGAATACTCGCACTTTGTAGGCACATTTCAAAATTCTTTGATGCCGCGCTTTGTTCATTTTAATCTCTTAGTTACGAAAAGGAAAGCATTCATATAATTTGGCAATGCTTTTGACAAATGTGAATAGAGATGATTAGCATGTAAGTGCCATCGATTGTGCCATATGTGCCATAGCACATATAATTGTGAAGTCTCAAACATAAAAATATATACGATATACATACATATTAATAATGGCTTTATTTTGATGTCTCTTCTTTGACTTATTTGCTGACATTTTATTTTTGTGTTTTTCTTTTTCGACTCTCAGTCTCTCTCAGTCGCTCTCTTGTTCTTGTTTTTGTTCTTGTTCTGCCTCTAATCCAACGATGTTTGCTTTGTCAGCTCGTTTCAATTGTTGGGTTTATCCTCGCACTCACACACACACTCACTCATATATGTACAGTTTATGTGTGTGTATGCTAAAGACAGTCCCACAATGGCCCCTATGTGGAATGTCTCCTGATCTGTGTTTAGCACGTCGTCGTCTCTCGATGCCTTCATCTGCGTCACGTCTTTGGCAGCCAAAACCACGAACCCACAAGACTAGCTAGAGAGCTACACACAGTAAAAAGCAGCTAACCGCCAGTCTTAAGCACAAGCCAGAAAAAAGCAAATACAAGCTTGAGTAAGAAAATCATCTTCCCTAAAATAGCAGCACTTTCCTCCTCATCCTTTTCTTTTAGCGTGGTTTAGTAGCTTTTAGCGAAAAACCACGAGCTGTTCATTGAATTAACTAAATGAAATTTGGAACGTGTCTGGCTGGCTGACTGACTGATTGAAGCGACTAAACTGTGAAACTTCATTGGACTTGATTACATTTAATTGTGGCCCAACTTGCAAATGCAAATGCAAATGCAAATGTCAATTTATGGCATTATTGAGAAAGCACAAATTCCCTTTGCCTCTCGACTCAATTATGCACAAACACAAAGTCAGACTTGAATTGCAATTGCAACACTCAGCAGTCAAATGACAAGCACTTCAATGTCAATGTCAGTTTGCAACCTAAAAGCAAAATTATTCTGTTACTCGCAGTAATTCATTATAATAATAAACGACTTTTGCGCTTGTTGTGTTTTTATTGCGTTAATTGGCCTTAAGCGAACTTTAAGCGATTTTGCTGCAGTTGCGCACAGATCACAAACATCTATCAAAGTGTGGGGAAAAATTGTTATGACCGCAACAATGAAATGAAGGGGAAAAATACAACAGCGTCTGCTAATTGCAGTGAGAAAGTAATTCCCCTCAAGAACTAAGCGAACTCTTTCAACTTTCACTTTCAGCGCCGTTAGCCAAGGTCAAGGAACAACGTGACGTATGCGCAATATATATGTAGATACATTTCGTATATGTATATGGGCGCAAACAAAGGTATTTACTTGCAGACAAATACATAAATAAATACTTATAATAGGAGCTGTTTACAAAACAAGTCCAATTCAACTTTTATAATATGCTATGTCTTAGTGTCTGCTCTCTACCCTGTCAAAAAAAAAGAACACAACGTCGAGAAAAGAACGAAATATGAAAGTATTTACAGGATATACGCGCTGTAATACGTTTACGTTTTTGTATAGTGACGTCATGCCAAAGAATATTAACAATAACAATAACAACATTAACCACAATGTAAATGAAAAAGTTTTGTTTTGTTATTATTATTTATTTTTTTTTTTTTGTGTATATTAGTTTGCCGCTTCCTGTCATAAAAATTGCGGCTTGTCATGCGATTTCTTTAGCCTGATGACGTTGATGACGATGACGACGAAGGCTAGAAGAGTTGGCTTCGCACACAAAAAAAAAACAGCTGCTTAAGCACTTTGCTCCTAAAGGATCTTTAACCGTATCTCAAAATTGAGACTTCAACTGAAGTTGCAGTTGATGAACCTTTTTGCATAAGCTGTTAGGCATCTTATGTATGTGTGTGTGTGAGTGTATGGGTGTATTCATTTCAATTTCAATTAAAAACTGTATTCAGCTACCCATTAAAGCCCATTTTGGGTTCACGCACACACACGCTGCGAGTTCCGGTAAAGCGGTTTATGTAGCATACTTTTCTGCGCTGCGAGCAACTGCTTCATCGCCAAGTAGTTTTCAGTTTATATTTTCGGTAATCGATACTTTTGCCAACTTTCATGAAGACTCATGCTGATTGCCAACCAAAGACTCACTACACACACAATCTGCGGCTTACGCTAACTTCATTTCCTTATCTCTCTCTCTTTGTCTCTCTGTCTCTATGTCTCTTGGCACACGCATTTTCATTTTCATTTTTCGTTTTTCGTTTCGGGTTTCTGCTTCTTTCAATTTTATTACTATAATTTCTCATTTTTGTTATGCTTATAATTCAGTTTTATTCATTTCATTATTTCGAGCATTTTCCATTTTCATTTCAGTTGCTCGACTGCTTTGCTTTGGCACAAAATGTTTTCAATGCTGTCAGTGCCACGCGCACACCAACTACGCCCTGCGTCCTGCCTCCTGCCCCCCTCGAATGAATCCTGCGGCACATCCTTTTAATTGAAATACACTCACAGGCCTCACGCCCTCCCCCCCCCCCTCTTGCTACCAGTTTCGAGTTGCCTCAGCTGAAGCTGAAGCTGTAGCTGCGATTGAGGCTGACTTTATATAGAAATAATAACAATAACAATTTAAATTAAGTGCAACAAAGCAACAGCAAATTTGAGTAAGTAATCGTTTTTAATTTAACAAGTACGTGACAGTCGCCGCATTTCTAAAGCCAGCGAGCCTCCCACCTCCCACCTCGCACCTCCCTTCGACAACATTTGCCCCCCTCTTTCCTGCTCTACAAATATATGCAAAAGTCATTTTGGTTTCAAAATTGACTGTGTGTTCTTTTCTGTGTGTGTTTTGTTTAACATTAAATGTGCTTTGTTTTTTTTGTTGTTGTTTTGTTTCTAAATCAAAAACAAATGAAATGGAAACTTTTTTCTGCGGCCGTTCAATGTTTTGTTCAGCTACGTGCTGTCAGCCGACTTTACATTATATAATACATAGCTAATTTTCGCGTGCTGAAACATAAACCGAAACAATTTTCAAAATAAGTTAAGGTAATTCTTAGAGCTTAGATTGATTTTAACAACTTTTTCTGTTTTACGCTAAAAATATATAAATTCGTTTATTTTTTATTTTATTCTTCGAACCAATTTGTACATTTTTGCAATAATCTTAAATCAGAATAATAACTAGAATATAATTCTTAGCTATAATTAAAATGTTAATCAAAAGCTAGAAGAATCAGCTTAAATCATAATAAAAATTGTTTTGGTATATGTATTTTTTTAAGTTTGCCAGAGAAATACTTTGTGTTGCCAAACTTTTAAATTTTTGAGAACGAATTTAGGCATTTTAATTTTTACACCCGCTATCCATAGAGTTGATCGATATACCAAATATAACCATCGGTATATTTTTGTATATTTTCTTCCAAATGTTAATTTGGTTTATTTTAAGAAAAATATCACATTGTTCTGATTTTCTTGAAATTGAATTATTTAGGAAATAAATAATTAATATTTAAAGCCTCGAATTTGTTGTAACACATATAAATATACATATATATATATATGAAAATCATACATTGCAAGGAGTCGTTTCATTTGGATTTCTTTAAATTTATATACAAGAAAAAAGAAATAAATAAACGAAATTCAACAGCAAGCGCAAAAACGAAGCGCAGCTTCAATTTATCGATGGGAGAGTTGTCTAAAAACCAATTCACGAAAATAAAAAAATACTTGTGTGTGAGTGTGTGTGTGTGTGATGTTGTCATGTATCTTTATATGGTTATGGCTTATGGTTATTTCTTCTCACTTAATTTATTGTAAAATGTTAAATTTCACGAAGCGGAAATGTTTATTAGAGCGGAAATTGTTATTTTTAGTGTTGGCAGCGATTTGTTCTTCTTGTCGCTTTTGGTTCACGTTGTTGCTGTTGTGCTTCTTCTTGTGGTTGTTGTTGGGTTGCTCTCTCTCTCTCTCTCAGAATCTCTTGCCCTTCTCTCTTTTGGCGCTGGTCAAAAGAGAAACGCTTTATTAAAGGATACACAGCCTGTTGGCTAAAGCTGCTCCTCGAGTTCTCGCTTTGTGTTGCAAACAATTAGTTTATTAATATTAAATTCTTTTTGCTGCCCAAATACGCCTCAGCGCAGCTTATAATACAGACTGCCAGTCAGTCAGTCAGCCAGTCAGTCAGTCAGTGAGTCAGTCTGCCTGTTAATTAGCCAGTTGTGCCGCAGTCAGTAATTAAAAATTTCAAAATTGAAATACTACTTCGTCCCCGAGCTGTCTGGGAGTGAGAGGAAGAGACAAGGCTGCTTAAGGTTTCATCAGTCTGATGAAAGGATTTGCGTCAGCAAAACTCAGCTAAACACTTTTGCTTTCCCAAATGCAAAGCTGACTTCAAAATGAAGAGAGCAGTGGCAGTTGGCTTAAGGCTCAACAACAACAAACTGGTTTCATCCAACTACTTTTTCACTCCTCGCGCTTTTTGCAAACCCAAAAACAAAGTAGATTACCTAATACATTTTTAAGTATTCGCTCAAACTATTTGTGAACTTTTGTGTTTTGTAGCAGTTGAATTTCGATTTCTTTGACGATGAAACCACAGAAATGTGTTTTTTTGTAAACTGTAAACTGTAAACTGTGTGCGGAAAATCTACTTAAATTTTCCTTTTAAATACTTAATGTAAAATTCGCGCGCCACAAGCAGGCGTTGCCCATTTTCCACAGCAGCGCAAAAAAACCGCAGCTTTCACCCCCTCCCCCACCGCCACCGTGCCACCCCGGTACGCAGCCCCCAAAGCGCCGTATCGCACAGAGCCCAGTCAACATTTCAAATTAATTTTACAGCTGCCGCTGCGGCGAACAACAGTTAGCCAACCAACAGTTGCCAGTTTACCAGTTAGCCTCAGCGCTTTGGTCCTTTGCTCCGCTCTCTCTCTCACTCCATCTGTGTGTGTGTTGTGTGTTGGTCCTTGGGCACCTTGTGTGTGTGTGTGTGCAATAATGAAGTGGCAAATAAATAGCACTCCCAACTGTCTCTGGCATAACAAACGCCAAGTGGCCAAGTGCCAGAGACAAAAGACCAACACGAAGCAACCAATGAAACGTCGCGAGTTACTTTCAAGGAATTTTCTAATAAATTGGCCTCTGCTTATTCCCATCATTTATTGCGAGTGCGCGCTGTGGAAACTCTTTTAGCGTGCAGTGCGACCAAACAAAAGTGTATTTTTAAGTTGATATTTTTAAACTGAAGCATGGCAAAAAATGTTCTTCATTAATATGCCTTTTAAGCTGTGCTCTTACGCTATTATTATTTTCGTTTCGTTTGCATGTTTAGTTCAATTAAAGCAACACAACTAAGAGAAAAAAACAATTTTGAGCTTGATGGCATAGAAATATACCAAATATAGTCCTTAGTATATTTCAGTATTTTTTAATTTTAGTAATTAGAGTAGCATATCAATAAAATAAATACAGAATTTAGAATGCAATAATATGTGTTCGGTATATTTTTAGAATCGTGCCGCAAATTCGTAAAATACACCTAGAAGATATACCAACAAAGTATTAAATTATACCGAAGGCTATATTTGGTATTTTGTAATCTTAAAATATACCGATGAAATATACCAAAGTCAATATTAAGAAACTTGCAGTATTATTAAGATAATAAAGAAAAATATTATATCAAAAATATTATAACATACAAAAATATACTATATTTGGTATATTAATATACTACTTTAAATATAACAAAAAATTTATAACATACAAAAATATACTATAATTGGTATATTAACATACTATTTTAAATATAACAAAAATATTACAGCATACAAAAATATACTATATTTGGTATATTAATATACTACTCTAAACACTAAATTCAAAATATATCGCATCTGATACCATCATAGGTAGTAAAATAAGTATATAACATACTTATATCAACAGTTTTTGCTCTGCACTCGATGTGCCCTTTAGTTAACCTCCAGCTGCATTGACTTGACATTAACTTTCTTAGCCGTCGACCAAGTCAAGTTGGTTTTCGCTGCTTGCATCGGCAAAAGCGCAGTCCAGTGCAATTTGCATACGAGTATAATGCTATAAATTATTTCTTGACCCGCCGTTGTCTGCGCTCGTATGTTAAACTGGTTAAAAGGGTTTAAGATTCATTTTCGTTTTCGGGTTGCCCTTTAGACATTCTTCTTTCTTTCGCCCGATTTTGTTGCTCTGTGGCTCTGCATGCTTATCATAGCCACAATTTGCATAAATCATTGCCACACCCAGCGACTGCTGCACTTGAAAACTCAAGCTCAAAACTAATGGATCATGTCCTTGGACTGACTCTAATTTATTCACTTGCAACTCCCAAAAAAGCCAAGTTGCCAAATAGCCAAGTAGCGATGTAAATAAAATGGAAAAAGTGAAATAAATGCTCAGTGGCCAAGCAATTAATAGCCAACGAATGCGCTTAATCATCAATTGCAATTCTGTAAAACGCAAACGGCAAAAAACTAACCGAAAGCCAAACAAACAAACAGCTAAAGGAGACTTTGCTCATTAGGAGGGGGAAAGAGGTGGTCGAACGGGAGGGGAGGAGGGCCAACTGCCCGAGGACTGCACATAGACAACGCGCCAAGTGTTGAGCCATAAAAAATGGCATGCAAATACATTAAACACACAACAAACAGCAACAATGATGAGCGCAACAACAACAAAAAGGAGAGCGCACTGTGCACAGTGGTTGTACAGCTATCGAAAATACCTGCAAATGCACATGCCATTAAACCACACAAAAAGTGAAGCATAATTGTGGAAAATTACACAGGATTGCAATCTAATGAATATTTCTAATCGTCGTCTGTTTTAATCTATTGATTGAAATCGCTTTGCATTTACCTCACTAATATTCCACGTTTTCCTTCTCTCTGTCTTTTATATATTTCTGTTTCACTCGTGCCTCTATCTACTTACCACATTTCTTTCTGTATATCAATAATTTCTGAAAGCTTTACGTTCTTTGCTTATTTTTTCGTTTTTTTTTCTTTACAGTTCTCTAATTAAATCTCTTATTGCAGTATTTCACTAATTTTGTGACTTCTTTGTTGGCTATTTCATCTTTGTCTTTTACATTTTGAACATACTTCAACTTCTCTTTTTAATCTATCTTTTTACTTTTTCTTTATTTTGAATAATTTTATTTTTCCATATTACCTGTCTTCACCTTTGATGAGCAAGAAAACTCTGATTTTCTTTGTAGATTTATCTACTTTAATCACTTATTTCTGCATACACTTTATTTACTTTAGTCGCTTTTTTCGATTTTTTTTTATATTTAAAATTTCATTCCTTTTGTACATCTATCAAACTAAATCCCTTATATACATACGTATTTAACTAATTTTTGGATCATTTTCTTCCTCTTTATTATGTGGGTTTACCTTTGATTTCTTGCTCACTTTTTATATATTTCTAATTTACTTCCTTTATATAATTTTCTGCATTATAAATTTTAAGTTTCTTCATTTTTTTTTTGCTCAACAGATAACAAAATGATTTATCTGTCTCTTTTTATTGATTTTCTTACTTTTTTTTTGGTTTTTTTATCCTTTCATTTTTATCTTTCCTTGAGAAAAACCCAATTTAATGCGCTATAACTATTCCGATTTCGCATTGAATTTCGCAATTGACTTGATCGCTATAGAACGCTGCAATTACGCAGCTCATTTCTTCTATTTATTGTGACAGAGTCCCCTCTCTATCGCTTTCTCTCTCTCTCTTTCTCTCTCTGCCGCTCTTGCCTTCTGTGACTCACTCTGGGTAAATCTCACTGTGGGTAAATCCTTTACTTTAACTGCCGATTAGTCGCCCACTGTGCGAACTGATGGGGTCGTATGAATGACAACAAATGCCAATGAAATAGAGCACCCGACTACTGCCGCCTCCGTTCTCCATCTGCAAAAACAACAGCAACCCTTGCCCCACTGCAGTCAAGAGAGTGAGTGAGAGGGGAGAGGCAAGAGGTGTGAAGAGGGGCACATTGGCGGCAAGCTGGAAAATCGGTATATAAACAACAAAGGAAGCAACAACCACAGGCGACGCTGGCTGTAAAAGTTAAGGAAAATATTTACAAATGAATTAACGTAATGAAAATAAACTAGCGCACAGATACATGGCGATGTCGATGTCGATGACGATGATGATGATTCATCATCATCATGATGAATATAAAGATAATACATAATAATGCGCTTGACATTTTTGTCTCCCCCTCCCTGTATTTTGTTTTGCTTGATAATGATTACGATGTTTGTTGATGACGCAGTGGCCACTGCTCCCCAGATCCATATGAAAGATAAATGCGTATTACAAAAACATTTGGCTGCAACACGAAGCGCCAACCCCCCAACCCCCACTCTCCCACTCCCCCTCTCTACTGCCTATGAGCATTCTCATTCGATTGTACACATAAAGCGTATATACTACGAGCATTTGCCATGCCCGATAAGATAAATGCAACAAACTGTCCATACAACTTTTACATTTTACTGCCAGAGATCGACGGCACCAACAGCCGGCGAGAGGCGGGAGAAATATCTACTGACCTTGGCCCACAAATACGGCCGGTACACAGTTCCAATTACGGATGAAAGAAAAAAAAAGGAAAAAAAAAAGAAAAAAAACAAACACATAAAACAGAATACCAAATACCAAATGCCGAAACAGTAAACATCTAGCAATCAGTTCCTCAACAGCTTAGCAAGCAGTTTCTAACAAAAGGTAAACCATTTGAACTCAGCTAATTAGACGACAAGATGAAGCTCAACCAAGTGACCGAATAGACAGATTCTCTTTTAAACAGAGGCGACCAAATTTTGTAGATGAATACAATCAGGATAGAAAGGTTTGATTCAATATCGAATGGTTCAGCAAGTGGTTCAAAACCTTTTAGAAAATACTTATGGTAATATAAATACTATTTCATTGCACCACATTTGTAAGTAGAGGAACAGCTTCAATAAGTGGTTTAGAACTGGCTACTACTGTAATTTAATGGAACCACATTTACAGCTAAGGAATTAGTTTTGTTAAGTAGTTCAAAAATTAAACCGGTATTCGAAGTAAACAATTTATAGTTTATAATATCAAACGATGTTTTAATAGTACTTCATTGAACCAAATTTGCAACTCCAGGGGCAGCTTCAATAAGTGGTTCAAAAGTGGTTCAGAGTTTGCTACTAATGTAATTTAATTGAACCACATTTACAGCTAAGGAATTAGTTTCGTTAAGTGGTTCTAAAGTGATGAAGTAAGCAATTCAAAGTTCATATCGAACGATGTCTTAATTAGTAATTAATTGAATTTTCAAATGTTTAATTAAAAAGTGTTGAAGATTTTGTAACAAATATACTCAACAAATAAACAGATCATCATAGAAAGCAATGAGAAATGAATCGTACTTAATTGAAGCATATTTGCGACTCCTGGAACATCTTCATTAAGTGGTTCAAAAGTGGTTAGACATTTTGAATTTAAACTACTCACACAATAAACAATTCTCAGCTCATCAGCTGCAGTAATGAGTTATGAATAACACTTAATTAACCTTTGCAACTCCCGAAAGTCTGTTTCGATGAGTGTCTCGAAAAGTGCTTCAGCTATTTGGATTCAAATGGCAAGGTAAATTTGCAAACGTCACACACAAAAGTCAAAACTGATACGGCTTCAGAGCAATTTTGGGGAATCGAAGCAGAAGCAGAGGCTGCACAAAAAGGGGGGAAAAGGGAGGAGAATCGAATGAATCTGGCAAATTGATGAGCAAATGTCTTGTGAGTGTTGTCAGACATTTGACATTCGTGTTTGTCCAATGACGACATGAATTTTCTATGCGAAAATCGGATTAGGCTCAAAGTGTCGCATTTTCTTGACTTCTTTGACTGGTCGTCGCTTTCATTGGAAATTTGTTCCCCATAATGTCAGCCGCCCCAAAATGATGCTTCAACGAACGAGTGTGTGTGTGTGTATATATGTGTGTGTGTGTGAGCGAGTGAACAAATGAATGAGTGAATGAATGAATGCTGTCAAGTGTTCCGGATGTAGAAGCATTTTCATTTTGTTCGTTCAAAAAGTTCCCCCTCCCGTCTGCCACCCCCCTCCTCGTATCATTCAATTGAAATTCATGTGCTGTGCACTTCAATTTGCATTTCACAGTGCGATGGTATCAATTCAAAGCCAACCATATAATTTACTCTTGGCACAGATTAGAGCGCATAATCTCAATTAAATCAATTGCGATGTCAACAAACTGACACATAGAGATAGCACAGAGTGCGAGAAAGAGAAAGACTAAATTTGACACACACACACACTTTTAGCAAGAGAGATTTCGATAGATTTTCGGGCAGATAGAGCACATACGACACATATATTCATAAGCTCATTACAGCTGCAAATTGAAGCATTTGATAGCTGAGTCGCTTTTGTCAGTCATCAGCTGATAATTTGCTATCGTTTCATTGCTCACTTTTACCACTGAACTGAATTTCATGCTATCAATCTGCCACTGGCCCAACCTCAGTCTAATGGCACATTTGCATTCGTGCATAGATACCCTGCGATACCCTTGTACTCAAAACGGTATATTAGTTTGTTAAAGTTGCAAAATTTGATTTAATTTTTTATATATTTTTAGTCATTCATTAAATCAAAATAGAAACTAATAATTATTAAAAAAAATATATTACAAAAAAAATGCTGAAATCAACTCAATAATATATTTTAACATCCTTTTCATTTTTCTTTCGCAAAAGTAAGCATTGTTAATAATAGTTATATTATCAAAAAAAATATATATAAACAAAATATTTCTAATTATTTTAGACATTTATCAATAATTCTTAAATAGAAAAATAAAGATATAAATTTGTATATAATAAATAAATATCTTCCTCGTTGATAAATATCTTCAATATCCAGTCAGCATCATATAATGGATGTTTAACTTTTTCGATATCGCTTTAATCACTTGCGTGATGCAAGGACTTAAAAAAATGACTTATTAAATGACTATAATCACTTGAATCACTTGAATCACTTGAATGAGTTGAATCACTTGAAATGCTTGAAATACTTGAATCAGAGTCAGAGTCAGAGTCAAAAAATTGTCCTAGCTTTTCTTCATTTGAATGCTAAGTATTCGAACAAATTAACGATTTATGCACTCTTCTTTTCCAATCGAAATTGATTCCCTTTCGAACTTACCTCATAATAGACGAATCGTGCACGACAAAGCGGACAGCGGCGTTTCGATTTGTTGTGGAAAAGATAGTTATTTACACACTCTTCACAAAAAGTGTGTTTACAATTAAGTTTAACCGTATTCGTCAAGCTCATTAGGCATAATTCAGTACTTTCACTCTCCATTATGCTTATAAACCGTTGAGACTTGAAATTATTATGATTATTATTTTATAACTTCTTTACAAATTTTATTTTAGCTTGACTTACAACGACTACACAGCAAATCCATATGGGAGCCTACTGTGATTGGAAAACGAATATATGACAAAAGAAATTTAACATTACAGTCTTAATGACAAAAGAAATAAAATTTTAAAAATTATTAAAATATTAATATTACTATTATCAAAAAACTTGTAAACTATAAATTAAAGAAAAATTTATAAGAATTGAATGAAAATATTTCAATATTATCAAAAAATTTGTAAACCATAAATTAAAGAAAAATTTATAAGGATTGAATGAAAATATTTCGATTTTTTTTACACAGTTACCAATAGTTTTTAATGATTAGAAAACTATTTTAAAAATTAAAAAAGTATTAATAATAAAAATATTTCCAAAAAATGTATAAAGAAATTCCTTCAACAAGTTCTTAAAAATAATAATTTTTTAAACATTTCTAAATAATTATTAATGGAAAGAAAAATATTTTTAGAATTTTGTTAGAAATTATAATATATGTACATAGTAGTTTTAAAATGTTGAATAATAATTTTTGAGCGATTTAAAAATTACATTTGATTTGCGAAAAACTCTCAGTTTTGTTTGGTCCAACCAAACGAATTATCCCCATGCTAATTACGAGACTTATCTTCGCCAATTATGTAGAAAACATCTAGTAGCAATTATTCTCAGTGTTGTCGGCAAACCCGCAACTAAATTATTCGAGGCAAGGGTAAACAGTGCACGCGAAGGCGAACAAATTCGCTCTATTCATGAGAACGTTGAGCGTTTTTCTTGTTGTTTTCCTTGATTTAGTTGGGAGTTGCTTTTGACGATTTAACAGCTCCCAAGTTGGCAATAAACGAAATTTTAATGCAACAAAAGTAGCCCCAAAGAATCGCCAGACTGAAGAGTGAGAGTGGCCTACAACACACTTTGAATTAGACTTAGAGATACAATATGATAAGCCTTTAAAGCACAGACACACACACACACACAGCACAGTAGCCAAAGATTATTTGTTTTGCTGGGCGACAGAGACAGAGAGAAAGATGGAGAGGGAGAGAGTGAAAAGAGGTATTCCATTCCTTGCTTGTTTGCTTTACTCGTTGCCCATCTCCGACTCAGTCGCAGTCGCAGTCTCAGTCTCAGTCGCAGTCCGTGGAGCGTCATTTGAGGACGATGAATGTTGGCAGCAAGCGCCCTGGCACTCAAAGGGAATTTTCTATCAGCTTATGGCTATGTCATAGCCATAGCTATAGTATACTATAACTATATATAGAGTATATATATGTTTTGTATGCTTTGGTATGGGTCTACGTAGCATGGATAATAGTGGATGCTTGTCCATATATACTCGTACATATGTACATATATAAATATATATAACTGGGACGCTTCTTTGTTCTACGTTAGCTTGAAATCGATATGCCTGACAGTCTTACAGTCTCTGTGAATGTGTATGTATGTCTGTGTGTATGTGTGTGTGCGGGAGGAGCACATTAAAAATTACAATAACTGCCATAAAACTCAACTGAAAACAGAAAAAAAAGGGGCAATCGAGGGGGCGAGAACAAACAACGCAGTGCCAAATAAAACACTATCCAATTCCGAAGGGTTCTTATCTGCTTCGAACAACTTATTTATGTAGATAATAATCTCTAGAGAAATTCAAGCACACACACACACACACACGCACACACACACACACACACTCACATACACACACACGCACTCCCACTGAATTGACGTTTAAGATTTCGATTTGTTAGGTTGAATGTCAAAAGAGCCATTTAGCAATGTTTTTTGCTTCTAAAATATCTGGTTAAGTAGCTGAGCATGTTACGCCAAAGAACAAACATCTTATATTACAAGCATGCAAATATTTTCGTATATTGAATATGGAAATTATACAAAATTTAGTCCGAAAGAATAAAGCCATTGAAGAGCCAAAGCTGATATTAAAAGCAAAGCAATTGAAAATCAAAAAGGATTTTGAATTCCGAGATTTGAGAAAAAGACAAATTCCTAAAATCAATTTAAAATTGTGTTCTTAAAATAAGATCACTTTAAGAACACATTTTTAAATCTTTAATCAGAAAAATGCCAAATTCTTAAAATAAGACCAAAAATACTGAGTTGCAAAATTCTGTAATCCATTGAAATAAGTATAAAGTTCTCATCTGGTTTTGAGTGTTTTATTCATTATAATGTAATATTTTCTAATACGATTTTTGGTCTTCAAAATATACGATTTTTTCCTCTTACTAATATCAAATTAGGACTTATATAGACTTATAAGATGTGTTTTCTAAGAATTTTATTTAAGATGTTTATGTTCTTAAAACAATTTTTATACCAAAATTCTTAGAACTAAGACCAAAATCTTGATTTTAGAACTTTTTTTCAGTGTGCAATCAATTCAAGTTAATAAGAACATTACACATATAATTAAAGTTAACTACAAAATCATAGTAAACAGTTGGCAAATTAGATTCAGTTGCGCTTGCAAATGAGCTCGCTTGGTCTAAAAAGCGTTTGTCGTAGTTGCTCTTGGCCACGACACTCCATATGTGGCATGCAGCTTGTGGCAACATCGTGCAATCAACAAGTGTTTTCATTGCAATTAGCGATGCTTCATGCTCTGTCTCTAACTCTCTTGCTCTGCTGGCTGTTTTTTCCCTCATTCCCGCTTTTACTGACTACTCTCTGTGTGTTTGTGTGTGTGGATGTGTGTGTGTGTGTGTGTTGGCCTTGCTGACTAATTGACTGGCTTACACAACGCCCACGTTGAGACATGATACTCGTATGCTCAGCTGTCAGTGTAGAAGTGTAGAAGTTGTACCTACAAAAAATGTGTACAACTATTTGCTGTCTTGTTTTTGTTGCTTCGCTCTTCTATGCAGCGCGCATTTGTAGGCAGGCGGAAATTGTCAGTGCACAATATCCGTTGATTTGTGCGCATGAAAATGAAATCCATTGACATGAAATGACATCCAAGGATGTGCCAGAAAAGGTGGCGCAAATGCCTTAGCAAATTATGCAGCACAGCCCACGTCATCATCATCGTCATCCTCATCATCATCATCATCATCATCATCGCCGTCAGCAGCAGCGCAGCAGAAAATGTTATGCCTCATTGTCGCCCACGAACCGGAAATGGATTGCAATGACTTTTCTTAAAGGGAATGGGACTAAAAATCTTCTATACGTAGTATCGCATGACCAATTAGCTAGCCAGGAAATGCAAAAAAAAAAGAAGCAGTAAAAGAAAAATGAGAACTTGTATTTGACGATCTGAACCCAAAGTAAATCAACCCTTTTTTCGCTTAAAGGGTTCACTTCGCTTCATCTCGTTTTTTTTTTTTTTTTGTATTATTTACTTTCAATTCCCAGAACAGCGTCGCAATACACCCACACATACACACACACACATGTGGTAAAAAGCTTTTGAGGTTGGCTGACATTAACATAAAGAACAGAACTATGCGGCCAGCATGAAATAAATAAATAAATAAATGAATATAAATAATAAAATGTTGCCTAAATTGAAAGGAGGACGCGACAAGTAAAAGCTCCGCAAACTCAACTCGACTCAACTCGACTCGACTCGGCAGCCAAATGCTTGTTGCTATTTTGTTCTCCCTTGCCTTTTCTCCGGTTCGCTTTTCTTTTCTTTTCTTTGCTGACTTTTGGGTTGGCAACACACAACACCATTCAGGGATCTGGGGACCGAGACAAGCTGGGCTCTGCCAGGTAAGGTAGATAAAGAGGCAGCAGAAGCCGAGAGCCAAGAGTCGAGAGTCGTTCGACCCAACAATGAAGCCAACGTCACCATCGCCATCGCCTGTCAATATGTGCGTCACAACGGCAGACAGTCAGTCAGTCAGCCAGGCAGTCAACTTGTCAGTTTTTCTTAGGGGAATGTCAATTGAAATGCCCTTAACGAATAGTTGTGTAATACAGATGTGTCATAAGCTCCGCACATTGCGATATACTCAGTAACTATGTTAACTACCTTTGCTCTATCCATTTATCGAACGATTCACAAATCATTTATTCAACATTTTTGAGGCAGCTTTTTTGAATCGAAAATGTGTTTCATTCTTTAATAAGTGAAATACTTTTTCTGTTGCGAAGCAGAGCATTGCGAGTTCGTTGTCATCACACTTCGGCTTGCTCTTTGCCCTTTTTCTGCTTTTCTTTTTAGGCTACACTTTTGCTTTCAATGCCCTCGAGGGCAACGGGTGAATGAGAGGAGGAGAGGAGATAGGTTGGGATGAAAAGGCGAGGAAAAGGCAGCAACACGTCGCGCAGACAAAACTCATAAAGTATATTAACAAAATGTTCGATTGCACTTTGGCTTGGGCATTTCCTTGGCTCCTTTTGAGCCATATCCTTATACTATTTGTTACCTCCCACTCCCACTCCCACTCCCACCTCTCCTCGCATCGCTTTTGCCCCGCGGCCACCTTGATGGCCTTGCATGACATGCGACTATCAATGTCTCGGGATCTAGTCTGCAATAATCTACCTCCCTCCCTCCCTACTTTCCTCCCTCTCCCACTCCCTCTTCCTCTCTGTATCTCTGTCTCTCTTTCTTTGGCAAAAAGGTCGTGGCGTATTTCTCGTTAAAAATTTGAAGCGTCCACATTACGAAAGCACACTCAACTATCCTATCACATTTCAAAGTGTAGAACCTTTTTTTTTTGCTATGCGAATGTCTAGAGTGTTGTTGAGCAGTTGCAATCCCCAAATTAAAATAAAGAGCAAGTCGCAATTGTACTATTCAAAATTCAGTTTTGGCCATGTAATATTATCTCATTATTAGATAACTCCCCAAAGGACTTCAATATCTCAGAATCAGTAAATTTAAGAAGCGGACTCTTCTTGACTATTTTGTAACCTGACTTTTTTCAGAGAAGTCGCCAACAAGTCAATTAGAAAATCGTGATTGCGATGGTATGTTACAAAGTGTTCTTTAATTTGGTGCAGTCCTTCAATCATTTGACTATTGTGTGAAACATTATAGATAGTTACAAGCAAATTACAAACTAGTTTAGTTTAGTGGGGAAATATTAAAAAGCCAATTAAAGGAAGATACAAATTAAATGAAAAATACAATTTTTTCTCTCTTCTTTTATTTGTAATCGAAATAACAAATAAAATTAAATAAAAAGAAATTACTTAAAAAAAAGAGAAACAAGAATATATTGTGACGCCAATTTTCTTCTGCAGCTCCTCTTGTTACTGTAATTATTGATAAATAATCGTTGATAAAGAACTTCAATATCTAACCGATAGTTTCTTTTTAACTTACTCATCAGCAGCCAGCAGATCTGATTCGTATAGTGGATGGATTACATTTTCAATATCGCTTTAATCACTGAAATCACTTGAATCATTGTCAAGAAAAACTCGTCCTGGCTTTTCTTCATTTACATGCTAAGTATTCGAACAAATTAACGATTTATGCACTCTTCTTTTCCAATCGAAATTGATTCCCTTTCGAACTTACCTCATAATAGACGAATCGTGCGCGACAAAGCGGACAGCGGGGAACGGATTGGATGTGATAAAGATAATTACATACACACTCATTACAAAAAGTGTGTTTGCAATTAAGTTTTACCGCATTCGTCAAGCTCATTAGGCAAATGGCGCATTTTTCAGTACTTGCACTCTCCATTATGCTTATAAACCGTTGCAACTTTTTATTATTATTATATTTTATCTTGCCTACACAGCAAATCTATATGGGAGCCTACTTTGATTGAAAATCGAAAATATGACAGAAAAATTGAACATAGACGTAACAAATATAAAAGCTAAAGTCGAGTGTGCTCGTGTTGGAATATCGTAATTCCCAAGCAAAAATAACATTATACCATATTTAGTATTTAAGGTATTAATGAATAGAACTCCAATGGTCACACTATCATGGTTCCTCTCCGGTAAGAATAAGCTTTCCCTCTCTTCTTTTCTGTTTCACAAAGTGTGCAGTATGCTCGTGGTGTATAAATTAAATAAATAAATAAACACTCAATTGAACGTGTTTTCCAATAGCTCGACTTTGAGATACGCTGTTGAATATATGGCAACCTATAAATTACGTCTGGTAACATTACAAGAATTGATATTACGAATTACAGTAGAATCCGGCTATAGCGACCAAAAAGAGCAAAAACAAATTTTTTTTTATTTATTTTTTAGTTGCCATTTTTGTAATAGATTTTTGAAATAAAACAAATTAATTTTTTAATCAAAGCCGATCACTTATAAATACACACGTCGTTTGATGCTTAAATTTGTCGGCATTATTTCGTTTTATTTTTTTTTTTTTTGTCGCAATATCCGGTTGAATTGTGAAAAATTTCGTCGGTATAAGCGGTTTGGCGCTAAAAGCGGAGACGTTCTAAGCAGAGGCCCTTTCATATACTATAGTAAGTTTGTATGGAGACCAGCCAAATCATCGAGTTTTCTTCGCAATGACCGGACAGACACAATAAGTGGAGTCGTTATAGACGGATTCTACTGTAATTATAGAATAGTCTCATTTGCTTGTGTTACCTTCTTCAAAGTTTCTGGTTATAATTTACATACAATATACCCGCTATCCATTTAATTATAAACTAACGAGTGCGGTATTATTCTTAAAATATACCAAGTAATATACCAGGTAATAAACCCAGTAATAAACCAAGTAATATACCAAGTAATATACCAATTAATATACCAAGTAATACCGAGTAATATACCAAGTAATATACCAAGTAATATACCAAGTAATATACCAAGTAATATACCGAGTAATATACCGAGTAATATACTAAACTATACCAAAAGCTGTATTTGGTATATCGATACTGCATTCGAAATATACCATTGAGGTGAAAATATACCAGATTGTCAGCCAAAGCATCTTGACCCGATTACAATGAGCGTTGCTTGACCTACAACAATCTGGTATATTTTAAATATATTCCCATCAATATACCAATACAACGTTTGGTATATTTTAGTATTTTTACGGCATATAAATTTAGTTTATTTTAAAATGAATCCCGCTCTATTTAGCTATTATTCAAAATGAGTAGAGGATTCAGCAGTTGAGCCCATTTGACTGTAGTTTTCTTACCTATTTATTTTTTTTCGCGAAAACTCTTCAGTCTTGTCTTACATCATACACATTAAGTATACTTAAAGGTCAAATGTGTATGTATGTACATACACACATATATATATATATATATATATATATATATATATATACATATCTGCGGCATACGCGTGGCTAGATATGCCAGACATGCAACAGCTGCAACGTGAAGTAATCTAATTAAAAGTTTGTTTGGTGCAACTTGTTCCTAATGATGTCACGCCTACAGATTTGGCGCCAAAATGTAACGCTTCGTCTCATCGTTGGTTATAATCTGCCTCCCCGATACCGAACTCAATGTTTTGCATGTTCTAAAGAGAAATACAAACAAACAGACACACACACACACACACACATAGACACTTATAATGGCTGTGCTCTATTCGCTTTAATTACAATTTATGGATGCTTCGAGTTGAAGCCGGCATACAAAACAAAATGGCGGCAGGTTCAAAAGGTAACACAACCAAAATTGGGGAGGACGAACAGCAACAACAAATAATGCTCCACAAAAATAAGAAAAATGAAAAAAGCTAAACCAAAAACAAAAAAAAAAGGAATCGAAAGGAAGGGAGAGCAATGTAATTACATAAAAGCAACAGCAAAGCATCTCGACAAGGGCAACGCACGATGCAAAACGATGGCGTTAGAATATCAACAAGAACAACACCAACAGCAAGCAACCAACCAACATCTGGCAAAGAAACTCAAGCAATGAGTGAGATCTCAATGAGTGAGTCGACTCGACATGACTCGACTCGACTCGATTTGGAGTCGAGTTTGCTGCATTGAGTGCTGAGTATTTTGCTCAAAGGCACACATAACGCCTGCGTGCTAAACACACGCTCTCAATTGCGGCCAAGATGACAACAACCGTGGTGCAGCAGTTGGCGAACACTGCTTGAAATCGCCAATGCCAAAGCGAATGTAAACAAAGTGGGAAATAAATTCATTTAAGAACAATTGAAGAGCAATTAATAAAAACAAAAATAAATTGTTTCTATTTTTGGGTAATTAAAACATTTGTTTTGATATTTTTTGACTTTCAAGATGGATTTTTAAATTTTATATATAAATAACATATAGAAAAGATTGACGAATACAAATAAACAAATGAATCGAGCACAAGAGAAACGTCGAAATAAATAAATTTTTTTTAGATTAAGGAATAAAGCGTAATAACGTTATTTGAAATAACTTAAAATGCCAGACAAATTTGTATTACATTTAAAAACTTATTAACTCATATCGGTTTTGCTTCACTGTGCAGCTGCCACGTTGACGCTGACTAGGGCAAAGGCATTGACATTGCCGACAATTGTGTCAATTCAATGTGCACACACACACACACACCGACACACAGACATACATACATATGGTGTTACACGTGCTTAACTGCTGCCGCCTCGCTCAGCTCTGGACATCTTATGTAAGCGCGCCTCTATAGAGCGCCCAGTGGAAATGCTCAAAGCATTACGCATACGACATGGTAAACGCCAAAAAGGGCATTATATAAGGCAGCAGCAGCAGCGGGTGAAGCATTTTGGTTAAAGCAACCTCGATTGATGGATCTGACGTCACTGACGACGGCAGCTTTAATTGATGTTCTTCTGGCAGCAAACATAAACTACCGAGGCGGCAACGCAACGCAACTCAACACAAACTCAACTCGTGCTCACATGCGAATACAAAATGAAATAAAAATGAAGACGAACACACATGCACGGCCATATTTTTAATTACCTAAACAAACAAACAAATAAAACGAACAAGAAGCGACGACTTAAAAACTTTCTGGCAATTAATAAAAGTTTTTTTTTTCTCTCTTTATTTTTTTGTAGTGTTTTTCATTTTTATTTTGGTAAATATTTAGAAACATCAGCAGCAGCAGCAGCAGAAGCAGCAACAACTAAATCAACTGGGCAGCCCTTCTACGTGTTGTTCTTGTTGTTGTTGTTTGCTTTTGAAAAACTTTTACATTTGTGCTGCCTACACATGTTTGTACTTTCGAGTGTATGTATGTGTGTGTGTGTGTGTGTGTTTGTTTGTATGTAAATATGCTATTCTCAATAAAGGCTTCTCTGCCAGTTCTGTCAGATCCTTTTTACAAAAAAAAAAAAAAACGGACCACGGAACGATGGCGAATGAGAAACGAAACCAGAAATGCACCCACAAATTAAATAAAAATCTTGTTGGCAAATGAACAACTATTATCGCAGTTACGAAGTTGAAATACCCTTGAACCTTGCAGCCCACATCAACTTTTAGCAGCACTTTAATTTTGCACAACTAGAACTTTTATTTGAAATTAATTTACTGCAAAACTATTTTTGAATAGCACTGATATCTCCACACAGAAAGTCACTCGATTATGTAATTATTAAATATTTAAAATAGCTAAATATATATAGGAAAAAAGGGTATAATAAAAGTAAATAAATAAATGAAACTAAATACAATAAGCAACCAAGAAAAAATAAAAAGGTTGGTCTCGGCTTTCTTTCTTTTTTTTTGCGGCTTGTGCTTTGATGATTTTTTTTTTGGGCTGCGGCTAAAGACTAATCTCAGTCCAGCAAAAAGTGCCGAAAAGGTTGTTGACATTTAGCCAAAAATGCCTTTTCATTATTTATTCAACCTGTAACATAATTACTTCGCTTCATAAAATTGAAATAGAAATTACAATAATTAAAGAAATAACAAATTGAAAACGAAAAGGAAAAGGTAATAAAAGTCAATTCGTTTACGTGAATTCTAAAAATAGGCAAATTTCTGTTTGCATCTCCCCTTCATCCCATCTCATCGCCGCAATATAGTACGTTGACTACATCCATTTGGGTTATTGGTTTTGTGGCAAACATTGCCAGCGATCCGATCTGGTTTCATTTCTCTAACAAGCTTGACAACTTACAACATGTTCCACGGTGTCAACGTCAATGTCTGGCAAACAAATGGAGTTGCTGCCATTTCTCTATCGTCGTTGTTGTCGCTGTCGTTGCTATTTGACAGCAGCCTTTATTTTGGCCAAGTTTCGACGTGCTTTTACTATATTCCCGTAGATTTTGATGCTTAGGTTTAATCAAACGAATTTATTTCACCGCATTTCACACGAGCTTTACTTTTCCCAATTGACTTTTTTCTTGGCTTACAACTATCTATACAAGGCAATCAAAAAACAAGTCAAAAAGCTGCACTCGAGTGTGCTCGACTGTGAGATACCTGCTAAACATTTTGAATAAAAGCAAATCAGTGCTGGA
This sequence comes from Drosophila kohkoa, assembly GCA_019972355.1. Taxonomy (NCBI): domain Eukaryota; kingdom Metazoa; phylum Arthropoda; class Insecta; order Diptera; family Drosophilidae; genus Drosophila; species Drosophila kohkoa. Next base: position 774,109 of record BJEL01000055.1, on the reverse strand, counting down.
TTATTCTTAAAATCTACCGAATAATATAATATATTTGGTATATCGAATATTTCAAAGAATTCGGTATTATTTTTTAAATATGTCAAATTAATATACCGCTAAAATTCTGAAATATACCAATTTTATATATTTGGTATATTCAATTGTATATTCGGCATTATTTGTAAAATATATCGAATAATATATCGCATAAATACTAAAAACTATACCGCAGAGCATATTTGGTATATCGAATACTCCAAATTAATTGTATATTCTGTATTATTTTTAAAATATGCCAAATTAATATACTGCAAAAATACTAAAATATAACACTGCTTATATTTGGTACATCGAATTGTATATTCGGTATTATTTGTAAAATATATCGAAGAATATACCGTGGAAATACTAAAAATATACCACAGTTAATATTTGGTATATCGAATATTCGAATGATTTGTATATTCCGTATTATTTTTAGAATATGCCAAATAAATATACCGCAAAAATACTAAAATATACCAATAAATATGGTATATTGAATATTCGGATGAATACAAATACTTCATGGGTCGCAGACGCCTCCTTCGGCCTGTTCCTGTCGGCACAAACTTATATCACCCTAAAGGTAGCGGGTATAAAAACCAAAAATGTAGTCTATAAATAATTTGATTTAGTGTTGCGCTAATAAATAGCTGAGGGATTGTTTTTTATGCTCAACACAGTGGCAAGAAAAAGTCATATTCATTATTGGCAAACGAAATGGACAGCCATAAAAGGCAAAAGATACAGAAGAGCAGAGCAATCAACACACACACACGCACACACACCTGCAGATACCAGAACACATAAATCATAAACCATATAAGATAAATTATGGTCCGAGCCAACACAGCAGCAGTAAAAGTTTACAACGCATTGACGGAGGCCAAATCGCCAATGTCCCCAAAAAAAATCGAAGCGCATTAATTAAGTCATAACAATAAACGAAATTCACTTTGTCAACGCGAAAGAAAAATATTATTTATAATTTTTCGCGAAATTTTGCGTCTTTCCTTCAAAATTAACATTTTTCTGCACAATTTTACGGGGCAACAAAAATGCAACAAAAAAAAAAAAAATGAAAAACGAATTTCGAAAAATGTGAATTGCAAAATGAATTTTGCCTTGCAAATGGGAAAAACACATAAATTTGCTTGGTTGTTAACTAAATAAATTTGTTTACATTTTGAAGAGCTCACACACGAAATTACAAACACACACACACACACAGAAGAAGACAATCTGTTTATTTGTCAGAGCGTGGCTAATTAAATATCGCTCATACGCCGCATTGCCTTCAACATTGGGGACGACGCACGCCAAACAATTAAACTTTCAGTACTCGTACTTAAACTATAAATACTTTTTCTCGAAATATCATATTTTTGCTCAATTTATTATTCATTTTTTCGCTCGCCATAGCTTGTCGAAATGTGTCACTCGTATAATTGTAGGCGATTTGTTTGTGGAGCATAAAGAAGACATAAAAAGAAAAAAGAGAAGCAAGAAATATAACGCGCTATAAATATTTCGACAAATGCTTTCAACAATTTTTATATTGTTTTCATCAAATTTTATTTTTAAAGAGCAGAATAGCACACATGTGCTACGCATCTAAGTCTGTGTCTGTGTGTGTGTGTGTGTGTGTTTTGAATTGAAATATTTGCTTTGACGCTTCCACAAGCGTCAACACATAAACAAAAGCGAAGTGAAGCCTCTACTCGACTGTCGAATGCCCTGTATAAACAAATACTCAAGAGCCACTCCACGATATTAATGCAAATGAATTAATATATTGGAATTAAATTAATTTATATTCCCAAATTTCTCTGTATAAACACACATTAAGTAATTATCATCATTATCATCATCGTCTGCGCTTTTGCCATAGCTAAACTGGGTGACGGAAAGCACACAACAACAACAAAAACAACACCAACATCAACAAGAATAAACCGCAGAAAACGCGCTAAATTATTTAATGCCACGACACAATGACAAAGCTTCGACTGCCCTACAAAATTAATGGGCATGCGAATGAGACACCGTTCCCGCCCCCCGCCCCCGCCCTCTTTGACTCTGCTATGTATTCATGGAGGGGAGAGGCGTGTGAACAATTACCAAATCAATTAGATTGTTTGCCGACATATAAAGCACTAGTACAAGCATATCATTTATTTACGAGCAATGCAATAAAAACGAGTATGAGTGTGAGTGTGTCAGTGTGAATGTGTGAGTGTGTCAGTATGAATATATATTGCATGAGCAGAGCAGAAAGTTGCCACAAGACACACACGATCAACGTTATAGTCATAAAAATCTATACGTTACACAAACACAGTTTTGATTGAGTCCAAAAAATCTGGAAAAAATCAGCACATAAATTGGCAATCAATTAACGAAAATATTTGCATGAAACAAGTTTCGAAATATGAAGAAAGCAAACTTTCACAAGTATAAAATTTCCTAGGAAACTCGCAAATTGTGGGAAATTGTTTATTATTTTGCCACATTTGTTTATCGAGAATCAAATTGCATTCTATTATTTGAAGAGAAGGCTTTCAGTTGATGCAATTGAAAATTGAAAGTGTTGCTTAAAGTGTTTCCTGAAGCAAGGTTATTAATTTAGTTAATAATAATAATAATAATAACAATAATAACATTAATAATAATAAAGTGTATACTTTCTCACAAATTTTCATAATTCTCAGCATCATATTGTTGGCCTTAAAGCAAAGGAAATTCTGCTTTGTGGAGCTAACTGCATGCAATAATATTTGTGTAGGGAAATCTCTCAGCTGTCGATTGCAGTGTTTACATATATACACACTCACACCACCCCCACACACATATACACCCTCTCACACACACATTGCAATTGCATGCATAAACTTGTGTTTACAATTTGCTTTCTGCTTTTGTGCACTTGACAGTTTGCATAGCAAAGGCAATGACAACAACAAGAACAATAAGCGGTAGCAAACAAACAAGCCGAAAAATAAATAAATACATAAATAAAATAACAACTAAAGAGTTGTCGCGTCGCGTCGCATCGCGTCGGCCATTTTATGGCAAATGCAATTGAAAATGCAATTTGGAATTTGTAATTTGGAATATGAAATTGCGCTGCTTCAGTGCGCATAAATTATATAAATTATGCAATTCATAATCTTCATGCATATTTAATTGCTTAATTTGTGGGCTAATATGCTTCATTAAACCAAACGAGTAGCCGCAACGTTTCTCCCACTCTATCTCTCTCTCTCTCTCTGTCTGTCTTTCTTGCCATCTCTGTCTTTTTCAGTTTTTACATTCATTCCGTTTGGTCCTGTTTGGATCCTGTTCGTTCACTCAGTGCGCAAAGTGCATTTTCTAATTGCAATAAAATCCTTTTCACTAATAGCAAAATTGTGTTTGGCACGCCACCACAGTCCCCCTCTCTCCCACTCTTTCCCTCACCCCTCACCCTCCTTCGGCACCCACCTCTCGTGGTCGCCTCCCTTGTGGCAATTTATGCGCTTCACTCAACATGTTTTTCATATTTTCTATGTACTAGCATTAACCGCATCACGTCCCCAGCGCCGTCCAACAACGAGGCGTGGCCAGAGTGTCTAATAAGAAGCGCAAAGCTTTGGTTGCAATCAACAGCAACTGACGCAGTTCAACATCAATTGACCACTCAGTGCAACGCAACGCAACGCAAAGGGAATGCCATAATTTAAGTCGCAAATGACAGAGTCGCATTTATATTTTGTAGCTATAATCGATATAATAACATAATGCAATAATCCTTTTCCTTACTTAAGACTAATTTGTTTTACACAATTTATATATTTAAAAAAAAAACTAGCAAATTCATATTAATATTAATATTTATAGTCCACAAACAAAAAGTAATCATTTATCAACATTAAAAATCAAAAGAAAGAAATTACATCAAATTAAAATAAGGCGATATATGAGTCAAATTTGAACATTTCAAAATGAAGATATAGAAATTCTGTAACCATTTTTAATATAATAAAGCTGTATTTTCTTTTTATGAGCACAAGATAGTAAAAATTACCAGCATTTTAAAATACAGCACAAAATCAAAATTTTGAATATTATTCTTTGTCCTCTGTTTTTGTGCTAAATATGCTTTTGCTGGCAAATTAAATTAGACGTAACATTGTTTCGAAAAAGAAATAATTTTCATTTACAAATGAAGCGCAGAGTTTGTAATGGAAATTTCTAAATAGTCTGCAACTTTGTTGTGTACAAATTGCAGCCTTCAAACTTTTGTCAATTATCAATCACATACTTACTAATACCAGTAATAAAGATATAAATAAAAATATCATGTATGTATTCAACCTGGATCTAAAAGAATTTGCATATGTATGTATATGTTTTAAAAACTTATAAAAAATGAGTAAATTCAAAATTCAAAACGTTTATTAGAATTAATTTAATACTTATGATGCCTTAAATTGGATGTGATTGCCAGTTTAATGTTCGATAGTGCTTACCTATAAAGAGATAATAAATAAAAATTGATTAGATACAGTTCACTTATTTCTTAATAAAGGTGTCTCTACAAATCAGTCTGTTAATTCAATTTCTAAATAATTTATTTTAATATTGATTTTGTTAATTCTATTACTAATTGCAAACAGGTTAATGCATATTTAATTCCCTAGCATATCTTGTAAAATACACGCGATTTGAAGAGAAATTCATCTTAAAGAAATTTCGAAGTTTATCAGTATCTAGCACAGATACAAATCATAGACTAATTAGCATAGATGTAAGGTATATATTTCATTTTTATTCGAACTGCAATTTTCAATATTTAACAAATTACTTTTGAAGGAATATCTCAAATATTTTGATAATAAAAACATATAAACATTTCCGCTAAATAATGATTTTCTACTATATGTTAAAAATGTAAATGATTCGATATAATTTTATATTTCAATTTCCTTAAAGAGCTCCTCTATATTATATATTACTTCAAATCGCAAGTTTTAGCTCTACCCAAAAGTATGCTTATGTGTTGAAATGCTTTCTAATGACACTGCTCCTCAGCTTATAATCGGCTTTAAAGCGCACATTATAGTTTGTGGAGTTGCGAGCAGCAACTTTAGCCAATGCCACGGCTGACTTTGAGGGCAAACAGATATCGCAGCATCGACAGCAACGAAGAGGAAAGAGACGAGAGGAGAAGAGAGTTGGGAAACGAAGCAGAAGTAGTTTACAGGGTGACTGGCTTTGGGGAAAATCTTGTTTGCCTTCTGCTCTGGTCGTGCCCAATATTTGCACAGTTAACTAAGCAGCTGGAGCATCAGCAGCATCAGCAGCATCATCCCAACACATCAACCCAGCCACGTGTGTATCATGTGTCCTATGCGAGTCCTATGCGAGTCCTGGGCGAGTCCTGTGTGAGTTCTGTGTGTGTCGTGTGTCGCGTATAAACTCATTTCTGTGGTTTCAACGTTACATTTTCGAAACTCAAACAAGAACAACAACATCGCCAGACATTTGAAAACTTCGCCAAAAAAAAAAACAACAAAATTCGTGGCAAATTGAACGCTAAAGTTGTGTACACCGTACAGTGTTGATTGCTTAAAATGTAAGCAGTGATATATGTATGTGTAATATATACATATAGTATTGTATAATCCGTTAAGCAAGTGAAAACACTTGCCACAAAGTGGCAACATGCAACTAAGCCAATAAGTGATTGCCACCACACACACAAAGACACAACGACACAAATACACAAAGAGAGAGCAAACAGGAAACGTGGCAATTAGCAAGCAATTAAAAGGACTTTGGCAATTGAATACATTTTTGTGTGTCGTCCGCATAGAATTGTCAAGAGTTTTTGTCACACACAAAACTTGAGTTGCTTTCATGATTGGCCAAGATAATTGCTCTGATCTATCGACAGACCGAAAATAATGTGTTCTTAACGTAATTCTGCAGCTCAACAATTAGCAAAACATTCTTCCGTTCAAAACGAAATTTGCAAGCGAATATTTTCATTATTAAAATAAGAATTATAATATTGAAATTTGATTTTCATTCTTATATCTTTTGAACAATATTTTGAAAAATATTTCTTCTTTTTCTATTTGTTTATTAGAAGTGGAATTTCAAATATAAGAAATAAATTTTTATTTCTACAACTAAATTTTCTATTAAAGAATAACAATATTTTAAAATTTTAAATACAAAAATTAGACATTTCATTCACGAAGAAAGATTTTTGTTATTAGTATTGGTACTCGACCAAATGAATACCAAAAATACACAATGAATGCCAAATAAAAACCAAAATATGATTTTCATTGCAAAAACGAAATTTTCAATTCTAAAACAAAATTTTTGTTACCATTCATAAATAAATTTATGTCTAGAATTGAAAATTAATAAATACTAGAATTGTTATTATTCTAGTGTTAATAAATAGATCGTAAATAGTCAAGTCTAGATATTATCTTGAGTGTTCACTGTACTAGACAGCGACTGCTAACGTATTCATTTGAAAAAAAGTATATTGTGGAGCAGACATTAAGCGTGCCACGTTCTGTTGCATCAAGCAAACAAAAGAGATGGAAAGCTTGCAGCGAACAAAGAGGGATAGTCAGAGTGAGAGAGAAAGCGAGAGAGAGAGAGAGAGAGAGAGAGTTGTTGAGAGTACCACATTTGTAGCTAATGCCAGGCGAGGGATTATTATTGAATATGCGATGTGGCCAGCACATGTCTAAGTGTTGCATGCCACGCTTAATGTCTGCATTGAATGGCATCTAAAGGGTGAAGGAAGAGGCGAATGGGGAGAGGGAACGACGAGAGGAGATCGAGTATATATATATAACATACCCGAGTAACTGTAATAATGCACAATGTCACATTACATGGCTACTTATGAGAACATTTGAAGTGGTCGCGTGTTGCATTTAGTTAATTTCAGTTGCTGTTGCAGCTGGCTGCCGTTTGGCTTTTGACTAATTGCATTGGAGCTGGCAATTAAATGCAATTGCCACACCATCCCCTCCCCCCTTCAACACACCCCTTTTTGTTGCGTGCAGCAACATGAATGAAGTCCACCTTACCTCAAGAGACCGACGCCGCATGTTAGATACAGTTGCAAGTGTGCGGCAAGTGTGGCAGAGTGGGAAAGACACGCTTGTCTATATACAGAGAGACAACGCGTATGTCAGTTGACTCAATTGCAAATTGAAATAATGACTAACTGCTGCGGACGTCGACGCATAAGGAAATTTGCTTAAGCTAAGTGATTAAAGCGCTCTCCAGAGCCACACACACACACATACACACACAAGCTAACAAGAGGCTCAAGAGGTTTTGAAATCCCCCTTTTCAAGTGCATTTCCCTTTAGTTTCACCCATATGCGATACCATATCATTTTCGATAATCAAATTGACCACATCGAACAACATGCAATGAAAACTGCAATTGAAAGGCATCAAACTCAATTCAAACATTTTCATTCGTAGAACCCTAACTAAAATGATCAATTAAAGTCAACAAAATCAAACTTTGAATATCACTTTACTAAGAATTTCTTTAAGGTTTTAATAATGAAATATATAAGTATGGATAATCCAATATTGTATTTAAATCAAATAGTAATCTTTTGACACAAATGAAATTTATATTATATAATATTATATATATTATATATGTACAATATATTTTGGTATACTATCATACTATCATACTTCCAAGAGAACCTATAGTTTTCAAATTTCTTGACAAATGCGGTTGGGATGAGATAAAAATTGTAGTAAATATTTATAAAATACTTTTGTAAAGGCAAAAATGCTAACTTATTACGGGACTGAGTTATTTCGGTTGACAATCTAGTATATTTTGAACTCCGGTATATTTTTAATGTAGTACTATATAAATATACCAAATATAATTGTTGGTATATTTTCAGTATTTTTGTGGTATATTAATTTGATATATTTAAAAAAAAAAACAAGTATTTCTCAGTCGAGCACACTCGACTGTAGCTTTCTTATATATTTTTTAACAAATAAAATGCGTTTATCATTGAAACTTCTTCTTAGATTAAATAAAATATATTTTAAAAAATCATATATGCAATCAAAAAGTGAATTCATAATTTCGAAAATATATCTTTCAAATTCCTAAACAGATTCATATAGATATATTTAATAACTCATAACATAATTAACACTGTTGCCTTGTATTGTAATTGACACTTGTAATTTTAATTGGTAAATATATTTGTTACATGCAATGGCAACCAATTTTGATGTGAATAAACTGCATCGATTTCTATCAATCTTTTGTGATGTAACAAGGTAAAAAATTAAAGTTCAATTACAATGGCACACAATATAGTATAGTAAGCAAGCGAACGAAAAGCATTCAATGTTATTCAAAAGCTGGGAGCAAAAGCAAAAGCAAAAGCATTTTGTTGTTGACTACACAATGTACATGTTAATAATGGCCATGCAACAAACTGCGGAAATTTGCAACTCGACAATGGAATTATATGCACTTTTGTTGTGGTAAATTCTTATTCTTGATTTCAGCCAAAAGGGGAAGAGCAGAAGCAGCAGCTGTTGGCAAGCGTAGCAGCAATTTCTTGGCTGAGTCTCCTTTAGCGCTCCTTTCAATGCTGCTGTATTCTGTATGTGTGTGTGTGTATGTGAATGTGTGTGTGTATGTGTGTGTGTGTGTGTGTCTCTAATACGCCATGTAAACCGCAGACTATTTAGCTGCTGGGTCTCGTCAGCATATTCGCCATCTTAGGCTCCATTGAAGCGCTCTTAAATGGCTTTTCAATTGCATTCGCCGCCTTTCAGTTGGCCACAGGCAACTTTAAAAAAAATAAAATACAGAAAACTATCTGGCATAACGGTTACGGTTACGACAAAAGTAACGGCAAACTGCTATTGCTACATGCATACGTATGGGTAATGGGTAATCGGAGAATAGAGAATAGAGAATGGGGCAGGGAACTAAGCGCCACATGACCTCAAAACGTTATGTTACACTTGGGAACGCCTTAACGATGCAATTGAGAAAATGTTTTAAGGGCGGTCACACACACACACACACACAGACAGGCACACACACACTCGCACATTAACACACTTAGATACAACTATCTATCATAGACAAAAATGTCTGTGATTCAGTTTCTCTATCTGTCTGCTATGTGTGTCGCCAATGTTGTATTTTGAATTTATGTTTCATTTATTGGCGGCTGGCAACGTGTTTTCAATAAATTTATTTCGCCTGACAAAACCAAAAACAAAAACAACGAAACACAAACGAAAATCGAAATATGAACATGAAAATGAAAATGAAAATGAAATGAAATGAAAGGCCATCGTTGTGAATCGTATTCACATACTCAAAAATCTCAAATGCTCTGGCAGAAGAAGGCTTTCATAATTTTCAAACATTCTTTCAATGGCAATCATAAATTCTATCAATAGCTAGCTGCTCTTTGCTGTTGCTGCTGTTGTTGCTGTTCGTGCGTCATGGCCAGCCGTCAACTTGTTGCATGTTGTCCCAAGAATTTTTTAATTAACTTGAGGCCGCTAATTTCTGTTAAATGAACAGTTTGCGAAATTGCCCCCAGCATCTGTTCTTCGATGTGTGTGTGTGTGTGTTTGTTATATATTTTTCCTACATACATTTTTGTCTGTGTGAGTGTGTCTCGAAATTTCACTGTGGGCGTGACCCACAACCAATTGACTATCGAGGACCGGAGCAGCAGCTCCAAAATAATTCACTAGCTACAAGATTTACGATCCATTTGTTTTTCACTCAACACCTAAATTCTGTCTCTCTCTCTCTCTCTGTCTCTCTCTGTCTCTCCTACTCTCCATCTCTTTCCAACTGTACACTATAGGCAATAATTTTCCATTTCAATTATTGTCTTTATTGCTTTCTTATGGCGTGCAATTGTCTAATAAACTATGTGCATAGTGCTTACAAACTATTTCACTTCACATTTATTTTATTCGAATCGATTCTTTGCAATGCTAAAAATATCCTTTGAATTATTAAGCAACGTCCACGGCGATAATTAAATGTGCCTTGTTAAGTTGGCTGCAGTTACAAGCATCATATCGATAGTACCGATAGTTACCCATTGTTTGTTTAACAGTCAAAGTGTCATCATATTTAAAGTGTTGAAATGGTTTTTCTGGATTAGTCTGTTTCAGTTCTCTTTAGTACTCATCAATTGCAATAAATTTCTATTTTAGTTGGGCTTAAGGTTAGATTCTTTTAAAGCTGGCTGCAGCCACAAGCAACATATATTAAGAAATAAAATAGACAAAATATTTAAGGTATAAACGAAAAATGGTTATTTGTTTTTTTTTTGTCTAGAGTAATCTGAAGTAATTTTCTTTACTGTTAGCTGATTGTAATAATTGCAATATTTATTCTGCTTGAGGTAAGAACCTTGTTAAGTTGGCTGCAATTACAAGCATCATATCGATAGTTACCGATTGTTTGTTTAATAGTCGAACTATTTACAGTTAAAACTTCATCATATTAAAAGTGTTCAAATGGTTTTTCTACATTCTTAAGTTTCCGTTTTCTTTAGTGTTCATCAATTGAAATAGATTGTTATAATAATTGGATCTTTTAAAGACACAAACAATATACAAACATACAAACATATATCGGCAAATATAATTGACAAAATATTTGGTAATACGATTTAATTATTCTAGATTAATCTGAAGTAAAATCCTAAACTGTTTATGGTTTTAAATAGTTTCAATATTAAAAGTAAGAACTTTGTTAAATTGCCAGCTGTTAATGCGATATATCGATAATCGTTTCAAATAATTGTAAAATTCTTGCATATATGCCATTTTGGCTGTAAATATTTATGCAAATAAATAAATTCCAACTGGTGTAATTTGCAGTTTTTGTGGCTTGGCATTTCGGGCGATTTAAATGCGAATTTCATAACTGAGAATGGCAACGAATATTTGTTGCCGTTCGTGTAATGGCGTCTGTAAATTGTATTTATGGTCATTTCGTGCTGCTCAAATGCAATTAAAGTGCTTTGCCTTTGGCTCATGCATTTTGATTTGCAGTTAAGCCCCTCGCATTCCCAATGAGACAAATAAAAAGCGAGTGAAAAATATAGAATAAGGAGAGAAGAGCAAGTTGCAAAGCAGATGCTGTTGCTGTTGTTGCTGCTGTTGACACCTTTTTTTCTGGCACATTGACTTACTAATTGGACCCGAAGGACAAGCAAGGACAGAAGCAGCAGCAATGCAGTAAGTAAAATGCATTTGGTAGCTTTAGATGCGGCTTAGTTCAAGTCTTGTGTAAATTAAATTGTTGTAAATTGCAGCTTAACAGCACAAGAAAGAAGGCAGGCGAAGTGACACACACACAAGGTCATATATGAACATATCTATATAGTATAGTATATATACAGATGTGGCATATTTGGAATCTGGAAAAAAGAAAGCTAAACGAATCGCCTGCGGGCGTCTTGTGTACACACCACAAAATAGACGACAGATTCAATATAACCAAATGCGAAACGTTGTTGCTGCAGAGCTGCAGGGATGGGGAAGGGGAAGGGACGTGGCAAATGGGAAATGGGAATGAGATTGGAGATTGGAGATTGGATTGGACTAGATTGACTTAGAGCCGAGCGCTTGGGCTTATTGTGAGGTCAGGTCCTTATGAAATTTGCCCAACTGTTGCGGAATAAATTGCCATGGCAATGCTAGGCTTACGGCGTCTTTCGTCATGCAAGGACGCACGAAGAGCGAGATAGCAACACAACACACACAAAAAAAAGAAAGGGAGAGAGTGAGTGAGCGAAATGAATTGATGTCAAAGCTGGCAGCAACAGAAGCAGCAGCAGCCACAGCATCAACAATATGTATTTGCCGTGCTCATCTATGCATTCATTCATTCATTCATTCATTCAGCCACTGAGGCATTCATTCACTCATTCAGTCATCGCGCTCATCCTGAGCTCCGTGCTGGGAGCAAAAGTGCGCAACATTTATAACGCGCTCGCCACACAATGAACACAAAATACTCAAAAGCCTACACTGCACAAAATCAAATGTAAATAAATAAATCTCTTGCATGATTGTTCGTATATTGGCACAAAATCAAAATGAAATCAATTTTTGAATTTTATGTTTCGTTAAAAGAAAAACAAAAAAAAGCAAGTCTTTTATAATATGAAATAAATCGAAACGGTATTTTCCACAGTGTATTTTAGCCAGTAAAGTTAAGCGCATTAATGTGAATGTCGAGCATCTTGCTTGACAAATCAAGTTGATGCTTTGAGGCAGCTGATTTTGATAAACTCATTGAAATATTACTGCGCAACGCGACCCACACAAAAAGTAAAAAAGAAACATATTTCGTCTCTTCAATCTAATCATCTATTATTTACTTAAGAACTACTTATGCATATTGCTTTTACACACACACACACACACACGAAGTGGAATTCATGGAACCCTTTCGGTCAACAAAGTCGCAACTCATCAGTGTAATTAGTTAATTCAATTTACGATAATTTCATTTGGAAATTTATAAGCCAACACAGAGAGAGCGAGTGTGGACACACAAAGCTTATTATTGGCAATTAAACTAATACCAATTTGTTTAACACACGACCACACAATTACTGCGTGTACCTACAAAACACAATTTATCTATAGTAACATATTTATTATTATAAGAGCAGCGACGACATCATCGGCTCATCGGCAACATTGTAAGAGAAAGCGGAAATTTGAAATTGTGCCACAATTGTAAAAATAAACACACACATCTAGCAGCACACTATAAACACAATAAAATGTGCAAAATGATGATCAAAACTCGTTCAATTCTCGGATACTAATTATATGCCAGATAGACAGCAGGAAAGTGAATCAAAACTATACGAATGTGTGTGAATGCTGTGAAAATATGTTCATTTCATATTGTTTAACAATGCAATTGTTTATTGATAGACTGTTTATTTGACTGATTATTCACAATCGAAATAGAGATCTCAATGTTGTTGGAACTTCAACTACAATCTATAAATGATTTATCTACATTATACGATTATAAGTCGTATTCATGATTTCGTTCATTACATTCGATAATTGAGTGATCTGCATTATGCTTTTTTCCTTTAAAAAAAATATGAATAGAATTTCTGAATGCAATTTCAATATAATTCTATGAATATACTAAAAAGTGCTTTAATACATTTGATTAAACTATATTAAGCGATGATAATTCGTAATCAATATATAGAAAAGATTCTCCTTATTACAATTAATGATAGACCTGCATTATTCTTTTCTATTTCAAAGTGACGAATAGACTATGACTATAAAGTTGCTTGAGAAAATATTCCGGAGACTATAGTTGGTATATTGCTATAGTATTACATTCAAAATATACGATAGACTACAAAATATACCAGATTGCCACCCAAAGTAAGTAAGACGCCATCGCAGTAGGCGTTTTTAGCCATACAAAACAATTTCTTAAACAACTTGGACAACTTTTAATATTTGAAGTATTCCATTGTAACATATCAAGCGATCCATAAAATCAGAAAGCAATGCAAAGCAATATAGTAAGAACATAAAAGAAAAATGGCTGACAACTCAATGTGGAGAGATGATGTCAAATCGATTTGTAATGTGGATTGACAACATGTTTAATTTGCCACCAAAGATTTGTCATGTGGTTGCGCTCAGCATTTGGAGTGAATGTTGTGCATTTAAATTCGAATTTGCGTGGATCCAAGATGCGGTGGGAATCGGATAGCTTAGCTTAGCACACGGAGGCTCCACTTTTTGGGGAATTGAGCTCGGTCTTTTCTTAGCCTTGATATGCGATCCATCTTCATTATCCTTCATTACGTTGCGTGCGTGTGGACAACGATGAGGAAGAGGAGATGCAAAGGCAAGGCGGAGGTGGAGGCCAAAAGCGGCCAAGACGCCACTTGAAGTGACGCAAAAGCAAAAAGCAACACACAAAGGACCAAAAGCCCAGAACTCTCGAGTGCGTATGTGTAACCACCATATATATGTATGTATGTGTATGTGTGTGTGTCTCTCTCTTTCCCTCCATCTGTATCTCTCTCTCTCTCTCTGTCTTTCTCACTCTGTGTATCTATCCATGTAAGCAGTTCTTTCTTACTCTTTGCTTTCTGCTTCATTTGCGTTACAAACACCTTGCCACATTTTTGGCTCGACACGCTTTTGCTTTTGCTATAAGCGTATTCCTTTCCCCTATTTCTCTCTCCCTCTCACTCGCACTCTCTTCTCTCTTTCTGTGTTGGCAACTTCTTAGCAGCGTCTCCTCGAGGAGCAACTTTTTGAGGTAGTTGGCGTCTAAATGAAATCGCCCGGCGGCTGCAGCTGTCGCCCATTTTCGGTACAATGGCAACATTGAAATTTTTGAAAGACCATTTCTCATACCAACTGAAGAGTGAGACACACACAAAGGGAAAGAAAGAGAGAGAGAGAGATAGAGGATGTGCCTGGATGCCATCTCCAACCTACGCAGCACTTGAGGCGCCTGCTAAACGCCTAATGATGCTTATTTGGCCGCAGCTCACCTGCTCACCTGTTTCCCCCATCTTCCGTCTCACTTCCTCCCCCTCTTCCCAGCAACAGCAAAGGGAATTGAGGGAGGGGAGATGCGGCATCTCAACGTCAGCGGTATCCACGACGTGTATTAGTTTGTCAGAAACCAGCAAAAGAAATTGTTTTAAATTAATTTGCATGCTGTAGCAAAAGACGACCAAAAAAGCACTCATTAAATATGCTGCACACCAAAAAAAAAGTCCATCAACTAATATAAAAGATGTGCCAAGCTAAACTTAAATCAACTTAAATTGTAAATATAAATATACATTTTATATAGAAAACTGTACATATGACAACTTTACTAGTGTTCATAAGTATCGATAGTTCAATGAAATCCCCTTTAAAGTTCAAGTTCTGTGCTTGAAGCAACAGGCATCTGAATATATCTACTTTATATAGTTCAAATACATCAATAAAAACTGTGTAATAATTTTATAATAATTACATATTTATAAATTCTGTTTAGATAATCGTCAAAGTATAAATATTCGCTATTTTTTTTGTATTTTTAATCTATTCTTATTTCGACTGCATTATAAATTAAATTTGAATTGTTTATTTTGGCTTGTTTAGGTGGAATTTTCGAAGCAAAAGACTTTTCAAAGTATCTGTATTTTTTAATACTAACGGACTCAATTAAAAAACGTAATACTAAAAACACTTTACAACTTGCAAGCAGTAACAATTGAGATTGAAAGAAAACATAAATATTTCTTTAGCAAATAATTTGAATTTGCAATTCTTAACTAAAGTAAAACATATAAAACAAAATATATTATTATATTATATTTACAACTTGCAAGCAGCAACAATTGAGATTAAAGGAAAACATAAATATTTCTTAAGCAAATAATTTGAATTTGCAATTCGTAACTAAAGTAAAATGTGAAACAAAATATATATTAGCATTTAAAACTCTAACTATTCAGCTATAAAAATATCAAATGTACAAATCAATTAATTTAATTTTGAATTTACACAAGAGTCAGCGAAACCATTTAAATATAAAAAGAATCAACATTATTAATTATAAGAAAAACGTTTGTATGTCAATTATGCATATTAAATATTTTAATTTTCAATTTACTAAAAGAGCATTATGCTCTTCGTATTTTGTGATGGTGAAAACATTTTTAATTTTCTTATTTTAATTTATATTTTTGAAGCTGCCGTGGAAGCCAAATTATGCATAGCAACTAAGGCGAACAATGGCAAAATGCTTTAATCCTATTGACGTTTAATCAAGCTCGAGCCAGGAGACGGAACACGGAAGACGGCACAAAAAGCGGATGGACAGACAGACTGACAGCCAGACAGACAGAGGGTGGCAAAGGAGGTTGTTATTGCTCCTGTTGCTGTCGCTGTTGCTGTTGCTTTTACTGGCTTCGTGTGGGCGGCAAAAGAAAAGCCGCGCGTCGGCAATTACAAAACATTTTGCATTTCGCTGTTGAATTTTCAATTGGGGCCCCAGCTATGAATTTCCATTTCCAGTTGTGTTTACCTGTCGTCTAACCTGTTGCCCTCTACAACACGACTCACGACTGGCGCGACTTCCCCATCAGCGAGAAAGTAAATCAAAGCAGCGCAGCAAAGTCGAAGCCAAAAAACGGAAGAATGGCAAAGTCAGAATTATTTAAAGCGCTTAATAAATAATCACATTTGCATTTTCACTTGTTGATTTTGTTGGGCCATCAGAGAAGAAGCGCGTAAAGTTTTTTTTTTTGTTTTTCTTTTTTTTTTTGCAGCTCAGCATTTTTGCTGACTACTTGAGAAGACCCCATGCTCCATTTGCTGTCACCCGAAAATGATATCAAGGCACAGAAAGAGAGAGAGAGCGAAAGTATCCTTGAAAAGTGCCCGCTCAGCAGAGACAGAGACAACGCCAGAAAAGGAGACGGAGACGAAGGCAGACATCGACATCAACATCGAAATTAGCCCCAAACCCTTAGACCCAAAATGCACTCAGCGTTTTGTGCGTTGTCATTGGAAGCTAAATAAATTGAAATTAGACGATGTCAGCACAAAAGCCAAAAGTGGCGAAAGCCAACAACATCAGCAGCAGAGAAGAAGTGAAGAGAAACGGAAATGAGGCAGGAGGCATGAGGCATGTGGAATACCCTCAATGCCAACGAAGCAGTCAC
Source organism: Drosophila kohkoa (assembly GCA_019972355.1). Classification (NCBI taxonomy): domain Eukaryota; kingdom Metazoa; phylum Arthropoda; class Insecta; order Diptera; family Drosophilidae; genus Drosophila; species Drosophila kohkoa. The sequence continues at coordinate 757,286 of BJEL01000055.1, read as the reverse complement.
AACATTGCCTGGGCGTTCGCTTTCAAGGGGCGTGGCCAGTGCGTGCGATATGACTACAACAACAACAAGAGCAACTGGGACAACAATTGCTCTTTGTTATTGCTGTTGTTGTTGCTGTAGCTGGTGCTGAGGCAGCCTTCGGTCAGCTTGGTTGAGCTGCTCCCAATAACTGTGTTATCGAGCCTGGCCAATGGGCTAGCCTCCTCTCTCCCCTCTCCCCACCTCCTATCGATTCATGGTCTAGTATTCACATTTCAAGCGTATGGAATTGAATTGAGTTCCTGTCCGTCTGTCCGTCCGTCTGTCTGTGCACGTATTTGACTGGTGTCATGAAAATGTTTGACCAAATAGCTGAATGAGGTGAACAGCATATTATGACAGAAAATAAATATAATAATATATATATATATGTATAATATAAATAATAATAATAATAATAATAATAATAATAATAATAATAATAATAATAATAATAATAATAATAATAATAATAATAATAATAATAATAATAATAATAATAATAATAATAATAATAATAATAATAATAATAATAATAATAATAATAATAATAATAATAATAATAATAATAATAATAATAATAATAATAATAATAATAATAATAATAAGCATTTCCTCTTTCTAACATCACTCTCAAATGCAGCCCGCTATAGCACTTCACCTGACGGACAAAAGCTAAATGGCATCAAGTGTCGTGTGTGCATCAAAAACTATAGAAATTCATTGCAAAAATGTTTGTATTGCTATTTTGCTAAAATATTCCACTCGAATTTTAAACGTGCTAGAAGCACACTTTAAACTACGAATTTGTGAATAGAATTCTTTTTGTTGGGAATGTGTAACAAATAAAATTGCAATTGAAATGCAATCTTTATTCAAATATGAATAACCCCGGACAACAAACTCAACATAAATTCACAATTAGAATATTTTGCCATGCATGCAATGTGATTCACAACGACATGCAATGTGTTAATTTCACTTTGCTAACATTCGATAAATATTTAAATGCAAATACAATGAAAACAATGTTTAAAGTTCAATAATTGAATGACACTTTATTACTATCGTTGAAAGCCTAATAGTGGATCAGTTAATTTACTCAATTATTGATTGATTTGTTTATTGCAAATTTGCTGAAAAAAATGCAAATAATAAACAACAAATAAATCTAAATTGCAACTCTAATAATTATTTGAACCATTCAAGTAATGAAAGAAATGCCAAATTTGTCAATAATTACTTGTTTTCATAAAACTAGTAAATAAAGAATTCCATTAAATAAAAGAAGAGAAATTTAAAATATCTAAACTATTCATTGATTTGATTATTGCAATAATTTCCAAAGGTGGCAAGTAAATATTAAAGAGGCAATTAAATAAAGCAAGAGAAATGTTTCATTTACATTTTGATAAACTCGCCAAATGCTGACAGCATATTTAAGTGGAAATCAATGCAGAGACCAAGACAGATAGAGAGAGAGAAAGGGAGAGAGAGAGAGAGAGAGAGAGAGAGAGAGAGAGAGAGAGAGAGAGAGAGAGAGAGAGAGATCTGTGCATATTTATGCAGATTCCCTCGTCAGCTGGTCAATTAGTAAATCCATGTGGAAATAGCCACAAGTTATATCATAAATCAGCTCAAGCGGATTTGGCCTACGTCTGTCTACATTTCAACCTACAAATTAGTTGGCCATAAATGTTGGTCAATAGCCCAAGCAATGGCCAATTGTGATATGGGCTTAAATATGGATATACACATACATACATACTTACATATATGTATGTATGTATATGCTTGGCTACAAATTTGTTACGCATACGCCACGCTGGACACAAGACAACACAGGACAAGATGCCGCCGTTGCCGCATTCTTGGAATTAAGTTATATGGCCATAAGCGCGTTAAATTGCGGGTAACAAGAGAAGGCAACACCTGTGGCATAAATTGCCAGAGCGCTGCCACTTTTATTTGTTCTCTCTTTCGCGCTAAGCTGTTGCTGCTGCAAGTTTGTTTGCGAATAGATTTATGCTGAATATGCGCAGCATTCGCTAGTAATTTTTTCTTTTTTGGTTGTGCTCTCTCTCTCTTCCACACACACACACACACACACACACACACACAGAGAAGTGCTTAACCCCCCTGTCGAAAAACAGAGGAAGAAGAAGAAGCGTTGCCATCGTCATCAATTCAGCAAGTAAAAGCCAAACATTAAATCACTTAAAATGCCAGTCCAAGCCTGGACAAACAGCTCGGAAAGTGCCTTCTGGCCTGTGCGCTGCGGTTGCCGCCTCAGCTCCAGCTACAGCTTCAGCAATTTCAGCAGCCCTCCCTCATATTTTTATACGCGATACCTATAGAATAGAAGGGTATAATAACTTTGTGAGAGCTCTTAGAACTTATTTAAGAAATACTTTTGTATGGCAAAAATTCTGCATTGGCTGAGAATCTCGTATATATTGCACTCTATGGTATATTATGAATGTATTACTATATCAATATACCAAATGTAGCCTTTGGTATATTTTTGCGGTTTATGAATTTAGCATACTTCAAGAATAATACTGCACTGTTTTGTAGTATTTTTAGTATTTTTGTGATACAATAATTTGATATATTTTGAAAATAATACTGTACTGTTTCGTACTTACTCAACGTTTGGTATGTTTTTAGTATTTTTGTGATACATTAGTTTAGTATATTTCAAGAATAATACTTCACTGTCTTATTCTTACTCAGCCTTTGGTATATTTTCAGTATTTTTGCGGTATATGAATTTAGCATATTTCAAGAATAATACTGTACTGTTTTTTCTTACTCAGAGTTCAGTATATTTTTAGTATTTTTGTGATACATTAATTTGGTATATTTAAAGAATAATTCTGCACTGATTTGTACCCACTTAACCTTCGGTATATTTTTAGTATTTTTGTGATGCATTAATTTGGTATATTTTGAAAATAATATTGTACTGATTTGTACTTACTCAACCTATGGTATATTTTTAGTACTTTTGTAATACATTAATTTGGTATATTTCAAAAATAATACTTCACAGTCTTCTTCTTACTCAACCTTTGGTATATTTGTAGTATTTTTGTGATACATTAGTTATACTGCACTGTTTTGTTGTTACTCAGTATATTTTGGTATTTCAGTAATACATTAATTTGGTAAATTTTAAAACTAATAACGTACTGTTTTGCTTTTGCACAGCCTTCAATATATTTGTACTAATTTTGTGGTTAATTTAGCATAATTTAAAAATAATACTGCACTATTTTGCTCTTACTCAACCTTTGGTATATTTTAGTATTTTTGCGGTTTATTTTAACAATAATTCTGCGCTGTTTTGCTCTTATTCAAAATCAGTAGCGGGTATCTCACAGTCAAGCACACTCGACCGTAGTTTTCTTACTTGTTTGCGTTGCCTGCAGCAGCACCTACATACATATATATATATATATATACTATATATATAGGAAGCTTCGACTCTGCCGCTGGCTCCGTTTTTGGCTCTACCCCGTGTGCGTTTGTCCTTCAATTGGTTTGGGATACGTATGCGCTACTTCTGGCATTCTGACACTGCGACGGCGTTTTCATAATATTAATAATAATAATAATAATAATGCGAAGAAGTTTGTTCTGTTTTTTCTTTGGCTCTGCCTCAATACCATGCAATGAAAGGCAATCTTGCTGTTGGGTATGAACAACTAAAGAAGCAAGAGAGAGAGAGAGAGGGGCTGTGAGGAGAAGCGATCATGCAATAAGTGCAGTCAGGGTATTTAACTGTCTAGCAGCCTCAAACGCCCATAACTTGATACTATAAGAAATAGCTGCCGATTATTAATAAAATAAGAAAGAGAAAGAGAGAAAGGCAGAGAGAAAAGGTAGAAAAAGTAATAAACTTAGACATGGTATTTAATAGTTTAGCAATATTAAGAAGTAAATGAATTGTTGGTATTATCAACCAAAAAGAAAGAAAAAGATCTCTAGGGTAGGAAATAGCTGCCGATTATTAATAAAATAAGAAAGAGAAAGAGATAAAGGCAGAGAGAAAAGGTAGAAAAAGTAATAAACTTAGACATGGTATTTAATAGTTTAGCAATATTAAGAAGTAAATGAATTGTTGGTATTATCAACCAAAAAGAAAGAAAGAGATCTCCAGGGTATTTAACAGTCTATTCCCATTAAACTTCTTGACTCTTTAAGTTGTTTTTGTTTGTGGAGGGCGCTACATTTTCAGCATTTTCACGCGTTTTTCATACACACACCAACACATATTGTGCTGCTGCTGTCTCACTCTGTTGTATGCAAATAATTGCTGAGTGCTGCTCCATCCAGACAGCTTATAATTGTTGTTGCTGTTGCTGTTGTTGTTGTTGTTTTTGTTTTCGCTGGCTCTTGGCTGTTGATGTTTGTATAGGCAGCCCGGAATTCTATTCTAATAAGCAGCCCAACACACACACACACACACACACAGGCAGTACTGTGGGGCGTGGCAGCAGAAGGGGGCGGAGGTGTGGGGCAAAGTGTATGGCAGGGGCGGTAATTTAAACAATGAACTGCCATGCCCATTAATATTACTTCAGGTCACTCGCAAACTTTGACTTTACGTTGTCGCTGCCGCTGTTGTTTTTCTTGTTGTTGTTGTTGTTGTGTTTCTTGTTGTTTGCCTTGTCGCAGCACGAGACGTGCAGGACTTTTTAGCTTGGGGAGCAAATATGCTTCAGGTGTGTGTGTGCGTGTGTGTATCGTGAAAAACGTGTAAAATCTGCGATTCTGAATAGGTAATCACGATTTGCATTTTGTGAATTATCCGAAAACTTTTGACCAACCATCGTCAACTTTGACGCATGCAACTTAATCACGACGACGAGGATTATGGATGAGATTCCATATTTTCATTTTGTTGGTAAATTACTTTTCATCGCATTTGCATTGCAACGCCATTTTTGTGAAATTTCTAATCATTTATTTATTGCGTATACGCAATGCGCTCTATTTACAAATAATTACGTATACGTAATTCATGCAAATCAATTATGTTTGTGTGTGTGTGCACAGTTTTGCATTTTATTATTGTAATTCATTTGCAATCACTAGAATGCAAATTTTTCGATTAGTATTAACGCATATTGTGAAGTAATTTGAATTTATTAAAAATCTTTCTTTTTTAGCATGAAATCACATTTACGCTCTCTATTGATTTGATAAATGAGTTTGAATATGATTATAGAAAAAGTTCAGCTAATACAATTTACTTGTTTGCAGCAATAAAATTTAATTTATTTATTACCAACAACAAACTGCAATTAACATTCGCCCAAGCATTCGCTTGCCTTTTTTTCTACTGAATAAATAATAATACCCATCATAATAACGCTCATTAGAGCATCCACTTAAAGTTAGTGAAACCTTAATCTCAATTTTGGCAACTTTTATTTTTGGCCAACAGAAATCACAACAACAAAAAGAATGAACAGAACGACAGAAGGACAGAAGGAAGGAGAAAACCAGGCCAACGACAACGACGACGACGACAACAACGTCAAATAGTGCAAAGCAAATGTTTTATATTAGGTGGCAGTTGCCGGCAGGGGGCGCCACTAATGAGGCCCTTGGGGAACATATTAAACTTGAGTGGCAACAACAACAACAACAACTCGTAAATACAACGCGGACAACAACAACAAAAAAAAACAACGTAGAAATAAATAAAAAGGCAAAGAACGAAGAAGCGGGCAAAAGATTGACGAAGGAGTGAGAATCAAATATTGCACAGATTTTTCGAGAGCGCACACACATATGTTGTTGCTGTTGTTGTTGCTGTTGTTGTTGTTGTTGTTGTTGTTGTTGCTGTTCGGGTTGTTGCGACTGTTGCTGTAGAAAGCTGTTTGTCGTCTTGGCGTCTCTAATGCAAAATGGTAACTTTCGCTCGTTTTTCTGTTTTTTTTCCTTGTTTAACGGAACGCAGCAACTTTTTAATTTAAAGGAAAACAAAATAAAAATGTAAAAAGTAGCACAAGAAAGAAAAGTACGAAGGAAGGAAACTGTGAAGACAAATCACAGCGACCCCTAAAACAAACTTTTCCTGGTATTCAACTCAACTGACTCACGAAATTAAAGCAATAATAACTTTGTTAAAACAAAACAAAAAAGAACCAAAAAAAAAAAAAAAAACAAGAATACAGTCATTTCTTGCAAATGACGAAAATTCGAATACCCTGTGATTTATACAGCTGTGAACTTTGAAATAGCAGTGCGACATAACGATATTTATTTTGCATATTCCTTTTTCTTAGTTGATCGCCAACACATTATTTTTGTAGAATGAAACGTAGACTTATTCTATTTTTCTTTTATTTTAATATGTTTACACAAGTGTACAACGTTTTTGCTGCTCACAGAAATAGCAGTTCCACTAAAAGTGCCGAAAATTGTATATTATATGCGCTTAAGGTGCGACAAACTTGCTGACAAATCGTATATGCACTGTCTCGAGGGTATGGCAACAAAAGTTGTAAGCAACATTTTCAAGTTTGTCGTGTTCCCTTCGCTCATTTTGCGTTTTGCCTGCCAGCTGTAATCTGAAACATCATCGCAGAGTAAGAGAGAAAGAGAGAGGGAGTTCTACATACACACCATAAGTACTATGCTATGTAATGTACGAAAGTATGTGAGTTATACGAATTTATGCAAACAAGTTACGGAATCTTTTGCTGTACTCCTAAGCTCCATGAATCAAAAGACAGCGTGAACATTTAATCTCACTAATAGAGCAACACAAATTGCGCCCAGGTATAGAAAAGATCTTAATTACTTGAGATTATGGCAACATCTGTTTGGCATCTATTAGTATATAGTATATATAATGCATGTAATACACTGCGTATGCTTTATTTTTTATTTTTAAGATCTTAATTTTTGTTTAGAATATGCATACTTTTTAGTATCAACATTCTCTGGGTATAGAAAAGCTCTCAATTAAATAAGATTTAAGGAACAACTATTTGGCATTCATTAATGCATGTAACACACTGCGTATACTCTATATAAGTCATCTTCAGTTCTTTAAGAATGTGAATTTGTAATTTGTTAACCTATAGAACAGCTTTTATTTAAAAAGAATTATAGAAACATTCGTTTCTCACTCTTTAGAATGCAAAAACTGTGGAATACACTGAGTATACTTTATTTTTATTTTAAATTTTGTTTAAAATTTGAATAATTTTTAGTATTAACATATGGCATTCATTAGTGTATACAATGCCTGCAATACACTGCGTATACTTTATATTTCATTTTAATTTTAATTTCGAGTGTGAATAATTTGTAATTAATAATCATAATTGCTTAAAAGTATGGCAACATCTGTTTGGTATTCATTCGTGTATGTAATGCACGTAATACACTGCGTATACGCTATATTTTATTTTAAAGAAGTAAAATACTATCTTCATTCTTTTAGAACGTGAATAGTTTGTAATTTGTAAAGATATAGAAAAGTTCTCATTTCAATAAGAATAAAGAAACAGCTGTTTGGCATTCTTTAGAATGCAAAGAAACTTTGTAATATACTGCGTATACTTAATTTATATATTAAAGAAGTAAAGATTACTTCCCTTAATATATTATAAAGAAAAAATTACTTCCCTTAATATATTAATGATCTTAAGTACTTTAGAATATAATATGTAATATGCTGCTTCATTTATAAATTCAAAATATGTTATAGAAGAGAACTTAGAGACTTAAGATTTTGGCAACATTTGTTTGGCATTCTTTAAAGAAATCATTGTTGTTATACACTGCGTTTGTTTCTTTTGCATTTTAAGCCCATTCATTATCTTTGCTTTCAATTGATAATGTAATTTGCAATATCGTAATATATTTCCGTGTTCGAAGTGAACTTGCTTCAATCCTAGCAATCAATCCTGCTTCGCATCCAATCTCATTTCGTAGCACTTATTGCCTTTCTTTGACCCTTTTCGTTGGCTTGCGAACCTAAAGTGATTTGATAAGAACTAATGTGCATGTGTATCTGATAACATTATCGCCGAAAGGACGCACGCATAAACGTGTTAGGATTTGATTTAAGCATTCAGGTATCTCAGTTGATTACAATTAATGGCCCCAATTTGTTGCTGTTGTTGTTGCTGCTGTTGCTGTTGCTGTTGCGTTTTCCATGCGACTCTTATTGGGATGGGTCGTGTGGCAGCAACAGCACTCGTAACACTAGAGAAGCTGCTGCCGCAAAATATTTTGACGGAAAGCGGCATAAAAAGGCAGGGCCAGGCCAATGGCAAAGAAAGGCAAGGCAAGGCAAGCCAAGCCAAGAATGAAAGTGGAAAGCAAAACGACAATGACTGGCAAAGGCGTCGTAAAATGCGGCCATAAAAAGGCCGAAGAAGAGCAGCAAAAACCAATAGGAATGCCATAGGAGAGAGTGTTCTCGACTCAAAGATACTTGCTAGATATTTTTGGTGAAGTGAAAATATATTTAGTGAGCTAATGAACCAATCAAATTGTCTTTAAAATAATTTTTTCAATTAGTTCAAGTGTTGACAACAATTATGGTAGCTTTAACTTTTATATTCTGAGCAAAATCTATATATAAAATAATACATTTAAAAGTGGACAGTTGAATTTTTTGAATTAAAATTTTTGAGAACTATGCATTGAAGTTGTTAAATAAATTCGAGTTAATCTTTTGCTTGTGTTTCATATAGTTACCATATTCTCTTTTTATTTTCTTAAATAAACATAAAGTGACATAAAATAAAATATAAATCAATTGTCTTTTGTATTTAAATAAAAATTCAATTAAAATAATATCAAATGAAATTAATGAACATAATAAATAAATCGATTTTATTTGGTTCATGTAAGTTTTTTGCATTTCTTCTTTTATACTCTAGAATAAAAGGTATCCAGAAAGTTGTTCTAATTTGCTAGACTCTTCGATAATCATAGAGATGAAGGGAGATGAACAAACAGACATGCTTTCGATTATTATGCCCCTCTATACTATAGATAGCAGGTATAAATATACACAGAGACCTGCACAAAAAGATGCTGCGAATGTGGGCGCGTATGTGTGTGTGTTTGTGTGTGCTAGTGTGTAAGTATGTGGGTATATTTGAACGTAGCTGGATAAGCACAGCCTTCGGATATATTGGATAGATTTTTTTTAGCTGCAGGTTGCTAAATTTCCCAAGAAGCAGCAGCCACAGCAGCAGCAGCAGCTGTAAAAGTCTGCACAAAAGTCACTCAATGGCAATGAGGAAACCACTCGAATTCTACGCTCAATTCGTCGCTCAAGTAAGCTGAGCTGATTGAGCGTAAAACTGCGCTCACTATTCACTCGACAGAGACAAGAGACTCAAACATTAGCGACAACACGTGTAAATTGTGTAAACTGTGATGAGATCCTTGCTGGTAACAGTGACAGTGAAATAATACAAAATTAAAAAAAATTATGGACAGTTTAATATAAAAAAGTTAAAAAAAAAACAATAAAATATTGTATTTATTACATTATTATAAACTATTTTCTTCCTGCTCCTCCTATTTAAAAAAAAATTACATTATTATTGTTATTATTATTATTTATCAGCTTGACATCATCAGAAATTTAAAATCATGTAATATGGTTTTAAAAAATATATTGAAATTTATTACATTAAATTTTTGTAGTTGATTTTTATATATTCCACCTATAATAAATTTGCCTAGATATATATTTGAAGTTATGCTTTTATATTTAAGCAAAAATGAGTGGTAACTTGTGTATTAACATTAATAATATAAGGCTGAAGGCCATCGCTGCCTTTGTTTTACCAATAGTCAGTTAGTATTAATTTTAATAATGACTAACCTTTTAAATAAATAAACAATAATGTTAATGCACTTGTGAAATATGCAAATTCATTTCAAGTCACGTAGTTTGCCTGCAATCGATTATTTAACAGTGACTTCACCAAAAGTCACAGTGACTGCGCTTCATGCGTGACTTAAATTGCGCCTCGCGTGCTGTGAGTCATCACAATGCTCAAGACGCGCTCGCACTCGCACTCTCTCACTCTCACTCTCTCTGTCGCTCTGTTTCTTTTTCTTTTGCTTATGTGCTCTCACTGTGATGCCGAAATTGGAGTCTGAGCTTTGAGCTTTCGGCTCAACGCATGCGCGAGACGCAGCAGCAACAGCAACAACAATAAAATTCAATAATATGTTTGCCGACAAATTTGCTGTTTCTCTTCTTCTTGTTATTATTGCTGTTGTTGTTGTTGTTGTTGTTGTTGTTGTTGTTCTTGCTGTAGTTTGTGGTTGTTGCTCGCTCAATGGGCGACAGGAGCGGCGCGCCTACAACAGCTGCCGGCCCCTGTGCGTATGCAATGGAATTCTGTTTGCCGCTCGAATGGCAAAGAACGAAAGAAAAAAAAACACAACGAAAATAAGGAACAAGGAAGAAAATAACAATGAGCGAAAAAGGCGCAACGAAAACATTAATTGCTCAGCGCTTTCGTTTGGCAATTTAAGCATTTTACCGTTACCGTTTCTTTAGCTTATGTTCGTGTTGGTGTTGGTGTTTTGATTGTATTCGTATTGGTGTTTTGCATCAGGTCACTTACCTTTCGCTTGTTACAGCCGCTCTTAGCTCCAGTTGTTGTTATTGTTTATGCTGCTGCTTCTTCTTCTGCTGCTGCTGCTGCTGCAGTGCATCATCATCATTACTCAAGCAAGCAATAACAACAAGGTTGCGCTGCTTTTTCGTTGCCGTTGCGTGTTTTGTTTTTTTGTCAGATTTTTGCACACCGCTTTTTATTTGAAATGATTTTTTGTGTCGTATATATGTATGTATTTGATATATTTTATGCGTATATAATTATTATTTGCAACTTTTTGCTTGCACACGCGCTAAATTATTAATTTTCTTTTTTTGCTCGATTATTATTATGATTATTATCATTCAACATTTGGCCCGGCCATAATTTAGAGCAGCATTTTTTCACATATTTTTCACGCACACACACACACACACACAAACAAAACTAACTACAAAAAATAACAAAAAAAAAAGTGTAGCACCAAAAACATTTAATTTTCAAATTTTCTTTCTTTTTTTTTTTGTATGTGTTTGTTGTTGCTGCCTTTGAATATTTTCGAAGAACTTGATTTTTGTATTTTTGTGGTATATTTTTTTTTCGGTTTTTTTTGCGTTTGCAGCCAAGGCAACAAAACAACGTTAGCCGCACATGGCCTAGGACGACGCTGCGGCTGCCTGCACTGATTTTCAGCGTGGATGCTTTGAAACGTGCGCTGACGTCGCTGCTCCAACTGCTGCTGCTTCTGCTGCTTCGCTGCTGCTGCTGCTGTCAGACGATTTCTTGTTGTTGTTCCGGTTGTTTGCTATGCCCAGTTGTCATTGTAGTTGTGGTTGTAGTTGTTCTTGCTCTGGCCGTTCTCTTGTAAAAGAAGAACACACACACGCAAAGAAAGAAAAAAAAATCCAATTGCGGTTCACCCGCGCGCTCTCTCTTTGTGCTGTCTTCTGCCTACTCTCGTTGTCGTTGTCGTTGCTCGTTCACGTTCTCGTCTCCTTCGCCTTTGCCTTTCTTGTTGCCTTTGCGCTTTTGCCTGCCTGCCTGTCTAAGCGGCGACGTCATCGTTGTTGTTTGAGACCGGCGCAGGCGCTGGCAAACTGAACTCAACTGCCCACTGAACTCAACTCAAAACAAATGCGACTAGCGACTCAGTGTTGAGTTCAACTCAAAGCTTTAACTCACCTCAACAAAACGTTTTGTTTATCAGCTGCGCGACGCTGCTACCGTAATTTCTACTGCTGCTGCTGCCGCTGTTGTTGTTGGTGCTGTTGTTGGTGCTGTGACGATTCCCGCTTTAACCGCTTATCGCATTGATTTCTGATAACTTTTTTTTACGTTTCTCTGCTTTTATTTCGTTTTATTTTTTGTTTTACACAACACACAGTAAAAAAAAAAAAACAAACAAGTAAAAAAGACAACAAGCTAAATTATATATTATATGAAACGCACGTTGCACGAAATTTTTCAATCAGCGTTTTTGCTTAACGTAATTTATGCGCGCTTATCAGCCAAACACTCACACACACACACACACACAGAGACACACGCACACGTAAAGTGTCGATAAATGGAGTAATCGCAAATCGTAATCGACATCAATCAACAACGATCATTGAGAAAGAAGCGCGCGCGTCATTTCGTTTTTATTTCCTTTTTTTTCGTTTCGTTTCTTTCTTACTTATTTATTTGTATTTTTGTTACTTTGTATTTGCGGCTTTGCAAAGTAAACAATACCGTTGCAATTGTATTTGCATTGCAATGCAAGAGACAACGGGAAGATGCTCGAAAAGGTAATTGACAAACAAATTTTTGGTGGTGGATTTTGCGTGCAGATGCTTATGGGGAGCAAAAGGGGGGAGGAGAGAGAATTGCACTGTTGCGTGTGTGTGAATTGATGATGATGTTCACTCGAGAAGAACGCGGCAAATGGACTGAATGAATTGACCGACTGAATTTATAGCAGACCGACCCCGCATCTGATCGATGTGCTCTCGTCTCGTCTCGTTTCGAAATGGAAACTAAATTGGAAATAGAAAACCCATAGAGACAGACCGACCGGCCAGAATCAGAATCAGAATGAGAATCAGTAGCAAACACACACACACACATTGACTAGTTGTTGTTGTATAGAACATGCGCCGTCTCACACCGACACACAATGATTTTAATCACACACGCAAAATAATAAAATTGAAACGAAAATGAAAATGAAAATGAAAAACATAACCGAATGGAACCGAACGGAACCGAAACCGAGACCAAAACCGAAACGAAGCGAAACGAAACGAACCGTGCTTTGCTTTGCTTTGCTTTTGCTTCGCCAGCACAGAAACAACACGAAGCGACGTCGTCAATCGAATTGAAACGATCAACGCGCTTCGGTTTCGGATACCAAATTGGAATAGTCGGTCAACTCGACGAACAAATACTCTACATCTATTGAAAATCAAAATTTTGTTACTCTGTCATTTTTATTACAAATTGTATTGTATTTATTTTAAAGAGCAGTTTAATTTGAAATTTAAATAAGTCCTCAACATAAAAATAAAACAATTTTTTTTTGATAAAGTAATTTTTCTTAATTTGTTCATATATGCATAAATAAAAAAAATCAAAATTTGTTACTCTCTCATTTTTATTATAAATTGAATTGCAATTATTTTGAAGTGCAGTTTAACTTGAAATTCAAATAAGTCCTTAAATAACTTTCTTTGTTGACTCAACATAAAAATTAAGCGATTTTGTTTAATAAAGTAATTTTTCTTAATTTTTTCATATTTATATAAATAAAGAAATCAAGATTTGTTACTCTCTCATTTTTGTTATTAATTGAATTTAAAGTGCAGTTTAATTCAAAATTTTAATAAGTCTTTAAATAACCTTCTTTGTTGACTCAACATAAAAATAAAGCAATTTTTTTTTGATAAAGTAACTTTTCTTAATTTGTTCGTATATTTATAAATAATAAAAATTCCATAACGATCAAAATGATTCTAATGTGTACTTTATTTTAAATTTTTTAATGTTCTCGTCTCAAAGCTCGCTTAAAAATGTTGCTACCCGAACACAGTTGCTGCTACTCTACTGCAGATGCCGCTCGATAGCGATCAATCTGCCGCTGTCGTTGTTGTTGTTATTGTTATTGTTGTTGCTGTTGGTAGTTCGTGATGATGTTGATCACGCTCTGATATTGAGTGCATTTGTATGTTTGTGTGTTCTCTAGTTGTTGTTGCTGTTGTTGTTGCTGTGCTTTTTAGCGGCAGTCAACGATCGTCAACAAAATTGATCGATGTTCTTTGTAGTTGTTGCTGTTGTTGTTGTTGTTGTTGCTGTTGCTGCTGTTATTGCCGTTGTTTGTTATTATAATTACAATTAAAGTGAAGCGACGACGATTGTGCCGTCTGCTGTCACCGTTGTCACAGTAATAATAACATCAACAACAACAACAGCAACAACAACAACAACACTGACGTCGACGGCAACGGAACCAAGCAAACGCACCTCACCTCACCTCACCGCACCGCACCGCACTTTTACCGTAACCGTTTCAATCGCAACTGCGACGCCGTCGCAAACTCAACTGCGAACAGTGTAACTACCATTGGCGACGTCGCTGCTGGCGTCGCTGCTGACGTCGCTGCTTCTGCTGCTGACGTTGCTAACGATTTTCAAATACTCCCTGCAAACAAAATGGGGTTGAGAGGTTGAGAGGCAGCCTTGCGGCCATCGCGCTTTTGTCCATCGCATGTGTGTCGTCATGACGTCGCTGCTGCCGACGTCGCCGTTGCAGTCGCAGTCGACGTCGACGTCATTCGTTTATTTGTCTTGTAGTTGCTGTTGTTGTTGCTGTTGTTGTTGTTGTTGTTATTGTCGCCTTTCGGCATTTGGTTTGTTTGGTCGTTCGCTTATCAGAGAGCAAACCGACCAGCGAAAAAAAAAAAAAAAACTTTTGCAGCTGTGATAAGGCGACAGACTACGACAACGACAACGGCTGCCTCCGCCTCCGCCTCCGCCGCCGCCTCCCCCTCCCCCTCACCATCAATTCGTTTCTATCTGTTGCATAGCAAAGCTTCTAACACGATACAATATCGAAAATATAAAGTTCGATGCGTTTTCAAATGCAACTAACTAATATTGACCAGGATAAAGCACACATTAAGCATACGCAGAGTTGGTCAACAAATTTGCTTAATTATTTGCCAGCAATCTATAAAGTCATTAATCGAATCTCTCCCTCTCTCTCTCTCGCTACCTGAATAACTAAGCAAACAATCTACTTAAATGGCTTTTGATAAAAAATACATTACTTAATTGCAAAGCTAAAGTTGTTAAGCACAAGGCTTAGCAGTAAATATAATAAATACAAGCGACTGCATTTATTTATCATCTTTATTTAAGAAGATAAGGTAAGAACACTTATTTTTACATTAAATATTTTATTTTTCTTTCATTTTTGTTTACTAAATATGATAATTTAAAGTTGAAACAATTTTTCTAATTAAAATTCAAATTTTGAATTGAAACTTTAAACAAAAAGTTTGAATTGAAATTTGTCTTAAAAAGAAAATAACATTTGTGTTCTCTCTTTTCAATATATTGGATAAATATGAATACTATATAAAACTGTAAACTGTATATATTTTCGCTAAAAAAAAATGCCAAGCACAAATTATAGAAAAGTAAACCACAAATTAAGTAACTCTTTAAAACAAATATTTTCGAACTAAAAGTAAACATGTATCAATCTCTTTCTCTATTTGTTAGCATCTCAAGCAGCTGTTCAAAATGTTTCCCTTATGTTATTGCCAATTATCGCTGCTTCTTTTCTCTCTATGCTCAAACTTCTGCTTGCGTAAAGTCAATAAAGTTGATGGCCAAGCGAAATTGTCAAATTGTGCTCGCTAATTTTGGATAAAAGTCATCTAAAATACGATTAACGTTAGATTTGAATATACTTGTATATATGTTTTTTTTTTGATTTGCATTCGGTTTTTGTGTGTGTGATAAACACACACACACACACACACACATATACAGTGGTCACATTTTGATGATATATGCACTAAATATTCTATGCTCGTTGCTCGTTGTTTCTGTGGTTGTTGTTGAACTAAATGCGTCAATTAAATAATATAAAAAACAAAAACAAAAAAAAAAAAACGGAAAATGTATATGCAAAGCTGAGATATAGATAGAGATACACACGCACACACACACGCTGCGACACCCACACCTGATGTGTGTGTGTGTGTTTATAGAAATTATTAATAAATTATGATTTCGGGATGACACTATAAATCGCAACAGTCTCTATTAGCTTGTGGAAAGCAATGCTAATCAACGGCACGTTGAGTGATTTAACGGCAAGCGGAGAATTTCAAATTATCTCTCTCTCTCCCTTTCTCTCTCACTCTCTCTCTCTCTTCCTCTCTCTCTCTTTCTTGCTCTCTCTTTCTAGTAAATCGAATCCAGAAAAACGATTGACAGTGATTGGCAACTAATTAGAAAGAACAACCAACTATCTTCGCTTAGTAAAACTAAATCAAAAAAAAAAAGATAAACTATATATCACTTTTACAAGAATAAACTAAAATAATTAAGATACCCGCTACTTCGTGTGCATAACAGCTAAGCAGGGGAGTATTAATTTTAAAATATACCAAATTAATATACCGAAAAAATACTAATAGTATATTAGCGCCTATATTTGGTATGTTGATTTAGTGCAACATTAAAATAATTTACCGCAAAAATACTAAAATATACCATAGTCTATATTTGGTATATTGATATAATACTATATTCAAAATATACCATAGAATGCAAAATATACCATGGGAAATATGCGTTTTTGCCTATAAAAAAAATGAATTTTAATTAGCGTTTTATCTGATCGCGACCAAATTTTCAGGAATCTTACTTACTATAGTTATTATTGTATATATACCAAATATACCAACTTAATATACCAAAAAATACTAATAGTATACCATCGCCTATATTTGGTATGTTTATATAGTGCAACATTGAAATAATTTACCATAAAAAATACTAAAATATACCGTAGTCCATATTTGGTATATTGATAAAATACTACATTCAAAATATACCATAGAATGCAAAATATACCATAGTATGTACGTGTTGTTGCCTATACAAAAGTATTTTTTAAATACCTTACAGCATTTTTATCCGATCAGAACCAAATCTTAAATACTATAGTTATTATTGTATGTATACAAAAAATGATTTCAATCTTGCAAATCCTTTTTTGTTGTAAAAATATCGCACTTTAATTAGGAAAAGTTTAATCATTATTGTTGCCCAATATAAACGAGAAATATAAATTTATCCAATTAACTGCCAATAGCTGTTTTTTACATATATTTCATATGCAGCTATTTTTGTGCGTTTTGTAGGCGGGAGAGGGAGGTATGAAGGGCAAGGGGAAGGCACTGCAGGTGGGGTTGGGGGCTGCCTTAATGGGGATGTTTATAAGTGAGTCTCACAATTTGTGCGATTCTTTTATTTGCTATTCTTCATATCTTCAATATAATTTATTCTTCGTTATTTGTTTTTTGTTTTTTGTTCAAATTTTTATTAGCTCTTTAATGACATTTCGCTGCTACTTTTGGGGACGCTGCTGTATTATTGAGAGACCCCACAACGTCGCTGACGTTGCCCGCACGTTCCCCTCAGCCCCCCTCCTCCCCTCCCCTCACCCCTCCGTCATGGCAGCTGGTTGAGCGCAATGCCTGCTCGGCCTGTTACGTGGCTCATTAAGAATTCTTAGTTTTTAATTGACAAACGACGGTGAAAGCAACAACAGCAACAGCAACAACAACGCAAAAAAAAGATTAATAAATAAATAAATGAAATAAGCAACAACAATTATAGCTGCAAAGAACACTAAAGAAAATGGCAATCCAAATAGATTTCGCTTTATATTTTCAATATTAGAATTTTGAAATGAGCCAAAAAGATGTCAGGGGCTAAAAATTGGAATGCGAAAGCAATGTTGACAGCAAGTCCAACCATAATCACATCTGTATGTGTGTGTGTGTTGGTGTGTCACTGTGTGGGTGTGACTGCGTA
Organism: Drosophila kohkoa; assembly: GCA_019972355.1. Classification (NCBI taxonomy): domain Eukaryota; kingdom Metazoa; phylum Arthropoda; class Insecta; order Diptera; family Drosophilidae; genus Drosophila; species Drosophila kohkoa. The sequence goes on along the minus strand of BJEL01000055.1, from coordinate 739,569 downwards.
AAAGAGGCTGCAAATTATGATCCAAAATCAAGCATCAAGCTGATTCGATTAATGATCAGCTCGCATGATCTTGAGAGAATTGCATATAGAGCTGGACTAGACTCGAAACAAGGAAATTTCGAAAGCATATTGTAAAATTTTGAAAATATACTTAAAAGAATTATCAAAATTAAGAACTGGATTTGAAATTAAACCAAATACAAATAGTTCAAGTATATAATATAACTAAATACTGAAATAATAGTTTCAAAGATAATAAAATATAATATAAAAAATAATAATAATAATATCTAAAAAATAATAAAAGATATACATAAATAAGTAAATATCGCTCTGACACTTATTTAACACATTTGTAATACCAACATCTGCAATATTTTATCAATATTAATAAAGAAATTTAAATTTTTACTTGAATTTCCCAAAATTGCAATAAAATTTATATGAAAATTTCATGAATATCAAAAATTTAGAACTGGTTTCCATATCTACATTATATAGAGTTCTTTTTACAATCAAAAGTACAAAAAGAATTACTAAATATTTTTAGTTTTGGTCTTACACAAAATCCATCACATATATTTATTAAAGAACACTGTCTTCAAGCTTAATCACACATCAAATATTTAATTCACCAGTAACAACAACAAGAAAAAATATTAAAAAATATTTACACTCGACAGTATTTTGGTTTTATTCACGGCGTAATTAAGAAATGGCAATTTCTTTTTATTAATCATAAAATTCGGTTATTTATTTGAACTTGCACGCACACAAATTATATTTCACGATTCAAGGTTGACGTCTTCTTCAACTGAGCGAAGCGACAAATAGTCCAATGAATACTTCAGTCTTCTCCAGTCAGCCGATCGTTAGCTTATTTGCAAAATTAATTTCATTTCATTTCAATTTTTTTTTTTCTTTTTTTTTTTTGTGTTGTGTGAGAATTTCTGTTGCCGAGGCTTCTTTATTAGTTTTTGACAACGCGCAAATATTTATTAGCACCACGACGCCAAATGGAAGCGCGTTATTTACAAGTTTGAAAGGGGTAGTGAACAGAGAGGAGGGGAAGAGGAAGGAGAGAACAAAGAAACAGCAAGAAAGAATGGGTAAGAAACGCCAAAAGAAAAAGGGAGCTAAAGGATTTGTTGCTGGTTGCAAGCGCAACAGTTATTGCCGGTGAATTCCCTCCCTCCCCCGCTTCCCCGCCCTCTCACCCTGTGAAGCGGCAGGTGAGCGCAAATAATTTGATTCAATAACAACAACACACGCACAATCAGAATCGAAAAACAGAAACAGAGAATTCAGAGCAAACTTCTCCGTCTATCCCTTCTCCCTCGCTTCGGTCCATAAGCAAGGATTTAAGCTGTCGCTGCCGAAAACTAACCGCAGCCAACTTCACGTACATGTGTATAGGTGTGTGTGTGTGTGGGTGAGTTGGGTTACCTACATTTGATTTGGCTAATATTTAATGGCTGTTGCTTGTTTTTATGCACATTATTTGTTTGTTGAGCGGAACGCACGCACGCACACACACGCAAAAGTACGCACACGCACACACTCACACACGATGGTGAAGTGTAACAGTAACGGTAACGGTAACGGGAAAACGGGAATGGGACAAGCAACAATGCCCGCCGCAATGTAAACAGAACGTGTGCACGAGACAGACGACGACGACGACAACGGCAACGAGACGAGACGAGACGAGACAAACGAAGACGACGAAACGAAATGGAACCGAAACTGAACTGAAACTGAAACCGAGCAACGACGGGAGCAGCACTTTTAAGCTTTATATTGTTTGTATCGTTGCTGTGGCTGCTGCGGCTGCTTTTTGCTGCTGCTGCTGCTCTTGCTGCTGCTGACGACGCGCCATACGATTCGTCCTGCCCGACGACGTGCGTGCTAATAAAACGCCGACGTTTGCAAGGCGGCCAGGTTTGCCAACGCTGCCAACGATGCCTGCGCTGCTCTGCTCTGCTGCTGTTAAACGAGCCCCCCAGAAATTGAGTGGAGTTGAAATGGCGTGCAATTGAGTCGAGTTGCGACACATTGAGTTCAACTCGAATCGCATATTTATTTTGCTCTCTCGTTCTCTTACAATTATTCACTCACAACATACACACACACACTCAACCCCTTTTTTTTGAGCGCTCTCTCTCTCTCTGTCGCTCTCGCTCTTCATTTGCATGGAATCGTATTGTCGGTTGAGCTCGCAAGCTTTGCTTCCTCAAAGAAGAGCTCGAGCAGCGACGGCTTGCGCAGCTGATCGCCATCTAAGCGCTCGACGCCATTCCAACGTTGGATGGATGGAATTTCCGTCATATTGAATGGATGCAAACGGAACTTATTGTTGGTTGTATCCTTCCAGGCTTCCCGATTTCCCACATCCACCGTGTAAATCAACGAATTTGGATGCGCATTCTCTCTGAATGCGGTATCCACATTTTGTTCCACTGTGCGAAATAGTTATTTAATAACATACTCAAGGTTTGTTTTCTTTTTCCTCTCACCTGCTACGCAGTCGGGACACCAGCTACGTCCATTTTGATCCTTCTCGCCAAAGAAATACAAATAAATCAGGCAATTATTCTTCGATTGCGATTTAAGTGCATCCATCAGTTGGTCGTAACCCTTAATTGGAACATATTCCGGCATCGTTGCTGTCGTATTGGCTTCTCTTACTGCTCTCAACTGTTTTGCACTACAGCAAACGATAAGTTTAGTCGGCCAATTGTGATAAGCTTAATTGTAAGCGTTTTATGAGCATCTGTTATCGCCCACAAATTGTTTCAAGTCGCCCAAATAAATAACAAAAACAACAACCAAGAAACACCGGCTGCGGGGTGACCGTAATTTTAGTTGCCGAATATACTAAAGCTGACAAATCCATTGAACGCTTGGCAACACTGCATAAATTATGTGTGTTGATATTGCACTTTTGAAATCTATTTTTACAAAATATGATTATGCAATAAGTTTTGTAAATTATTCAAAATGAAATGCAATAGCTTTTAGTTAGTTTGCTGACCGGCAGCAAATTTCAGCTCAAAATATACCAAAAGCGATTCGAACACAGCGTTGCCACCTGCTGCTTAGCTTAGCTAGATATTTTGTTATCTGGCTAAGCTTACACTAGAAAGTTGTCTGGCAGCACTGCGCGCTAAACTTGGAATTTAAATAAATTGTTTCACATATACAATTTTTTTGGGGGTTTCTATGACAATTATATTTACACACTTTTGAAATAAATACCCATGCATATATAGAGCAATATAGATTTAAATGCAAGTGTATTTGATTTCTAACAAAATATATTTTCCAACAAATTCGTTACATTTAATACAAAATGAAACAAGTTTTTAAAACTTCCAATTTTCTAATTGCTCATATAGAAGACAACACAACCAAAATTCCACAACATCTTGCACTTAACAATTTTTTGGAAATCAATAATGAAATAATGCAGTAATTTTTACACACTAAAGGTGTAAGTAGTGCTTTATCATTCCAAACTCATAAAGTAGACACCCGTCTGTCTGTCCGTCCATTCATTACAGTGTTTGTAGCTCAGAGTATATAAGGGCTATTGGCTTGAAATTTGCTATCTAGCTTTCTATATTCTGTAAACTTAAATCGCTCTGAAAATAACATCAACTTTTCCTTTACTTCTTTGAGTAGCTCTGCCAAACATCTGAGCATTCGTGGATCGTTCGAACGGCGGCGTTATCGTCAAGGTCGTCTAGGTCGTGGTGCACCACAACTTCTAATTGAAACGGTTTGAACCGCTCACCTATTCGGGTGTCATCAGGGCCATTCCTCTGGCCAGCTCGCTGTCGAGGCAGCAGTGCATTAACTCCACCTTCATGTTCAATAGCAGCCTGATTTGTTTGGCCCACACCGAGGGCAACGATGCCTGCAATGGCGTCATGCCACGAATCCCGAGGATTTTGCCAAAGTCAAATCATCGGCATTGAAGCGTCGCGAGTGCTGCCAAATTGTAAATGTTGTCGAAGTAAAGCGATATTTGCCTCCTTATCTTAATAAAAAAGAACATTTCATTTGGATTTTGCTTATTTAAGACTTTCTTCCCTTTGATTGGTTAAGTTGCATGAACCGTTATTTAAAGGAGACGTATGTAGCATCTGTCTCACTCACTCTTTAACTCCACATCGAGCTTATTTGGTACGTTCTTTTACTTGATTGGTTGAGCTGCATTAACCGTTAAAGGAGAAATCTCTTCCGATCTCTTTCTAAAACTTAATTATGTTCTTCCTTTTGATTGGTTAAGCTGCCATTAGCCGTTAGGTAAATGAGCCGCAGTCAGAAGCACCTCTCTCTTTCTCTTTCTCTCCCTCTCCATCTCGCTCTAAATAAAGCTGCACGCTTCACTTGGATTTTGCTTAGTCATATTTAGTTTCTTGTCCCGTTTCGATTGATTAAACTACATTACATTAGCATTTACAGTTAGCTCTTTGATTTAACAACGTTAAGCGTAATTTGTTGTTGTGTTTGCTGTGTGCTTGGAATGCTGACCACAAATATCTAAAAGTGTTTGTAAGAACAATATTAATGCGAAAGAATTTCAACTAAATTTGCTTTTTGCTCTCATCGTTTGCTGTTGTCGTCGCCTCTGTTTTTGTTGTATTCTCCACTAGTTTGTTTTGCTCTTCGCCCTTTGTTGTAGTTGTTGTTGTTGTTGTTTCCTCATCGCCACCACCTTCGCCATCATTTAGCTCATCCTGCTGCTGCTTCTTCTTGCCGGGCACAAAGGGACAAACACCGCCCTTGCACTCGAAGGGGAATTCAGGTCCCGCCTTGATCACATTACCCTGGGCGTCCTTCTTCTCCCAGGGATTCCAATAGCGCAGCAATATTGGCTGCACGAACTTGTGCCAAATGTAGAGCAACAGCGGGATTATGAAGCACGGCACACACACCATCTTGCCACAAAAAAAGAAAATAGATGCATTCAATAATACATTTATTATTTAATTTTAGTGCAAACTCACCTTTTGTTGATTAAATTGCACTTAATTGTTTTTCGCTTATGGTTAATTGCAGAGTGTGACCAGATGTGGCAACACAAGAAATCATCACATTTGCTGCTGTATCAGCTGATTTTCTTAAATTGACCAATTAACTCCAATGTGCAATATCCAAATAGAGCACAGATTAGAGTAACAATCTATATTTTCGTTTGTATTTAATAAAAATAATTTACAATAATCACATATTCAGACTTCGATATTTTGTATTTTACTTCAATATCAGTTTACAGTGCTGCCAGATTGCTAGAAACACAATTTAACAGTTTTCAAGAGTTTAACGCCAGAGGGCGTGCTAAAACTATAGGTGGCGTAGAATCGGTAAAAACGACTGAATTATTCAAAGAATTTAATTATTAATTATATTATACGTAACAATTTAGTGTTAAAATATTTAACAAAAAGAATATGATAAAGTTCGTCCTCGAGATATCCTGCTGTTGGGACTTAGACTTGTTTCCACCAATAATTACAGTAACAATAGTAACAATGGCATGCTGCCATAGACGCCAAATCAGCAGAAATACCAAGCAAACATAAATTAACAGCAAGCAGGTATACGTGCTAAATAAAATATAATAAAAGTTATTTTCATTATAATTTTTTAAGTGGATCTGCTTTCCTGTCGGTTTTCTGTTATATACTCAAATTTTCAAACTGGCGCCCAAAAGCAGCTTCAAGCGCATTGATTTTTTGTGGCATACTTTAGGGCAGCGACTTAAAAGTCACGTTTTTAGCGCCATCTATGTGTCGTAGTGACAATGCCGATTTAATTTGTTCTGCTTGAAAGTATGCTACATAAAATTGAGTGCTGCCCTTACAATCTGAATTTGTTCATCCTGAAAGTATGCTAAGCAAAATTATTTGCTGCGCATGATTTTGAAATTTTAGTAAATTGATCCTAACTCGGTCATATCCTTACGCATTTTGACGTGACCTGCTGCATTCGATTACTGGGATCGAAAACTATCGATTGGCACTTAAAAAGTATGGGGTCATCTAAGAATACAACACTTGTAAATTTTCGGCTTCAGGGCGAACGGAATATCGTCAAAAACGAAATATTCCGAATATCTCGAAAAGTAACAGGACGATTTGAATGTCCTTTGGTCAGTCGCTTGCTTTCAAAAATAGAAGTTCATTGACACTAATATCGGCTTGATCCTTGCAAGGACTTCAGAGATTTTGCTAGTTTTTTATATACGAAAAAATCATTTGATCTCAGCCGTTTTAAGGACCTTCAAGGATGCAACTATTGTTTCTGCATCCTTGCATCAATATCTATCGATTGGCAAAAGGACATCCAAATCGTCCTTAAAATGACGAAGTTACAGTGATCATTTTGAATTAAGGACAATTTTTACGTGCTCCCCCCTCAGAAAATTTTACAAATTTTTTCGATAATTTTTTTTGTTGAATTTTAAAAATCCTTGAATGCAAATCGATAGTGCTGGCGTCTGTCAGCACAAAAATGCATGTCCTTTTGAAATCCTTTCAGATCCTGCCCAGTTATAGCTATAGTCACGGTAAATGTTTTCATTGGCGCCTCCTCAAAGTATGCAACACAATTTTTTTGCTGCAGAGCAAATTGGAAATTTCTTTTTGGTTTTTGTTAACGCTCGTTTTTCGGTTATTCTGAACAGTTATTTTGTTTTCACGCATTTACATTTTTATTAGACTTGTAATTATACAATTTTTATTTTCACTTTTACATTTACTTCGTTATAACAAAAAAAAAAAAAAACATAATTTTAATGATAAAACTATTTATTATAGCTTAGAAAATTTATTTTTTATTTCCTTTGTTTTCTTTTGTCATATTTATTATTTTGTGTAATATTTAATATTTACGTAATATTTACTACGTATATTATGCTAAAATGACTTCTCACAGCACAAGAGCTCATACAAAGTGCAGGAGATGTTACAAAAAATTGATAATATTTTTATTTATATATTTGTTTTAAATAATTGTCATTACTTCTGATGTGCTTCCTTGCTGCTGCTGCTGCTGTTCTATTTATGTATTATTTGAGATTTAATTTAATGTTATTAATATTAATATCATTATCATGAATATATATATTTTGATATATATATTAGGCTTAGGATTATTACAAAAAAAAAAAAAACAACACACACACATTTCAAATGTTACAAATGAAATTATATCGCTCGATTTAGCATTTGTTGTATAATTGTATAAATATTTTGTTTTAACGAATTGCCTACGATATTGTTTTCCATTTTATAATTATAATATTTATAGATTTATATATATTTAAGATTCGTTTCGCTGATGTAAAGTAATATGCGTTACATTTCATTAAAGTAAGCTAGGTGCTATTATAATATATAATTAGATTACTATATTTCATTTATATATATGTATATTCAAGTATATATAAATATATATACTGTTATAAATAATTATACCACATAAACAATTATAACATGATAATTATTTGATTTGATTTATAAACCTTCTCTCTCTTTCTTTCTTTCTCTCTCTCTCTCTCTCTGACAGATGCCTTCATTTTGCCGCTGGGGGAAATATTTACAAAACAAAGATTTCTCGAAATTTGTCAAACCCAGAGTGCATGTGTATGTGTGTGTGTGTGTGTGTGACACCGAATGTTGCAAGTTTGTTTCCCATATTATTCTCATATCAAAAAAGTTGCTAGTTAAATAGATTGGAGTTTTCTTGAGATAAAGATTTGAGATTAGAGAAGAATATTACAAAAAGTGAGATTGAAATTGTTTGTGAATATTGTGAAAAAGGGGATTGAGAAACCGAAATAGAAATAGAAATGGGGAAAATGGAAATAGTTAAATCATTATTCGAACACCTGAGTTTACTTATACAAATTATCTATGCATGTGTATGTGTATGTATGTGTATGTGTGTGTGTGTGTGGTCTATTACCATATTAATTGCTGCTTCTGCATTTCAAAATTGTCAAATGCCAAAATTGTCAAAGTATTTATAATATGTAACCCAAAACGAAGAGTTTCTTTTGGGATTCAACTTGTGCCTAGATAACATACCAACTACGTTATGTGTACCATAATAGCTAGGGGCCAGGGGCTAGGAGCAGGTTGTGTTCTTGCGTTAAGTAAGTAAAAATGTTTCGACTACTTAAGGGAAAGAGAGTGCTAACGTTAATTAAGTTTCGCATTTTTAAATATGTTACACAGAAAGTTGTTTTCGTCGTCGTCGCTCGCGAACTTTTAAGATCAAGATTACATACTTATTGCAAAATTATCGTCCATAATTAATTACAAAATATATATATATATACCGTATTTAAAAAGAAGCACTAACTAAAAAAAAAAAATTAAAATACATACAAAAAGAAAAAAAAAACGGAAAATTAAATATTAAAATGACATTCTTGCTGTTTGCTGCTGCTGCTGTTTTTGTTGCTGTTGTTGCTGTTGTTGCTTATGAAGCATTCGATGCAGGCAGCGGAACTGGCGCCTGTCTATAGTAAATGTTGGCACCCTTGATGGGCAGCGGATGCGCCTCAGTGTTGAACACCCATTCGTCCAGCGGCAGTACGGAATCGTCCGAGAACAGCAAGTAAAGATACTGAAAAAGTTGCCACGTTAAGATTGAATTCAAGTATTGCAAATAAAACTCAAAACTCACCTTGAGTGTCTCGGCCAGGAAGAAACTCTGCTGAACATCATCCTTTTGCGGCTCCTGCTGATACACATTGCGCAGCCCGCAATAACCATGCGCTGTGCGGCAATGCTTCTCCAGAGCCTGGACCGCCTCCCAGCCCCAGTCGCGATACTTTTGATCGTGCGTCAGACGCCACAGCACAAAGTAGCTCTCGAATGTCTCTGGCCGCAGTATGTAATACTTCTCCTGGGAGCGCAGAGCACGCGCCTCCGCCGCATCACTGAAACTGCAAAGGAAAGGAGTTAAATGAAATGATCAACGAATGAGACTGATCAACGAGATCAATGAGTCTACCAACCGGAATGCTTCGGGTCCCAGTTGAGTCGGTGTGCGCACATAGCTCTCATGGCAGGTGTTCGTAATGCCTTTGCCCACATCCATGTACTTATCCGTGTGCTCGTTCTGACGCGTTGCGGCGCCCAGCGCAAAAAGTCCGCCTGTCAACGAATTGAAAAGTGTTTTAAAGCATTTTATGGAAGGAGGTGAAATTAAATTCATAGATAACGACTTCAAGCATTGATCCACAAAGTTACAGAATTAAATTCATAGATAACGACTTCACGCATTGCTTCATAAAGTTAAAGAAGTCGACTTCTTATGGAGCTATAACTTCAAACAGCGTTTTCTGTGCAGTGCGAATAAAGTATGTCAATAATTCATTATAAATAAAAGCAACTTTGCTATATACTAAAAAATACTGATATATACCTCAACCTATACTTCGTATATCGTATATATTAAAGCCTTTTAAAGTATTTTAGTCAATGAGCGGGTAAAATAAACTTCTTTTGTTATATGTTATAGAAACCAATTTATCTTATTTTGGAAGATATAGAGCAGTAACTTCAAACAGCTTTTTCTTTACGAATAAAGTACTCGCAACATATCTCAATATATCATTCGGAATTCCAAAAAATACTGAAATATACCTCAAGCTATACTTCGTATATCGTATATATTAAAGCCTTTTAAAGTATTTTATGCAATGAGGAGGTAAAATAAACGTTTTTTTTTTCGTATGAAATTTATAGATGATGACTCGAAGCATAGTTCCACAAAGTTATAGGAACCAATTCAACTTATTTTGGAAGATATAGAGCTGTAATAATATCAATATTATCTCAATAATTCAATCGGAATTGTATTTTATCGTAAGTTTCATTCCGTATAATGATTCAACTATACATTCGGAATTAAAATTTGACAATTTAAAATCCCAAAAAATACTGAATATACTAAAAACTGTATGCCGTTTAACGCTTCAATAACATAATTCATTCAGAATTACAATTTGGCATTCTAATATACCAAAAAATACTTAAATATACCGTACACCATATTTCGTTTAACGATTCAACTATATATTAAAAAATTACATCTTGAAAAATGACCACACCAAAATATACTAAATATACGGTAAGCTCTATTTAATATACCGATATACTAATATTCAAAATATACCAAACTTTACTCTAGTAAACGCCTTACCTGAAAAGCAGGCCAAATGATCCATTTTGTGTTCCAATCTATCGAATTTCAGATCGGATACATACGTCAGTCCATTGGGACTGGTTCGCACCATGTTGTCCATGATGGCGAGCATTGCCTCGTCGTACATGTCGCGTGCCTCCTCGTCCGTCTGTCCGGATTGCAGCCACGCCTTCAGCAGATACTCGTAGTAGCTGTCGCCTAAAGCGCCCAGCGACATGTGCACTGCAAAGCAAGAGAATTGAAATTAATGTTTGCTTGAATATATAGAAGTCATCTATAAGTTGTTCTTTGTAGTTCATACAGATTATTTAGTTCGTTTGAGTTCCATTCTAGTTCCTTTAGTTCTTTTCGACTCGTTTGAGTTTGATTTAGTGCTGTTCGTTCATAGAATTTAAAGTGACTTTAAAGTATTCATTTCTAAATCTTAGTAATTGTTTTACAAATTCCATTTTATAGAATTTAAAGTTATTTTAAAGTATTAATTTTTAAATCTTACGAATTGTTTTAAAAATTTCATTAAAATTTACGATGCAAAAGAAGAATGTTACTCAAAGGAACTAAACAAACGAGTGAGTGAACTAGAAGAATGAATCATCTAAAGTTTAGATTCTAAGCAAACACGAACGAAACTCAAATGAGCTAGTTCATTCTTTTAGTTGACTGAATTTATTAAATAAAATAGTTCATTAGTTTCGTTGAGTGAATTGTTGAACTAGTTCATTTGTTAAGCTTACTGATTTGTTTAAATAAAATAGTTCATTAGTTTAGTGGACTGAATTGTTTAAACGAACTAGTTCATTCTTTCAGTTGACTGAATTGTTTAACTATGAACTAGTTCATTCCTTTAGTTGACTGACTTATTTAAATGAAACAGTTCATTCTTTTAGTTATTGAATTATTTATATGAAGAAGTTCACTTGTTCAGTTGGCTGAATTGTTTAAATGAAGAAGTTCATTCGTTAAGCTGACTGAATTGTTTGAATGAACTAGTTCCTTCCTTCAGTTGCCTGAATAGTTTAAATTAAATAGTTTATTCTTTTAGTTTACTGAATTGTTTAAAAGAACTAGTTCATTATTCAAATAAGCTAGTTCCGAACAATATGCCATTACATAATTGATCTTCCTCTCGCCCCACACTTACGTTGACCCCATTTGCCCGTCTTGGGGTTGAGGAAATTGGGATAGAGTCCCTTGGGCTTCTCAATCTCTTTGAGCACCTGACGTATGGTCTGCACACGCTCGCGATACAATGGATTGCCGGTGATGTCGCTCAAGTAGGCAAACTCCAGATGGAGTGTGCCAAACTCGGAGAGAATTGAACTGCCGCCAGAGGCCCAGCCATAGTTTTTGGCCATGCCCGTCTTGGTGTTGACCAACGCATATGGAATGCCAGTGGGCGTCTGGAAGGCGGGCAACAATTTGTCCGCAATATGCTGAGCCTTCTCCTTGTAGAGCGGATCACCGGTGAAGGCGTAAAGCGTTAGCATGCCGCCCACAAAGCGAATGTTTGTCTCGAACACGGACAACTCGGCGCTTATGTTGTCCAGTGAGAACTTCCGCTCGATCCAATCGCGTCCCTCCTTGTACTCCTTCTCCAGGCCCATTATGTACAGCGTATCGAGGCCATCCACAATCGTGGCGCCCAGATCGTACGATCCAAAGATGCTGCCCGAGTGCGGACGCTGCGACAGAGGACGCAGCTCGTTTTTGCCCCACGCATACAGTTTGTAGTTGTGCCAAGCGTGCTCCATCATCTGTAACAAAGAGAAGACCAAATGATATAGAATTGATATTTGTTCCTTTAAAGGTAGTGCAGAAATATTCATATCACGAGATGGCATTCCAAGCCAAATTCAATTTCATTAGCCAACAATATAGAGAGCTAAAGTCCACGAGGAAACTTTAGAGAGAAAGAAAGCATCATTGGTATAAGAAAACTGCTGAAGAGAAGTCCTCAAATAAATACAGCAACTTTTTTTTTAAATATAGTTTGTATATTGAAAATATTCGGCATAAAAATAAGAATTTACAACAAAAATCAATGGAAATTCAACTTGACAAATCAAGAATGTTTCGGTTCAGTAAAATTTAACAAAAACTTTAATTTTGTACCGAGTTTATGGTTTATTCTTAATACATACTATATAACAAAAAATAACAAGTAAAAAAAGCTGCATTCAAGTGTGCTCGACTGTGAGATACCCTCTACCTTCTTTTTAATAAAAAGTCATAATAAAAGTAAAATATTTTGAAGAGCACACAATAAACGTAATGTTTGGTATATCAATACACCACTGCAGTAGAAATATACTATAGAGTACAAAATATACCAAACGCTATATACGTAATGTTATATTTGGTATATTGATATACCAATACAGTAGAAATATACTACAAAGCAAAAAAATATACCAAAGGCTATAGTTGAACTATTGATATACTTATAAATTCATAATATACCAAAGTATACATTTGGTATATCGATATACTGCTACCTTCAAAATATATACCAGAGAGTATCAGAATGTAAACAAACTAAAATGATTTCTCCCTTCATTGTTTAAATTTTGAAATGCAACTCGGTTTATTTGAAGATTTTTATATTGCACAGAATGAAAAGTTAGTTAATAGCTCAATTGCGATTATTGTTGAACAAATTGAAGCGCTTCTCTCGATGTGCAATGAGTCGCTTCTGATTGAAGTCTTAGAAGGTAACATTTTGGCTTTATTTATCTACATAATTTGTTAGATTTACGACAATTCACATTTCAAAGGTTGCACACCAAAAAAAGGATGTTGAAAGAAAGTACTAAAGGTGAATTTTGGGATGACCTCAGTATGACCTGAGAGAGGAGAGAGTAGGAGGGAAGGTGGTAAAAGAAGTAAGTAAATCATCAGCTTGACTAATTTTACGGAAATTACTTGATGACTGGTTTGACTGATTGATTGAGCATCCTTTTTGCACTGTGGCTGTTGGCTCCAAATGGGATAAGTATGCTATACAAATAATACACGCCACATCAACACAGCACATTTACACCCACGCACACACACACACACGCACACACACACACACGCACACACATGCATGAACAGTTACAGCTGTAGTTGCTGTTTGCACGTCTTCATTAAATTAAGTTACACATCCTTGAAATGCGCAAACGTCGCTTGAATCGTGCCCACTAAATGTGCGAGTTGTAGATTTCTATATAGAACTGAGCAGCAGCAGTGCTGCCAACTCGCTTGACAATAACAACAGATATGCAAACACAAAAAAAGGCTAGAAAAGATCCTCATCAGATTAAGCTTTTTTTTGTGAAAATGTTAATACTGTATTAAAATTACGAACTAAAGCTATACTTTTTGATTTGCCCACAAAATTCTCAATTCCTTCAAATCTTTCTATTGCTGATAGGTAAATTTAAAATATGATATTCGAGCACATTTTCAAAATTTCCACTCGGAATATTTCTCATATAAAACCAATTTGATTTTTATACATTTTATTATTATTATATTTCGTAAGTAAAACAAATTTGTCACTCTTTTGTAATCTTTACAGATTGTTTTTAAACGAATTTCAAGTTTATTCCAAATGTTCATTAAAATTAAAATAAAATAGAGTAATTTTAGCAAGAAGCCAGTTTGGCAGCATAGCAAAGAAGTTCGCCTAAGAAAGTTTTCGGTATAAATATTAACATAATTTTAAAGGTGGATTTAGGTTACAAATAAAAGTAAGTTACGGCATGCTTTATTGGTAAATTTATAGTTATTCTTAAAAGTTGCTAGCCTAAAAGAAAGCTTAGTTTTTTTTTGTCGGATGAATTATAAAAATAAAAAGAATTCTATTTATAAAGTTTTTCTGTAATCTACTAAAAGCTTGTTTTATAAATGAATTGACAGTTTTCCTCAAATGTTGCTAGCATAAAAGTTATTTTCACAATTAAAGCGCCGAAATGAAAGCCAAGTTGGCAGCACAAAAAAAGGTTTTACCTAAGATAGTTTTTTATATGATCAGGAACTTTCCCTTAAAGAGTTTTAAAGGTTGACCAATAAAAATAATAGTTATTTTTACAATTTCTCCTCTAAAAAGAAAGCCAAGTTGGCAGCACCGTCCTACGTATGTGTATGTGTGTGTGTGTGTGAATGTGCGACCGTGGAAACGTGCTGAGCGTCAAGCGTCGAGACGCGTCTCTCCCTGGTGTGTGTGTCACACACACTCATACACACACACACCCAAACACATGCCTGGAATGCCACACATAGCAATTGCATTGCATTTCCCATTCTGCTCCCGTCCCACCCCGTGCCCCGTGTCCCATGTCCCATGTCCCTTAACCGAAACCGTGTCCTGCATATTCATTCGTTGTTCGTTGCTAGCCAGCCTACTTAGCGGCCAACTGCCAACTGTGTCCATTGAGGGAATTGCTACTGTTTCTCTTTCTCTTTCTGTTTCCCTTTTTCGTTTTTATACCCGCTATCAATAGGGTAGAAGGGTATTATAACTTAGTGACTTTGTAACAGGTAGAAGGAGGCATCTCCGACCTTATAAAGTATATATATTCCTAATCAGCATCAACAGCCGAGACGATCTAGCCATGTCTGTTTGTCTGTCCGTCTGTCTGTCTGTCCGTATGAACACTTTGATCCCAGAGACTATAAAAGATAGAGCTATAATTTTTTTCGTCAGCATTTGTTATGTTTGCATGCAGATTAAGTTTGCTTCAAATTTTTGTCACGCCCACTTCCGCCCCCACAAATCGACAAAAATCGAATAACAAGCGTCGAAATTTGGTATATAGAATAATAGTCTTTGTGATTCCTTTTGTTTGCGATCAAATAAAAATGGTCAAAGTTATTGAAAAATACTTTTGTCTGGGAAAAAATGCCTGCTTTCTAGGGGTCTTTGTTGATTTGGCTAACAATCTGGTATATTTTGCACTCTATAGTATATTTTGAATGTAGTACCATATCGATATACCAAATATTATATTTGGCATATTATTTTAGAATATTTTGAGTATAATACCGCAATATTTTGCTTTTATTCAAAGTGGGTAGCGGGTATCTCACAGTCGAGCACACTCGACTGTAGCTTTCACACTTGTTTCTTTTTTTTTGCTAGGTGGCTTTTCGACGGATTTTGCACTTGACCTGTCGGTTGGAGGTATCCATTGAAGTTTACGCGAATGTGGCATGTGTGGCAGTGTCATTCATATAGTAAGCATTTTATTGCCACTTTCAAGTGTTTCGTAAAGCGAAGCCAGCGAGCAATTTAAGCCAACTGTCTCTATGCAGGTGTATAACTGTGTGAGTGTGTGTGTGTGTGTGTGGTTTAATTTAATGCAAATTCAAAATGCAACTTTTGGGAGAAGCAAATGCAAGTTTTTAAGTTGCAAACTTCGCCACTTAATGCCGACGGGGCTGCTGGCTGCAAAACAATGCAAATGACAGCAAAGGAAAGGAAATAAAGGGAATAGTTTAAAACGGAAATGGATAAGGGGAACCGGAAGTGCAAGTGCCACTGCCAATGCCAAATGGTTAAAGCCAGTAAGAAAATGCTTCGCGCACAGCAATGGAGCAACTTTCAAATTTGTGCACAAAATATGCATGCCCCCAAAAGCAACACACACACACATATTTTATATGCCCCACAGTTTGGCAAATTCTTTCGAAGCCGAGTGAAAATAATTTGCTTAAGGCCACAAAAAAAAAAAACAGAAAGAAAAATAATGCAAAAGTCGCCGTCGTCTCTCTCTCTCTCTCTCTCTATCTTGCAATAAAAACCAAGAAAAACTATTTTTGGCACACAGCAATTTGAATGCCTTTTCAAAAAACAAAAAAACAATGGCTTAAATTCAAATGAATTAAAGTTGAAACAAAGCAAAGCTCAATATTGTTGTGTATTAAAGGCACACTGCATTGATATATTGTTACAACTTTCGCATACTTTCGCCTCAAAGAATTTATATTAACTGTAAACCCAACTGCCAAATACCTTGAAATACAAAAACACAGAAGGTCGGAGATATTTTCTTACTGCACAAAGACCAATTTAAATTTGGGTTCTTTTTTTATTTTAACATATTTGCAAAGAGTACAACAAAAAATAAGAAAAGGAAACCAACTATTTGTGTGGCATTTTGCATGCTATCTCTCTCTCTTTCTCTTGCTCTCTCTGTCTCTCTCTCTCCAGCAACACC
Source organism: Drosophila kohkoa (assembly GCA_019972355.1). Lineage (NCBI taxonomy): Eukaryota > Metazoa > Arthropoda > Insecta > Diptera > Drosophilidae > Drosophila > Drosophila kohkoa. The sequence goes on along the minus strand of BJEL01000055.1, from coordinate 723,136 downwards.
AAGAAATTAACTCACAAAAGAACAACAAGTGTGCGTGTGCTTGAGTTTGTGTTTGCTGGCTGTGTAGCAAAATGAAACTAACTATTAAGGAAAATCAGGGAATAAATGGAGACAAAGTTTTCCTAATGGAAACGGGGGAAACAAGCGCAAAAAGACAAACGCATAAGTCTGTAATTCTTGTTTGAAAACTTGTGCAATTTCTAAAAATAAACCAGCTAGCTGACACAATATTAAAGATTGTCAAATGAACTCTCACTTCAAACGCAACATTTATATTACAGCAAGCGAAATGTTTTGGAATAAAATACAATATAAATTATGTAAAAATAGAAAAGAAATTATATGTATATAAATGATGTAAAATAAATATAAATAAAATAAATTATAATAAAAAAATAAAACATAAATAAGCAATGTAAAAATATAATAAAAATAAAAAAGAATTAAAATAAATATTGCAAAAATATAATAATAAAAAAAAAATATAATATAAAAAAACAAATTGAATATAAATAAATAATAAAGAAACATAATGACAATAAAAATATAAATATGATATTTTAAAAAAATAAACAATAAATAAATAATGTAAAAATATAATTAAAATAATGAATCATAATATAATAAAATAAATTTAATAATACATTAAAACAAGTAAATATAATAACAAATTCCTGAAGTATAATTTGAAAATATATACATTGTAGTTCTATTTGAAACGAAAAGTCAAATAAATAATGAATTTTAAAGGATTAAAGAAAGGATTTTTTCAGGAATTTTTTTATTATAATCAATTTAGTTCTTTCAGAAAAGAAATTTGATTTTGCTGTTCTCGATAAATTTAGATAGATCAAGATCTCGCTTAACAGCCACTTTGCGTTTCATTAGTTGCACTTAACATTAATTTAGCAGCGAAACTTAATTGGCAGCATTTTTAAACACAAACATAAAAGAAACTTGAAATTTGAAGAAAAAACAATGCAGCTAAAAGAGATGTTGATGAAATATAGTTTGGAAATCAATCAAATTGTTGCCAATATAATTTAAATTTTGTTGAACTTAACAAAAGAAATGTAATGAAATTACATTGTTGTTTCTCTAGTTTAATAATTTATAAAATAAATAATAAATTATTACCTAGTTAGCCTAACTAACTCCTTACTTAATTCACAACTTTATAGGGAAATATGTCAAATTGCATATCCTTATGCCTTATGCTATTCTAAAAATCCTAGTGCTAGAAATTCTATACATTTGGATGTTAAAGAAAGTAAATTTAAATTGACAGACATAAAGATAATCATAAAATATAACAAAACTATATTGCATTCCCAAAGTTTAAGTAACGATAGAGATACAGAATTGCTGAAGAGGATCTGAAATGCCAAAGGACTTCAGTTGAAAGCCTGAATTAAGCGACAAACTAACTATAGTACTTATCATTGGAAGTTTGCCTGCAAAAATGGCAAAATATTTATCTAATCTATTAGTGATGATATCAAAAGCCATTTATTCGGTCACTTTTCGATGGGGGTGGAGAAATGTGTGCTTAAAACTATTTGAAATTTTCTATTACTTTTGCACACACACAAGCTTAAAAGGCCAGCTAAAAGTTGAGTCGTGTTGAAGGGAAGAATAAATGAAAGAGAAAACGAGAGAGAGAGAGAAGAGGATATTGTATGAGTATTATGAGTGTAAATAGACTAATGCGGTCAAAGTAGTAGCTTGTTTTCATTGTTGTTGTTGTTATGTGTGGGTGCTACGCAATATTTAATGTCAAGTTGTCGTCTAGCATTGACGCTTTTTCAATCCTGCAGCAATGCCATCAAGCCATCAATAGCCATATCGATGGTCATTTCCATTTCCATTCCCAGTGCGAACTCTGGCTTCTTCTTCTTCTTCCACTACTACTACTACTACTTGCACATTGACAATGAAACAACGGGCAGTCGGCCAAACGGTCAACTTGGCTGGCCAAAAGCATAACAATAACAAAAACAGAAACAGAAACAAAAACACCAACAGCTGAAGCAACACAAACAAAGCAAAAACCAAAACAAAACGCAGCCAGAACCAAAAACATCGACGTCAACGACGGCGTCGACGTCGACGTCGACGTCACCGTCATCGCCATTCGACAATGTTGTTTTCTGTCTTTCTGTCGTTTCGTTTCATTTCGTTTCGTTTCATTTCGTTTGCTTTGCTATGCTGCTGTTCCAAGGGATTCAATTGATGAATGCACTGCTGACTGCACAGTGGGACAACTTCGATGTTCTTTATAAGCTAACTACGTGAGCAATTCTCTCATTACAAATTCCCTAGATGAGCTGTGTTTAATTTGACAAAAATCAATATTTCGATTTGTACAATTGTAGCTAATGCACAAATTTTTACTTTCTCGCAAATCGTAACACTTTTTCCCTTAGGTATTCTATTCAATGTGATATCAAAGGAATTTGCTAGCAGTGTTTTGAAAATAAGCAAAATATGTGGAACAACAAAAATTTTTAATTTCTATTTATCTTGACTATTGCTGTTATAATAATATATGTACATAATGTATGCATACAATTATTATCAAATCAATTTCTATAGATAATGCAATATATTGATTGACAAAAATAAATAAATTCTTTGTGAGGCAACAAAATCTGTTTAAATTTTTGCCTACGGGAATTTAAATTCAATTAAAATTATTCACTATTGAAATTTTTGGCCAACAATAAATGTTTAATCCAATTATAATGCAGAAATCGAAGTATTAAAATATTAATTATATTTTAATGCATACTTAATATCAAGTATCAATTTATAAAAGAAGTATTAAAATAGCAAATTCAAATTTAAAACAAACTTAACATGAAGTATTACGTTATCAACCTAATTTTCACAATTTACAATATTCTGAAGTTCTTTTATCATTTTTAATAATGTATTCTATTACCGAATAAAATCAGCTATTTAATAAGACAAAGGATCTGTAACTTCATTTTTTATTTAAAGTTGAATGTATTATGACCGTCATTATAAACTCTAAAAATAAATAAAAAAAATTCTATTATATTGTTTGAAGGAATTTTTTAGAGTATTTAACTAGATTTTTAGTTTTATACCAATCTTTAAATCAAAGGATATATATTGCATAACTATAGCAATTATATTTCTTACTCAATTTATTGACAAGCATTTTCTGAATTTTGTCAAATTTTCTAGTTTTTTTTTTTTTTTTTTTTTTTCAAAAATATTTGAATTTAATTAGATTCATTTTATTAAACTCTGTTAGCTACGAGCCTAAATATAAAGTGAATATTGTTTATAAGGACTATGAGAAAATTATACTATGATTTTTTTGCTCTTTTGCTCCACTGTGCGAGTTGTGTATTGCACTACGTTGTAGTTTTTGGCGGTCAGTTGAAGTGGTTCACCTTGGATTGCCCCTTTTTTCTTTTTTTTGGGTGGGGTGGTGGCAAAATTGACATGAGATGCCATTGCCTCACTCTGGCTGTTGTCAAATGTAAATGCGATTGCCTCAAGGGTGCAAAAAAAGAATGCGAGAGGAATGGGGAAGCGAAGAGCGGAGAATTGAATAAATGAAACTCGATTATTAGCCTGGCAAAATGCGTGCAACGCACCTTAAAAACTCAACTGAACTTCAATTGAAATCCATTATCAAGTGACCCCCATCTATGACTAAGGGCAACTTATCTTATCCCCTGCAAATATATAAATGTTCAAGCATTTCGATAGCCGAGTTTGGCAATTTATTGAGCTGAGCCGCCTGCAGTTGCTCATCATCATCACCATCAGGTGGGAATACCTGAATATCTACTCGATAGAATATTCCCCAAAAACACATTCCATGGTGCAATTGAGTGAACAAATAAATGTTTTCAATTGCTAAACTTCCTGCGTGCGTGTGTATGCAAAATATTTATTACAACAGTCAACAAAATGGAATTCCATTTACAATGACAGCGTTCTGTGTGTGTGTTTTGTTTTGTCTTGTCGAAAATTGAATTTGATTTATGCATTTTCGTTGAACTTCACCTGAGGACAAACCCATCCATCTATCAACTGAAGCAACAGCAAATTTCAGTTTGTACTTTAAATGAAATTAAATACTTTTATTGTGAAATCCTTCTTAGGTATGTATTGATAATACTTTGACACAAGCAAATTGCAATTTGATTTGATAGTAATTCGCAGCAGAGAAACAAAAATAAATCTAGTATATATATATAGTAGATATCCTCACATATTTCGAGTGTTGACAATGCATAAATAATAAAATATGTCGAAAATTGAAATTTAAAATTTTTGCCATTGTTGTTGAGGTCATAAAAGGCGAAACTGTTGCAAGAATACACACAAATTAATCGTATCGTGTATCCTGGGCATGTGGTTATTTATTGTTGTTGCCGTTGCAAGTGTGTGTGTGGCAAGTGGCAACTGTGGCAGCGACAGTTATAGTTGCTGCAGCTCGAGGTAAGAATTTGTTTAGCGCCTCGTTTGCACCGACCAGCCAGCCAGCCAGTAAGCCAGCCAGCCAGAGCCAAGGCCTCGACACGACACTCGAGCACCGCAAAAGCGTAAAGCAATTGACGGCCTTGCGCATTCCCAGCGAGTGCGCAAATGATGGCGAGCGAAAGAGACAGCGACAGAGAGAGAGAGAATGAGAGCGAGCTAACTCGAGTCCTGGCCTGAGCCAAACCTTTTGCCCGTGTTTACCGGCTACCAACTGAAAACTGTAAACTGAAAACTGAAAACTGCCAACTACCGGCGCCAAGTGAGCGTAATAAACGTCAAGATTTCGAGACCACAACAGAGCGAAGAACAACGCATGATGAACGCAGTTAGCTGAGTGTTTAAGGTGTTGATTGTAGGCGTAACAGGAATTCTGCCTCCTTCTCTGAGAGACATGAAACCCCAACAACAACAACCACCACAACAACAACAGTTTGTTTGCAATTCCTCTTTAAAGAGACGACATCGAAATATTGTCAACATTCCCGCTAAAGTTGGGCAATCGATGTCACACACACACACACACACACACACACACACACACACACAAACACACTTTATGAGTAGATTGATTGATCAAAATTCGAAGGGCAAAATCCGCAGTCTAAGAAATTAATATCTTAACATACAACGAAAACTTTGTTGACAACATAATCCATTATTGCTATTGCTTATTATTATTATAAATACAATCAGCAATATTATAATGTATAAAGCAGCAAATTCGATAGCTACGAATATTGAGTATAACTTAAGTACCAGCAGGAAATCAGTGAAAGTTATTCAAGAAACAAAATTCATCATATTTACATGCTTTACCTTAATTTAGTATACTTTTGTGGAGAGTATTTCATAGTCAAGTATTAACTACTTTTGTTTAATGCAAATATATAAATGGCATTTGCCCTCAAACCAACAAAAGTTTATCATATATAATTGCAAAGGTAATAAATAATAAAATAAATATGTGCTCTCGAAAAAAAAAATTGTACAAATAATAATGTGTAACAAGTTAAAAAAGTGTATAAAAGCAAAGCATTGCGGTAATAATACACCAAATAAAAAACCTAAAAATTATGTATTTTTCTACAAATATACTAATTTAAAATACTGAAAATATACCAATTAAATATACTAAATATAATACAAATATATACTAAATATATTTAGATACAAGTAATTCAATATACCAAAAATACTAAAAATATACCAAATGCTATATTTGGTATTATTCTACAATTGTATAAAATTAATATACTGAAAAATACAGATATATACCGAAGGCTATATTTCGGTTTCATATAAAATTATAGCAAATTAATATACTACCAATACTAAAAATATACCGAATGTTATACTACAAGTATACCAAATCGGTATTCTATACTTAATGCTATATTCGGTATATCGATATATCAAAATATACCACAGAGTATATACAGCTGTGCCCATTGAAATAGCAGTGCAGACGACCTACACATTTAAAGTTGAAAAATATTATTATAAACACAACTTCGAGACAAAATTTTTTTATAACAGCTTAATATATTTAATTTGCGATAATTAAACATATTTTTCATTTTGGATAATTCAATATTTTTCCGAATGTGGATGTTAACATATGAAAATGTCCGTATTATGAAGATCATTGAAATAGCAGTGAAAAAACAAAAATGTAATAAATTTCAAAAAATCGTATAAATAACTTAATCCTTCAAAATTTCGAGTTGAATACGACCTTATAATTTGTTGTGTAGCCTTTATTGGCTATTAGAGCCTCACAGCTACGTGGCATGGAGTCCACCACGTCCTCGCAACGCTTGCAGGGATTCTGGCCCTATACCTCCTGTACAACTTGTCAAAGGTGTGGCTTAGATGTCGGGGATTTCTTGGCAACATAATGCTTGAAGTCCTCCATCAGTTCCCAATTGGATTTAAATCCGGGAACTGTGCTGACATGGCATTACATCAGTTTTTTCATGACCAAACCACTCCGTGACCAGTTGGCCGGTGTGTTTAGGTTTCGTTTCTCTGCTGAAAAGTCCATATTGAAGGGGCATTTCATCCTGAGAATACTTCAGCATGATGTTTCTTAATATATTTTCAAAGATTTCTTGGTCTATGATCTCATCGATCATATTTATAGGTCCCACACCACTGTATGAGAAACATGCCCATATCGTGATTTTAAGACCACCATGTTTAGCGGTCTTAAGGGTATGGTTTAGGTCATTTTAGGTGTTTGGTGGTCAACGGACATATTGTCTTGAACTTTTCTAATAATTAACACCAGTTTAGACGCATTTGTCCAAAGGATATTACGCCATTTGGAAAATGGCCAGTTCAAGTGGCGCTTGGCAAACTCCCACCTCGCTTTGAGATGTCTATAACCAAGTAATTGCACCTTTTCTGGACTTCGGGTATTCAAATTTGTATCCACCAGTCTTCGGCCAATAGCCACTTCACTGATTCCCCAACTCAGCCCTGCTTTAATATCCCTAGAGGATGCAAAAGGATTAGTTTAGCTGAAGAGCACTATGCATCGGTCCTCTAAAATTGTGGTTTTTTGTATCGCACCACGGTTTTCAGGCTTTGATTTATAATTTATGTCATTGAAAACCATTTTGGTAAAACATTTTAGGCGACACAGAACTTTTTTATACAATTTTGCTCCTTCCTAAGCTCAAGAAAGGACCTCCTCTCTACATTGGACCAGTTAGGTCCTTTACACACTAAAATTAAATTTTTTTTTTATAGTTATAGTGCATTGTCGTATAAACTACAATAATAAACCAAATTAAACTCACTTTTCATAAAATTAAAAACAATTTCGGCTTTTTTAGTGGAAGAAAAGAAAAAACTGCTATTCTAATGTTCAGCCCAAAAGTGGTGCACTTGGGTAAAAATATCAAAATTTCAGAAAAACTGATCAAATCTAACGGGGTTTTTGCTGTTTTCTTATCTTTATGCTTTATTTTACAAAAACAATGTGCTAGCGATCAACTAACAAAAAGGAATAACCAAAAAAAACGGTTACATAGTCTTTTCTCTGTCGCACTGCTATTTCAATGGGCACAGCTGTACATATGTACATATGTATATGGATAGCCGGTATAAAAATCTTTCTCTATAATTTGCAAATTTATTAATTACTTAATGCACTTAACGCATCCACGCTATTTATATATAATATTTACATATAAATCCGCCATTCAATTAGAAGCTTTCTTCTTTGCAACGATCGCGAAATTCGTTTTCATTGGTGCATCGAAAGCTCACCAACTGATGATCTATACTGATGAGCTTTTTGTTGTTGCTAATAAACAAAGTTTTGTAAACAATAAAAGCTGCTTTAGCAGCTGCAAAGATCAAAGCTTAGCTCATCTCCGTTAGCTCGATGTTTGTGTGTTTATGTATCGCTGACATGACGATTTAATTGCAAGTTGGCGAGTGTTTAATTAGTGCACAACTGTTATCATTTAATTCAGATCAAGATCAATTAGAAGTATTGATAATTCATATGCTTGTTTTTGTTTTTTTCTTCTTATTATTTTTTTTGCTTTTTGACATTTGTCGTTTTTATCTTTCGCGAACAATATTCAATTTTGTGTTTGTTTTACTTTCACTGTTTTGTGTTCATTTTTTCAGCTTATGCCATAAATTTAGCGTGTCATGACATCAGCTCTATATGCAAACATATATGTTAAAAAGAGCTGTGCTTGAAACTACAGAACATATGCCAAAAAACATTTGATATAGATAATTTCAGAGGCTTGAAGATACTTGCAAAATGTTCCTTTGGGAATTAGCCATAAAATAGTTGGAGCTAACCTGAATATTATAACAATTTGTTCTGTCGACATTAAGCAGAAACTTTTGACCTTGCCAAGGGATTTCTGCAGAGATTTAATTACTTTTTTTGTATGTGTGTGTTTGGGGGGGATTGTCAATAGTCAATTGGGTTCGGGGCTGACAAAGGTAAGTTGAGGGCGGAGAAGAGGGAGGGGAAGCTGTCAGTCTGTGTGGCTGTTGTAAAACAGCTGGCACATTGCCTGGGGTCGTGACAGGCCCCCAAAGGTCAGACATTTGAAATTGATACGCAATTCAGATGGCAAGCCAGCAGCAGCAGTCGGCATGCGGCATGTGGCATGTGGCATGTGGCATGCGACACCGCATCGCAGCAGCAGCACTCACCTTGACGATTTGGGCGCGCTTCTCGTAATCAATCAAGTCATTTTTGCCGTTGTCCAGCGGCAACTGCGTGCTCAGCGTATTGTTGAGTATACGACGTGTTGGCTGCGTCTTTTCACTTGCATCGTTTGGCCCAATCACGGCCAACACTTTGGGCTCCACCTGCAGCCGAGCCTGCAGCGAGGACATCTCCTTGCGTATTTGTTCCATACTTCGAGCATCGCCAGCTGAATCATCGTCATGCGTTTCATTTAACTGTGATTGCTGATGTTGCTGATGTTGTTGATGTTGCTGATGTTGCTGTTGTTGTTTGATGTTGATGTGCAAGTTCTTTGGATGATTGTTGACATAGTTGAGCTCCTTGATCTGATTATCATTGGCGCTGACGCTATCGCTGGCCACCTTCTCGTTCAGTCGTATGATGTTCGACAAATTGATGTTATTGATCAAAGTGATGCCAGTGATCGCCACCAGAACGATGACGAACACAATGCCGCCGATCAGCAGCACTGGCGTTGTCTTCGATGTCTTTGGGCACATCTCTCTTCTCTCTTTTGTCTCTGTATCTCTCTATTTCTTTCCCTTTATTTACTTTGCTCTTCGTTACAGTTTTACAACAAACAAATGTTCAGAGCTCTTTGCTTAATCGTTTGGCGTTGTTGTTGTTGTGCGGCCATCACATGCTCTTCTATTGATTTATTTTAATGATTCCTTAATTGCTTGCACACACACACACACACAGACACACACAGCGAGAGTTTGTGCTTCGTTGCGGCAACAACAGTTCAGTTTAGTTCGATTGCGCATAATTTATTTTTATTTTGGAACCGAGAGGCGACACTCAACGCGTTTCAAATTATGTTTGAAGCTCAGCGAGCACTTGAAATTCCATTTGGAATAAAATCCAAAATGAACATTTTTCCAAATTCCTTAAATTCACTTTTTAATGATTGAATCAATGCTAATGACTGTCCGTTTAAACTGGCTATAGTTTTGTGTATATAATTTGCAACAGCAATGAAAGTGAATTCTTGCCAGCATCTTTTCACAACGCTGTGCGAGGTCAGTTTTGTGAGCAAGTAATTAACATGTTGCTTGCATATTTGTGATGATCTTTTGCAGATATCTAGAACAGCAAACACACGAAATACAGACAGACAGACAGACAGACAAAGTATTGCCACAAATGTTTGCGTTTGTTTGTGTTGAAGTTTGTTTTTGTTTGCATTTCACACGACTGCACTTCAAAATCGAATCGAATAATCAATACGCATCGCTTTGTGACTTTCAATTGGCAAGCTTCATAGACATGCTGTCAAGCATTGCGTATACGCAACGTATACCTTGCATTGCCTATTTATGGGCGCTAATATTATCATCATTTCAATTCAATAGGAAACAATTAAAAAATCAAGAAAAAAAAAGAAAATGAAATGTTTAGAATTTTTGTCAGCTTTACGCAAACTTTCAGGCAGATAGATATATAGTGTATATATATATGAAATGTACGCTGCTGATGCCTCATTTTCAGTTCTGTTTTTTTCGTTTTCAGTTTTCAATTTGTGTGTGTTTTTATTTTGGCTCTCAACTCTCGAGAGATGCGTTTAAATATAAACATTGTGCAAGAGATATGTGTGTTTTGCTTGGCGACATAAGATGAGCGAGGCTCAAGGACATGACTATGCGGTAATTAAAAAAAAATAACGCAACGCAACGCAACAAAAACAAATACCCGAGAGCAACAGCAACGGCGACAGCGACTGGACTGCGACTGCCTAGCTGACTGAGTGATATAGCTAGCTTTATATATGTATGTATGTATGTATGTAAATACATATGTATGTAGCAAAAGTTGCCCAGGAGGCTGCTGAGAATGTGCTCTGGGAATGCAGAAGAAACGTGTCAAGCAGCATCGTCTCCCTCTTCTTCTTCTTCTTCTTTCACTTCACTTCGCTCTTCGTCACACGGACATCCATCACATGTGTGTATGTATGTATGTTGCCTTTACTCTCGCTACCTTAGAGGCAACACACACACACATATGCAAGTTATGTTTTTGCTAGTGTGTTTTTGTTTGTTGCTTTTGTTGCTGCCGCCGTTGTTGATTAGTTTGAGTTGTGCATAGTAAAAATTTGTATGTAGTCAACTTTGTGCTGCCTCGTTGAACTGTTGCGCACACACACACACACACAGAGAGTCTCACTTATACAAACATAGCATAGCGCACATACACTTTAAACTTGGTTTAATTAAAATTATATATACGTTTGCCGTTAGACAATATCAAATATTTAACAACAACAACAACTACAAAAAAAAATATCACGAGACGCGTGTTTACTTTTTTTCTTCTTTTTTTGGTATGCTATGTTTTATTATTGTTTCACTTTTCGGGTTCTTGTGAGTTGGGGGTTCGGTTTTTTGTTGTTTTTGCTATTCTTATTGAGGGTTCTTGTTGCTTTCGTTGTTGTTGCTGTTGTTGTTGCTGCGAGCTACGCGTGGCCGCAGTTGAGCAGACAACAGGCGAGTGCGGTAAGTGGAATCAACTGGCCCAACCGAAACGAAATGGAATCGCAATGCCGCGACCGAAGATGTTTCGCTCGTTGCCCCGACGAAGCTACGACAACGACGATGAGCACCCAAAGCACTAGAACTGAGCATTGAAACGCAATGGCATTGAAACGCGAGAGAGAGAGCAAGCGAAGTGCAGAAAGCGCGAGCATGAAACGAAATGGCAAACAAGCGAAACATCAAAACAGAGCAGCAGCAACAAATTGGTAAACGAAACGTTTCGTTTGCTGCTGCAAAAGCTCTTCTTTCTTTTTTTTTGTTTTTTTTTTTTTAAATGGCCTTCTCTTAGGTGATTAGCGTGGGTGGGGGAGGAGAGCGGGGGCGGGGGCCGATGGAGTAGGCGATGGTGCTTAAATTTGCTGCAGCTAACATAGCCTTGAGCCTGATGCGATTTATAGTAGGGATCAATAAAGCAGCGATCATCAGCAGAACAAGAGAGAGAGAGAGAGAGAGAGAAAAGTGAGTTGTAAAATATGAGCATCAAATAATTCTCAATAAATAATTAGCCCCCAAGCAAAGGTAATAATAACAAAATAATTAGCACGCTACACACAACAACAAGAACAACAACAACAAGAGCAAGCAACTTTCGCAATGTGTGTGAGCTTGCTGCTCCATTTACATTTTAATTATGTTTAATTTATGGCAGCAAAAGGCGACTTAAAAGGCAACGGCGAATGTCGTGAATGTTAAGTATACGCCGTGTGCGGCAAACAGCAGCAGCAGCAGCAACAGCAGCAAACGAATGCCATGTGGCCCCGCCAAATGAATGAAGTGTCTGCTCTGCCTTCCCCTTGCCCTTCCCTCTTCACTCATTTCCTTCGCTATTCCCCCCCAAAAGCATTTAAGGGTTATGCCCCGTAGAAAGCATCGGCTTCAGCTTCAACTGCAACAACTTCAGCTCGTTAAGAGTACAACGTAAAAGAAAAAAAACAAAAACAAAAAATTACGCCAACTTAATGCTTTGCATTACCATCAATTACCATTACTTAAGTAATTACAACGCTGCAAAAGCAAAACAATTTTCAATTTAAAAGTCTATTGTACTTATGCACATATTACTCGAGAATAATTCTTACAAATGCCTTATTATGTTGCTAATTTTCCATATTTATGGTTGACTATTAAATTTGAGTGAACTTTTCTTTTCGATTGTTTAAATCTGCTTTCAATTTATTATGAATTAAAGACCAATTATATTATTAATAGTTCTACAGTTTTATATTTGAAATATATGATTTTAAATTGCATTTTGAATTTGAATATTCTTAATAATAAACTAACATTATATCAATTTCGTTACATTTTCATAAATCAAAAATGAACAGCAAAAAAATGCAATTAAATTTACTAAGCATTAAAATTCACTTTGAATTATTGTCAACTCAGTTTCCATACATCTTCTTATACCCTGAGCTGAAAAGTAAACAAGGCATTATAATTTATACCTTTCGCTATTCAATCAAATTGTCAAAGTCGATTTTGATTATGTTTGTGTGCATTATTTTCTATTTAACAACATCTTTATGTTTGACACTTTAAATATTTTTGCATTTTTCTTTCTTGGCAGTCTGTTGGAAATGGAGCTTTTCTCTAACTTTACTTGCTACGCGGTGCCCAACTTTATCAGCAAATTTATTCCCCTGCTGCCAATTTTCATCGTACATTCTCTGTGTAACGCTAGCTAAAGCCTTGCGCACACAAACCTTTTGCTAACATTATACCCGGTGCAGATTGGCTAAGAGGGAATTTCAATTTAGTGACAATCAAAAATGTGTGTTAGAATTAGAAGGAGATGGATCTGAACATCTAAAATATAGAAAATAGTCAACATTGTGCATTTCATTATATCGAAAATTATATCTAAAAATGCGATGGGAATCTTGGAAATTATCTTAGGCAATACTTTATTTAAATAAGTTACCTTCTATAATTTCAAATTCAAAAGTTTGTACAGTAACTAAATATACATTAAGTAAGTCTTTTCACAGATACTTTTTTGTATTCAAAAATAAAAGAAAAGAAGTACCGTGTACCACACAGTCGAGCACACTCGAGTGAGTCTTTCTTACTTGGTTTCATTTTGATATTAATTTTTATTTTTGCTTTTTTCTGTTGTGAGCAAGTCGAGGCAGGGGGGGTGGAGGGGGGAATTGAGGCTGTGGATGTGGTGTTTCACAAAAGATGCCAACAGTTATTATTGTACGCCTTGCTTCCCAAAATAAGCTTGGATCGTTAAGTGAGTAAGTAAGTAAGTACGAAGGATTCTTGCACTTGTCACTTGCTCTCTCTCTGTGTGTGTGTGTGTGTTGTGTGCCTTGCCTTTAAGCCTGACAGCAGAGGACGACACGACAGCCTGGACATGGTAACACGACAACCACGCAACAACAGCAACAGCAACATGACAAAGGCAAACACGGCACAAAGTAAGACAATAAACAACCATAACAATGGCAACAACTACAACGCACAGCCAAGCCCAAAACAATCTAGCCGAGTGTGCACAACAGTCACATACCCTGGCTAATAATAATTTGCGAGTGTGACCATTTCCTTTAACTAGTTAACTTCTCTTTAATCTATAAATGCTTGTAAATACAAAAAAAGAAAAAGTTCGAATTGATGTTTCCCCTTTACTACGTTCTAATAACCCTTTTGCTTGTAGGCCAATCGTTGGTGTTGTTGTCTCTTCTTGTTAAGACTTCTCTGTAGGCGTTTTAGGCAATGTCAGACAAATTCATAGCAGCCAAAAAGAATCAACCCAACAACAACAAGAACTGCGTTATGTTCTTCTGCATTTTTGCCACTCTTGTGAATCGTTCTTGTCTCAGCTTTTTAATAAAAACCAAAAAACAAAAAAAGAAAAAGGTAACGATGACAGCAGAAGCGACAGCAACAACAACAACAACATCACAGAGAGATGGCAGCATGCCCAACAACAAGTGTTTTGTGTTGTGCGAAAAAGTAGAGAACAAAAAATAACACAACCCAACGGAGAGAGGAGAGGAGGCTGTGCAGCATTAGATATTTGAGGGCGTAACGTGGCCAACGACAATAAAAGGAGCAACAAATGAAACTTATGTGGTGTGAGAGACTGAGAACAAGAACAAGAACAAAAACAAGAACAAGAACGAGAAAAGTTACAAAAACAGCCACAACAAATATCCCTTTGCATCCTTTGTTCCTTCTGCTGAGCCCCGTCACCATAAACAATGGCGCGTGAATAAAAACAGTTAATTAGCTGACGACGCGTCGTCGACGGCGATTATGAAAAGGAAATGGCAATTTGTTGCTTGAGATATTCAGATTCAGATATTCTAAGTCGTTTCCCAAAAACAGTCGGCCATGTAATCCACAAACACTTCCGAACTTGAACTAAAACGTATTTGGGAATGTCATGGAAATTACCAAAGAGAAGTTCATTAATTTCAATGGCTTTGGCAGGAAATTTCAATAGTCAACTTCCTCTATAGGTCATAGAAGTAAAGAGTGAAGTAATGACCACAGGAAACATTTGCAAAAAGTTCTATTATACTTCTTTATGTACGTAAATATGTTCAGCTGGGAAACATCTAAGATCGCTGATATAGAAAGCAGCGTTAGAACTACAGCCTCCTAGCTCTTACCATTAATGTTGATGTTCTACTATTATGTAGTGCAATGAGTGCATTTTACATGTAAGAATGTTCAGCCATCTTGAACTTAACTAAATATATAACAATAAAAGCTGTGTAAAAATTGCAGCCTCTTAGCTCTTACCATTAATGTTGGGCTTTAATATGTATTGTAAGATTGTATGTAAGGATGTTCCAAATATGTAGCTAACATAATACTTAATAAAACATCGATGGATGTGTAGAAACTTCAGCCTCCTAGCGCGTATCGTCAAGACTGTCCCTCGAGAAGTATTGCAGTCAGACAGGAGACATTATAATCTACTAAAATACATTCTAAAGAGATAACATTGTCCATACTTAACTATTAATATCAGTGTCAAAGCTGCAGCCTCCTAGCTCTTACCATTAATGTTGGGCTTTAATATGTATTTTAAGATATTTTATATGTAAGAATATTTCATATCGCTGACATAGTACTCAATGAAACATCGATGGATGTATAGAAACTTTAGCCTCCTAGCACATACCGTCAAGACTCTCCCTCGAGAAGTATTACAGTCGACAGGAGACATTACAAAATACTAAAATATATTCTAGAGAAATAACTTTGTGCATATTTAACCTTAATGGACACCAAAATAAAGAAAGCGGTGTAAAAACTACAGCCTCCTAGCTATTACCATTGAGACTGATCTTTAATATAAATTGCAGTCAGTCATTACGTTATAAAAGGTTTTCTTAATGCACGATAAAATAAAGAAAGTGGTGTAAAAACTGCAGCCTCCAAACTCTTACCGTGGATATTTAGTTCAGTTAGCCGTTTTTAATGTGCAAATAAGCAGATTTTAAATAGTTTATTAACTGAATTACTTAAGCGGAAACACTACTTAGTTTATTAGTTATTGTATATGCAAATATCAGAAGCAAATTTATTTTATAGCCTCGCACAAAAAAGCTCAACTATTTACAAGAGACGATAAAATATGTTTGTAATATTTGTAATATAAATCACAAAATAACAAAGCTCTTTAGAGTAGTTACAATTTGTTTATGAGTGAATTGAGGGAATATATTTACTCATTTAATCGTCGAGATCGTAATTGTTAATGCTTCATTGGGTCAAGCCAAACCTTCTCGTTAGCACGTTAGATATTTCAATAACAGTAATTCACGCTGGTGTAGTTAACGGTTAACGGTTAACTGCAGCTTAGTGGGCCCCCTAAATAAATGTATGTTCAAGCTAGTCGCTGTTCTAATGAAAGTGGCTAGCAAATGGTTCGCAAATGTTGCAGCAATTAAACGCATACGAAACTCGGGGTGTGTCTATTTATTATAACGGTGGTTAACCCATTGAAGACCCGCCCCCCGCAGCAACTGCAGTTCAATTAAACGAATGCTGCTGCTCGACACGCCCAGAAGCGAGTAAGTAAAGCTCCACGCTCCATGCTCCATGCTCCTTGTGCCCATGCCTAGGTTTACCAATAAGCAAATGAAATAATAAACTGGCTGCAGAGCTGCGAGCGAGCGAAGGAAAGCCGATGAGCCGGTGAGCCGGTAGAACAGATGAGGCAGGAAGGCAGCACGTGGCAGCATATTTAAGTGATTTCTTGCTGGCAAATAAATTTCTTCATTTTATGAGGTCACATTTCTTGTAGTCGCGCAACAGCCACAACAACAACAAGTAGAGAACGACAATGGCAACGGCAACCACAACACAGCAATGAAAATGACAATGAAAAAAAGAAAAGGAAAAAAATGTAGAAGGAAAACCCTTGGTGGCACGCATGTGTTGAAAGTATTTATGAATATTTAAATTTTGATATTATGACCTTCATTGATACATATCAGCAACACACAGAGAGAGAGAGAGAGAAAGAGGGAATGTGGCCAAACTGAGGAAATAGCCAGAGGCAGATCCTTAATGCCAACAGTTTGCACAGATGTGTTTCGATATTCGAGGCACTTGTTAATGTGTATGTGTGTATGCATGTGTGTCGAGTTCAAAGTTAAATAAAAAGTAATGTTCTATAGCTCAAAAGTAAATTTGCCTGTTTTAGGTACCTTAATAGTTTTCTTGCATAGTCGAAGCCACAGATTGCGTAATAATTTTACAACCTTATTGGCAACCAATAATTATAAATTGTGTGAACTTTATGGAAACTTAGCAGCAAAGCTTAACATTTAGTTATAATTGGCAATTTACATAACTTTAAATGATAAAGAGCTGGCATAAATTGCCATAATTTCACTTAAAAGTTATTATTTTGTGAAAGTCATCAAATCATTTGTATAGTATTATTTTTTATTGAATATATAAAACTGTATGATGTTGTTATTAATTGGAACCTTTCTAATGTTCTTGAAATTGAAATGTGTTTCCAACTTTAACATTTTCATACTCTTGACCAAAGTCTAAAGTTTTGATTTTAGAACTTTGTTTTCCGTTATTAAAATTATAAAGAAAAGTGTAAATATAATAAGAGTTTTACTCAAGTTAGAAGTTTGTTACTTCAAATCTTTATCCTTTTTACAATGAAATCGAACTCGTTTTTTTATAGTTAAATATTCAGTAAGCTATGCTTTTTTTGTCTCTCTGATTTGTCTAGGGATGTGAACTTTATAAAAATAAACTAAAGCCAAATAAATTCCACACATCAATTAAGCAGAGAAAACTTTACAACCAAAGGTAATAAATCAATTCAAGTTTTATTTTTCGATTGTTTTATGCACGATCCGAATACATAAAAAGGAAAAGGAAATTGTAAATAGCTGTTAAATCTCAGCGCATACTTAGTGTAATTGCTGTCTAAAACTTTAGAACTTGCTTTATGTGCAATTGAAATCCCTTTAGACGATGCCACTGAACCGGGTTACATACAAAAGCTGCACTCGCTACACACACACACACACATACAAAGGATGTAAGTCTGGGTGTGTGTGTGTGTGTGTGTGTGTGTGTTTGTCGACTGCAGCACATTACACACACATTAAATTTATGGCTCGAGCAAAAAACTCTTAACAACAAAAAGCACTAAACATTATGCCCACTCTGGGCGTAATTTTTTTTTTATTTCATTTTTTTTTTCTTTTTTTTAACCCGCAGCTACATGAATGTGAGTGTGTGTGTGTGTGTGTTGGCATGAGAAATATTGCGAGTGCACTTTCTGGCTAACTGGGGAAGAGGAGTCAGCGATAAGTACACACAAAAAAATTAAAAAAAAAAAGTATAGAAAAAAATATATAAATATAATAAAATAAAACAAGTAAGACAGCTATTGTCGAAGTGTGCTCGACTGTGAGATACCCGCTACCCATTTGGAGTGTAAGTAAAATAGTCGGGTATTATTTTTTAAATATACCAAAAATACTAAATGTATACCAAATGACAAATTTGGTATATACATATTGTAATTCATTCAAAATATACCGGATTACCAAACAAAGCAACTCAATCTATACTCAAAATACTAAAAATATACCAGATATTTCCGTAATACTTACAAAATATACCAGATTGTTGACTAACGTAACTTAAAATATACCGAAAATGCTAAAATATACCAAATTAATTATATATACCATATATTGATACCGCGCTACTTACAAAATATACCAGATTGTTATTTAACGCAACTTAAAATATACCGAAAATACTAAAATATACCAAATTATAGATATGGTATACTGATACCGTACTACTTTCAAAACAACAGCCAAAGCAAATCGTAATAAGTAGGAATTTTTTCTCAAACAAAAGTATTTTCTAAATAACTTTGACAATTTTTATACAAGTGTTGGTATTAAAAAAGTGCGCAGTGAAATGTGAATTCACGAAAAATCAGTTGATAAACTGTGTGCAAAAAATAAACACACAAAAAGAATGCAATGTTGTATGTTGTCAATGGCTTTATATACATACATACATATCGTATATTCTGTGCTTGAGTGAACGACTAATCGAGGGACTAAACCAAACGATGTGTGTATACAATAAAAATCAATTATTATGCAAGTACTACTATATATAATATCCATTTCAATTCGTTGGTTAATTCGGAAGTTAAAGCTCGTTTTGCGAGCATATTCACTTGATTTTAGCCTCATTAAGCACACGGAAAACTTGGCGAGCAACTCTCAAATGAAATTGTGCTCATGATTGTGATTGTGATTACGGTTATGACTGCTGCCGAGAATTATTGCCCATGCCTGAATACACACATCGAGATGGGGGGGCGAAAAGGGATTGGGCAAAGTGTTGTGAAAGTTAAGTTTGCCCCAATAAGGTTCGTTGGATTTGCCGAGCGTAGAAAAATCTAATTAGCAGCCAAAGTGGACTGAACTACGAGTATTTTATAGTTGCCATAGCATCAGCATTAGCATCAGCATCCAGAACAGCAATTAGAGCAACCATATGAAAATCAGTGCACATCTTGGAGCAAGGTCTGTGTACAGCGCAATCTACTCAATAGATAAGCTCAAGCGTGCACTGCTAATTGTCTCGTTTATTGATGCAATCCGGCCTCAGACTCTGGCTTGGTGTACTATAGAATCAACAAGAGCAATCGCTAATTGCAATCACAAACGAAAAGTGCAAAAAAGAAAAAGAAAAATATACTACTTGGAAAATATGTTGTCTGTTGACTGTCTTGCCTTGCCTATGAATGCAAATGCAAATAACAAATTGCAAAATCTTGAAATATGTTTGCAACGCAGTCTTCAATAATCGTGGCATTCCAATTTTCATTTCAATATTGAATTTACAGCAGTGAAACTAGCAAATTTAAGCTTACAATCGACTGCGTTTCACCATGAGGTAAACAATCGCAACCTTTGAATTTGACGAACAAGTTTGTATATTACAAAGGAATTTATTCTTGGGATTGAAATCGATTTGAAGTTTCTAGTTAAGCGTTGTTCGCACATGAAAGAAATCCCGATTTTCCATAAAAAAGGCAGTCAAGCACACAATAAATAAAGTGTATTGATACTCTGAAACTGGAATGCCAAATCGAAACTTGACAATCTATTTTCCCTATCGGCAAAGCGATCAAATGAAAAAACAAGTTTAATTGAAAAACAATGAGATGAAATCATGTGAGGCACTTTCTCGTGAAGAGAAATAGCATGAATTACAACTGTGGAGTCGGAGGACTGCAAATAAAAATTTAAATTTAAAAAATCGACCTATAGAAATAAGCAAAGAATATGAGTTCATTTGCTTCAATTTTATTTATTTAAGACGCGTATGTTTTTTACAATTTCCAAGCCAAATTTAGGCACACAAATGTTGCTAAAAACGGTCACACTTAAATTTGTGGAACTTCGCACCTCATTTATTTCATTTATCTGAGAACAGCGCTTTCACTCGAAGAACTACATTAACTAAAGTAAGATCAATTGATGATTGTATTTAGAAAGCAAAGCTTAAATAAAATATATCAAACATTTTTTAAATGCTGCCTGAAAGCTTTTGTCGCTCTAGCTCAATAAGGAATTGCATTTGTTATTACAATAAAATTATAATAATCATTTTTGAATTAACATTACTATAAATCAAATTAAAACAAAAAAACACGGCATAATTGCGGCAATTATTATTGGATTGCAGTGGCACTTGTACAGAGACACGCCCCTAGCGTTTTGACTGCGCTATAACAATTTGGAAATATCGCGCCGTATCGCTCTATCGATTGAATTGCCGCTTCCATGTGTGTTTGCGGCATTAACGCTAGGCCATAATTTATGGATGGCTGACTGGCTGGCTGGCTGACTTGCTGGTTGGCTATTTGGTTAGCCCGGCTGGGTATTGTCATGTCGTCCAGCTTCCGGCTAAACACAGCTTCTCCATGAACTGGCCTGCATCACAATCATCATCATCATCATCATTATCGTTATCGTTATCATTATCGTGTTGTGCTACTATCAGCTTTTTATCATCATTATTGTCTCAGCACGTTTTGCCGCGTGTAAAACCAATTTTTCATTTTGTGCCCGGCGAACCATAAACTTTTGCGTATTATTTTTTATGCGCTGTCATAAATAAAAATATGTTTTATTCTATCTATGTGTATGCATATAGTCGTAGTCGTAGTCATAGTCATAGTCAAAGAAACGTATCAACAAAAAAGATGAGGGACAATCCATTAAAGCGTGCTAATATGCGATTTAAAATAAATTGCCAACACAAAATAGATTTCACGCCCAGCAAATTTTCAAGCTAAAGCTGAAGCTAAAGTTACAAGCTACAATGTCTTCGAAAGCATGTTTACTGCATACAGTGCGTATACGTAATTTGCACTCTGGTTTCTTGTTACCATATGCGGTCTGCAGCTCGTATACTTAATCTCTTTTACGCTGCCATCAAATACAATGTCTAAGTTAATTTGTGAGACTCTCTCACGCGCTTTCCCCTCTCCCTCGCTCTCTCTCTCCATCTCTCTCTCTCTCTCTCTGTCTCTCTTCTTGTGTTGTGCTGGCAAATTCAATCAACTTATGAAGTTAACGCGCATTAAATAAGCGCTGAGAAGCTGCGCCAAGAAGTCAAATTAAATCGATTTATGTTTTCTTAAATTTTCAAGTTTTGTTAAATTTTCGAAATTAGTGATTTTGCTATAGTCACGATTTTCTATTCGTTTAAGTACGCTTTTAGTATTTAATTTTATTTAAGCCAGCTTCTCAGAGCTTAAATTTAATGCGCTCATTTCACTACAAACAAAAAACTGTTGTTGAATGTCTGCATGAGTCACAAACATGCCAAGCGCACACTTTGGCGCTCTGCTTGGCAACCTGTTGCCGCCCTCCAGCTCCAGCTCCTGCTTTCCCTGCCCCTCTTTCTCCCTCCTTCTCTCTCTGTCTCCCCAGCCACTCCTTGGTTCGTTGTAATTTTGGGCAAATGTGAAACATTGCCGCAGGCGAACAGTTCTTAAGAAACTGAATATTGTTGTCAACTAATTGTTGGCAGCGTCTGCTGCTTTGATCTCATTATGTGATAATGCGAGTGTGTGCTGCATACGATGCGTATACTTAACAACAGCTCTCTGCTGGCGAATATTCATTTTCTGTTTGGGTATTCTACGTGTTGCTTAATGTGCATAAATAATAGCAATAAGCATTATAACTGCTTTATACTTTTAAAGCAAAGCTATATTTATTTCGTAGAGTTCTTGGCAATGAACTAATTAATATATATTTTAAACTGATTTTATAATATGGGTAATTCTCTGGTAAATGAGAAAAAAACATATTCGGAAACAATTTTAAAATTATTTTTATAGCTCTAGATTAGTACTTTAATTAGAGCTAAGAACGGTTTTCGAATTTTTTCTGTTTTGTTTTCTGTTTTGATAATTGCAAAAATTAACAATTTTTACTATAATTTTATTTTATTTCATTTTACTAAATTAATTTATATATATTTTTACGACATTACAATTTAATTTTGTTTTATTTTATTTATTGTACTCATTTTTGAATTATCAATTAATTTTATAGTTTTCAATTTATTGTGTAATTGAATTTTTTGGGCACACATAATTTATGAAATAAAGTCACAAATAATTTTAGTAGTAACTTTTAGGTTATTTGGATTGAGTTCTTTCCTGATTCAAAACAAAAACCTCAACCTAAAGTGCTTTCAATAATATTGCTCTATTTTTTATGTTTATCAAAAAACTGTTTTTCACCAATTTGCTTTTTGATTGTGAAATAATTTTTCTACGTTAAGCCAATCTCTTATATCTGCATCGATTCTGTGTCAAACTTGAAGCATAAATGAGCACACACGTTATTACAATTGAGTCATAAAAACGTACTCGATCACAATTGCAATTATTATCGCGCACATTACAGCCTATTCATGGTGCTATTCACTGGGATTTGATGTAGAAAATTGCGTATACGCCTACGTCGATGCCATACGATATCGATGTCTGAGGCTCATATTTATGGCATATACTATTCCAAATGATGGACATTGAATATAAAAACTGATTTATTATGCCATTTTATGCACTTCAGTCTCATACTTTGTGTGTACGTGGCTTGGTCTTATGACTGCAATGAATGACGCGTAGTTGGGTGCTGGTTGAAGGTGGTTAGTCAATGCGGGTTATGCAAGTGGCCATGCTATGAAACCCATAACTAAAAACTAAAAATAGTACAGAAATGTTAACTATGCACTTTTGTGCTGGCAATTGCCATGAAGGTCGCGGCCATTTTAATCTCTGTGTCCCAAAATGGCAGCCATTCAAATTTATGCTTTAGCTGTGCGAGAGCAAATAAAAAACGCTCTGGTAGCATAATAATACACCCACATCTCGCTTAATGGCCACTACGATAAACGTGTTTTCGACTTAAGGGTCACTACTCTATATTTTGAGGTAAAGCTTTTCTTATCTCGTTTAGATACAAATCTTAAACATTAAAAAAGAAAAGCCCAGATCATTATGCTGTTAGTTTAAGCGCCAATTTTGAGGCATTTAAGTGAGAAAAAGTTGTAGGAAAAGATGTTAGTAAATGTCACACAAATAAAATCGGACTTTTGAAGACATTGAAAGCTTTACAAGAAATTCGAGTTTAGGCCCCTAAGCGAAATCGAAGTGAACTTTTCATTTACTCATATTATTGCATTTTTGCATCTTATTTGAGGCATTTAAGTGAGATATATGTGTACAAAAATGCACTTAGTGGTCACTTTTGAAAACATTAAAAACTATAATAGAAATGCTAAAGCTTTTGTTCGATTTGATTCAAATTGATTCGATTCGAGTTGATGCCGCTAAGCGCAATCGAAGAGTACTTTTTATTTACTAAACAATTCATTACAAAATGGCATGTGTCAATGGCATTGTGCACACACAACATGTTAATTATAATTATTATGTATGTTGTATGTATTGTTATTACGACAAATATTGCAAAATTTGCAAGTTCTTGCTATAGCATTAAATAATATATGCATACACGTATGTATATTGGAAACCAAAAACGTTTTGTTGTTTCATATCCCGCTGGACCGTTAAATGAACCAAATCGAGAGAGAAAGAGAGAGAGAGAGGAGTGGAGTAGAGAGAACTCCAGAAATAGCCTGTCTGTCATCTGCAGGAGGAGAGCATGCAAATTGAATGTTCGCTCATCTGGCAAGCTATGAATATGATTTATTGCAGCAACACACACACACACACACACACACACACACACAGCATCGGCATCGGCAGCAGCTTCCCTTATGTTCCACTCGCATTTGCATATCAAATTTCTAATTGCAACGAGGTGCTGCACACACAACTCTGGACAACACCGAGTGAAAGCGATGCAACGCAACGCAACGCTGGCCATGGCCAAAATTAATGAATAAATATGGCATGTTATTTTGCTCATTAAAGCGCAGTCGAGAGAAAGAGAGAGTGAGAGTGTGAGAGAGAGAGAGAGAGGCATTTGCATTGAATGTGCATATCCTGCCTCAGCCAACAACAGAACAGAACAGAACAGAGCAACAGGATATGTAATTGAATTGAATTCATTGCCATTTGCCTGCTGCTTTCACTGCTCTCTGTTGCTGCTGCTGCAATTACATTTAGCATTACATGGCAACCATTGAAACCAAAATCGCGATGACTATCGCAATTAGGGAGAAATGCCTGTTAGCAAATGTGTTATGCCAAAAAGATCGGACATCATATGTTACTTATGGTTAGCGCATGAATCGCCAGAAAATGCCACAGCGATTATGTCATCAATTATGCAAGCATTCAATAAAGTACACTCTATGACCACACGAGTGCTGTACGGGTAAAAAAGTCGATCAATTTGCGATTGGGTAAACAGAGAGAAACGCCTAAGACATTCGAAATTAAAGTACGATTTTTGCAACTAAAATATGTATATTAAACAGTAATTAATTATGTAAAGAAATATGTAAAATTCATTTACAAATACTAAACGTATGATATATACTATATATTTCACAGTACAAGAAATGATTTTAATAGAAAATAAAATAAAACTAGAATTGATGATCAAAATTTGAAAAGAAATTACGATGTGCAAGACCTTCTTTTAAGCAATATAAAAAGTGTATATAAAGCTGTAATTATTTAATAATATATGGTAATATATATTAATTAATTTCATTAATGAATTTACAAAAAATATACCCAAAATCCAAAAATATCTTCACTCTGATTTGTTTAGTGTACTTTAATTCGAAAAATAAATATTTCTATAATGATATACAAACCAAAATTGAAGATGTATATTAAGAATTCATTAAAGAAAGTATTTAATAAAAATATTAATATACAAAAATAAATAAAAAATTTACATAATAAAGCAATTTGTATATTACAATTATTTATTTAATTATACATATATCAAATATGCACATCAAACTTAATTTCAGAAACATGGCTAAGTAAAAAATTGAAGCAGTGATTTTTACGTTATGATTTTTCAATTTTTTTGTATTAATATATACAAATTTTACGACTTTTAATGTTGTACTTGATTTACGATTACTTTCGACCACACTTTTAGACCAAAATTGTTCTCTGTGTATTTTTGTTGTGTCTGTTTGATAGACATCGCCTAACGAACCCGATTCGTTGCATAATAAAAACCGCAATATAACCAAATGTATGTTTCTCTGTGTGCTCGTCAGGTAGTTTTCTTTTGCTGGCTGTTGTCCTGTCAATCAAGTGATTGAGTATCCATAAACCCAACAACGCTGCTGCCGTTGCCTTAGCTCTTCTTGTTGTCTCACTTTCACTGCTCCCCCTGGCTCCATCCACTTTTCGCTTTCTCCAGCAGCAGCAGCAGCAGCAGCTGATGATACTGCGGACTGCGTTTGCCTTCCGCCCATTTGATTTGACTCCGCCGGACACAATGGCGGAGAGGAGGTTATGCTGTAGATACGCAGATAACACACATCATCGTATTTATCCCAATAGCGAGCGAACGTTCACCGAGTAAGCACTTTCAACGATGCTGTCAGCGCACAATTTCCAAAGCGCCAATCGCCAATCCTTTACGCACACTTACCGCCCCCCCCACAACTCTTCCATCCTCATCCTAATCAGCAAACTTTGCTGCTGCCTAAAATTATGCAACATAAGCTGAAAATTAAAGAAAAGCGGAGGCGAGGGAGAGATGTCGATGTCAGACTCAGTCACATAAACTGAGGTCAGTCAGTGTAAAATATTTGGTGGTAATTTCACTGACATGCGGGGGAGCAGAGTTCAGTATTCTTGTTATTGTTGTGGACAACCACAAAAGCAAACCAAAAACCAGAGCGCACTTCACGACCAAACACACAGCAGGCACTTGAACGCATATTTTCGACACAAAACTTCAAAGTGGTCAGAGTTTGTTTTTAGGTTCTTAGTGTCAGGCGACGATTGTCTCAAAGTTTTGTCAGAGTTCGAGATAGAGACAGCGCAGCTGTTAAAGTGCCGGCTAGTAAACAAAATTCCAGAGACAATCTAAATAAATCGACCACTATCAAACTACCCAACACAGTTGTTCAACGTTGCGTATACTTAATATCAGTCCAAGTTAAAAGGAGTGTATCAAGAATATGTATTCATTGCGTATACTTAATATCAGTCTTATTTACAGCACTGACAAACCGAGAGTGTATCAAGCATTTTCTATCTTTCTTTTGACCCGCACAACAGATTGAATTCAAGTTGTGTGTGTGCTATCCCAAATACAAAAAAAAAATTGCCCATGTCAAGCATGACCTTGACAAAAAAAAAAAAAAAATGGGGCAATGACTAATATATGGGCGAAGTTAAAGTCGTAACTGCAACAGATAAAAGCGAGCAGCTGATTCCACTTTTTTTCGCAAAATCTTTGTAAAAGATTTAATTGGAAATCTTGGGCTAGGCAAACGCTTCACTCCAAAGTCGTTTCCCTTTTTGAAGCGAGGGGAAACCTCAGCTGGTACTCAAAAATTTGCCATCTTTTCAATTGCTTTTGGGAGGTACTTTTCTTTTTGGCTTGGCTTTGACTTTGAAGTAAAGTTTATCCAAAGCAGCGGGTGACGAAACCATTTTTGCAATTGCAAATTAAGCTCTTGGAACTTTTTGTTCAGCATATTTAGTGACAGAATTGAAATCATGGCTTCAACATTGAAAGTTTAAGCAGCTGACTAAGAGCTAAAGTCTTTCCTGCTACTGCTGCTGTCCCAATTGATTGGCTTTGGCTATTTTAGGGTCTTGTGTTTTTTGGTGTCTTTGCGTCTTCTGTGTAGGCTGAGGAGGCCTTTAAGTGTTGTGCTTCAAGTGGCAGCTTCGAGTCTCACTCTCTCTTTCTCTTTTAAGGAAATTGCCAAAGTTTCGGTACCGATTTTATGACCACTTCATAGGCATTTCTCACATGGTCTAAGTGCCCCAGAGTGTGCCGTTCGATTTAGTGCTGTGTCTCGTTGCATTCACACAGCAGAGCGTAAAACATTTCGTCTTTATCGTGGGTAATTTCCTCTTTTGGTCTTTTGCGTGCTCTCGTCTCGTTGCTCTACGAACCAATAATTTAAGTGCGAACACTTCGATTTGGCCTAAGGGTTTTTCTCTCCCCCCCTTCTCCTCCGTGTTTCAGAAGCATAAACGAGAGATTAATATGGAGAAGGGATAGAAAATGGAAAAGGAGAAAAGCAAGCAAGCAAGCAGCAGCAGCAATTAGAAAGAGTCGTAAAACAAACGACGACCAAATGTTGCTTTTTTTTGCTGTTCCTTTTAAACGTAGAGCATAGATTTGCTGCATACATTCCCTGCATGATATATGACTGTAAAGAATGTGACTTTGCAATCTATTAGCTACCTAATTGATCAACATCAGACCATGTGACATTCTCTGTCATAGATTCGCATATATTAAAGGTGCTCATTTCTCCTCTCCTTTTTTTTTCTATTTTTTTTTTTGGCAAACTGCAATAAATAATTGAGAGTCAGTTCCTGATTGATGGATTGCCAAAAGCTGTTTATGCCATCGTTCGATGCAGTTGCTACAAAAAAAACTTTTGCTATATGTTATTATCTGTAGCAGAGAGTTGCAAAGGGTATTTCCTATATATATCATTAAAGTTTAAAAGGGCAAAGAGTTGGCTTTAGTTGCAGAAATGAATCAGCATAAAAAATGGATGGGAAATGGTTGATGTTTAAGTTAAAGAAAATGAATTGAAAAAGCATTTAAGACAAGATTGTCAATACGCTAAACTAAAATAATAATAATGGAATAACAATTAAGAAAATCGAGCACACTCGACTGTGAGATACCCGTTTCCTATTTTGTAAAAAGCAAAACATTGCGGTATTATTCTTAAAATGTACCAATTTAGTATTTTGGGGTATTATTTTGGTATATTTTAAAAACAATACCATACTGATTTGCTAAAAATACCAATTTAGTATTTTTCGGCATGATTTGTGGTATATTTTTAAGACTGAGGCCGCACTTTTTGTCAAAAAGTATATATTTTTAGTATTTTTGTTGTATAATTTTGAGTATTTTTAATAATAATAACTCATTGATTCGGTATTTTCAGTATATTTTAGGTATATTTTAATAATAATATTTTGTTTTTATTTAAAATGAGTTATATTTGGTGTATCGACAAAGTATTACACAAGAAATATACCATAGAGGTCAAAATATACCAAATTGTCAGCCAAAGGAGCTACACTTCTTGCCGTCACAAAGTTATAATACCCTTTTACTCTATAGGTAGCGGGTATTAAAACGATTCTTATTTCAAAGGCTACTATAGATGGAAGAATTTCTATTCTACTCTGCTGAAGTGCTATACAAAAATGCATTTTCCTCTAGGCCTTTGCTTAGCCTTAGTCAAGGACTTTATATAAATGTGTATAGTTGTTTATAGCTTAAGCACACACACACACACAAGTACAGACACACGCACACATCAACGCATCGAGTGACTGCATTTGCGAACAACACTATAAATGATTTAGAAGCTTTTGCAATTTCCGTTCGGCTAATGCAATCAATGATAAAAGTGCGTGCCAACGAAGGAACAATAAGAAGCCGATACGGATACCGAAGCCCAAGCTGAAGCTGAAGCTGAAGCCGCAGCCACAACACAAGTCCAGGTGATGCGCAGCACTCAAGAAGCACCTGCTTCCTCTCGCCTCTCTCTCTGTCTGCCCCCCCATCATCTACAATTTCTTTGTGCTGTCCAATGTGCCATGTCCTTGTCCGTATCATTTGTGCCATGTGCCTCTCGTGTTACGCTCTGCTATTCGCTCTTCGCTCCGTTTCGTGCACGTTTCATGCCGTGTGGAAATTGAATAGTTTCCGGTATTGAACATTGATTACTTTCGGCCCTCAAACGTCAACCCACAAAACTGGAGACACACAATTGAAGAGACGTCGACGACGACGACGTCGACAACAAACCAAAACTTTTTGATATGCAATGGATTTCACATTGGCCCCTTCTAATGCTCAATACATTTCCATGTTCTCTTCTTGTATTGTGTCGCCTTCGACGTTGTCGTCGTAATCCGTGTTACATCTCGTCTTTGGCTACTTGTCATAAATTTACAAAAGTTTTTCGTTTATGACAATGACTGCTAGGGATCACAAGAATCCATTTGTATGTACATGCCTATTTTCTGGTTGCATTTTCCATTTGCCTTCCAACTAATATGCGAGTTATACAAGGGGAAAGCATCATCTAGTGACCATAATTGAGGCACTCCCATTACTACGCATTAGTTAGCAACAGGGAAAGCAAACTTTTCATTTGACTATGAAGCATTGACTGTGGAATGAATGAAAATTGACAACACAGAAACAATTGTGAATGTGTACCCTAAAGTCTCCCCTTTAGTGCACTTTTCTGCCCACTTTTATGAACTGAATTTGAGCCCAGCTTAAAGTTTGCACAACATTTTACTTGATGCCAATGAAGTGTCTGTATATTCCTTTTGGCTAATGAAACAACAAATTTCGCTAAATACAAATTGTCAATCAATAGTTTGCACAAACTGGAAGTAAAGTTTATAAAACTAGAGATTCCTTTAGTATGAAAAAGACATCAATATAACAAACTTAGCAAAAGAGAATTCCAAAGATTTTTAGAAAGAAACGCAAAACAAATCTAGTCTCCACAGTGTGACGATGATATCTGCCTGACATAAGACCATCAATGCTTTTGCAATATCCTCTTAGCGTCAAATTGAAGCTTATTGTTCCAAATGTCAGTAGAGAGCTTCAGCTTCCAGTCTCTGATACTCCATCACTTACATACCTGCCATGATATTGCGCCAAAAAGATACTCGAGTCGAGTCAGAGACTCAGTCAATATCAGAGACTGAGAAGTCAAAGTTGAAATTCCTTTCTTTTCTTTCCCGGGTATGACACAAAATTTTACGCTGCTGTTGCAACTCAGAACTCACCTGCAAGAAAGGGAAAAAACAAAAGAGAAAATAAGGATTTAGTTTGGTTCAGTGCTTTTTCTTTGGTGTTTGTTAAGATGACTTATATACATATATATATATTTAGAGAGAGTGAGAGAGAGGAGGGGGGGACAGCGGCAAGCGCGTGTTTTTTATTTAAAGAGGCTGCTTTGCATCACAATTGTTGATATAAATTATGCCTCGGCCTGACTGACGGATACAGATGAGTTTGACGGCGACTGATGATGGGGTAAACAACAAAACAGAAAGCGGCAGAGAGAACAGCAAACAGCAAACAACAGTAACAGGAAACAGCAAATCGTTTGACAACGTTGAGTTTGCGAGTCAACGTTTGCCAGGAAACAATCACAAACCGCAGTCACTTACAACAAAACAAAATGACAACGAAAATTGAAAATAAAAAGAATTGCTTGCAGGAAATTAGCATGAACTGTGCTGTGTTCAGCAAAACAGTTTCAATTGAACTCTCATCTACGTTATTATTACATATTAAGATCTAGCTAGAATCTAGTATCCAGAGAAGTTTGTCGATTTTTGAAAACAATTATTTAATTATTATATTTATAGAACTAGCAAAAAGTAGTTTATGCATAATCTACAAAACTATTCTTCATTACTATCTGGTATATTTTTAAAGTATCAATATACGTTATATAGACTTCGGTATTTTCATTTGGTATATTTCTACAATAAAATTACCACACTGTTGAAAATGCGTAGCTAAAACTAGATTGTTCATAGTTTCGAAAACTATGGTGCATTACTATTTGATATGTGTTTGTACTCTCTGGTATTTTCAATGTACTAGTATATCAATATACCTAATACAATCTTCGGTATATTAATTAAGTATATTTTAACAATAAAAATACTGCGCTGTTTTGTTTTTATTGAAAATGGGTAACTAAAACTATATTGTGCTTAATGCATACAACTATTCTGTTTTACTACCTGGTATATTTTTCATCTAATGGTATATTTTAAATGTAACAGTATATCAATATACCAAATATAACGTACAGTATTGCATTTATTTGTTATATCAATTTGGTATATTTTAACAATAAAAATACCGCACTTTGCTTTTGTTTTGCAAATGGGTAGCGGTATCTCGCAGTCGAGCACACTCTACTTATTTGTATTCTCTTATGTTTACGATAGGCAACAATTAACAAACATACTTCAAATAGTTTATTCAAGCAGTTATCTCAAGAGCTTTGTCAATTGCTTGACAATTACTTTTGAGCAATTAGCATATTTTATAATAATAAACAATATTTGCTTCTTCCCGTTGATTAGTAAAATTCTTCTCGTCCAAACCAAAAAAAAAAAAAAAAAAAAAAGAAGAAAATAATAATAAAATGAAAATGAAAAAGGCATGTTGATAGCCCTAGGAGTGTCCAGGCCAATCCTCGACTCCCATAAGCTTATGGGAACACTCTGTGAATTTATTTACATAAAAGTTAAGCAATTTATTATTAAGAAACTTTTACAAGCCCTCGCGGCATTGAGAAAGGCAAAAAGCCGCTC
This sequence comes from Drosophila kohkoa, assembly GCA_019972355.1. NCBI lineage: Eukaryota > Metazoa > Arthropoda > Insecta > Diptera > Drosophilidae > Drosophila > Drosophila kohkoa. The sequence goes on along the minus strand of BJEL01000055.1, from coordinate 691,266 downwards.
CTCTCTCATAGAAAACACTTTAATGGGAGGGACCTGTGTATGATAAATGAGCATATTAAATAAAACATAACGAGCAAAACTCGGGACAAGTCTGAACCATAAAAAGACCTAGCCAAAAACTCGGCTCGGAAAAGCTGTCAAGGGACAATTTCAACTTGTTCGTAGCGACACAAAAGTCGCAAAATTTAAAAAGTTCCAAATTCCATGAACTGCTTGCTTCTCCCTAAGCTCAGTTTTTGTGTTTTATTTTATTTGTAATATATACGCAGCAAAATTAGATATCGTAACTGATCTCGCAACGCAAACGAAATTGATCTCGAAATAAGAAAAACTCGTCAAGTCACGATGAAATCGTTGCAAACAATTAGTATAATTGAATACTGAGAGATTTGAATTATTGATTTATTACCGAGTTGCAATTGCTTTTGTAACATTTTCAAGTGTAGAGAACACAAACTAATTTTGAGGACATTAGAAGACTTTTATTTGCAAAAGTGCAATAAAAAAAACGGAAGCGCTAAAATTAGCGCTGTGAATTAATAAACATCGCATCAAAAATTCATCAGCTAAATTTGTTTGTGTTATCTTTTCGCACAAAGCAAAAAACAACAAGAAATAAAAAAATAGCAGCAACAACAAACAATAATAATAAATAACTAGAAAGCGAGCTTATGAAATGTCGAATATGTAATGCTCTTTATGTAAATATACAAATTTATTGAAAATGATTAATGAAAGAACAAAAATATGTAAGAATTGTGTTCGATGTGCAACATCTAAAATTTATTACAAGTATAAGTTACACGTATCGTCAGTCAATTATAATGCTCTATTAAAAAGAGTATAGGAACAACAAACAGCCGCATTGCGATGCATTAAAAATCAAGTAATTAATTTCACACGGAATAAGTTTGCAAAGTTAATTGGCTTAGCGTTGGCTTTTCACTGACTGACTGACTGACTGACTAAGTGAGTGAGTGAGCGACTGACTGACTGACGAAATGACTGCTGGTATCGCATTGGAGGTCAGAGGAGACTTAACGAGGGTATGAAAACAGGCAAAAGCTGGGCCAACTCTGCTGCTCTGGCGTTGAGTTTTCAGCATTAAACATTCAACAACATTCACTCAGCTCACGGCTGCTGCTGTTGCTGCTGCTGTTGCCCTCTTCTCGCATTTTATTTCTCTCTTTTCTTCAAACTGCCGTCGCCACCTTCACCTCTCTCTCTCTCTCTCTCTCCTCTCTCTCACTCTGCTGAGCCTTCAAGCCATCTCCGCACTAACAACTATTTCTATTCGCTTTGGTTTTTGCAATTGCATTCGCAAGGAACCAGAACAGAACAGAACAGCAGCAAAAACTTCTCGCTGAACTCGTGTTCATGACCCCCAACAAAACAATGCGATTATAAATAATTGCAAGATACCCTGCATTAACTATTACTAAGAGTACAAACATTAACAGGGTAACTCGCAGTCGTGCAAGCTCGTTCTTTCATTTTTGGTGTCACTCAAAAACAATGTTAATTATTGTAATTTAGCACAAAAGAAGTGTCGAGGGTAATGCAAAACATAAAAGAGAGTTTTGTTCTTTATTCAACAAAATAAAAAGCGAAGAAAGCATTTTCGAGTCGTTTGTTTGTTTTTTGTTTTCTGTGCATTGTATTTAAGTAATTGGCACACTACGCAATGCACTTTTTTGTTGACCAACTGCAACTGATTCAAACCCTAAGAATGAACTACTTTGTAACGCTTTCTTTTTTGTTTTGAATGTGGTATAATACGTTTTGGCTTATTACAGCTTGTAAATATAATTATTCACATAAATACGACTTTCTGTTATTTTTTTTAAATACCATTTATGAATTTTGGTATTTTTTCATAAACCGCTTTGGACTTCTTTCATTTTATGAAAGTATTTATTAACAAAATAAAAACTAACATTTTTCAATGACAAAAGTTTAAAAATTGATTTCAATCAAAAAGCAATTTTCATTTAAGATACTAAAAAATCAAAAATCGAATCAATATACTCTACAAGCTTCTATAAAAAAGAGTATATGCTCTATAAGTCGAGTGTTCTCGATAAAATAGTTATTACTTGTTTTTCACTCAGATATGAAAACAAGTACATAGTGCAACAGAAATAATCATACATCTATATCAAGAGTATATGGGGAATACTTGTATACATATTTTTAATTTTTTATGAACGCTTTTTGCTGCTCGCTTCAATTACCGTTTGCCGCACTTGATATGACAATGCGTTGATGATTAGCGAGGCGGCAAACAACAACAAGAACAACAACAAAACAAAATTGGTAAATGATTTGTTTTGTTGTTGTTGTTATTGTTTTTTTTTTTTTTTGATCGTTTAATTTGCAATTGGGTAAATTGAAATTGTGAATGGAAATTGATATTGCGTGAATGTTGCCGACGTTGTTTACTTTTGGGAGAACATTTTACCTGCTTGACATGTGCACGTCGCTCAAATTGAATTCCCGCCGGATTGTGATCTGCTATTCCAAAGACTGATCCGCTTTGATCAGCTGCAGTTGTTGTTGTAGATTCTGCTGTCGTTGTTGTTGTATCAACTGCTGCTGCTGCTGTTGTTTTAGATGTTGTTGTCGTTGTTGTGGTAGTTGCAATTAATGCTGCTGGCAGCGATATCGAATCAACATTGCCCTCTAAGAGCGCATCTGCCGCCTGCAACATGTGCGGCATTGGCATCAAGTTTGCGCTGGTCGCGTTCTCATTGTTGTTACCGCTATTTCTGAGGCCAATCTCGATGACAATCTTATTGGGTGGCGGAGGCGGTGGCGGTGGCGATGGCTGGGGCGGTGCTGTGACTAGCAGACGCTGCAAATTCTTTGGATGCGTTGCAGCCGATATGTAATTCAAATCACTTTTGGACATGTGATGCTGCTGCAGCGTCGAATACTGCTGCTCGACGAGTGCAGCTCGTGTTTGGGCCGCCTGATGGCCGCCGTTGGCTGCCGCCGAATCGCTGGCGACTTTTTCGCGCAGCTTCACAATGTTCGATATGTTGATGCTGTTGGTGAGCGTGATGCCCGTGATGCAGACCAGCACAATGGTCAGCACAACGCCGCAGATGACTAACGTGGGCATGCGGAAGCATTTTCTGCTGCACATTTTGCTGGCACTTATTGATTATCGTTTTTTCTGTTGTCGTTGATCGGCGTCGGCGTTCGGGCAAATTATCGTTTATCGTTTGGCGTTAGACGCACACACACACACAGACAGACGCAAACACATACGCGCACACGCACTGCACTTTAACCTCGTCGCGTGGTCGCGGCGACTGCGATTGGCGTTTGTGCTCGCGATTCGTTGTTGTAAACTCTGTTTTCCACTCGGCCAACGAAGTGCGACTTCGGGTCGGGTCAGCTCGGCTCGGCTCGGCTCGTCTCGTCTCGACTTCAGTTTCGATTCACTTGCCGCCGTCGAGTCGTTTTGTTGTCCGCTGTGTTCCGCTGCCGAGACTCGAATGCAGCTGCTGCAGCGGAGCTACTGCACTCTGCACATTGCCTTCGAGCACTGTTATTTCTCGCTCTCTTTCCCTCTCTCTGTTTACTGCTTCTTCTTACGGTTTTTTTTTTGTTGTTGTTGTTTTGTTTTGCGTTTCTTGCTGTCCGATCGCTCTCTAATATGTTGGCGGCTGCTTTTTAGCTGCTTGTTCACCTTGGCGCCGGCGCCGACGCCGCTTCTGCTGCTGCTGCTGCTGACGGTGGCGTCGAAGCCGTCGCAGCTGCGCGCTGCGTCAAGCGTATTTGCATGTTTTGTGTGTATTAACGGGTGTTGTTGTTGTTGTCGATGATATTTTTAACTTGCTAATATCGTCGTTATCGTGTGTTGCCTTTATGATCTTTGCAATTCGTTTGATTATGCATCAATTTGCTTTGTTTGTTTGCTCCTTTGAAACTCATTTGCTGATTCGATTCAAAAACAAAAACAAAATACTTGTTCCATAAACGCACGACAATAAAATACAGGAGCAAAAAGACTTCAAATAACGGGGTGTGTCCCCCAATGCACAGTTATTTCGATACACTACTTATCTCAAGTGAGTTCAGCTTAGTCGCTTAGCTTAGTAGCGAAAAACTCAGGTTCGCCAAAAATCTTCAAACGACAATTGCGTCTTACATGCAAACCAATTTGTCACTAATTACTGTTAATTGAAATGCCTTCAACATGTTAAATTGAAAATGTAATCCGTTAATTCCCAAAACGCGCTTAAGTCTCCCCCTCCGCACTCGTCTTCTTCTTTCCACCCATTACCATCTTATTGAAGCTCTCACGCCGAATTTACGAACTCGGACGTAACAGCAAATAAAAGCATGAAATTCATTCGACTTGGCGCCTCAACGACAGCCAAATACTCTATGCGGAGAATTTCACGCTAATAAAAAGTGTGAAATTATAACGATTAGTTAACACAAGTTTGAAGTTTGATTAAGCGCACAAAGCTTTATTTTAAAATTTCAATTGTAAGTAGCGTATAATTGCAATTAATATTAATATCTCTTAGTTATTGACTTAGACTTGTCGTTATGACTAAAGCTTTGTCTTTATAAAGTTTAGAAACGAGTTTTCCATTTAAATATAAAACTTTTTCTAAGGTTATTTTGATATTTCTTAAAGAAAATATATCAAAAATGTATACTTATATAATATACAACCCTAAGCAACCACTAATTAAATTGCAGTTAAAGAATTATATATCCATCAAATTGAAACACTTGAAGAACTTATTATACCCGCCTTGTATGTGCCTAGCGCATAGAAGCACGTCCACACATAAGCTTTGTTCGTCAACTATTGTAGTAAAGGGTTCTCTTTCTTTCGAACTAATTTGACGACAAAGACGCAGCTTTATTAATTGAAATACGCAAAAAAGAAAAGAGAAGCAACCAAAATACTCATGCTTTCATCATATGGTAACGTGAGAAAGATTGGTGAGCTGCGATGGAATGAAATGAAAAGGAAAAGACCGAAAGAGAGTACGAAAAGGGGGTGGGGGGCAAAGGCAAGGCAATGTCGTTATTAGTAGTCGATGTCATTCGCCCGAAAATATTTCGCTTAGGCAACAGGCGTTAATATTCAATTAAGCGAATCTTTCAGCTTACTGTGGTGACTTTGGTTCTATGTGTATGTATGTGTGTGTGTGTGTGTGTGCGTGTGTGTGTGTGTGTGTAAATGAATGATACATTCGTGCGTGTCAAAGCTCTCGCATGGCGCTCAATTAAATCCGCAAGTATTCCACTCCCCCAAACCAGCCAATAGCAGTACATAAAGCCGCTTGAATCCGACTTCGAATCCCGAATATTCCATATCCCGAAACCCCGAAGCGCAAAACCGAAACCGAGACTAAAACCCCAACGCGTGTGCTGCTCCCATGAAAATGAAATAACGGCTAAGCCACTGCTGTCAAAATAGCATAACACAGAAGAAGACAAAAAGAACAAGAGAAGAGTAGAGAAACGAGAGCTAAGAATGCTCTAAAAATAAATCGAACGACTGTGAAATACCTTGTGGAAATTTCACATTATATTTCATAAAATAGAATTTATAAAAATAACTGCAAAAAGTAATTTTGATTTTGTTTCTTAATTAGTTTTCTTATAATAATCAAATACTACATGGTATTTAGTATATTATGTAGTATGTGGTATATTATGTTGTATATATATAGTGTATGTGGTATATAATGTAGTATGTAGTATATTATTTAGTATATAGTATTATTATGTATATAGTATATTGTTAGGTACATGTAGTACTTAGTATATTATCTAATTAATTAGATTTCTTATAATCATCAACTACATAATATTTAGTATATTTTGCAGTATGTGGTATATTATGTAGTATATTATGCACTATGTGATATATTATGTAGTATGTAGTATATTATTTAGTATTTAGTATTATAATATATAGTATATTGTTAGGTACAAGTAGTACTTAGTATAATATTTCGTACAATATCTAGTATATTTTTGTTTACTCGTCGTGTACACCCCTTTTAAGCAGATTTCGATGGGTATATCGCAAGGTGAAGGCCATCGATTTGCTTGATTGGATAACAACGTACGATGATGATATGACTACTACAGCTTACACGTTGATAAGAAGCGTAACTAATGAATTTCAATTCTACTCTATTCGCTAACTTTGACACACATGTAACACACTCTTCATAAAATTGGATTTTTCAAAAGGGGGGCAAACAAAGAAGTTGATTAATTTGTTAATCAGTGTTTACAGTGTCTAAGGGAAACTTAGTGAAACAATGATTAATTACGCTTGTTGTTTTTGAAATTCGATCAGAATCCGAGTAGTTTAGCATGTAATATACACATCAATCATCAAAGAGTCCATACAACTTTATCGCTAGACTAATATGCATTGAATGTGTTAATATTATCAACATCATCTTTGGATTGTTTTTCCTCACACAGTTATCATTGTTATGTTCGTGATGAATTATAGTGCCACATGGCGATGGAAATTTTCACATTGATTTTGTATTAATTATATGCGAATTGTAATGGGAAACTTTTTTTTACTGTTATTATTGCTGCAGTTGTTTTTTATTTATTTGCAATTCAATGGAAAATGCATGCAAAGCATTATTACTGCTAGGTAGAAAAAAAAGAAGACAAGTGTCCGTGAAATCCTTTTTAATTAAAATTAAAATTAATGTTTACGCGTGGATTTGGCGGATCTACATTTCTCTCTCTCTCTCTCTCTCTCTCTCTGTCCAGCTGCATTTACACAAAAGGTAAATTCCATAATTAACACAAATGACACAATGAAAATATTTTGTGATTCAATTCGATCGGAAACAATAATTGCCTTGCCAATTGTTATAATTGCTTTGTAATTGGTTTGCCAAGCGCGATTTGTAAAACCGATATCAGAGAGAGAGAGAGCGAGAATTCATTATAATATATACAATATAAATAGTTGCGGATTTTACGTAATTAAAATTAAAACAAACTTGCATTAAATGAGAGATTTATCTTGAACACTTTTCATTTATTAGTTTTGAAATTGAATAACGTGCAAGCATTATAATTTAATTTAAGGCTTATTGCGCACATGTAAGTACACACTTTTTGTAGCCCGGAAATAAACGGGTAAGAGTATGCATTAAAGGGAAGAGACGCATCATTGTATGCTGCTGCTGCTGCTATCATTCAGTGCTCATACTTCGTGGAAAAGCCATTAACAATATGCCATAAGCGTCGAGGCTGAGCTTTGCACATCAAGCATGGAAAATTGCACTGACTTTCAAGTAATTATTTTCAACAGCTTTTTTGCCAGCGCAGTCTTAAGGCGACGTCCGACGTCCGACGACGTCGGCTATAGAGACCAGACCAGAGCAGAGCAGACCGAAGCAGAGCAGACAGATTACATTACAAGACATACAAGACATCACTTGCTCCTTCCACGCTGATGTTGTGCATTTTAGCATGACGAAATGCAGCCTGGCATAGGAAACCGAACACAGAACGCAACGAACGGAAGCGTGCAAAAGTGAAGGGAAGAGCGAAGGGTGGGGGGAGGAAAGGGAAAGGGGGATTGTTGGCACATTACCCGTTGGCAACTTTATTAAATTTTACGCAAGTAAATTGCAATTTTGTTTAGCATCACAGTGTGCGTCGTGTGTCGGCCATTTAATTGCAACACTGCGCGTATACGTAATAATAAATGGGTGGACAGCAATTTCTCGAGTGAATTCCCCATTGACACACAACACATGCGACTCTCTGACCACCAGATGGTAAATTGTTATCCCCCCACTTCTCTTCTCTTTTGTCCTTTCAATGTGCTGTGTGTGTGTGTGTTGTCCATCAAATATTCCCCAGTGAGTTTCCACTGTTCGCCTGTCAACTCGTCTTTATAATTGACGCACTTGCATATGATACAAGCGACGCGAGGGAGGAGGCAGGAGGGGGGAAAGGACAATGCAGAAGAGAACACAATAATCGAATGTCAAAGGGACTTTAAACATATGCATTAGTTGCTTAACAGCACTTGCTTCCTCAAGGTATAATATTCACAGGTAGGTGTCGACACTAATCAATATCAAAAACTTTGAACCAAGTTAAAGCTAAGAATTAAGTTTTCAACTTAGGGTATTTCGTTGTTGTGAACTTTCGATATTTGCTCTCTTATATATACTGTATTTACTTTCTTGCTGCTCTCACTCTCCACTTCTGCACATAATTAATGATATTTACTTGTGAACAAGATTAATAAATATTTATTGATAGAGTTTTGTTTGATTGTCTGCTTTGCTGTTCTTGCTGTGGGTTTTGTTAATGTTTTCGGCACATCTGTTTGTTTGCTTGCTTGCTTGCTGGCTTGTTTGTTTGCGGCGGCAGCGACCACCACAGTGAAAAAGACATCCAAGCTAGCTAATTATAAAATAATTAATAATAATCTGGCCAACAGAACATGTGATATATGCTGCGATAAAACCACCAAGCACTGCTTTGTTGTAGTTCAATCGCCTTTTATTATTGTGTATTCATTTTACGACTAAATCTATGTATTATTATTATGTTTGGCCATTTTTGATTGCCTTTCTCGATAACATTATTAGCACGGACGCTATTAGTCAGCGTAGCACAACAATTATTTTGCAAAATTGCCGAAATTCAGCAGGCGGAGTTAAATTACACACAGTTGTGTATAAAATCAAATAACAGCTATTCAATATAGACAAGTAATAAATTAATTGCATAGCTGCGGATTTCAAACACCTATTAAAAATTTGCAATTTCATAAAATCATCCGCTCAGAAAGCAAATTACTAAACAAAAGAATAAATATGACATTCCAAATTAAACTATAACTATAAAAAAAAACAATTAAGAAAGCTACAGTCGAGTGTGCTCGACTGTGAGATACTCGCTATCCATAATAATATAAATTGAATAAAAGCAAATTATTATGGTATTATTCTCAAAATATACCCAAATAATATGCCAAATGGTATATTTGGTATATTGATATGGTGCTACTTTCAAAATATACTATTGAGTGCAAATTATACCAGATTATCGATCTGTCAATACGGTATATTTTGTACTCTATGGTATATTTTAAATATAGTACTTTGTCAACATACCTTCAATACATTTTAGTATTTTTGTGGTATAATAATTTGATATATTTTAAGAACAATACAGCACTACACTGATTTCATTCCAAATTGGATAGCGGATATAATTCGTACTTGTTGGTTTTATTGAAAATGGGTTGCAAGTATCTCTTAGTCGAGCACACTCGGCAGCAGCTTTATAACTTGTTTTTATTCATACTGCGCTGCTTGTGTGTTTTTGCTATAAATTGTAGTGAATAGCGAAATGCTTGGCAAATTTGCCTAAGATATATACACGTTGTAATTGCCTTGACATCAATTCAAATGTCCTCCGGGCATTCACACAAAAAACGAAGCCTTTGATCTAAAATTTCAACATACAAAAAAAGTGTGTGTATTTATCTATTTTTAATGCGTATGAGCAACAGCAGCAGAGGTAACTACTTAGAAGTGTTGCAAGCTCGCTGTTTATTCAAGGATGTGCGAAGCATTTCACTTTCGCCGCCTCCTTCGCTCGCCCGTATTGACAGCATCTCAAAGGCTCATTATAATTATCCTTCTGCGGCATGCGCTGGGCTCTTCAAAAACAACAACATAAAAAAAAAAGAAATTACACAAAAATAACAAAACTGTGCCAGTCTAAGATTATGACTAAGAGCAAAACCCAAGGGGGGGAAGAGAAAGAGAGAGAGAGGTGAAAAGCAGTTCTACTAATTAGACGTATGTACCAAGGATAAGAATTTTGCTATTTGCTGCCGCAGTTGGCTGCTGTTGGCTGTTGCAGCTTTGTTGATTTAGGCAGTTTTAGTGAAATTGAATCTGCAAATGAAGTCGAATTTTTCGGACCTAACCCCTGAGCTGCAGTTGAGCCAAGGACGAAATCGTCATAGCAACAGCAGCCTTGGATTGTAAATCAGGAGACGTGGCAAAAACAAAAAAATAAAACCAAGTATGAGAGCTGAATACCCAAAACGAGCCGATGCAACACACAGTATAGAGTATAGAAACGTGGCAAAAAAAAAAAAGGGGGAGAAGGGAATCAGCATTTTGAATGTCAACGAATTTCAAACGGCCAATGCAAATGACAAAATAATGCGTTCTCAGGCGGCAGCCAACTGCAATTGCAAAAAGCATAACGACAACGAAACGAGCTGCAGAGCAAAGCAAAAGAGAAGAAGCAGAAGTAGAAACAGAGCAGAACAGAACAGAAACTGAAACTGAGCAGAGGAGAGCTCTTCTTACCACCGATAATATTACTGAGGCCTGCTGCCTTTTGCCTTTCTGCCTACTGGCGATTTTTTGTAGTCGTCGCGAATTTTACGGCTAAAAATAAAATATAAATCTGCCACAATAAAATGGACCAAAGAAATATGTCATGTCTTATGCAAAAGCGAAAGATTAAAGCGACATAGCCGCATAGGCAATCAAATTCCCTGTAAAAATCGTGATCAATGCTGCTTAAAATATATTTTTTGAAAATAAAACGAAATAAATAAATATATTCAGGAGGCAATTGTAATCTTTTCAAGTTAGGAGAAAAGCAGGAAAATATTCGCAAAGTTTTTTAAAATTCTGCTTACAATTTTGTTTGAAAATAAATCCCAATAAAGAAATATCTTCGGCCGATAATTTCAGATCAAAACTGGAAAATATTCGCACTTAACATATTTTGTAAGTAAGATTTTTTCAGCTTATCAAACTGTTTATTAGTCGCATGGAAAATTGCAATTTATTCCTTAATGTTTTTTTGTAAAAGTAAGTTTCCCATTTTCCATTCAATGACAAATTTGAAAAGCATAGACAATTTCGAAAATTCCTTTTTAATTCACATTTACAATGATGATGATTATTTTCACAGAGAGCAGCTTAGAAAAATACAAAGACCGCAGATTAGTTGACACAGCTCAGTTAACCATAATTGTTGGGAACTTTCGAGCAAATCAATATTTATTTCTACTCAATATTATAACATTAATCTCAAGGCTTCGACAACGAGAGAATTGGCAAATAATCGACAATGAAAAGTTGTCGTTTGCTGTTCTCTTTTAAGTTGACAGCTGTTCGTGTTCAGTTAAATTTCACTTCCACGTTTTTTTTTATTTATTATTTGTTTGTAATACTTATATTTATGTATATTGTATTTTAGTTGGTCTTTCCCTCGTGTGTGTGTGTGTGACGAGCGCTCTGTTGCATTGGGTTTTGTATTACATTGCGTATACGTAATGTGCGCATGCAATGCGGTTGGTCGAAATGCTAAACAAAAGGACATGGTCTAAAAGAAAATTACATGCAGCTGTTATGGCCAACACGCAGCAGTCTATTGCAGCACTTTGAATTATTAAAACAGCACCAGAGCAGCACAGCAACTGCAACAGCAACAGCAACAAGAAGAAGAAGAAGCCAGCACGCAAGTGAGCTTTGTGCATTGCTCATTGTGCAGTTCGTTGTGTCCTTCATTCTGTCACCAGCTGGGATAAAATAAACTCGATATTTCGGTTCACTTTCGCACTCTCTATCTTCCGCTCTCTCTCTCTCTCTCTCTTTGTCTAATCTAATCGCGACTTGTCCAAGCCAAAAGGTCAAGTTTACCAAACGCGCGCGTCGCCATCGATACGAATAGAAAAAGAGATAGAAAAATTGAATTTCAACGCCGTAACCTTTAATTAGTCATTGCCAAGGCCAACACACATACACTCACACTCACACACACACACATGCACTGTTGACAGCTTGAATAATAAAAATATCGTGGAGCACAACAAGTAAGGATGATGGCAAGCTGCCAGACATGTCTGACACATGACTCTTAGTTCGCTCTTCTCTTTCCTCTTTCCCATTTTCTTATTTTCCAGCCTCTTGCAAGTGTCACATTTGCATTTTCAGCTTCACTTCCCACAAACAGGTGCGCCTCCAAAATCAACAACAACAACAACAACAACAGCAATGAGAACAGCAAAGACACATTTTTGGGCTGCACACATTGCTATCTTGCAAATAGCTTTGCATACTTTTCAGCGTCCCAACTTTGTGTGTGCTTGCGAAAGTTTTCGTGACATGTGCTGTCCAACAACAACAACAACAACAACGAAAAAAAGAGAGCAACGAATAAAATTGGCATGTGTAATGCAAAATTTGTAGTGCACATCGCATCATGTCAAACATTATCATAGAACACACACAAGTACATGATTTATTGGTTATCTTAAAGCCACTGGCAACTTTCTAAGGGAAGCCAGAGTGTGTTTGCAATGCGTTGTTTAAACTGCCTTATTTTGATTATGATGAAATTCTATAAAATCGAAAAGAATTTGAATCATTGACAGCAAACTTATTAATGCTTTTTGTTGCACACACACACACCCACACATCGAGAACTAACTATTGATTTAAATCCACATAAATCATTAGCTGAGTCATGTGATAAGCATATGGAATAAATGACGATAACCGGAGAAAATAAATATGGATTAATTATTGTGCACATATCAGTTGTCTGTATTTTGATGACACCAACTGCCAAATTATAAGTTTCAATTGGTAACAAGTAAGAAAGCGACGAGTGTGATCGACTGTGAGACACCGTTTGAATAATGGTCAAACAGTGCGGAATTGTTCTTCAAATATACCAAATTATTATGCCAGATTGTAGATTGTCTTCCTTAAATCCCTTCTACAATTTGTAATTCATAGCAATCAAATTTTTAGGAATTATCAACACCTTATTTATTGGTATCTTTACCAAAATTTGCAATTCTAGCTTGTTATTCAATTTTTGTCGATTTGTGGAGGCGGAAGTGGGCGTGGCAAAAAGTAGAAGCAATCTTAATCTGCGTGCAAACATAACAAATGCTGTCCAACAAATATTATATCTCCATCTCTTATAGTCTCTGAGATCAAGCGGTTCATAGGGACGGACGGACAGACAGACAGACGGACATGGCTATATCCTCTCGGCTGTTGACGCTGATAGTGTTGGAGATGGCTCCTAATACCCTTGTTTGTTGCTAATTTAATCGTGCATCGCCTCATGTAAATATTTATTCAATTTTCTGCTACTACAAGCCACACTCTATCACTGCTCTTCTTTGAAGCATTTGACATAAATTCAATTTCTGGACAGTTTCTTTTTAATTGTTTTTTGATATACTTTTTTTTGCCAGCAACTTTTCCATTTTCTGTTTATTGTCATTCAATAAAATGACTGCAAAAGATACGGGTAAACTGTCAAGCTCGCTAGACTGTCGCGTTCTAACTTATTTCGCATTTATATGCTATATTTTTTTCTTTCTTCCGAAAAGTTTCCATTCAATGGCCAAAAAATCGGTAAATGTTTTTCACAATTTGTTGTCTGTTGCAGTTACAGATGCAGTAAAATAACAAAAAGGAAAACCTTTGCATTATACCAAGATACCCTTTAAAGATGAATTTTGAATTCTGAATTGTTGTTGTTTAGTTATTCCATTGAGTTAAAAGCAATTTGAAAAAGAAACTTTTAATGACATATTGGTATTGCAGCAAGGTATTTATTACACCCTTTTCGAGCATTCACAGTGTCCACAGGGTATACAAAATAAACAAAATGCATGCCAAGCAGTAGCAGCAGCAAAGCGGAAATACAAACAACCAAACAAACACAGAGTGAAGTTGCGCAAAAACTTTTCCATGTTGTACAAAAAAAAAAAAAAAACAATAAAAACAAGAAGAGAAAATGGAACCGCAGAACAGGTAAAATAATAATAAACGAGGAAGAAACTACGCAATATTTGCCAGACTAGCAGATATCCTAGGTTTTTCGAGTATTGTATTTAGCAACGCTTAGCAACCCCTTTGAAGCATTTTATGTGTACAGGGTATTACATATAACAAGAGGCGTTGTGTGCTGATAAATTGTAGAATTTGGTTTCTTTCATTCTCTTTCGTGCTTTCTTTTTTTTGGGTTTTCCTTTTTTGTCGGTGCTTTTCTTGTTTCTGTGCAGCGTTTTCATTGCATACTTTGAGGCGGAGCCGCAAGAATTATGACCAGGCGTAAAAAAGGCGTGGAAAGCGCAATGAATTATTAATAACTTGGCCCAAAGTCACAACCGCAGTCACAGCCGCAGTCGAAGACGGAGATGGAGACTCAGGCATAAGCAATGTGTCGCCCTGTGACGCCACACAAAATTCAAAAGTCAATAAAATGCAAAAGGCTTGTAATGTAAACCGCAACACAAAAAGAAAGCAAAAAAAAACCAAAACCACACAATGGTAGACAGCAGACAAGACGACAACGACGACAGCTAGAATGGCTACAAGACACAGCTATAGACGTGAATTTGTCTTGACATCAAATCAGACGTGTCAAATGGAGTCCTGAGAGCGCTTCTTTAACTTTCCCCACTCCATCGCACTCCCCGCTTCTTTGCATACACACAGACACACACACACACACCCTGTACTTAAAGAGCACAAAGGGTTTATTACAGTTGACGAACACCAGACACCATTTAAAAAGAGTTGGCAAACAAAATAAATTTGTATTAGTGCGCAGTACACTGAGCGAATCGAGGCGTAATAAAGTGATTTGTATTTCCTTTATAGCAATTATAAAAAATATATACCAAACCCTGCGAGTTATACTGAAAAAATACAACAAAAGTCGCAAACTGAAAGTCAAAAAAGTAGTGTAATAAAGTGATAACTTGATTTATGACATGATTTGTATCTCCTCCAAAACAGTTATATTTAGTATATATTTTATACTATTTATACTACAAAGAATACTAAAAAGGCACTATCTGTTATTAAACTATAAATGTAGCTAAATGAAACTTAAATTTCAGTTTGCAAAAGTCTTTTGCTAATCCACAAATTTCTGTTCTAAGCACAACCAAACAGAGATGTGACAATTAGACGACAAGAAAACTTTTTTATTGCATATACTTGCAAACGAAAGCGAAAGAAAGAACAATAAAAATCAGCATTTTAATGCTGATTAGAAAATGTTTGTGCCAATGTTGCCAAATGCTAACAAAGATATAACTTGTTATTTAAAATATTCAGTGCAACAAAGAAATGAAATATGTAATAAGACGAGCATCGATTGCATTGGCAATTAAAAAATAAACAATGCCAATCGATAGTAATAAGTTCAGTGTTATCGATAAAAGGAAAACTGAGTATTCTTTTATAATAGTACGGTAAAAACAGGAATAAAAGGATAATCGATGAATGTTGCCACAATCGATAGTAGTAAATGTTTTATTTTTTCTTTAATAGTATTCAGTATAACAAATTAATTAAGTCACAAAATTAGTCTAAACTGCATTGCCAAACTATAATCATCAATAAATGATATCCTAATCGATAGTAATATGTTGAGTATTATCGATACTTTTTTTTCCAAGGAATAGGAAAATTGTATAACTATTCTTAAATAATATTCAATGAAACACACAAATTTAATTAGTAACAAAATGAACCTGAATTGCGTGGCTAACTTTAATCATCAAAGATCCCACAATTGATAATAATACATTTAATGTTATCGATACCGCTGAGCAGCGAAAAAGAAAACAAACTTACTATTCTTAAGCAAAGTGAATCCAATGAATGAACTTAGAAACTAAATGCACATCAAATGCATTGGCAAAGTATTCTATTGTATTAATGATGCAACTATCGATAGTAACACGCTCAGCGCTATCGATATTGGCAATCAAAATGCATCGTCGATGGCGTTGCTCAAGTTGTTGTTTGTTTTTATGTTGCTGCTGTCGTGGTGTTAGTCTTGTTACTGATAGCACACGTAGCATCAGAGACACAGACGCTAAAGAGACAAACATTAAGTGGATGGTGTCTCGTGTCGCATGCAAAAACCCAAAGCCAAAACCGAAACCAAAGCCAAATCCAAAGCCTAAGCAGTAACAACAACAACAACAACATCAGCAACAATAACAACAACCACAATAAGGACATCATTGTCCCGCCATACGCTTAGCCTGGCTTACAGCTAGCGCTTAAGTGCACTCGAGTTGCCTGTAAACACACACGCGCCTCAAAGCGCGAAGCGAGGCAGTCATATAAAATTACACATACAGTACAGTGCCGAAGAAGGGTGGGCGTGACCAAGAGGGGGCGTGGGGGGGGTCCTGGATTGGCAGACATGTTACGCTTACGCTTTTGTCTAGGCTCAACAGGATGCGTATGTTGCCGCAAGGATATTTGTTGCAGCTTTTCAACTTTGGCTTTGGTTTATTTTATTTCGTTTTTTTTTTCCCCCTCTTTCAGACCATTTCTTTTTTATGTTGCGTTGTGTTTTGACTTTGGAATCAGCTCGAGTTTCTCTGTTTCAGTTTTGACTTTAGCTGCAGCTTTTCACTTGTGCTTCAGTTGCATGCTGCAACAAACAAAAACACAAGCTAGCTAGCTAGATAGATATAGCAGCAACAACATCTCTTTTGGCCAGGAGAATCTCTGGGCTCGTTATTATGCCGCTCAAGTGAAAAATGACGCATTATGCATTACGTTCACTCGTTTTTCTTTTCGTTTTTATAGCCTTTACACGATCCCAATGTGCTTGTGTGTGGCCTACACACATGTGTTTGTATTTGTGTTTAGTCAAATGAAACCCCACACACACACACACACAAACTCACAGAGGCATACATAAGAGTTGTCTATGGCAGAGATTTTGATGTGAAATTTTCAACAATTTTTATACGTTTTTATGTTGTTTCTGTTTCTGTTTTATTATTTTTTTTTTCTAGCATTTTTTGCAATTTTTTTTTTGTGAAATAAAATGCTGTCCCGCTGTGCTCGAATTTGAATTTAGTTGATGGCACATGAAGCGAGAGCTTGGCTGAATAAATGTATGTGTACATAATACATAGAGAGAAACTCGTGTCTCTATGTGCGATTTACAATTTTTGTGGTACACGAAGAACTCGTTATGCATAATATTTATGTATTAATGACTCTTTCTCACTCTTAATAACTCGATCTCTGATGCGCTTAAAGCATTTGTAAACAAGCTCGCAACTCTTTCAATTTAATGCACGCTTTTATCAATGTAAACACTGTAAACACAAAAAAAAAAATAAAATAAACAACACAGCAAAAAAATAGTGTGGAATGGAGACAAAAGACAGTTGCGAAGACAGCTCAAAATGGCGTCACCACAACATATTGCACTTCCGTTGCAGCCTTTCAGGCTGATGGCTGCAGGCAGCAGGCAGCTTGCAACTTGCAACTTTGCTAACCACAATTAATAGCGGCAAACAATGAAGACGACTGCTGGCTGGCTGGCTAGCTGGCTGTGTGGTGATGGTTGTTGCCTCAACTCAACGCCACTCGATGTTCAGCACATTGTTTATTGTTTATTTACACGCTGCTTTTGGCCGGTCGAGCGTTGAACGCGGTATTAGAAGCGTATTGCGGGCGCGATAAAAAGCGGAAAGTCCGCCCGAAGGGCTTCCGCAGATACTGTATTACTTTTGTTTTTAAGGTTTTGTGTTTAGTGATTTAATGCTGTCACAGGTTTTTGGATGCAGCTACAGCAGCTGCAACACAGGATGCTGCTGTTGCAGGTAGTAGCCTTGAACACGGCAGACAACGCTACCACAACAACAACAGCAAGAACGACGACGATAATAACGATAACGAGGTGGCGCGCACACAGAGAATTTGTTGGTCCGTCCGATTGACACAGCGAGTAGACGAGTCGAGTCGCGTCGCGTTGCGTTGCGTCGCATCGAGTCGAGAGAGAGCGCGTGCTGTGTGAAGTTGATGCTACCAGAGCAGCCGAGACATTAAACAAGCCAGAGCAAAACATCAACACAAGAGGCCAGGCCAACGAGCCACAAGCCAACGAAGGCAGCAGGCAGCAAGCAGCAGACAGACAGACAGAACGGACGGACGGACAAAACGGCAGCCACCAGCCAGTCCGTCCGGCCAGGCGGCGGCCAAAGCGGCGCCGTTGGGGCCCAAGCGTCGCATCGCATCGCTGGACGCCTAGCAGCAGCAGCAGCAGCAGCAGCAGAAGCCGAATGCAAAGAACGCAATACGAACACGACACGAACTTGACACGAATGTCGAATCGTTTCAAACGAATCGAGTCGAGAGTCGAGTCGCAACGATTTCAGTTGCCGAATGGGAATCGAGCAGCAAGTGCACAACGAACGTTGAATACACTATTTTGTCATATTAATGCAATAATTGATTGGTAAAGCAACAAGTACAACAAATTTAATAATTCATTTTTATTTTATACAACGATTTCTCACTTACTTGAGAGATATTTAGAAACAAGATATTTATAAACCCTTTTTAATGTATATTAATGTTTATTCAAACATCATAAGCTGTAAATGTGAAGTATTTAATCTCAATTCTATATTCAGAGTTTTTCAACATTTTTTATTAACAATTTAACAGACTACACATGTCATAATTCATTAATAATTCAAAGCTAAACGATTTTTACTCTTAGAGAATTTCAGTATAAAATTCGTTTGTAAAATAAAAAGATATCTTGGCTTAGTTAATAATGAACTTATTAAAACAATATTTCGAAGTTAACAAATCGGCTTAATTAATGTCGCTTAATTTGCAATGCTTACGGTAGAATATAAGAAAAATCGAAGCATAATACAAAGCTCAACTCTTAGTTAGCAGAAATTACAGATAAGATCATTTATAAGCCACAAATTAAAAAAAAAAAAAATCATTTTATATTATCAAGAAAACGCAAATTTTCCAGCAAACAAGTATTTAAGTCAAATTATAGCATATCATTTTGAACAGCAAATTATTAATGTTACAAAATAAAATGCACTTCTCAACAGTTAAGCTCAAGAAAATTTAAAATACCATATTTTTTTTAGATCTACAATATATGCCCAACTCGCCACATAGTCGATGGACTTTTGAAATAGAGTTAAGCTTTTTTGGGGCCCCTCAACCCAATAAGTTGAGTTGGCAGCGCGCGAGTTTTTTGGCGCCAAAAATTTGTTATGCTTGTGAAAGCTGCCGCAAAGCAGAGCTTTCAGTCTCGCAGCTTTCACTCTACGTACGCTTTGTGTGTGATGGGGAACGAACTGGGATTGGAACACGGAAAACGTAAAACGCAAAACATTCTCAGCGCTGCGACAGTCGCCTCTCCTTCAGTTGAATTCGCACTGCACCATCGAATGGTTGTGAGTTCACTTTGTGTTGAAGAAACAACAACAACAACAACAACAAAAAATGCCAGAATCTATGTAGGTGAAAAATGCCTGCGGTAGCAGAGACTTGAATGATTGCATGTGTACAAACGAACGAAAACGCAAACTAGAGACTGCGACCGGCCAAAGGTCAAAGTTTCCAGTGGCAAGTGGTAAATGGTAAATGGCGTGGGCCAAATACCCAAGGTTCTGAGCCCGCTTGGGGTTATTTGCAACACCAATTTCGTGTGCTTTGCCCTTGTCCACAGACAATCCGCATTTAGTATCAGCCAAGCAAACCCTCCAAAGTTCAAATCCCAATTTGGAAATTGTTCTTCATAGATGAAAAATATTTGAGGACTTACTTAAATAATTTCGTATTTTAGAAACATTGAATAAATATTAAATGCTACAATTGAAATATATTTTATATTATTTCCAAAAATGTGAACATCGCATGATCTATAAAACTGAAAAGCTTTAATAAATTTTGATTTATTGATCTCTATATGAAGATGGTATTATTGTATAGCAGAGATTTAGCAAATTAATATTATACATTTTCCTTTAATAATACTGAGAAGTACTGGAGGTATTGTTATAATTGTTAATGTGAATGCGAAATAGAATAGTTGTTCGATTACTTTAAATATTTTCAAATTGTATTTTATATAGATCAACTATTCTAATGGCGTTCACAATATAAAGAAGTTATGATTGCATAACAAAGATTAAGTGAAGAACCTGTACGACTTAATAAGCATCATCATAGAAATAAACAGAGACTTAGCAAAATTAGTTTTATAAATTATCCGTTAATAATACTGAGAGGCATTCAAAACTGAGCTCTTAAATTTCTTCAAATATTTTTCATTTTTATTTTATATAGATTTACTATCCCAATATCCTTAACACTATAAAGAAGTTATGAATAAAATGAGTTTTATAAATTTTCGTTTCATTTTACATAAAGGCATTGGAAACACAAATTTTCGATAACAATCAAGAAATAGTGAATTCAGTATTATTATAGCAGTTCAGTCTTTCAGTATATTCAGTATTAATATAGCAGTTCAGCATTTCAGTATATTCAGTATTATTATAGCAGTTCAGTATTTCAGTATATTCAGTATTATTATAGCAGTTCAGTCTTTCAGTATATTCAGTAGTATTATAGCAGATGGTGTTAAAGCAAATTTCAAATGTTTTACAAACCATAAAAAACTTGATTTACATTCGTATATCCCTGGCATAAATAGATTAGCTTTTCCTTATTCTTATTTAGCAATAATTTAATTGATTTGATATGCAATAATTGTGAAGAAATGCATTTATCATATAATTGTTGACTTGAGCGCATAAATTGGAGTAAAAACTAGGTTGTCTCGATTTCTACTATATGCTCTGTATGTGTGTTTGAGTCTAGGCTAACAAACCCAACAATGAATCCCCCAGCCACAGCCACACGTCGCACATCTGAAACCAATACGACTGCGACTCTCCCCTGATACACACAGATACAAAGCAACATAGATAGATAGATATATGTATGTATTTATGTACATACCATATGTATGTACATAGTATCTACAATGCAATTGTTTGTCATGATGTTGCTGTTGCTGTTGCCGTTGGTTATTGACACACATCGCTACACCATGAGGCACACACTTGTTGTTTTGGTTATTCTGGCTTTTTATGTCGTTATTTATACATAGCATAGGTATGCATAGCACGAACAACAAACGAAATTGTTATGTTCTATTTGTGAAAGCCAAGCCAACGCACTTGGCCAATTAAATGTCACCAATAGTCACAAAAAGAGAAAGGGGATAGGTATAGAGAACAATCATTTCGTATAGTTCCCGAAAATGTAATCAATGACTAAATTAACAATTGGAATCGAGCGAACTGGGAAATTATTTCCACCACCTCTCGTGAATGTTTTAATCCATCCAGCCAAAATATAATTAGAGCATCTCGTAAACAGAATTGTGTCGCTAAGTTCACAATTTTCAAACAGCAATTTTCGATGGGCAGTCACGAAAATGTTATGCTCAACTTGGCCTGTAAATGTTTATCAACATTTTAATGGGCAGGGACTTAGTCATGGATGGCTGATAAAGCAGCAACTCTCTAACATGTTTGCTCAACTACATATGTACATCCATATAGTTTATCAAAATCTCTGCACGCCACAATTTAAAAATGATTTCGTGTAGTCATTATTGTATTTAAAAAGCTAGTTAGAGAGCTATCAACGCATAAATATCGACAACTTTCCAATACGAATGATTACATTTTAGCAGAATAGCAAAAGAAAAAATTGCATTCCATGTTCCTAAATTTAAATCAGCATACAGCAAATTTAAATTCCATACATTTTATTTTTATCCTTGTTTGATTCAATCACATATTTCACTGCTGCCGCTTTTGTTATTTTTATGCGGGTAGACATAATTATTTTGGAACGCGTATTTAAACATTTTAATTTTGGGCATTGTGTTTGCTTCATATGTGCAAAAAGTAAAGCATATCAAATAAATGTATAAAATTCTTCAATCTTCGCTTTAGGAAACACTTAAAACTAACTGAGATTTGGTATTTTAAATAAATCTAGATTTCTAGCTTTTCCTACTTTATTTTAAGACACTGCCACATCTTCAAGTTTTATCAAGCGTATTCAATTTAGTTGTTTCCGCCAACACTAAATACATTCATCTGTATTACAATTCATGATCAAATAATCACTGCAAGTTTACAATTGTTTTATTGACTCATAGTTTTTATTTGCAACAACTTTTGTCAAGAGTCGACTACGGTATTTGGGTGTCTTTTTGCCAAATTCAGAACCAAGTTTGCTAACCATTTTGGTTGCCACAAATTGACACATGAAGTGCAGTAACAAACTCAGCATTCAATGTCCATAAATATATGTTTGCTTCTATGCAATTATTTGGCAACTTGTTCTGTGAATTCTGGAAGGTTATTCAGCTTTCAATATCGGCATAATCTGAGAAGCTTACGTTACACAAATCGATGTATAAAAATAACTGTCACAATGGTCTGAAGTGGTGATGATCTCAGTAATTAACAAGTAAGAAAACGACAATTGAGTATGTGTTCCCCTTATTCAATAAAACCTTATTCTATAAATATACCGCAAAAATACTAAAATACCGAAGGCTATATTTATTATATCAATATTATACATTCCAAATATACTAAAACATAGAAAAATAAACCAGATTGTCAACCAAAGCAAGAGATTTAGGTGTTCATACGGACGGACGGACAGACAGACGGACAGACAGACTTGACCATATCGTTTCGCCTGTTGACGCTGATCAAGAATTAATATACTTTATGTGATCAGAGATGAATCCTTCTGCCTGTTATATACATTTCCTACCATATGTGTAGCGATTTTAACAATATTACATTTTATAAACCATAACAAAAAGAGAAATATTTGAGTATTAAAAACTTGTAATTGTAAACTTGTAAAAATATATAGTGGTATATATATATCCACTAAAACGCTAAAGATAATAGTATAAACTTTTCTGTTAACTTTGCAAATGTAACAATAATTAGTTGCCTACAATAAAAATACTTCTACTACTATCGTTATAGAACTTCATGTTAATGTATATTCATACAAGTCAGATAAGCAGAGGGCCTAAGGCCTTACATATTCATCGAGATGAGTACAACGAAATTGTTATTCAATTGTTTACAGAAAACCTTGAGACTGTTATTTCAATGTGCTGAGAGGAGAGTTTGAGTAAACAGGTTTATCGCCATCTCGCTCGCATTTGGCATTTCAAATAAAGTTAGAGCAGAGAGTTGCTCGCGATAAATTAGCCAATTTAGAGCCAGCGAAGTTATCGCTATCCACACATCTTGAAAGTTGAGAGCAGAGCCAGCAAGCAACTTGAACATGAAAGTGGGAAATAAAATGAATGTGGACTGCTATAAATTAAATCATTTTGCCTTACAGTGGAACGAAATTGAGGAAGTCAGATCAGATTAAAAATAAACGTCGAGCTGTTATAAAACCAATATGTTAATAACATATCCATTTTTTTTTAATTATGCATTTATATTTTTGAGCTGTTTATTTCCATTTGCAATTCAAAGATTTAACCCTCTAAATGTCACACAAACACACACACACACACTCTCACACTTGACACGCAATCAATTTATGCGTTAGCCTGGAGCAAGGTCAGACTCGGTCGATAAGAAAGCGAAACCCAAAATTACGAGATGTTCTTGAATGAATTTTATACTCCAAGAGATAAGGAAGAAGAGGTGTGAAGAGGTGAGCGACCCAGCAGGTGATTTCTAATATCCCATTGATCTGTAGGCACCAAATTCACTTAATTAATAAGACTCGAATAATCACGACAACATTCAGTTTCTAGCGCTAAACAAAAACAAAGAACTACGACAGAAACGCTAGCGGCAAAGTCAGCGACAACAGCAACAACAACAACAAGAAGAACAACTACAATGTCAGCTTCAACGTCGTCAGCTTAATCGTGTTCTTGTTTTGTTGCCATGTTCGCGATCTTTGCGGTTAGTTTTTTTTTCTCATTTTATACTTTGTTGTTGTTCGTGTTCTTGTTTTGATAGCTGTGCTTCTGTTTATGCTTAATTATTAAGAGTTTTTTTTTCTGCCTCTTCTCTCTTTCTTACTTAATATCGTTTAGCGCCTAAGAACGTTTTTCTTTTTTGGGTCAGTAGAATACATAACAGAAATAAAATGCTATGAAAATTACGAGGGGCAAATATGTTAAAAGAAAAAAAAAAGCTAAGTGGATGATGGTGGAAAAAAGTGACTAACAAAGTGAAAGCACATCAAAATTATTGCATTTTTTGGCGACTTAGCAAATAACAGCAACAACAGTTAGGAAACTAAATAAATAGCACATAAAGAAATCAAAACAGGTAAAAATATATGTATGCATAAGTTGCTCGATCAACTAATACCCTGTAATTATTCGAATACTTTACAGTTTAGCTCTTAAGTGAAATGTTATGTTTCGGGTTTCTTTTGGATAGGATATTGTATTCAAATTTCTAGATATTCATCATAATACCCCGCTGGACTTGTACTCAGGGTATAACCAGCCAGTGAAAACGGAAAGAGGAAACTGATCAAGTCGAAAGATGTTGATTCAACTGAGGAGGAACCAGCCATGAACGATTGTTGTGGCACGGGAAATTGCTAAATGGAATAACAGTGGTTTGCAGGTAGCATAAATAGTAAGCGAACGAGTTGCTTATAGAAAAATCAACAAAACACACACATCAAAGTATGTACATGCAATTAAAACCACTTACAACTGAACGTACAGTAATGTTATCGAAACAATGAAAATCAAATGTGTTTCCAACGAAATATGAATGTATATAAATATAATGATATCTGATATCGTAGAGATCTACAAACATTCATTAGTGTTTTCCTGTTTCGCCAGCAATGCAGAAACACATGTTTGAAAAGACTTGGCGATAAACTTAACTACTCCCATTCTTAGTTTCAGGCGTACATAATATGTGAAATGTGTTTCATTTCCTGAAAAATAATATTTAAACACCGCAATCCAATTAAAATTATCAAACACGCACGACTTACATGGCAGTTCAATTACAGTATCGCAAAACAAGAAAATCTGCTAAAGTTTGTATACGTAGAAACATTGTTGCGAACAGTGGAAGCTCGCAAAGAAGAATCTTTTAGACATAATTGGAGTGTTTAGTTAGAGTTATTTATTTTAATTAAGTAAACTATGAATCCAACAAATAAATATTATGTATTTATAAATTCCAAAATTGTAAAGAAAGAGAAAAGTAAAGTAAAGTTCACTTCATTTTTTTAAATTAAATTTTTAATTAGCATTTTCTAGAAATTACAATAACCATCCAAACAAGGTGTTTCGCATTAAGAATCTTTTAGAATTTCAAATTGAAGACCATAATTGGAGTGTTTAGTTTGAGTTATTTCTTTTAATTAAGTAAACTATGAATCCAACATATAAATATTATGTACTTATATATTCCAAAAATGTAAATAAAGAGAAAAGTAAAGTAAAGTTCACTCCATTTTTTTAAATTAAATTTTTAATTAGCATTTTTTGGAAATTACAATAACCATCCAAACAAGGTGTTTCGCATTTACGAGCGTCTACTGTAGCACTAATTTGGTCGCCATTTTAAAGTTTGGAATGCATTCGCTGGCATTCATAAAGCACTAATTTACTACATGCTTTTTCACTTCGCATTTCGCATTTCGCATTTGCATTTGACTTTTCAAAAACTCTTGCCCTCACACTCTCACTCTCTAACTTTTGTTTTGCTTACTTTTGCCACTCGTGTGGGTTCGTTATCTGCACGAAGAGTGTGACGAAGCAGCTGATCGCAAAACTAAGCAAACGAATCAACGAGTTGCTTCTGCTGCTGCTGCTGCCAGCATCAGCACACACACAGCATGGGAGCCTTCGATAACACGTCATAAAAAGAAAAAAAATAAACACGAAGCTTAACGATTGCTGTCACGGAAGTCAATGCAGTAGCGAAGAAGAGGAAGCTTTGGAAGCTTTCGTCTGTTTGACACACTGAAGCTTATCAGCTAATTGCCTAAAACGTGTGCGAACGAAATGGCAAGAGAGGAAGAAGAACAAATGTATGATAATCGCACTCACCTCTTTGACTTTAAGACGTTTCTCCTCCATTCCCGCGTCGGCAGCATGATCAGCTGTAGAGTCCTTTGACATGCCCATGGGCAACTTCAATTGTTGTTGTTGCTGCTGCTGTTGTTGTTGTTGATTATGTGTGGTATCATCGGCCGATGAGACACGTTGTTGTTGTTGCGCCACATCGGGCTGCGTCTCCTGTTGCACCGGCTGCTCCTGTTGCACAGCAGGCGCAGCCGCAGCGCCAGCTGCATCGGATGCAGCAGCAGCGACAGCGGCCACTTGCGGCTCATCGAGTATGTCGCCGAGCTCAGCAATGATTTTCTGTTGCAATCGCTGACGATCGCCCATAAAATGCGGATCCTCGTCGCGTGGCGCATGAGCGGCCAACGGAGGGGCGGGTATGAAGATTTCGGGACCGGCCTTTTGGAAGTGCTTGTAGACGCGCAGTACGCGCTCGCTGCCAAAATTATCGGGCAGCAGGAAAATGCCACCGAAGCAGAGGAAGCACAATGTCACCAGCACGAGTCCAATTAGACATTTCTCGCGCGAATGGAAGTTCGATTTACGTCCAATTGGACCGATTCGATACATTTTCGTGTTGTTTCTATATGTGTGTGTGCGTTATGTATGTGTGTGTTTTGGTGAGTTGGGGGTGGAGGCGCACTGCTTCTTCTTCTTCGTCTTTTTGTTCGCCGCTGCTCAACTCAGCTGACGTTATGATGCCGGTTTCAAAACAGATGCATACGCACACACACAATCAAGCACAACATTGGCATAAATGCACTCACTCACTCACACACGCACACGACGCATTCACACATACACGCTCTCGTTGGAGATTCACGCACACTATTGCACACACGATGACGCAGGCGCATATAATTTGAAGAGCTTTTTTTCTTATTGTAGTTTCGATGCCGTTGATGTTGCTATTGTTGTTGTTGTTAGTGCGGGCGTTTCATTGTTTTTGTTGCTACTTGTATATATGTATGTATGAGTATTCTGTATAATTTTATTACTTGGCTATTTTTGGCAAAACTATTACACGTAAGCGAAGACTTTTGACGACGGCAAACTACTGGAAAACACAAAAAAAAACAATACAACACAAATCAAAGTTAATAACGAGCAAATCGAGCAGCGTGTCAAATTTAAACGCAGCGACAAAGCACCAACAACACTATAACGGCAAAAAGCCAACGGCGGCAGCAGCGTGGCGTATGTTGGAGCAAGCGAGCGAGAGAGTGAGATGAAGAGGAGGGAGAGTGGAAAGAAAAGGAGGAAAGAGACAGGTTGGGAGCAGCGCGACAGAGCGACTCACGCAATTTGCACAAGCCAAAAACAATAGTTTGAAATGCAGAAAGCTAAAACTTCAATAGCTTTGTTTTTTGTTTAACGGGGCGTGTGTGTGTTTGCAAAAGCAAATACAGCTGTGCGAATCACGAATTCACGGATTCTCAATGAGGGTGGCTGCCGACTGAGACGCGGACAGAGAAGCTGACTGCGGCTGCGGCAAAAAATTGAGGCGTCCCCGCCATTGCCTTTCCTTGTTGTTGTCACCGCTGACGTCTGCTTTGATTTTTTTCCGTTTTTTTTTTTTTTGCCAATGACTTTCGTTGCCGTTTTATTGTTGTTGTTGCTATTGTTGTTGTCGCCAGGTAGCACTTTCTATTTTGGCCAGTTTGAAAATTGATTTGGTACGCCGCTCTCAATGTTATGTTATTTACAATAAATTGAACACACACACAGGAGCGCGCACACACACATACAAACAGGAGCACTAACCAATTAAATAAACACACAGCGAACGCGTCTCGGTGTCTTCGAGAATTTACAAATAGAAGAACACACACTAGCACGATTTTTCGTATATTTTAATTGATTATACGCGTAAGATCACAGTCTGAGAAGCAGCAAGCAACAGAGAGCAGACAACACACATCTCACGAACGAACGGGAGCGGTAGAGCGTTTAAAATGTTTCCATTGCTTTCATTGTGCACGAATATTTATTGTATTTTGTTTTCTACTTGCATTTCGCATATTTTTGTTGTCATAGCGTTGCCAGACATTTGTTTTTGTACCCATTCCCAGATGCCGATTGTAATGATTACCAACACTGCATTTGTTTCATATCAAGTAATCGAATAATATTTATTCTTTTATTTACTTCATATATGAATTATGCCAATAAACATAAATAAAAGTAATGTTATTTTTATGTTAAGCTTTGTAATTTACAGTGTAACGTAAAGTTTGAGCAGCCATCAAATATGAAAAGAAATTCAAATATATGAGCGCGTTCATATTTATCGATAAGCATGTGTATTTAAGGCTAGTTTAATGCATTTTGTTTTATGAACTTTACCAAAAGATTAAAATGAAGTTTGTAAGTGTGAAAAATAAGGTAAAAAATATTCCAATTTTAAATAATGACTTTTAATACAAAATCATAAACAAGCAGCATTATCGATAATACTTGTGGCCTTAACGGCAAATCGATAAGTAAGCCGAAACAGCTGTTCATGTAGATTTATTGAGTTGGCTTTTATTTCATAAATTTATACAATTCAAATTGGCAGCAGCAATATGGAAAAGTGGCTGGGCGACACTTTGTCCAAGTGCCTCGATTGTGTGGTCACCGATCAAATGATGTCGTGAGTCTCAAGTGTTAACGGAAACTTGAATGGTTAATAACTGATTTTCTCTTTTTGGAATTCACAGCACTATTTTGGCCATACGCGACGACTATGAGTTTGACAGTTACTTTGATAATCTGCTCAACAAGGATAATGAAGAGCATCGAATGTTTCTGTTGAACTGTCGCCACATGCTGCTCAGTGGCAAGCAGCCGCGCAGCAGCCACCAAGCCAAAGGCAAGTCACCCACAGGTGGAGTTAGTGGCGGGGGAACCGGCGGCGGCGGTGGTGGAGGAGGAGGAGGAGCGGCTAAGAAACAGGGAAAATATGTGAATCTGTATGCCAAGGATGGCCAAGTGCTGGGTGCCAATGTGCTGTTGAAGGGACGACGCAGCTGCGATTGCCAGGCAGCTGAGCACAAGCTGATCAACAATTGTCTCGGCTGCGGACGCATTGTTTGCGAACAGGAGGGCAGCGGTCCATGTCTGTTTTGCGGACAGCTTGTCTACACACCCGAGGAAGAGCTCAAGATGGCCAAGGCGGCCACACGGCAGCCCAAACAACAGGCGGGCGGCAAGAAGTCCTCCAACAAGGCGCTGCAGGAGGCGTTGGCGCAACGCGATCGTCTGCTGGAATACGACAAGAACAGCGAGAAACGTACCACGGTGATTGACGATGAGCTGGACTATTTCCAGGAGAACTCCGTCTGGCTGACGGATGTGGAGCGCGAGAAGTACGAGCAGCTGAAGAGCGAGATGCATGATTTGAAGCACGGCAGCCGTTTGAAGCGCAAGATTAAAGTGGATTTCGCTGGCCGCGAGCTGCCAGATGAATCGGTAATCAGCAAGGAGTACGAGCAGCAGGTGTTGCGCCAACTGGCTGCAGTGAGCAAGCAACAGGCAGCAGCTACTGCTGGCACCACGACAACGTGTCTAATTGGCCACTCGGCCATGGGATTGGCGCCCAATTTGGATGTGGCCAAGGCGCCCACTTATCGTCCCAACAAGGAGCAACAGCAGTGGCCAGCCGTGCCCACACACGATGGTCTGGAGCGTGTCTACAATCGGGTGCAGGATAAGGAGCTGCTAGAGCTGCAGGACATGCGACAGTGTCTGTCCATGCATCAGCCGTGGGCCTCGCTGCTCGTGGCGGGCATTAAGAGGTGAGTGCGAATCGTTCTCGATGAAAACTATTTATCGGCAGTGCTGCCAATGCACATCGAGGCGGCAGTGCTGCCCATGTTTTCGTTATTTTTGTTTGTTTGTGGACCTGTTCACTTTTGTGAAAATGTAAAAAAGTAACTGAAGTAATTAATCTACATTATATCTTATTATCAAAAGAAAAGACAGTTCCCCATCGTATTCTGGTGCTTCATTCATTCATTTTTGCTTCCTTTTCTTTTATAAGCTTACAAAACTAGTTCTTTATAAAACATTCTAACCGATATTTATTGTATGCAGGCATGAAGGTCGTGTTTGGTACAGCGAACATCGCGGTCGCCTGTGGATAGCCTCGACTTCTAAGGAGCCGCATGCGGATGACATTGCCCAAATGGAGCAGTTCTATCGAGTGCTCTACAATGGTAAGTATCCGAAATAATAGTCTCGTGTTGGGAATACTTATACTATATATTCCTGCAGATGACAATCTGGAATTCCCCAAGCATTATCCAACCAGCAGTCTGCTGGGCTGTGTGCATGTCGACAACTGTCTGCCCCAGGAGGAATATCGAGATTTGTATCCTCAAGGTGAATCCGATAGTCCCTATGTGTTTGTCTGCACCAATCCCGAACAGTTGCCAATGCTGCTGCCAGTCCACGGCGAACACAAGATCTGTAAGTGCATCAACGTCTCTTTCAATTACAAATCGATTTGATTACGAATTTGTCTTGCAGATGAGTTGCCTCTGAAGACACACAATGCCGCATGCAAGACACTTCTTCGTGCACGCGTTAACAAAGGCTGAGCATTTTCATAATTATAATTGAACATTGAACATTCGAAACAAAATATTTAAAAAACGCGTAGTTCCAAAACACTTTTTAAGTTAATGTTAGCATTTAAAGTGCTTTAAACAAAAATGTAAAGTAATTTCTAGTTCCAATATATTTTTAAAGTGGATGTAAATTATGAATTTAAAGTGTTTGAAACAATAAAAATAGTCTTAAGTGATGGAATAACTTCACAATTAAAAATAAAGAGCTTCATGAATTAATTACCAACTAAAAGATCTGTGCGAATATCACAAATAAGTTTTACACAAATAAGAATGCAACATTTCGGTTACAAATTCAAATGTGCTTTGCGAAATATGCGTATCGATGCGATAATTATCGATATATGTGTGCAATCGATATTGAAATATATTGCAACGGTTCCAGCACTAACGTATTGTGGTTGCCTAACTTGAAGCTTTATTTCTGGGGACAACTGAAATCGAAAAGGTCAACTTCAATTTAAAAAATCAAATAAATGAGCACACAATTAAATTCAATGTGTAAACAAACGGAATATATAATTATTATTGATTGCGATTAAAGAGCTTTAAGCTTTCGTTTGAGCGATGGTCAACGTGGATGTGGAATATTGGTACGTGATCCAAATCGTATAAAAACTGATGATATATTTCTATATACTCGATGTCCACAGCGGCGTGTGCAATTTTGCGATGCACTGCCAGATGCTGAGACAGTTCCTCTTGGATGCAGCACCCGATGTGGAGGTCTCATGCCATCAGGGACGTCGCGGAGCCTTCGAGGTAAAGATCGACGATCAGTTGGTCCACTCGAAGCTCAGTTGTTTGGCGTTTCCCCAGCACCAGAGCGTGCTCCTCCAGGTGGAGAGAGCACGACGAGGCGAATCTGTGGAACGCGTAAAGGAAGCGCCCATCAAAGACTGCAGCATTATGTGAAGCAAGTAATGATTTTGACCAATAACTAATTGTTGATCTATTTGTATATAAATACCGACTGAGTTACTAAATTTTTAAATGTACAGCCTTAATGATAAGGGCTAGAAGGCTGAAATTAAAGCGCAGCATAGCTGATTTGATGCTGATCATGTAATAAAAGAGATTGATCGAAATTCCAACTGCAAAATGATCAACTTTAAGTAAATACGAACAATTCTCTTTTAACTCGAGTAAAAATTCCTTTCGTCGATTTAAAACATTTAAAAAATCTTTCTAACATGATTACAAAATATAGATTTTTGTGTGATATCCTAAGATGACGCTTACTTAGGCGCTCCAAAAATGTTAAATATTTATATAATAATTAGATTTTACTAGTTTTTTATTTCAAATATATAAATTTGAGACATTGAGTTGATTTTGCTTAAATCTAAAGATTTTGTTAAAGTTAAAACAAATATAAAGAAATTCTAATTTAATTGAAATAAATGTATAGTTTTGTAAAGTGATTTTGTTTTGTGTAAGAATCATATTTATTTTAGTTAAATAGTTTATTTCTTCCCCAAATAACATAAGATCTTAAGACAAACTTAAGCGCTAAGCTTTTGAGCGAGTGGAGCTTGAAAAATTAGAAAGCTCAAGGTTCTTAAGAGAAATATGGCAGTAAATATTGTCTACTGTTTATCCTTTGCCTTAATTTGGGATCGTAAGTCCTTATTTTATGCTGGTTGTGCAAAACCCTTTATCCTGAACGACTGACAAAAAATTTAATGTACAGCCTTAAATTCATTTTAAATTTCCACTTTTTATATATTATTAATCTTTATTACTTATTCTGATTAATCGACTGACTGCTTGAAGTATCAGTGCTCAGGTCGGAACTTCCCAATCAAACTGTTTACGATGTTTACAAGTATTATTATTTTATTCACTTTTAAAGACAATTTGTATATATATAAAAAAAAAATGACGAAGAGAAATATATTTGATGTTTAGCGCCTGTAGCGATAGCGCTTAAAGTGAAACCACAGCTGGAATATGTTGTTGTGGAACTGACAACGAAAACCGCGCTTATAACTAAACTCCCACTCGCGATTGACGATCTTAAAGGCAATATCCTCATATGGCGGACCCGTGTGAAAGCGCAGCACAGCAAAGTCCGCATTGTCCGCACATGGAGTGAGGAAGTATTGCGGCGTCTGGGATTTATCCATGAGATCCGGATAGAAGATGTTAAACTTGTAGCCCTGGACAATCTTTGGCGGCGGATTGTCCATGTCATAATGCGTCTGATTGTATTTGTTCCACTCGAAGCCGGTGTGAACGCGATTAAAGTAGCGCGGCTTTCGCGGTCGATACTTGTCCGTCGCCAGTTGGGGCACTGCATCCACTGTCGTCTCCACACTGAACTCGGCCTCATCGCCCTGCATTCCTTTGCGCGCCTCGCCCCGCATACGCTGTTCCTGTGGCGTCAGCTCAACGCTATCGGCAATGCGCTCCGGATGGATGAGCTGGAGACGCTGCTGACGCACCCGATGCTCGTCATCGCTGTCACCGTAGAGCGCACCGTCCACGTTGTCCTCATCGGCAGCGGTCAAGCGGCGTCCGGTGAAATCCTCGTCACGCATGTAGCTGGGACTGTAGTTGCCCAGTTGATACAGACGCACAGCCTGCTGCAGCTCACGCAACGGACTGTCCATGTCCTGCTCCGGATCTGCTTCCAAGTCTGCTTCAGCAGGAGGTTGCTGCTCATCGTCCAGCTCATCCTCCTGCTTAACAACAGCCATAGGAGAGGTTCCTCCTGCTGCTGCTGCTGTGGTAGTGGTTGCCTCACTGCTGCCGCCGTCGTTCTCGCGCTTCAGCAGCGACAGCTTCTCGCGGAGCAGCGCCTGATGGCGATCCCGGAGACGAGCGCGCGCCATGTGCGCCTTTAGCTGGGACAACAGACTCTCCCAGTAGCTGATGTCGACGCCATCGGCACGTCCGCTGATCTTGGCCTCGATGCGGCCGCGCATCTCGTCCAGCTGCTTGGCATTCTTCCCGCGAAATATGTCCGCCACATCCTTGACCACGCTTTGGTGGATGCCGTCGCGTCGTTGATTCAATGCGTTCGCCTCGCTCTGCTGCTGCTTGAGCTGTTTCTGCAGCTCGTCCTGCACAATGGTGACCATGTCATTCCAGAAATCCATATGCCTGCCCTGCTCCAGCTCCTCGTACACCTTAATGTCCACGAGCAGATCCTCCAGCTCGTCCATATGCAGGCCATGGAGCAGCATGTATGGCTCATGCATCTGCATCTCGAGCGCATCCTCGAGCGTCGTTTCTGTGCTGCCGGCGGACACGTATTGGGCCAACAGATCGATGGGTTTGGCGCGTCCATCACGTATGCGGATCTCGCTACGCAGACGCGCCTGCTCCAAGTGGAACTGATCCTCTTGGCGTTGCCATTCGCGGAATTGCACCGCCTCCTTGGAGCGCTGCTGCTGCATGGCATCATCTTCGCGGGCCTGACGCTCCAGTTCACGTTCCTGGCGTCGCTTCTTCACCTTCTCCAGCTCGCGACGATTCTCCAGCTGCTTTTGCAGCGAAAGAACTTCGACGGTTTTGCTCGAGAGATTGGCCAGACCCTCGACCTCGAGTTTCTTGCCCCAGTGGAAGGTGGACGTTAGATTGGAGTCACCAAACGGATTGTCCTCGTTGGAATACGTCTGGTATTCGTTGTCCCAGCCCATGCGCTGTCGGCGACGCTGCTCCTTGGCCTGTTTCTCGCGCAGACGGCGGGCACGCTTCTCCTCCGGCGTCTCGTTCGCCTTCAGTTGCTCCTTGACGCGTTGGCGTTCCTGTTGTTCGCGCAGACGTCGCTCCTCCAGCGTCTGAAGTAGTTTAATGGAGCTCATTTCGGGACTGCGCTTACTTTTCGCTGCTCCTCTTGGTGGCGCTGATGAACTGGAGGATGACGATGAACTGGAGCTGGAGCTGGAGGGTGAACGACGACGTTGCTCCTTCACCTTCTCCTTCTCCTTCTTGTCGCGTCCACTTCGTTGACGTTCGCGACTTCGACTGCGCTCCCGTTCCCGCTCTTTGCGTCTGCCGTGTGCATCTCTGTCTCTGTCCCGCTTTCTCTCACGCTCACGCTCGCGATCCCGGTCCGAGTCGCGATATTTGTTGTCGCTGCTGCGTTTGTGATGATCGCGTTTTCGGTCACGACTGCGACTGCGGCTGCGATGTCGTGATTTCTCCTTGGGCATTGTGCACAATAAAACTCTTTCTAAACGTTTGCGGAACAACAAAACACACAGCCAGATAAATGTGCATCAAAACTGTGTGCCGATAACAATTGTGCGTGAACAGCTGAGTGGCTTGTTATCGATAGCGAACTGTTAAATGCGATAGCATTGAAACTAGAGGAAGCAATTTTACTTTTTAATATAGTTTAAAAAATTATATAAATTTTATTGTTTAATTTCTCTTTAACAGTTTAAGTATATATTTTTATAATATTTACTAATTTTATATTACAGCAGTAATGATACTCCCGCAAATAAGTGGCATCGATGTATCGATAAAGCTATTGATTGAATGTCCACCACTATTACTGCTGGTGAAACTATTTTATAATTGCCGGTTGTTTTTCAAGTTGTGTGTGAGTGTTGTTGTGCTGGTGCTGGGGGTATAAAAGCCAATGGAGTTAACTGCAAGCACGCAATAATGAGCGGCGAGTACACGGCTGAGTTTAACGCTGCGGAGCAGGCGCTAATCGATAAAGAATTTTCTAGACTCGCTGGTAGGTGGTATTCAAGGTGGCGAAATACATTGTTTACTGATAAGAATCCCTGTTGACATTGTCAATCTGTTTCTCATAGATACTACATACCTCGATCATGCGGGCACAACACTCTACGCGGAGAGTCAAGTGGCAGCTGCCGCACAGCAGTTGCAACGCGATGTGATATGCAATCCACACACCTGTCGCTCCACTGGCGACTTTGTGGATCAGGTGCGCTACAAGTAAATACGTTT
Source organism: Drosophila kohkoa (assembly GCA_019972355.1). Taxonomy (NCBI): domain Eukaryota; kingdom Metazoa; phylum Arthropoda; class Insecta; order Diptera; family Drosophilidae; genus Drosophila; species Drosophila kohkoa. Next base: position 655,681 of record BJEL01000055.1, on the reverse strand, counting down.
TTTATGCCCGCTACTCATTGACTGTTGAGTGTTGAAATGGACAGCGAGTATCTCCGACTTCAAACTCTTGACACTTTGTTACATTATTCCATTTCAACTCTGCAGAATACTGGAATTCTTTAACACAACTGCCGAGGATTACCATGTGGTGTTCACAGCAAATGCAACGGCTGCACTGCGTCTGGTTGCCGAGCATTTTGATTTCGGCAGCGAGGGAAACTTTCACTATTGCCGTGAGAATCACACATCGGTGCTGGGCATGCGACAGTTGGTGCAAGCCAAAGGCATCTATATGCTCACCCAGGAGGAGCTGCTGCTGCTTAACGATGTGACGGAGGAGGCGACTGCAAATGAAACGCCGTCGGGCAATTCACTGGTCGTGTTCTCTGGCCAGTGCAACTTCAGTGGCAACAAGTTGCCATTGACCATCATTGAGCAGTTGCACAAGCACGGCCTGCAACAGCCGGGCAAATGTGTGTGGCGCAAACAAGTGGCTGAAGAGTCACCCACGAAAGGGAAACAGCAGCACTATGTGCTGTTGGATGCCGCTTCGTTGGCAGCCAGCAGTCCATTGGATCTGCAACGGCATCGTGCGGACTATGTGTGCCTCAGTTTCTACAAGCTCTTTGGCTATCCCACCGGCGTGGGAGCGCTGCTCGTTAGTCGACGTGGTGCGGAGGTGTTGCAGAAGCGTTTCTATGGCGGCGGCACCATCAACTATGCGTATCCGCACAGCATGGATCATCAGTTGCGTGACGTGTTCCACGAACGCTTCGAGGATGGCACACTGCCATTCCTATCGATTGTCGAGCTGTTGCAGGGCTTTCGTACTCTCGAGCGTCTGGTGCCCGGTGGCAACACAATGGAGCGCATCTCTCGGCATGTGCACGGCCTGGCACGGTATTGTGCCGAGCAACTGCGGCAGCTGCAACACGCAAATGGAGCGCCACTGATACGGCTGTATAACAATGCTGGCTACGAGCAACGTGCCACACAGGGCGGCATTGTGACGTTCAATGTGCTGACCGAGTCGGGTGACTATGTGGGATTCGGTGAGGTGGCGTGTGTGGCATCATTGCATCGCATACTGTTGCGCACCGGTTGCTTTTGCAACATTGGCGCCTGTCAGCGCTATTTGCAGCTCAGCGACGACACAATGGATGCAATCTATAAGCGTGCCGGACGCGTTTGTGGCGACTACTACGATCTGTTAAATGGCCAGCCAACGGGTGCGGTGCGTGTCTCATTTGGTTACATGTCGCGACTGGAGGATGTCGAACGGCTGCTGGAAATGCTGCGCAACAGCTATGTGACTTCGAAGCGACAGCAGCGCGTCGAATTCATTGTGAATCAAGTGGCACAGCTGCCGAAACCGTTGCAACAACGCGCCCAGCATTTGCGACCACGTCTCCAACAACTGGCCATCTATCCGATCAAATCGTGCGCAGCGTTTAAGATCACAAATGCGGGGGAGAGTTGGCCATTGACCGAGCAGGGATTACAGTATGATCGTGAATGGATGATTGTAGATATGAGTGGCATGGCATTGACCCAGAAACGTTGCACGCATCTCTGTCTGTTGCAGCCTCGCATCGTGCACGATCAATTGCAATTGCATTTCGACAGCTCGTCGTCCTTTGTCTCGGTGCCACTGTCGCTTAGCGCTCAGGCAGAGAACTCGGCGCGGTGTCGCAGCAAAGTTTGCCGCCAGCCCATCGAGGGTTACGACTGTGGTGACGAGGTGGCCAATTGGCTGAGCGATCAACTGGGCATCGATGGATTGCGTCTGTTGCGTCAATCGGGACAGCGCAGCAGTGCAGCAAACGGCAAGCAGCAGAAGCAACAGCTAAGTCTCGTCAATCAGGCGCAATTTCTGCTTGTGAATCGAGCCTCGGTCCGTTCGCTGGACTTCGAGGAGCCGCTGGACGAGACCGTTGATCGTTTTCGTGGCAACATCATCGTGGAGACCGATGTTCCCTTCGAGGAGTTGTCCTACACGCAGTTGCGCATCGGCGACGTCCATTTCCATGTGGATGGACCGTGTCAGCGTTGCGACATGATCTGCATTAATCAACGCACCGGCGAACGTTCGCCGGAGACGCTCACAACAATCGCTCGCATGCAGAGCGGCAAAATGCGATTTGGCATTTACATTTCACAAGTGCAAAGCGATGCCACTGACGATCCACACGACGAACAGCAGCAGCCGAAGCAGCTGCACTTGACATGTGGCGATGTCATTGTAATCGATTAATCATATAGTACATATATATAGCATGATACGTTATACATATCAATATCAATATCACATTACATTCCACACACGATTTGTTTAGTTAAATTTCAATTAAAACGGTGTACCTGCTACAGCTTGCCACAACTATTTATGCGATTTTGTTTACACTGAATTTGTTTTGTTTATTTTGTTATTCAATTTATAAGAATGAAAGAAAAATATTTGCTTTATTTCGTACAAAATTTAACTAATATTATGAAAATCTGTTAGAACTAGAATTCAAAAAAATGCAATAAATAAAAATTATAAACTTAAGCTAAGACTTAAACATGAATATGAAAATTTTATGTTAAAATATTTTATATTACAAAAATTAATTAAAAATTGTGTTATGAAAATTGGTTAGAACTAGAATTCAATCATTGATATAATTGAAAATTATACACTGAAGCTAAGAACAAAGAAATATGAACATGAATATAAAAACATTCTGTTATAATATTTTATACTATAACAGTTAATCAAAATGATAGTATGAAAATCGTTAAAAACGAGAATTCAATCATTGATTTAAATAAAAACTGTACAATAAAGTTAAGAACAAAACATGAATATAAAAATGTTCTTTTACAATAGTTTTTTACATTTTTAACTAAAAAAAATAATAAAATTGTATACAAATAAAATTGATGAAGTTATTATTAATGTTAAATGTGAGTGAGGAAATTAAAAAAATTTAAATTTCAAAATATGTAGGCATATGGATGGTAAATTTGAAAACAAATGAAATAAAGTGAATTTAACATAAATATAGTATTTTATTTTATGAGCCTTAATAAAAAGATGAAGTATATAATTAAATGACGCTTAGTGGGAAAATATCAAATATATGAATGAATGGCTAGAAATGTGGAAAAATATCCGAGTGATAATTGTTAGTAAACTAAATATAATAAGAAAAGAGAAGCAGTTATCTAAAAAAGGCAATTAGGTAAAATTTACATATTATGTGGTAAATTTTGCATTAAAAACAATGATTAAATTTGAAGTTTAAGACATAAAAGTCATGCGTTGTTTAATACATTCGCAAAACCATATTTGTTTTTAAATTGTTATTTCAAAAAGAGTAAACATCAAGAGCTTTTAATGTGCCACCATTTTGCATCATTTTGACTATCGCCACTTATCGATAATTAGTAATCGCAGTTATGTTGGCGTGTCTATCGTTTTGCCTCTGGCAGCGAGAATTGACTTTGCCGTTTGGCAGTGTGTCGTCGTTTGTAAAGTGCCGTTAGTTAACAAACGACGCTGCTGGCGAACAGACGACGAACAAGGACTGAGCTAAGCAAGCGGACAACGGACAACAAACAATTCACACGGACATACACAGACAAGCACACACACACGCACACACACACACACACATAAGCTCGCACGCACTCACGCGCAGGCACAAACAGTGTGTGTGTGGAAGGTACGACGGCAACGACGACGACGATGATGATGATGATGATGAGGATGTTGGAAGGAGGCAGGCCCTAAAAGTATGCAAAATAAAGAGGCAGAGAATGACGAGAAATTCAACGAAATACAATTCGTCCCTTTATTTGGCAACAACAACTACAACCACAACAACATCAGCAGCAGCAGGAGCAGAAATCACAACAACAAGGAAAGCAACAAGAACAACAACAACAATTGAACAGCATTAACGAAATGAACAATGGAAGAGAGCAGCGAAAATGTGAAAGATTCTAATTAAATGTACATATGCATACATCATGGTACATACACGTACACAAATGTAAAATATAAATACAATGTGCGAGTAGTAGTAGGATATGTACGTATATACTTGTTGTTCGATGTATGTATGTATGTATTTGTATTTGTATCGTATGTATGTACTACATTGTATGTGTATGCGCACACACACATTTTTATGCAAACACATATGCACAACGAAATACCCAACAAACAAAATACATACAGCTAGAAAAACACATTGGCCAAAATACGTAATTCATTTTTAACAAAGCTCTCAACAACAACAACAACAACTACAGTAGCAATAACAACCACAACAAAAACAACAACAACAACAACGGCAGCAGCAGCAACAGTGACAAAGTCGCAGTGATTTGTTGCCAGCGCGCGTGTGTGTGTGTGTGTGTGCCTACGTGTGTACACATACATATACAGCCATAAAACCATACAACAAGCAAAGCAAAGAGAAAAAAATAAAAACAACAACAACTAAAAAACAAACTAGATTATTGTCGTCGTCAACAAATACAACGAATATAAATTTTTATACAATTTAATTTTTGCATAACACAAAACGAAAAAAAAAACAACTAACTAAACTCAACTAACGAAACACAATAATAATAATAAAAAACAAACAACAACAACAACGAAAAAGAGTCCACCACGAAAGAGAGCGAGCTGGCAAGTGAAAGAGAGCAAGAGAGTAACGAGCGCAAGAGAGGGACAGCAAACGAAGAACGGCGACGCATAAACAAAGCCGAAACTGAAAATATTTGCCCAAAGTATTACAATATACCCCACGAGCAAGAAGAAGAACAAGAACAAAAAACGAAGCGCAAAACGAAAGAGCAGCAAGGACTAAAAGAAGAAGAAGAAGAAGACGTAGACGTAGAAGAAGGCAACTAGAAACAACAACAATCCGAAAAGCGAAAAGCGGGAGCCTGGCACGTTCCACACACACACAGCCAAACAAAATGAATATGCTACACAGTTTCAGCAGTGGAGGCGCTTCCAACGCCGCAGGCGATGTCACCAGCGGTGAGTGAGAAAAACTTTTGCCCCCCCTCTCTCTGCTTAGATTCCAGATACCCAGTAAGCATTTTTTAGAGCGGGTTTATTCAGAAATGCTAAAATAAAATACGACCAAATATTATTATGAATATATTCTTTTGAGTCGATGGCCTTAGTTGCTAGCACTCCCTTCTTTTAGTTAATATATTATTTTGTATAATAATTAACATGTAAATAAATAAATAATAATAATATTTTCTTTATTAATATAAATACATATTTTATATTCTTGTTGATATATATTTTTATTACGATAATATCATTATGATTTCCTTTTTTTCATTTTATAATTAATAAATATTATCAGTATTCTTACACATTATTTTTTCTCAAAATATTGTATATTTTTATTATTTTTTTTATAGATCTATTCATATTTTATACAATATGTGTTTTGGAATAAATTACTATTTAACGGCAACTAAAAATAATTATAATTTTCAGTATTATTTTTATTAGTATAATTTTATTTCTATTTTATGCAATATGTTTTAGATATAAATTTCGATTTAGCATTTTTTTTTTACAATTCCATTTTTATTTTATAATATTTTTTTCTACAATTCCATTTTTATTTTATGCAATATGTTTTCAGAAATAAATTATGATTAAGCAGCAACTCCAAAATAAATATTATTTTCAGCACTTTTTCCTCATTATTCATATAAAACTTAAATTCTTTGTTTTTAATAATATATTTTGTACAATTTCATTTCTAATTTTATGTTTTCAGTAAATAAAATTAAACATAATTTCCAATATTTTTAATATAAGTATTCCTTTTTAGAATTCATATTCAAATAAAAATTCCTACGTTTGCCATAAATGCTTGAAATATGATTTTTATTTGTTGTACAATGTTCGTGTTAGTATTTTGTTTGTTTGTTTTTTGGCAAGCCCAGCACAAGGAGTAACTTATGTTTGAAAGTACAACAGCTGTGTGTGTGTACAATAATGTATCTGTATCTGTTTCTCTGACTCTCCCTCTCTCTCTCTCTCTCTCGCTGTCTCTTACACTGTGTTTTGTGTTGTTGATGATTAGAAAGTTTCGCAGCTGAAGGTGAGAAAGCAAAATAAAAGACAAATGCGAGTGTATTCTGAACTATTGGAATGGAACTTTTTTTTTTTTTTTTGTTGGTTTGTTCATGTGTGTGTGTGTAATGTGGTGGTGTATATATATATGCTATGTGTATACTACTGTGTATACTATATACCCGATTTTTTTTGTTGGATGTTCAATTTCGAATCGCTAATTTTTTGTAGCATACTTTTTGGGGCGAACGCAATGAACAGTTGCTTTTGTGAAGACTTTTGTTTAATTTCATGCAGAATTTCTTTGTATTTCCATATTAAAGCAACTGGCTTATGAAAGGTAATTTAAGTCTAAGTTGTATTTGTTGTTGGAAGAATCATTATTATTATGAAACTAGCTGAAAGGAACTTTCGAAAGAGTTCATTAATCAATGGAGAGTAATTACAAGCGTCTGCATTGTAAGTTATTACCTCCATCAGAGTTTTTGTTTTCGTTGTTCTTATTGCTATCATTAATTTGCCCTTGAAATTTGCCAATGTGCCACTTAAGTAACCGCATATGCCGCTAATTGACGTCGATTACTTTGTGTGTGTATCGACATTGTGAGTGAGTGAAGAGTGAAGGCTCTCAATACATTTACACATTCCCTCCACCGTTGCACCTGTGAAATGCATTCAATTAAATTACACATACGACCCGGCGTACAAGCTTGCAAGCTTGTTGCGCCGTCAGTGCAAATGCAAAAGTTCACGGTCAGCCAAAGAACAAAAATTTGCATTCATCATTCCCACGTTCGCGCTGTGGCTTATGGCTTATACTAGCTGATGTCCTGTGGCCTGTGGCCTGTGTACCGTGTCCTGTGGCGTGTGGCATGTGGCATGTGGCCTGTTGAGCACCAAATGCATTTGTGTTGCGGTTGTGTTGCGTTGCCTTTGTTTGCCTAATTAAATGTACAATATATATTGGTTTTTAATGACGACCAAGCGGTAATTGCATTTGCCTTGTCCTTAAAGTCCTTTTCAAATCTACACACATACATATGTACATGTACATACATACATACATCAAATGTCAACAGAGACAGCTGTCAGCTGCATTTAATATTTATTAAATTGAATTGCAATTAGTGTAATCAGAGGTGCATTCTTAGTGGCCATGGCCAAGGCAAACACACGCACACACACGCACACACACACACTCTGTTTGTGTGTGTGGGTGGCAAACATATGTTCGGGCTCCAGCTTCCATTAACAATATGGCACTGTTGCAGGCAGGGGCAGGGGCATGGTCATGGGGCATCCATCCACTCTCATCCACTGCTGACAAAGTAGAAAGGCAAAAGCAATTTGAGCGAAACAAACGAAATACCCTTTTGCGTCTCTTTCTAGCCAATGTTATCGCTCGCTCTCTCTCTCGCTCTCTCTCTCCTTCTGTAGTTGTCCTGCTTCCCTATTACACACACACTGTGTTGCCGTCTCGCTCTCGCCACAGCGTGTGGTTTGAGCGCTCAGTGCGTCGGCCTGTCATCAGCTGTTTTATGTTGTTAAGGGTCAAGAGTGTGCGTCGCAGGTGTTGCCAACACCGCATGCTCGTATTTCACTTCGTCTTCTTTCTCTTCCTCTTCCCCTCTCTTCTCCTCCCCCTCGGACAGCACGCAACACGAGCTTCACACACACACACACACGCACCCAAAAACTGGGTAGACACACATTATCTAGTTGAGGATTCAGGAAAGCTTTCTTCCCTCTCCCTCTCCCTTTTACCTTTTTTTTTTGTTCTTCTTCCATTTTTTATTTTCGCCATGGGCGAGTCAAGGTTATCAGACCTCCCACCCGCCTTGCCTGACCTGCTCCGCTCTGCTCTTGCTTTTGCTCTTGCTTTTGGTCTAGGTCTTGGTCTTGGTCTTGGTTCCTTCGTTCGTTCGAGACCAAGTGCTGGCGTCTTGCGTTCTTAATTGAACTGTTTAAGCGTTTTACAAATGGGTTTAAATGAGGTTTGAACTGGCAACATTATTGTGATTAATCCCTTGGGGGCTACAACGAATACGAATATTGAGCGCTCAGCTCAGCGTGTTTCATCTGCTTCGGCCGAAACTTTTTCTATTATTGATGGCATTTATTCGAATTCCGAATTAAGCCAAATTAGTAATTTGCTACCTTCGAGGATTATTAACAAAAACAATAAATAAATACACAAAAATAATAATAATAATACACGTTGAAAGTACTTAAATGAAAGTGACTTTTGTTTAGAGCTACTTACTATTTTTGATTTATTTATATTGTATTGCAATCTATTATTTCCATCATCGTAGAATTCAAATTATGAACTCCTTTTTTTTTATTTTATTTTTTTTTATTTGTAAAGAAGTTATAATAATTAAGAAAAATGTAAATTGTTTACGATTAATTTGTTTAATTTAAACAATTCAAATTATTAATGTGTAGAAATAAGTGTTTCAATATATCATTTCCATTATCGTATAATTCAAAGTCAGAATTCATTTATTTTTATTTTGTGGATTTTAAAATGAATTATAAAAAAATAGAAAAAAAATTTTATTTATGTTTTAAACAACTGAAATTATTAATTTGTATAATGAAATTATTGTGATCCATTATTCCCGCAATTGTCAATGACAAATTGGGACTTTCAAAATTAAACTTGAATTCTTGTAAAGTAACTTTTAGTTATTGCTAGAGAGAGTATTCTAATATATCATTCCGAACATTGTAATATTTCGAATTGAAGTTTGATTTGAATTAACTACTTATTGATTATTAATTTGGAAAGTATTCTAATTTCTATTTCCCACAATAAAAAGTTTCCTGCAATTGTGTTTTCCAAAATCCAATTATTGATTTACGAAATATTCGAATCTATTATTCCCATAATAAACCCAACCATGTGTAGCTAGAGAGCTGTATATTGTATACAAACAATATTTAGAAATGCGAGTGGGCAAATCTTTGGAGATTTACGTATAAATCGTTTTGGGTTAGGCCATTGAGTTGCCATGTCACGGAGTCGCTATCCGAAATCCTTTCCATCAAATTTCCATTCTAATTAGAGAAGCGCGCTCGCGTCTTTCGCTCAGCCATTTTCCTATCCTATTAGCATATTTGTGTAAGAATACATACGCATATAGTATAGCGAGTATGTATGTGTGTGTGTGTGTGGCATGTAAGCCTTTTAATGCCAAGTGTATGCATAGCATTCATAACAGACATACGGACATAGTATACTAAGTAAGTAAGCGTTGATATCAAGCCGAGAGTAAACAGGAAAGCCAGCAAAATTGACAGTGAGGACAAAATGATTGAGGTCGCTCTGCCTCTCTTCCTTTCTCTCTCTTTCGCTATCTCTTTTGCAACTCCCACGGAGTGGGAAGAAAGTGGCACGTTGACTGTGCGCCATCAATCAAGTGCAACTTTAGGGAGGGGCCCAAAAGGCGTAACTGAAGCTGCAGGATTTGCAGGATAGGGTTAGGGTTAAGGTCTGAGATTAGGGTCTAGGGTCTGGGATTTAATGACAATTTCTGTTTCTCTGCTCGCTGTCTTTTCGTTTTTCCGTAGTTGCTCATTAATTTGATGTTCTCCTCCCCTCTTCCTTCCTACAACAGATAGCGAACTTAAGGTACGCCTGATTGCCAATGTGAAGAAGGAGGTGAAACAGCTCATGGAGGAGGCGGTCACCAAGAAGTACATCCACGAGGAGAGCAGCTCCGTCACATCGCTGTGCGGCGCCGTCGAGGCGTGCCTCAGCCATGGACTGCGTCGTCGTGCCCTTGGCCTATTCAAGACCTCATCGACCACGGCGCTGATACAGAAGATTGCCAAAATCTGTCCCGAGGCCGACTATGTGAGTCGTCGCCTGCTCGAGCTGGAGCTGGCCCACGAGAGTCATGCGGTCAGCAATAAGCGTTCGTCGTCCAGCAGCGACAGCATCATCAAGCCGAAGCTCTTGAGCAAGGGCAGCGGCAGCAGCGGATCGGTGACGACCATCAACACGGCGTCATCGTCATCGGTTATCGGTGGCGGGAATGGGAACAACGTTGCCTCGCCGCTGGGCAAATATCTGTGGATACGTCTGGCGCTGTATGAGAAACGTTTGGCCAAGATTATCGAGCATCTGGTGAGCAACGCTCAGAGCTATTACGATCGCGAAGCGCTGGTCGCCGATCCCGATTATGGTTCCATACTCAGCTCGCTGCTTGTGGGTCCTTGTGCTCTGGAGTTCACACGCGCCAAGACTGCTGACCACTACTGGTCTGATCCTTGTGCTGACGAGCTGGTGAGTGCTTCCTCTATAACTGTAGCTACCTGAAGGCTAGAGAGTGTTAAACTGGCTGATCAAAAGACACAGTAATAATAATTAAAACATCTCATCAGAATAAGAGAATTTATATTAAACAAAGGAAATAGTTTTGGTATTACAAAAAAAAAGGTTAGACTTAGTTGCCGAATAAATTCATTTAAGGAAATGTCATGAACATAATATAGAACTACTACATTCACGTATTCGATTGCGTATACGACCTGTAAGCGACTCCGCATATACTACTTTTAATAGGTTCTAAAACTGTTTCAGTCGTATGCTAATCGCGGTTAGAGTTGCTAACTTTTTCTATAATAAGAATTGTGATTAAAATCATATAACTTACGTATTTTGAAGTTCTTCTTTTTACTTCTCTGACAACAGTTTCTTACTTTATTATTATATAATTTTAGAGCTAGAAATGTCAATTTTATATATTGATGCACTTTAATAACTTTCATTGACTAAAAGCTAACCAACAGCGATGCAGACTTTACTATATAATTATTGTATTTGTATTTATTTCATTAATTTTACTGCTGTGTTCTTTGAAATAGCAGTGCTTACTATCCACACATTTAAAATTAAAAGAATGCTATATGTCTATTGAACTCCTTTTTAAATTGATTGTCAATCCAACTGCATATTGCTAATTCGTTTCTCTTTCCATTCCGTTTGCAGGTGCAACGTCATCGCATCAGCTCTGGCAACCGGACACCGCCCACCTGTCATCGGCCAATTATCAATTTCAAGCGGAGCTTGCACACCAGCTCCGAGGACACGAGCAGCGGCAGCTTCAAGGCCTGCTCGCCGGCGAGCGTGGCCAAGGATTATGTGGAGTCGCTGCATCAGAACTCACGCACCACGCTCCTCTATGGCAAGAACAATGTGTTGGTGCTGCCGAAGGACGTGTCCGAACCGATGCCCGGTTACCTCAGTTTGCATCAGAGCGTTCAATCGCTGACCATCAAATGGACGCCAAATCAACTGATGAATGGCTACAACGATACGGATGGCGTGGACAAGAGTTACTATTGGAGCTATGCACTCAATATCAATGTGGATGAGATTGTCTATGTGCATTGCCATCAGAATCGTGGCGGCGACACCGGCGGCACCATCATCCTCGTCGGTCAGGATGGCGTTCAACGTCCTCCGATACATTTCCCTGAGGGTGGACATCTGCAGGCGTTTCTCAGCTGCCTGGAGACGGGCCTCTTGCCGCATGGCCAGCTGGATCCTCCGCTGTGGTCACAACGGGGCATTGGCAAACTGTTTCCCTGGCCGAAGAGTGTGCGTCGGCATATTCTGCCATCGGTGATGGAGTCGTCCAGCGACGAGACACCCATCGATTATGTCTTTCGTGTGGTCAGCAAAAGTCAGCACGAAGAGTTCTGTAGGTTTTCCTTTCCCTATCACTCTTTCTTTTAACTTGTATCTTTATATTAATTCCTATATGTTTTTTCTAGTGGCCACACATCCCATATTGGAGCTGGGACGTTCGAGTCCGCGTCGCAAGCATCTGGGCAGCTGCTCGACCACCGGCAGCAGCGATTGCTCCAGCAAGAGTCTGTCCATCGATCAGAGCAGCAATCCGGATCCGCCCTTGATACAGGCCAGTCAAACCGCCAGCATTGAGCTTGTCTGTTCCACAATGCGGCGTCAGATCATCTCGCGCGCTTTCTACGGATGGCTGGCCTATTGTCGCCATCTCTCCACGGTTCGCACCCATCTTTCTGGCCTCGTCAATGGCCGTATTACACCAGATCGTAAGTGTCCCAAGAGTTGCATTACATACTTAAAATACTAGTTTCCTATTAACACTGTTTTCTGTCCATCTGTGCTAGATTTTAGACAGAATTTTCTATGGTAATATACATTTGGGAATATTTCAGTATATTTTCGGTATATATAAATTTATTATAATTTAACGATAAAGAATAGAGCTATTATTTGTCAGCAGCATCTGTTATATAAATATACCAAATATACATTCCAGTATATTTCAGTATTTTTCGTTATATATATTTAGTATGTTTTAACCATACCGCATATATCAATCATTGGTTGATATATTCTTTTACGAAAATATACCAAATATAGACTTCGAGTATTTTGGTATTTTTACGGTATATAAATTCTGTATATTTTAACGCTACCATATAGAATTATTATGTGTTATACAAATATACGAAATTTATATTTCTGTATATTTCAGTATTTTTTGGTATATTAATTTAGTATATTTAAGTTTAATACTGCACAGTTCTGCTGTCATTGAGAATGCATAGCGGATATCTCACAGTTGAGTACACTCGACTGTTGGTCTCTTACTTATTTTTTATTGACTAAACCCTTTCTTAGGAAATCGGTTAAATATGAAAAGTAAAGGGCAGAAGAAATTAGTACAGACCAGTTTAGTATTTTCTACTTAAACAGATTAACTTACAATGTTGCAATACAAGTGTAATATGAATACTTCTGCAAGTAAACTAACTAACCAAAATCTAAACTCTGTCTCTTCGCAGTCGCGGCCGATGAGGAAGGATTGTCGCGTCAAAAATGGAATGCTATGAATGTGGACGGCGTGGTGTCCAGCGAGCTGGAGCTCTATCGCCTCGTCTACTTTGGCGGCGTGGAGCATGAAGTGCGCAAAGAGGTTTGGCCATATCTGCTGGGTCACTATGCCTTCGGCTCGACGCCCGAGGAGCGACAGAAGCAGGACGAGACGTGCAAGCATTACTACGAGACCACGATGAGCGAATGGTTGGCTGTGGAGGCGATTGTCCGGCAGCGGGAGAAGGAGAAGACCGCTTTGGCGGTGGCCAAGCTCAGTGCTGAGCAGGCACGCCAAGCAGCAAAGGCCAATACGAACAGCAATCCGCATGAGTTGCTGCTGCCCAATGGCAGTCGACCATTGAATCGAGTGGATGTCGAGGAGGGCGAGGGCGAGGGTGAAGGCGAGAATGATGTGTTCGATGACAATGATTTCTCGGACATATCCGACCCGGGCGATGAGTTCGATGAGCAGCCAGCGGAGGAGGAGCAAGCTCAGCAAAAACCAGAAGAAGCTGAGGGCGAGGATGAGGATGGAACTGAGGCTGGAGAGGAGGAGGAGGAGGAGAGGCCGCAACTTAGCGAGCAGGTGGTGCTGGAGTTCCAGAACATCGATGATATGGAACCGTTGCGGTTGCAGGAGAACTGCTTTGCCGACTCGGAAGTGGAAGGCGATCTGGGCTTGGCCCTCGATGGCTGTGGCAATATCTTGATGTTGAGCATCAAGAGTTCACCCTCCACCAGCAGCTACGAGACGGTGGGCAATGAGTTTACTGATCTTGCCTTTGCCAAGGCCAGCGAGAAATCTGAAACAGAAGCTGAGGCAGAGGAAGGGGAAGAAGGTGTGGCTGAGGATGAGCCTTGTGGCCAGCTAAGCAAATTTCACAGCGCCGACGATGTGCGTCACGATGAGGAGCATCCGGCCACCGCAGTCATCATCACCGAGGCGGCATCCCTGGACGATCTTGACATACAATGCAACGACGACGAGCCCACCGAGGAGTTCACCTCACGCAAAACCAGTCTCATGTCGCCCCTCAACGAGGACATCACTGTGGTCGCCTCTCTCGATGCCCTGCAGGAGCCAAAGTCCGCCTGCGTCTCGCCGGCCAGCTCCAATGGCGGTGTCTACAGCGTCGAGTTGCTGGAACAGTTCGGTTTGAATCTGCATCGCATTGAGAAGGATGTGCAGCGTTGCGATCGCAATTATTGGTACTTTGCCAACGAGAATCTGGACAAGCTGCGCAATGTGATATCCACATACGTGTGGGAGCACCTCGACATTGGCTACATGCAGGGCATGTGCGATCTGGTTGCTCCACTTCTGGTTATCTTCGACGATGAGTCGCTCAGCTACAGCTGCTTCTGCAAGCTCATGGAGCGCATGATCGAGAACTTTCCCAGCGGTGGTGCGATGGACATGCACTTTGCCAACATGCGGTAAGTAAATGGAAATCACTTACAGATTACACATTAGAGGATCATTATCATACTCTTCTTTGAACGCAGCTCCCTCATTCAAATACTCGACTCGGAGATGTACGATTTGATGGACTCGAATGGCGACTACACGCACTTCTACTTCTGTTACCGCTGGTTCCTCTTGGACTTTAAACGCGAGCTCATCTATGACGATGTCTTTGCCACCTGGGAGGTCATCTGGGCGGCCAAGCACATTGCATCCGGACATTTTGTGCTCTTCCTGGCGCTGGCGCTGCTCGAAACCTATCGCGACATCATCTTGTCCAACAGCATGGACTTTACCGATGTCATCAAGTTCTTCAATGGTATGTCATGATCTATATCACATTTGTGATTGTAACTTATGCTAATATAATCCTTTTTAGAAATGGCCGAACGTCATAATGCCCAGTCGATCCTTCAGCTGTCACGCAGTCTCGTCCTGCAACTGCAGACAATAATTGAGAACAAATAAGTTGGCAAATAGAACTCGAACTTGAACTCGAACTGGAAGTGGATCTCACTTTATGTGTGTAGTGTTTTTTTTTTATTTAGGAGCTATGTGTGTGTGTGTGAGTGTGTAGTTGTGTAGAAGAGTTGTTTAGTAGCACTTAGTAGGCTCAACTAACTAAAATGCCAGAGTTAGTGCACACGCAATACAGTAGTGTAGTGTAATGTACTTCGCAATCAGTATTTGGAACTTATGGTCGACAGAGTCAGCATGAGATAGAGGGAGATAGAACATAGCACATACATACATACATACATTCCTAATGCGACTAACACATACAAACATACTCACGCTCAGGCTATGTGAGTTAACTGAGCGAAGCAGCCAATAGATAATGCACCGTTAGAGCACGCGACGCTCTCTCATGAGAGCAAATTGTTATGTTACATGCATAGTTATCGTTTATTGGTTATCGGTTATCGATGTTGTTTTATTTTTGTGTTGGAAGAAACGGCTGGGAATCGTTTTAGAAGCGCTTTAACCCTGAAAACACATTGTTAACAATAAATTTAACACACACACGTTTAAATCAATGTGAAATTGCATATTTGATTAAGTCAAAGACAAAAAAAAAAAACAAATGCATACGAAACTAAGCCATAAAGAAATGTAGTGACCTGAAAAGAATAAGAAAAGAATAAAAACAAAAAAAAAAAAACAAATATATATAACAAAAATAAACTATATAATATGAAATAATCACCAAAATCACTGTAAACCAAAAAAAAAAAAAAACAAAAAGACAAAAAAAAAAAAAATAATCGATATATATGGAAAAGAAAAGAATATACATGATACATACCTATTTAGAGGCAGTTACCGAAATGCAAATGCATAATATTTATACCTTTTGTATATTTAGAAGCGAGAATATTGTATTATATACATACTTATACATATACATATTCATATATATAAATATATATACATATATATATACACATATATACATACATATGCACTAATTGCAAAATGCTGTGCGGGTTATATTATGGGAGCGGGGGAATTTTAAATGAAACAGCAACTGTTTCCACAATTGTTAATGTTATGTTATGCCATGTCATACACACACACACTCACACACACTCACACACACACACATACACGCGTACACTTGTAGTTGAAATGGGATGAAATGCGGGGATTTGGGGCTGGGATAATGACCAGATCTGATAGTTCCATTGTAATGTAATGCAGCACTGTGTAGATCGAGCAAGATTAGTAGAATACTATTATATATGATGATGATAATGATGATGATGATGTACGATGTACTTACTATACGAAATGTTATGAAGATGATATAATGTTGTTTGCTAGTCACAATAACGAAACGAATGATGATGAATCGATCGATCGATTTATCGATCTATCAAATGCCTGTCGTAATATACAACATATATATATATATATATAATTATATATATATACATAGACATATACTATATACCATACCATACATATATGTATATTTGTATTTGTATTGTTATAACCAAAAAGAAAAAAGAAAAAAAAAACAAACACAAAAATTGCCTATTCATTTATCAGTGCTTTAAAGAATGAATAGATGGAAAAAGATAAAAGCAAGAACAAGAAAAAGAGATAATTTTAATGAAATTCAACAACATATTTGTTCATAAGAAATCTTTACATTAATGTGAATCTTAATTGAAAGTATACATCCACTAAGTAGATCCACTTGCTAGGCTATTAGAGGGTAAGTAAAACCCAAAGTAGTATCAAATCCTGCTGCCATCCTCGAATTCATAACATTGATGAAGCAAAAGAGGAAATCAAATTAAAGTAGTTCCTAGAAAAAAGCTTAATATTTTCCCATCTCTCTCTCTCTCCTCTCTCTCTGTCTCACTCAATCTTACTCTTTATCTTTTGCAGTAACTCGCTTGCCTGCTTGGATAAACTTCAGAAGAACTCAGAATACATTTGGATACCCTGGAAATTGTGTCTGCAACTGAATGTGTCACATGTTTTCCATTTTCAATAGAAATTTGTAGTTTGAAAATATTTGTTGCCTACTTTTGTGCGCTATTCAAGCCAGTTACTGATTTTGAGTCTCAAATGTGACTATTAAAGGGTATTATCTAATCGATCATGAACTTGAAAACATTGTGAGTGCGTGTGTTGTTGTTTTTTTTTTGCTCGCTGAATCAAAGCACTTGCGTTCACATGTGCGTTGGATAGAATAGCGCAAGAGCTTAAATCGAAATGATATTGATGTAGACATAGACGTGGATGCTTATGACGATGACGATGATGATGATGATGATGAAGGCGATGACTGCCTGTCGATGACAATTTCTGGGATACTTTATGTGGCTGGCAGATGTGAAAGCAACAGAAACAAAAAAAAGAAAAAAAAAAGTAAAAGAACCTAAAGTCGATATTTGGTACACACAAATACAAAGTGTGCAGGTTAGGCATGGCCAAAGAGTGTGGGCAAGGGCGGCGTTAGCGGGTCGCAGGTGAAAGCACAGCGCGCAAACTCACGAAAATGCTTTGAAGCAACAGTAAAATAAGTGCCGTTGCTGCCGTTGTTGCTGCTGCCGAATTTGGGGCAGACAGCGGCCGGAGCCGGGTAGCTTTGTCCTGTTGCTTGTGGCAAGATTTTGCCACACAAGCAACGAGGCAGCGTTCGACGTCAGCACCACCACCAACCAACACCAACACCACCAGCGATGAATATGTACATAGCTGTATATGTATAATATATATATTATATATATACAATACACACAAAACAGAGTTGTAGAAAAGTGTGCCAGGCGTGGGAGCGAGATAGCATTGGCCAAAGGGCAGCGCGATAGCAAAAAGCTTCTGAAAAGCGTTACAAGTAACAGCAGGCAGGCAGCAGAAGGGCTGGAGCGCGAAGAGAGCAAGAGCAAGAGCAAGAGCGAGCGAGCGCGAGAGAAAGAGAGTGAGAGAGAGTAGAAGAGGTGGCATGTGGATAGCTGCAAGCAGGCAACACCAGCAACATCAGCAACAGCAGCAACAGCAACAGCAGCAACAGCTTCGTCGCTGCTGAACTTCGTTAGCTGCTTTCAGTTTTACTTTTGAGCTGCTCGCGTACGGACGTTACGCGTTTAGCTTAACGATCCAATAAAATATAATACAAGAAAGAAAAAAAAAACATACACACACGTGCACAGACACACACACACACACAGAGAGGAAGACACACGCCTATAAACATTAAGCTGAAGAAGCTTGTTCGCCACTTTCGCGTCTGGCTCGAATCTCATTACTCTCTCTGCACTAGTTCACTGGCTCTGGCTCTGGCTCTGGCAATGGCAACGATAACAACAACGGCAGCAACGGCAATAACAACAGCAACAACAACAGCAACGACAACAACAGCAACAACAACAGCGACAGCAGCAGCAACAGCTTTGCTTCAAAGCGTCAGCATGCCAAATTATTTATAAAACGGAGCCAGAGCAGAAGCAACTGGTAAATAAGCAACACTCAGACACTCAAACAGTCAGTCAGTCAGTCAGTCAGTCAGTCAGTCAGTCAGTCAGTCAGTCAGTCAGTCAGTTAGTCAGTCAGCTAGCTAGCAGCGAAGCTAGGCATGGCCAAGTGAATGTGAAAGCGAGTACTCGCACTTTTTTTTCTTGTTATTGTGGCTGCAACAGCAACGGCAACAGCAACGGCAACCGCAACGTTTTGCTACGATATTACTCATACGCAGCGTTGTATGCGGATATAAAAGCAAAGGAAAGAAACCGCAAAACAAATCTGATACCCAACGCAGAGCAACCACAACAACAAGCATTCAGACAGACAGATTATAAAGTACATACTTTATATACACACGCACATACGCACACACACACACACACACTGGTACACACACAACAACACTCTTGGAGCGAAATACAAATATATATTTTACGCGCGCTTGTGTAAACGTTAAAAGCTTCACAGCTTTGGGGCCGACAAAATGGTGCAAACAACTGCAGGTACGTTATCGAAATATTCATTTATACATTTTATGCTTATCAAACCCATTACTATGTAGTACCATATATAAGTAAGATGTTCAAGCAGCACACAAAATGATGATCAAATCACATAAATAAAAGTCTGAATTGATTGCCTTTTGATTCAATTCAAATGCAATTGAATTTGCAATTTCAAAAGCCTTTGAATTTCGATGAAATTTGGTTAAACTAAGCAAACTTAGCGTTTAACAACAATTGACAAGCAAACACATTACAATGTTGTTTTTAAGTAAGCACAAAGATTGATCAAATCACACAAAACACATTACAATGTTGTGTTCAAGTAAAAGGTCGATCAAATCGCATAAATCAAAGTTTGAATTGAAAGCCTTTTGATTAAATTTCTTCGCAATTGCAATGACAATTTCAACATTCATTTAAATTTGATTAAATTTGCTTATATCTTAATTGATAAAAACAAAACATTACTTTGTACTCTTGAAGTAAGTACAAAGATTGATCAAATCCCATAAATCAAAATCTGAATTGAATGCCTTTTGATTAATTTCATTTTGATGAAATCTATGTCAACTTTAACAACTCTTAACAACTTTAACATATATAAATAATATATTTAAGCGGCAAATCACATAAGACAAAATCTGAATAGAATATCTTCATTTCAGTATTTTGATTGAAATTCTATTGCAATTCAATTTGATGACTTTCGCCTTAAACCTTAAACAATAATTGGTAATTATTATGGCTCATTTAAATAAACAGCTTTGTCATCATTATACGCAGCATCAATTATAATTCGCCCCCCAGAACTACAAAATGCAATAATAATGCTGAGCACTCTGAGCACTGAGCATTACTTTTCAAGCTTGTTTGCAGCTGCAACAAATACTTAGTAGCATTAGCAGCAGAAGCAGCAACAGCAGCAGCAGTAGAAGAAGAAGAAGCAGCAACAGAAAGTGCAACAACAGCTGCAGCATAAGCTGCTTAAAACTTTATTGCTGCGTTTGTGTGCAGTTAAGCTAAGCTTGCTTCCTTGCTTCCTTGCTACAGTCGCGTCCTCCACATTGAGCATGGCTGCGAAACCTACACAGTTTTTGCATTTTACTGTTGCTGCTTCTGCTGCTGTTGCAAATTAATTGAGCTACACACAGAGTGAAAAGCTATTCGTGTGCTGTGCATTAGCATTGGATTTGATTGAAGTGTGACGGCTGCCCTTGACTTACAGGCTGCAAATCCTCCCCCCGCTCTGAACTCGTAACACGTTTTTATGAATGAACAAAAGCCAATTCAGAGAGAGAGAGAGAGAGAGAGAGACGAAAGCCAAGCCAAATGCTGTCTGTCGTGGGCGTTTGTTTATGTTGCCACTAAACTTGTACATACAAAGCGTATGTACGTATGTATGTAGGCGTTTGCGTTTGCGTTTTCGTTTGCGGCTGATCTCACAATCGCTGTGGCACACTGGCAGGCAGTTAAGAGAAGCTGTGAAGCTGCAGTTAGTCAGTTAGCCAACTAAGCTGGCGGACTCGAGATACAACACGCCAGCTTTCCAACACACAAATGCCTGTCAATGGCAGAGCACAATGGCACAAATGCACGATTCGCACACGCAAGCACCGCTTAATGATGGTCAATGTCGATGTGGAAATGGGAACGAGAGATGAGATGCGAGTCAGCAGCAGTCAGCACGCATTGCAAATAGTATTCTTAAGTCTTAGCTAACAACAGTCTGTTGTATGTGTGTGTGTGTGTGTGGGTTGGAGTAGGGCAGTAGAGACAGGGACAGACTTGGCTAATGCGGGTTTCATGTGATCAACATACGCATTGCATACTTTCAGGCGCACCGAGTAAATGCCTTTGGCACGTTTTCCAACTGCGTGCGTGTCTGTCTCTGTCTGTGTGTCTACCTAACAGCCCATAAAAAGCTTCGCTTTCAAAATATGCTCTCGCATTGTCAACGCGTGTCAAACTCACATGTCACACTCGCTCCTCCGCTCCTCTTGTTCTCCTCTTAAACATTAAAGCTCTGGCATGCATTTAAAATGAAAAAAGAAATAATACTAAAATAATGTAGAAATCCAGCGTCTGGCTATCATTAGTTTAACACTCATTCGACAGCTGTCAACTCGAGACTGCAATGATAAGTTTTAGTAACGAATATTTATCTAAAAGCGATGCTAATAGTGATTTATGTTATGTACTTTGCATTCATCTTTGAGATTGGGTTAGATCGAAATCAAAAAGTGAAATACACCTTTGGTAATCGATGCCATAACAACTGAGGTTAGCAGGAAATGTCATTCAATACTGCGATGATGATTTATTTTTAGCATTTACTTGAAATGCAATTACATGTTGCGATTGCCAACGACAAACATCGAACGTCGAACGTCTAACGTCTAACGTTGAATGTGCAATGCCAACGCCAACGCAAATGCCAATCGTTGCCAATCGTGTAATTGCAATCACAAATATTGTCGTCGAAACAATCTTGTGAAATTGCACAAACCATTTCCAGTTGAATTTCCACCCTCCACACAATTTGACCTACGAACTTCAATTAACAAGAAGCAAAAACATTTTGCAATATGCCATATAAATGCACATCCATTTACATTAAGAGCTAGGATCAAGAAATGCAATCCACGCACACACACACACACACACACACACACACACACACACACACACACAGATTGCAATATGTTCTCTGATTGCAAATTACGTATACAGTTGCCAATGTGTAAATGAACATGGAATTGCAAATTAATATGGAATTTGCAATGCGGAATTTCTGCGTTGGTGTATTGTTTCTGTATGTGTGTGATTTAATGAAACGACAGCAAAAGAGGCCAAAAGAGTTAACGTTCAATCTGGGGAATGTTTGCAGCAGCTACAGCAGCAGCTGTCAACAAACCACCAACAAAAACTATCAAAAGAAAATAGCTAAAATTCCAGCCCCCAAATGTAGGCAACATTTTTCTTGAAGCTAGAAGCTTATGCAGTTTGTGACTGGAGCAAACACGATTCCTATGAGCTCATGTTAACAAATACACAGTCATTTATACATATATACATATACACATATATATATGTACCTTCTTAATACAATATGTATCATACATTTGACTCTAATTAATGTGCGAAATGCGCACACATTTGTACATATGAGACACACAGTCAGCAATTTTTATGCGGGCTTTGTTACTGCGGCTGCTGTCGCTGCTGATAACATTTTATTCCCCTCTCTCTTTTATTTTTGGGGGAGGGGGGTGGGGAAGAAGCTCATTTGGCAACGCATAAAGCTGTTGTAAGAACAATAACGATAGCAACAACATTACTAGGACACAGCAAGGGAAACGTTTGGGAAGGGAAAAGCAACAGATGTCTGATGCCACATAGAGTCGACCCGCAGAACAAAAAAAAAACAACAAAAACAAAAACCTCGAACTCAAATCCCGTAGTCGCATCTAATTAAGTGTTTATCTTAATTCGCTACAAATAATTGTCAGTTCGATGAAACTCACGTCGCATACTTAAGATGCTGCTGCTGTTGTTGAGGATGAAGATGCGTTGGATAATAAACACAGTTACTCTATAGGCTAGACACACTTACTTATTAACGGCAATGGAATCCATATTTTATGCGCGTAAACATAAATGGATTTTTATGTGCCTTTTACACTGCTCAAAAACGGCACAGCGTGAAAATAAAATGCCGCCTTGCTCCTTATTTAGTTAATTGTTTTTGTGTCTTTTCAATATGGCAACGAATTTTAAGCAACATTTTTATATATAAGAAATACTTTTGAATTTGGGACTTCGTTGTTTTGGCTGACAATTTGGTATATTTAACATTCTATGGTATTTTTTGAATGTAGTACTATATAAATATATACAATAAAGCTTTCGGTATATTTTAGTATTTTTTTGAATGTAGTACTATATAAATATATATAGTACAATAAAGCTTTCGGTATATTTTAGTATTTTTACGGTGTATATTTTTGTAGAAAATGAATAAATATGATGATTGAATGTGGGTAGCGGGTATCTCACAGTCGAGCTGACTTTATACATGTTTGAGTTAAAAGCATAATATTTTGCATCGCAGAGAAAAAAAATTGATTAAAAATGAGAATGGTTTAAGAACTTTTCGATTTTAAGATTAAAAAATTTTGATTTCAATTCATGAAATTTGTGCTTGATTCTTAAAATACGAATTACATAAATTTTGAAAATGCGAATGTTGTAATTCGCTTCCTCTAAAATTAGAATCTAAATTCTGGCGTTGTTGCTGTTAACTCAGATTTGATGCCGCAAATTAGTCCAGGTTCAAACTCTAGTCGGTTTGTAGATACATAACATTGAAAAAAGTTAAATTTTTACATCACATATTATAGTTAGTCAAGATTTTATTATTGATTTGAGCACGTTTTTTTCTGTGAATTATTTTAAATTAACGACAATGCAGTCATGACTTTAAGTATTTCATAAATATTATATGAACCTTACATGCCAGTAAAACAAATAAGTTCTTAGCATTAAAACAGCTGAGTCTACGATCCATTTAGTTATTATCTTACGTGAAACCAGCTGAACGAAAAAATGAAATACATTCCATCAAGATTGGTAATCTGTTGTTATACTATCTCAACTAAGAAGTGATATAAATTCCATTAATATTGCTTACATATTAAAAGAACTCTGAGAACAAAATAGCGTATTTTTATTTATCAAAGCTAAAGCAATCTCATTTGCTGAAATTAAAAATAGCATAAATATTTCTGTTTACTTTCTTTTTTTGTTAATAATATAGCTAAGGGTTTTATTGATTGACATGCCGACAACTTATTCTTTTTATTTAATAAATTTGTTTTAATTTTTAACTTTTTTTTTATCGACCTAACAACAAAGAGTGTAAGAGTGAAATATATATACCAAAATATATTTTTATATTAAATAAAGATAAATCTTCTAGCTCTCGTCTAGCACTTTAATTAGAGCTAAGAATTATTCTGGAATTATTTTTCAGTTTTAAGATAACTGCAAAATTGAACAAATTCTTGTGACAAAACAACAAATAAATGAATTCATATATTTTAACGTAAAATCAATTTAATCCAGAGCTTTAAGAATAACCTTTACTTATTTTGAAAATCGTTTCAGTTTATGGTTTTTTAACTGTGACTTTTTCGGCACAGAATATCCCATATATAATTGAGTTATTCCCTAAGTCGTTTTTTTTTTAGTGAAATTTTGTAAGCGGAAGCTTGTTTCAATGTGTTGCTGTTTTTAAATACACGCTCAATTTAAAAGTGATATTTTTTATGCACTTTAATATAAATTAAACGTAGTTTAACTAGTTAGAATTTAAGCAGACTTTCAGCAGTTGGTTAAGTTAATAAATTCGACATTTTATTTTGGTGCTGCAACGATTTAAATCTTTGATACATTAAGTTGACATTGAATTTGCTCGCAGTGCATTTGTGCGTTGCCCTTCCCAGCAGCAAGCAGCAAGCTACGAGCTGCGAGCAGTGAGCCGTCAGCAAGCCAAAGCCAAAGCCAAGTCGAGCAGGGTCATGACATTCAAGGGTCAAATCATTTTACGACGACGACAGCCCGAAATAAAAACAAAATTCAAAGCAACAACAACAACGACAACAACAAGAGCAACAGGCAGCAAGCAGCTAGCAGAGAGCGATGAGAGAAAATAGATGGAATGTGGCTTGTGTAACGTGCATTCAGATAGAAATATGCGGGTTTATTTTAAAATTGACGCGGATAACCGTAATTAAAGTCCTCTCCACGGGAACCTGACATCATGTTGAGCCATCAATTTGGCATTTGCGGTCGAGGAAGCCTAATGAATTTACGATGATTGCAAATTAAATGCCCATTAAAAGTACAGCAAATGCCAATTGGCAATTGCCAATTGCGAATTGCGAACGAAATGCGCAATTTGATGCAATCGTTGAGAGAATCGTACAAAAATCTGGCAAATCGGTAAATCTGTAGCACGCAGCTTGCGGCTTTTAAAGCACTTGCCACACACATTCCAACCATATATAATATATATATATATATACATATATATGTATATTGTATATAATATTGTGTGTTCATCTTGTGGGCATTTGCTCTTGGGATTCCATTCCATTCCATTTCTATTAACCAAATGGAAAACTGGTCAACTTTGTTGTTGCTGTTGCTGCTTTCTCTTGGCATCCATTGGGATGCCGATGCCGTTTGACTTGAATGAGATGTGAGACACAGAGATTTGAAATGTTTTGCGTTTGAACTTGCGACAAATTGACTTTATGGTATTTTATTGTGGCATGGCTTCAAAGTGCTGTTGCAAACAACTATTTGCCATAAATTTAATAAAACTTTTAAAGCGTTAATGCTTCAACAGATTGCAGCAACGATTATGAAAACAAGCTAAACTTCTTGCAAATGAGTCATCTTCGATTAGATAAATGCTTCCACATAAATTCTTAAACAGCATTAAGCAAATAGTGCGTGGGATGTGCCCAATCAATCGAACAGATTTAGCTGAAAGATTTCTCACTTAAGTTATACACACACTGTTAAGAAAAAGTTATAATATCAAGCTTTTGGGGTTTGTACGAAGGATTGTGGTTTAAAAAGTGCGTCAACAACACGAACATCTTAAAGCTAAAAAAAACACATCTTGATTTCATTTGATATAAGACCCAAGTTCTCAAATTCGTTTGAATCTCAAGACTTGCAATCTTCCTTTTAATTCTTAAAGTAAAATTTAAATCTTCAAATTAGATGTTCTTAATTTGAATATTCAAATTTATCATAAGAATCTTAATTTAGGATTTTTTTTACCTAAAAATCCTATTTCAATATTTTTGCAATCTAAAAATCTTATTTCAGTTTATTTTTTTTGTGGAGACCGAAAAAAATCTTAAAACAAGATTTTTCAATCTAGATTTCTTTATTTAGTTTTAAAGCCAACTATTATTATAAGCCTAAAAAATATTACACTATATTTTAAAGTTTTTTATTTTTAGTATTAATTTTATAATTAACTGTTTTATTATTTAATTAGCGCATTAAGTTATTCGGTTCAGATAATCACTCTAACTTGTTAAGTTCTATGAAGGAAAACACTCATAGCTATAGGAATTTCGATATTATTACAGAATTTTGTAACCTAAATTATATATTTTTTGTCTTATTTACAGCATTTTGTATTCTTTAGACCAATGTTCTTAGCTTTAAGAATTTGTTCGTAAAGTTATCGAAAGTAACTTGATTCATTCACTTACTGCTTGAATGCGATGCCAACCGAACAGATTTAGATAAGATTTCTTACTTAAAATTTGGAACATAAATCAAATATTTATGGTTTTATTGTGAGAATTTTGTATTCTTCAGATCAATGTCCTTAGTTTTTAGAATTTGTAATCGAAAGTAACTTAATTCATTCACTTACTGCTTGAATGCGATGCCAACCGAACAGCTTTATATAAAAGATTTCTTACTTAAATTTGGTAACATAAATCATATATTTATGGTTTTATTTTGAGAATTTTGTATTCTTCAGATCAATGTTCTTAGCTTTAAGAATTTGTTCTTAAAGTAATCGAAAGTAACTTAATGTAAATCGAACAGCTTTAGATAAAAGATTTCTTACTTAAATAGTACCCAGAAAGTTGTAAATCAACGAAAGCAAGTTCTTCTCGCATGCGATATCATTTCGAATTAAAAATTTATCAAGCTACTGATTCACAAGCTAAGGGACGAGTGCCATCTATATTACATGTGTTTGCATTCATTTGATGTGCAAACAGGAGAGGAGAGGCAAATAAACAAATGAAAGAACCGCATGTCAAATAGCAGAAAATACTCGGGGAAAATGTAACAAAAGTGTGATCTATGCACTTTGTGTTTGTATTTGCAATCTATTTCATTTCCCATCTCTCGGTCTCGGTCTCGGTCTTGCTCTCTTTGTGTTGGTTTTTCTTTTTTTGCTGCATAAATTAAGTTGTTCAAACTTTGTCCTTTGGCTGCCCTCAAGCATTTTGCTGCTGTGCATTTAAATACTAATTACTTGCCCTACTAAAAAATACATATATAGAGAGAGAGAGAGGGAGAGAGAGCAGTGTGTATGTGTGTGTGGGAAATGTGTGAATGGTGGAACAAAGAAGATGCAATTAAACAGCAGTTCAGCACTTCAGACACTCTCGCTCCACGATGTTCTGTTCACGGCAAGTGACGCCACCCGGCTAGACGCTCCAGACAACAGCATGTTGCATTCGTGGCATTCGTTTACGCATTTTATTTCACCATGTGGCGACTGCCTGCCATTTGCCATGCTGCCTCCCGCCTCCCCTCCTCTTTGGCCACACTCTGCCGGCCAGACGGGCAGCGAGTTGTCGCCAAAAGCGACACCCAACTGGGTGCAACAGCTGCTTCAGTCTACACACACATAGAGACACGCACAAGGGGCATGTGTACATATATACTACATATTTATTATGTGCTTGCAAATGTATGCAAAATGTTGACCGTTTAGCATTAAGTAAATATCTCTCTCTCTCTTTCTCTAACGCTCTTGCTTTCTCTTTCGCTCAAAGTAACTTGCTTGAAAGAATGTCAAAGTGCTAAGGAAGACAAAAAAAAAAAAAGAAAAGGAAAACTGCGTGACATTTCATTTAGTATTTGGCATAGATTCTTTTCATTAAAAATGCGAGCAAGATTAAGAAGAAGAAGAAGGAGAGACCGAGGCGAACCCAGCTCAGACCCTACTCTTGGACGGACGCTGCCTGACAACCTGTCCGCCAATTATAACTATCTTTCATCGTCACATCCTTGGCACACACACACACACACACACAGACACATTTCCATGTGGCTATGTGGCTGGGTGTGTGTGGCAATGGCAAAGCATTAATGAAAATGAAATTATACGTAGCCGGAAGCCATCATGAATTTTGAGTGCAAATGCCATTAGCATTCGCGAAGGATGCGACGGACAGCAAACTTGCTTCTTGCTGACCAACAGCAGCAGCAACTAGGCGAGGAGAAGGTCGGTCGGGGTCAGGCGGGTCACACGGGGCGTATGTTTTAATTTCATGTAGCGCGTTGATGGCTACCAGGGGAGGCTGTCAACACATGTTGAACATATTGAGTTTCCAAACGCGCAACGAGCAAAAACGGGGCGCGACGCAACAATGGACGCCGCCGGACAATAAGGCGGGCCACAGCCAGCGAATAGAGTCAGAGCCAGAACGAAGTTTTGGAGCAAAGTCGTCGCCAGGTCAGGTCGTGGCTGTGATTTGGTTTTACGGCCCCGCGGGGTTTTTGCCGTTGCGTTGCGTTCGCATTTTATGAGATTCGCGTGGCACACACACACACACACACACATATATAGAGAGTTAATGTTTACTCGTACTCACACACACACAGATGGCGTCGACTTCAAGGAGCGGCTCATTGCGAGCGTCAAGAAGGAGGTGAAACAACTAATGGAGGAGGCGGTCACCAAGAAGTACGTTCACGAGGAGAGCAGCTCGGTGACCTCGCTCTGTGCCGCCGTCGAGGCATGCCTCAGTCAGGGGCTGCGACGACGTGCTCTCGGCTTGTTCAAGACATCATCGACCACCGCATTGTTGCATAAGATTGCCAAAACATGCGCGGAGGCGGAGCACATTAGCAAAATGGTGCAGGAGATCGAGTCGAATGATCCCAATAAGCGTTCGTCGTCGAGCAGCGACAGCTTCAATCGACCACCGATGCTCAAGAAGGGCAGCAGCAATTCAATGTCCACAGCCACAGCGACGTCATCATCGACAGTGACCAGTTCAGCTTCCGCTTCGGCCTCGATCTCGGTCTCCATCAGCGCCAGCAATTCCAGCATGTCGTTGGCTAACATGAAGTGAGTGATGCAGCATTTCATCTTCAATACTCTAACATATTCATTTTTATTTCATCTTATTTATTTTCACCTTAAATATTCTATCATATTCAACTTCATTCTATTTTATTTTTTACTTTATTTTCTATTATTTTATTATGACATCAGTGTATTTTTTATTTTTTTAATTATAACTTTATTTTGTTTTAACATTATTTGATTTGGTTCTGTTTTAACTTCATCTTATTTTATTTCATTTTATATTATTTTAATTTAACTTTATTATTTTATTTATTTTTGTTTAAGTTTTTTCATTTAATAATGTTTAATAATTATTACTTGAAATGAGTAGTAGAACATTTGATCTAAAAAGTCAATTCTTTTTTTTAATGTTTTAATTTTTCATTTATTAATCGCGTATGCCGTTAGTACTGCTATTTCAATGTTCACAACTGATTGTTAATAAATTCTCAATGCCTTTGCAGATATCTGTGGATACGCTTGGCGCTCTATGAGAAACGTTTGACCAAGATCATCGAGTATTTGGTTAGCAATGCTCAGAGCTACTACGACCGCGATTCTCTTGTTGCTGATCCCGATTATGGCTCCATTCTCAGCTCTCTGCTCGTAGGTCCTTGTGCTCTGGAGTTCACACGCGCCAAGACAGCCGATCACTACTGGACAGATCCGCATGCCGATGAGCTGGTGAGTCCGAAAAACATGCAAAGCTATGCATCTGATAGTCAAAATATAACACCTGCATTAAGGCTTCAATTTTAGTGAATACTCGTATTATGTGTGAAAAACGAAGTTAAATAAGTAAAATTACATTATACAACTTGTATAGCATTGCTTATAAGTAGTAATGATTATTATAAGCAAAACAAAAATTTTACCTCAAAGTCTGCTGAAAAAAGGCAATTTAAAAATGTTAGTTTCTTACAATTTTAAACTAGAAATTTCAGACAGCTTATGTATATTAGTATTAATGAATAGGAATTACGAAAGTTTTAAAGCGCTTACACTGACGAGCAAAACTGTAACACGAGTTCATTGTTGCAACTTCTAAGGTCTGTAACTTTTTTTCTAATGCACGCATTTTAAAAATCTTAGTCTTGTTTTATTGGTTATATAATTTACTATTATTAAGCAAAATTTAAAGCCATTTGTTTTCAGTTAAAGAAAATGACACGCCAAACTGTAAAAAAAGTCAAATGTTACAGTTTTGCACTCACAATGGCAAAGCTTTGGTTTTTAACTCTAAAGCTAAGTTAACCGTTAATGTTTATTTGTTAACATTTTACTCGCTGAGTTTTGATATTTTAAAGCCTAATGGTAATTGAATTTGTAATGGCTAGTGAAAAAAATAAGATCATTCTTGATTTACTAGAAGCTGGTGAATCTGTTCGAAAAGTGACTAAAAAATTCGGTGTTAGCCATATGACTGTGCAGCGACTAAAAAAATACGGTCTAGGAAACTTTCCAATAAATTCAGGAGGCCGACCCAGAGTTTTGAGTGAACGTGACACACGCCACGACGCTAACTTGGTAACAGGCAATCCTGATATCACACCAATAAAAGCGGCGTCAATGCTTAATTTGAGTGCCAGTGCTTGGACAGTTGGCCGCAGCCTCAACAAATTGGGTCTAAAAGCTAAAGAAATGAAAAAAAAAAAACATTTCTTACAAAAAGACACATAATGCTGCGTCAGAACTTTGTTGCAACATACACAAATTGGACATTAGCGTATTGGGATACTGTAAGTCATTGCTACCAGTGTCTAAAAAAGCAAAAAATTCCAAAATATTTTTGTTTCCAAGGTTATATGGTCGGATGAAACCAAAATTAATCGGTTAGAGTCAGATGGACGCTCCTGGTATTGGACTAGAGATCCTACGATCCAGTCACCAAGGAATGTGCGACAAACCGTCAAACACGGTGGCGGTTCCATCATGGTTTGGGGGTGCATTCACTCAAATGCAGTTGGTCTCTTGGTGCTAATCGATGGAATTATGCGAAAGGAGCAATATCTAGCAATATTGCAAGAAAATCTTCCGAAAGTTATTGGGAATATGGGTCTTTCTGTCGAAAAATGCGTTTTTCACCAAAACAACGACCCGAAGCACACGTCCATATTAGTTAAAAATTGGATTTCAAAACAGAAATTTCAATTTATGAAATGGCCACCACAATCTTCCGATATGAATCCGATTGAAAACTTGTGGAGTCACGTGAAATCGCAGCTGGCGAAATATGCAGCTCCTCCAAGTGGAATGAAGGAGTTGTGGGAACGGACACAGGATGTATGGTATGCTATTCCCCCGGAAATGGTACAATGGTATACCCAAAGTATGCCCGATCGTATAGAAGAGTTGGAAAAGTCCAAGGGGATGTGGACTCATTATTAGAAAATCATTAATAAAAATATTTGTTAAAAAAATAACCAGAGTGCAAAACTGTAACATTTGACTTTTTCTACATTTTGGCGTGTCATTTTCTTTAACTGATAACAAATGGCTTTAAATTTTGCTTAATAATAGTAAATGATATAACCAATAAAACAAGACTAAGATTTTTAAAATACGTGCATTAGAAAAAAAGTTACAGACCTTAGAAGTTGCAACAATGAACTCGTGTTACAGTTTTGCTCGTCAGTGTATATGGAACTATCTTTTAGTACTTAACCTATCAATCGTCTCATAAATAACTACAAACTATGTGTAATATATAAATAATATTAAATAAGCTCAGCAATTTTATTTAAAGGTTAATTTCAAGTTATAAATGATGTATTTACTAAAAGCTTTGGTTAATATTTGTCGTGTTGTTAAGGTGCTAGTTTTAGCAAATTCAGATTCTCCAGTTACATAAATCTATATTTCCATTTATTATATTTTATATAAACTTAGAGGTATGTATATATTAGGTACAAGCAAATAATTAGGTCTTTAACTCTATTTTCATGATTTAAGGTTATTATTTTTTGGTTACGATTTAGTTATATTTAAGATCTATATTAAAATGTAAATTAGAGAATATAGTGGAAACGTATTAAATTGTTGCCTTTGCATTTTCCAGGTACAACGACATCGCATCAGCTGTCGTCGATCATCCTCGACTTGTTCGCGACCAGCTATCATAAATTTCAAGCGCAGTTTGAACACCAGCTCTGACGATGCCAGCAGCTGTTCATTCAAATCGATTGCGTCGGCCAGCGTGGCCAAGGACTATGTGGAGTCGCTGCATCAGAATGCAAAGGCCACACTGCTCTATGGCAAGAACAATGTGCATGTCCTGCCCAAGGATGTTGCCGAACTGATGCCCGGCTATCTCAGTCTGCATCAACACATTCAAACGTTGACCATCAAATGGACACCAAATCAACTGATGAATGGCTACAACGAGTCCGAGGAGGAGGAAATCGATAAGGAAGCCTTCTGGGCATATGCACTCAACATCAACGTCGATGAAATCGTCTATGTGCATTGCCATCAGAGTCGTGGCGAGGACAGCGGCGGCACTGTCATCCTCGTCGGTCAGGATGGCGTTCAACGTCCTCCGATACACTTCCCCGAAGGCGGACACATGCAGCAGTTTCTCAGCTGCCTGGAAACGGGTCTGTTGCCACATGGCCAGCTGGATCCTCCGCTGTGGTCGCAGCGTGGCATTGGCAAGATGTTTCTCTGGCCCAAGAGCATGCGTCGACGCATTCTGCCCTCGGTCATGGAGTCTGTGGATGAGACACCCATTGATTATGTGTTTCGCATTGTCAGCAAAAGTCGACACGAAGAGTTTGGTAAGTTTTCTTATTTGCTTTTCGATTTACTATAACATAAAGACCGTAAGTCGAATTGAAAGTTACACTCGAATGGAACCGAATTCTTAAGTGCTTTGATAGCAACCATATTGGCAAATTACGTACAGCGAATTGTACATAGAGCTAAAGAAAAGGGCATATACATAGTTAGAACTCTACTTATCATGAAGAAATGAAAGATATCGATATGTACTATAAATTTATAGTATAAAAATAAATGTGCTTTTATAAAGAAATTATTTCAAATTTTCTGGGTACTTCAAAAGTTGAAAATTCATTTAAAAAATCGTAAATAAAGCTTAAATTTATATTTGTCCTTTGTCTGTTACTGAACAGATTTATTGAAAAATTCATAGCATAGCTAGAATTTGAAATGAATTTTTTAAGAAAGAATTCTTTATATAATTTATATATTTTATTTCAATTTATTATGCACATCTAGAGAATATATAAATGACCAATTTCCACTCCTTATTGCTATTAATCTTAAATGTTGGGTTCTGTATAATTACTCCAAAGCAAGTTACACTGTCCAGGAGGTCGGAACAAGAAATTTCAATTTCAATGAGAGTTAAGACAAACGACGGGGCTTAAAAGTCAGCTGCCATCGTGGCAGGGGAAACAAGGATAAGGTCATTGTCCTACTTTAAGACAGGAGAAAAGTAGGAAATAGCAATGCGTGATATGCTATGCCAAGGAACGTTTATTAAATTGTAAAATGCAGATGACCTAAAGAAAGCATGTAATCGGGTGCTTAAAATGTATGTGTTCCCACTAGGGACCCTTTAGCTTAGGCTTGATTCAGGCAGTGAATTTGGGTAGACTTGTATTAGAGAATCAGTTTTCGAAATAAGAAGAAAATGTATTTGTTGATACCATATTTTTAAACTCATTTCTCTTTCCTATCCATAGCTGCAACACACTCGATTCTGGACTTTGTTCGCAGCACGCCAAGACGCGCTCAACTGAGCAGCTGCTCCACCACGGGCAGCAGCGATTGCTCCAACAAGAGCTTGTCCATCGATCAGTATCCGCTGGAGTCGCCATTGCTGCAACAGCACAACCAGAGCACCAGCATCGAGATGGTCTGCTCCACAATGCGTCGTCAGATCATCTCACGGGCCTTCTATGGTTGGCTCGCCTACTGTCGGCATCTTTCCACAGTGCGCACTCACTTATCGGGACTTGTGCATGGACGCATAACACCGGAGAGTAAGTTTGCCAATTCTTTAAGATCAGATCAGTTGATCTGTCTACTTTATTTGAATAGTTGCATACGATTGCATTCTCATTTCGTTATTTGTATAATAACAAACAAGAGAGAACCAGGAGAGGATCAAAATAAGCTGAATTATCAGTATTCAAAGAGTACAACAAATATTTCTGTATTATTCGAATCAGTAGAATTGTACCTTATAGATCTTCTTCTATTTGCTATATATAATAGATAGATGAAACTGTTTTGTTAACAGGAATGTTAACTACAAATAACAAATTTGTTAAATTGCATTGTTAATATCTGTTCCGCAACAAAATTATAGACTTTCAGCACAAATCAATTCTCTCTATAAGATATTGTTTTGCTTTCACTATTTCCTTCGGTTAACCCCAAATCTTCATTGCGTATTGTTCTTCAAGTGAAAACCGATGAGGAAGGTCTGACCAAGGAGCGCTGGGAGCAGCTCAATGCGGATGGCATGCTAACGAACTCGACAGAGTTCTATCGCCTCATCTATTTTGGTGGCGTTCAGCCGGAGCTGCGCAAAGATGTCTGGCCATATCTGCTGGGACACTATGCGTTTGGCACCACGCAGGAGGAGCGACAGAAGCAGGACGAGACGTGCAAGCATTACTACGAGACCACAATGAGTGAATGGCTGGCGGTGGACGCCATTGTGCAGCAGCGGGAGAAGGAGAAGACGGCACGAGCGGTGGCCAAGCTCAGCTCGGGCAGCAACAGCGGAAATGAGCGCACTGTGCGTGCCGCTGATCTCGAGGCTGGCGGCGAACTGGAAAACGAAGTCTTTGAGGATATTTCGGATATTTCCGATCCGGGCGATCTGGAGTTTGACGACGAACAGCGACAGCAGCAGCAACAACAACAATGCCAGGAGGCATCTTCAGCGGTCAGCGCTACGCATCTGAGTGTTAAGCCGATACCACGAGCAATGAAAACGAGCACAGACTCCGGACATGTGGACGAAGGACTCGATGAGCTCGATGAGGAGGAGGAGGAGGAAGACGAAGAGGAGTTTCCAAAGAAGCCAGAGGAAAAACAGCAGTCCGCAGACGAAGCTGCTGCACTCGAATCGAAAGCAGTGTCCGAGAAGGAACCACAACAACAACTACAACAACAGCCAAGCTGTTCAACTTCGACGGCATCCTCGTATGAAACCGTTGGCGGTGCACCACAACCGAGTGAATCTCGAGGCGTGCTCAGTCCGGAGTTTTTAAGCGCCGATGATCTGCAGGCTCAGCTGCCTCATGACGAGGACACTGTGAAGTCAACACAACAGGCAGCTGTCATCATAACAAACGCTTCTGTGGACATTGCCAGCTGGGAGCGCACTACGAAAACAGATGGCGATAATCAAATGCCGCCTCTTACCGAGCAGTTGGAGAGCACCGGAAGTGCAGGCAATATGGATGC
The DNA here is from genome assembly GCA_019972355.1 of Drosophila kohkoa. Taxonomy (NCBI): domain Eukaryota; kingdom Metazoa; phylum Arthropoda; class Insecta; order Diptera; family Drosophilidae; genus Drosophila; species Drosophila kohkoa. Next base: position 620,389 of record BJEL01000055.1, on the reverse strand, counting down.
ACTACAGCAGCCAAAGTCTGCCTGCGCCTCGCCGGCCAGCTCAAACGGAGGTGTATATAGCGTAAGTTTTTCTCCCATATTATGCACTTAGCATTCGCGGTATCAAGCATCACTTTATTTCCCGATAGAGTGAACTGCTGGAACAGTTCGGTTTGAATCTGCATCGCATTGAGAAGGATGTGCAGCGTTGCGATCGCAACTATTGGTACTTTGCCAACGAGAATCTGGACAAGCTGCGCAATGTGATATCCACATACGTGTGGGAGCACCTCGACATTGGCTACATGCAGGGCATGTGTGATCTGGTTGCTCCACTTCTGGTTATCTTCGACGATGAGTCGCTCAGCTACAGCTGCTTCTGCAAGCTCATGGAGCGCATGATCGAGAACTTTCCCAGCGGTGGTGCGATGGACATGCACTTTGCCAACATGCGGTAAGTAAATGGAAAGATTACACATTAGAGGATCATTATCATACTCTTCTTTGAACGCAGCTCCCTCATTCAAATACTCGACTCGGAGATGTACGATTTGATGGACTCGAATGGCGACTACACGCACTTCTACTTCTGTTACCGCTGGTTCCTCTTGGACTTTAAACGCGAGCTCATCTATGACGATGTCTTTGCCACCTGGGAGGTCATCTGGGCGGCCAAGCACATTGCATCCGGACATTTTGTGCTCTTCCTGGCGCTGGCGCTGCTCGAAACCTATCGCGACATCATCTTGTCCAACAGCATGGACTTTACCGATGTCATCAAGTTCTTCAATGGTATGTCATGATCTATATCACATTTGTGTTTGTATCTTATGCTAATTGAATCCTTAAATCCTTTTTAGAAATGGCCGAGCGACACAATGCTCAGGCGGTCCTTCAGCTGGCTCGGAGTCTAGTGTTGCAGCTGCAAATGATCATTGAGAACAAGTAGATCTAGTTGAGGAAATAATCATATATAGTGTATAGAATGTGTAGATGCATCCAAATATTGTAGACATACTATAGACACTTTATCTATGTTTGCCAAAACTCCCTGACAGCCACAGATTCCCCCTCAAGAGGCACAAATCCGAACTGTAACTGTAACTGTAACTGTAACTGTAACTGTAACTGTAACTGTAACTGTAACTGTAACTGTAACTGTAACTGTAACTGTAACTGTAACTGTAACTGTAACTGTAACTGTAACTGTAACTGTAACTGTAACTGTAACTGTAACTGTAACTGTAACTGTAACTGTAACTGTAACTGTAACTGTAACTGTAACTGTAACTGTAACTGTAACTGTAACTGTAACTGTAACTGTAACTGTAACTGTAACTGTAACTGTAACTGTAACTGTAACTGTAACTGTAACTGTAACTGTAACTGTAACTGTAACGTAACTGTAACTGTAACTGTAACTGTAACTGTAACTGTAACTGTAACTGTAACTGTAACTGTAACTGTAACTGTAACTGTAACTGTAACTGTAACTGTAACTGTAACTGTAACTGTAACTGTAACTGTAACTGTAACTGTAACTGTAACTGTAACTGTAACTGTAACTGTAACTGTAACTGTAACTGTAACTGTAACTGTAACTGTAACTGTAACTGTAACTGTAACTGTAACTGTAACTGTAACTGTAACTGTAACTGTAACTGTAACTGTAACTGTAACTGTAACTGTAACTGTAACTGTAACTGTAACTGTAACTGTAACTGTAACTGTAACTGTAACTGTAACTGTAACTGTAACTGAATTATTCCTCAATGTTATGTACGTAAATGATCGTTAGATGTTATACCCATATCCCCAAACCAATTGAAAACAGGGGCTGAAAACGTAAAAGACTATAAAGTAAATCTAAATCTAATACACTGTAAAAAGAAATCAGCATTTCCAAATATTTCAGATCGTATTTATCAATCTACAAGTTAGAAAGACGTGTGTAATTTTTTTTTTTGTAAATCCAAACTAAAAACAATCACAGAAATTGATGTATGAAATTAGAGTGCAATTTAATTACAATAATATACAATATATGTATATATATCTATATTTAAATATATATACACACAAAGTTGCCGATAGTTGGAAGAAAATGAATATATTTATATATATATAATCAAAGTCATTCTGTCAAAGAATTCAAATGGAAATTATGTACCAAGTGGAAAACTGACTGCAAACATCAGTTAATATTAAGTACCTTATATTATACATATATGAATATTGTTATGTATTAAACAGAACGAAGGATTGAGATAGAGACCATAAAACGATTTGCCAAAAAGCGAAACAATGTTAATAAGAGCAACTGTTAATCAATATACATAGTTTTAGTAGTATCTTTTCGGCTTTTATCATATTATAATCTTATTGTTTTCATTTTATATGTCCTCTTGAATATGCACATTCACAAACCTAAGTTTGTATATTAATTATGTATTATGTATGTATATCTCAACTGTATTTGCTTATATTATAAATATGAAAATATTTGAGAGATTTTAATTAACTAGAACAAATGAAATATGATGAATTTCTAAATGTTGGATTCTTAGATAGTTGCTTGTTTTCGAAAAAAGGCCCATGATGATAATTGTTGATGAAGGACTGACCTTATAAACCCAAACCGATCCCACACAAGCAGTAGCTATAAAGTTTCAATTGCAATTTGAAACCTTGTCACTAACTGCTTAGTCGCGCCATCTATGTTTCGTTGGCGATGAGTATTTAAATTAGTGCAGCACAGCAATACAATATTTTGTAGCATACTTTTAGGAGCAAAATTGCTGTCACAAAATAAGCAAGTCACTTGCTGTTTATTTGCTTGCTGTCCTTGTGGTTCCTGAGTTATCCTGCAATTTCAGATTTTCGCTGGTTTTCTTTGACACCCAGAATGAAAAATTAAAAGTGCTAGATCCTTAGATGATGTTACATATTTTTTGATACTAATCGAGGGAGTTCGTCCTTGTGATCCTAGTAATGCAACTCCTTTGAAATTGTGCCGTATTTTGAATACGTACCCCTAAAAGTATGCAATGCGATTTTCAAACTCAACATTTTAAGTTGGTGCTGCAAAAAAATTTATTTGTAGCATACTTTGAGGCTGAAATTTAAATCATCATTGCCCCACTCAGCACAAGTTAAGTGACTTCCTGTATTTCTGCTTGCTGTTCACTTCTGTTTGCCTGGTATTTCACCAGCTGACTTACCGTTAATAACGTCTTGAAGTGGCCAATATCTGTCGTTTGTTCTTGCATTGAAGACTTAAATTAGCCCTTTAAAACATTAAATATTGTTGCAGCGGCCTTTGCGAGCCATTTGTTTTTTTTTCTTTTTTTCCCATATCTTAGCCAATTTCTTATGAATCTTGGAAAAACATTATTTTTCGTTACCAGAATTACATTCAACGGTTTTAAAAGATAATATTTAGTAATACTGTCGACAGTAAAATCGGTTCATTTATTAATGTGTAAAAAGCTTGACACTGGAAAAAGACCTTTAAATGTCAAAATCTAAATGCCGCATTTACATAGCTTAGTTCTGAAGGTAAGTACGTAAGTAAGATACATTAGAAAATATTTAAAAAAAAGATAAGAAAGATATCCTGAAGAGCTGTGATACTTGCATTACAGAATACACAAATAATAGCTGTGACAGCAGAAAGTGAAGGAGGTACTTTCATCTCATTAAAATTGCAAAATTTGTTTTCATTCATTACTATTTATATTATTACTATATATGTATGCATGTACACAGTTTATTATCCGGCCAATAATATCGCTTAATCGTTTACCTTACTTTTTGAATAATCTTAATAATCAGGCAATGAATGACGGACGGCGCGAGTAAAAGTTCTGTTTCCATGGGTTTGTTTTTGGAATACATCAGCTGATCCGGCTAATATAAAAATCGAGCGATATACAAATTGAAACCGAGCAATGCAATGGCATAAACAAACGTCTCCATATCAGTAAGTCATACGATAACCGGTTAGAACCTGGTTTCCTGAGCTGATTTGCCATTGCTATCTTAGCTGCTATGTCCGATACTAGTCTATATATTATATACGAAAATATACATAGTCAACAGCTTGTACATTTGTTTTCTTATTTTTAGTTTTATTTGTATTTCGCGGTCATACGAAGCCAGATTAATTTATTGTGGTATAAAAGGGTGCGGTAGCAATGGATTTGATTGACTTCTTAATTCGAACTCAAAAATGGCATCACATTTGGCCGGTTTACTTGGTCTAAGCAATGATGAGGACAACGTTGTTCCATTTACGCCGAAGAAAGGATTGCGTGGTAAGGTTTCAATTCAAATATGCTGTTGTGAAAGGTCAAAAGTTCAAGTGGAAAGTGTTTTTACAAAGATTGTGCTATCTATAATAGACTGCAGTTTTATTAATGTAGTGAATTGATTCCCCATGGTAAAGTGATCATTATAGTATGTAATGTTTATACATATGCATGGATTGTGATAACCATGTTGATCATGCACTTGTAAATTCTTTTGTGTTAAGTGCAGAAATATGTAGGACTGTGGGAAAAATTTATGTTTTTATGGGAAATATTTTCAAAGTTCAAGTTCCAAGGAAGTATTTATTGAATAATGAATTATGAATAATGAGCTGTAATAAAAAATATTATTTCATTGGAAATATTATTGAAGTTCATAGAACATATCAAATTATCAGCATTTTATTTTAATTAACTTAATTTACTTAAACAATCTCAATTTCAAGTGAAGAATTGCCTATTTCATTCAAAATGCATCTATACACTAAATATATTTCAAATTTAAAACCAAGAAAAGTATTTATTAAACAATTATGAATTATGAATTTTACTCAAAATAGTTTCAATTTTAACCAAGAAAAAGTGTTTAAATCGCATTCAAAATCGAAATGCAGCTATACATTACGTATACTTAATATAAAATGCATATATGATTAAATTTCTTTCAGTGTGTTGTTGATTTTTCATACTTATTTGTAAATTGTCTTTATTTGCAAATCAGTCAAAGACTTAACAAACAACAACGTTAACCCACTAAATCTGATAAACTTACCCATATTGCGTAGTCTGAATTTTCATTCATATTTTCAAAGCTTCACAAAACGGGAAAGCTTTATCAACTACGGTACGCACAGGAAATAAGTTTAATTAAATGAAACATTTGCTTGCATCGTCTTCAATTAGTTGCCGCAATTGCTTGCCATCCGCAGAGGGTTAAACATAGTAGCCATAGCAAAGCTCTCATCCATTCGATAAGCAACTCGCTCACTCTCTGCAAAATAATATCGCCATATTCTTCTCATCCGCTCAGTGGCAAAGCTTTTGTAGCTTTGCTCTTCTTACTCGCGAACAGTTGAGTTTAGTCGTTAGCGAGCGGTGCTTGTGGCAAGTGTTTAGCGTAAGGTGAGTGTCGGCAGATCGATCAATCGATCGATCGGTAAACTTTTGCGTGAACTTTGGACCATTTGTTTTGTTTACATGCTTTCGGATTTGAAGCATACTTAAACATTGCTTGCACTTTTGTAGGTACTCGTAGGCAGGTAACAAATCTGGATGTTGAAAAGATGTCTTCGCTGCGCTTCTATTATGATCTAATGTCACAGCCCTCGCGGGCATTGTTTATCATATTTCGGTTAAGCGGCATGCAGTATGAGGATTGTGTTGTTCAACTTCGGAATGGTATGTTGAACTTTTGGGTTAATCTAATCGATACGCATTATCTGCATAATACGACTTTGCACTTTGGCACTCTCGGTGAACAGGTGAACATCTGACAGATGAGTTTAAGCACAACATCAATCGGTTTCAGCGTGTGCCCTGCATCAATGACAATGGCTACAAGCTGGCCGAAAGTGTTGCCATCTTGCGGTATCTCAGTGCCAAAGGCAAGATCCCCGAGCATCTGTATCCCAAGTATTTTGTGGATCAGGGACGTGTTGATGAGTTCCTCGAATGGCAGCACAACACCATCCGTGTAACTTGTGCCCTCTACTTCCGTACGATCTGGCTTGATCCATTGCTGACCGGACGCTCACCCACAGAGGCGAAGATCGAGACATTACGCATCCATATGGAACGCAATCTCGATATCATCGAAGAGGTTTGGCTGGACAAAAGTGAATTCCTAACGGGCTCTTCGCTCACAGTAGCAGACATATTTGCTGCTTGCGAAATTGAACAGACACGTAAGTTAGATCGACAATATTCTAATAGTTATATCCATTTAATAATACAATTTCTACTAGGCATGGCCGACTACGATGTACGCATCAAGTATCCGAAGATACGTGCGTGGCTGAAACGCGTTCGACAATCCTGCAATCCCCATTATGATACGGCTCATCATTTTGTTTATAAGATATCGGGCACCGGACCACAAGCCAAGCTTTAAATGCATTTAAATAACATTATATTGTTTTGTAAATATCGTATTATACATATCATCGTTATGGTTAAGTTATTTCATCGTTAAAGCGTAGCAAATAAATGTACAAATGATTGGATTCTTGCTTTTGGAAAATAATATTTCCTTGGGTTTGGAGATATTACTGAATTACTTGTGTATGTAAAGAAATTATTTTTGTATGTGTCATCAGTCTAATAAGGAATTGTAATACATAAATATATATTTAAAAGATATGCAGTTAATTATTTAATAAATTTTTGCCACTTGAAGTTTAGGAAATGATATTGAAGAACAGATTCTTCAAACTAATTTTGGTTTCCTACAAAAATACATTTTTAGATTCTGTTAGGGAGTTAAACGTCTGCCGAAGTAAACACATTTCAATGCAATAATGTCATATAATCATACCTATGATTCACTTATTAACCAGATGACATATGTTTTAAATTTCAGTAGTATAAGAATCGGCAACCGGCTATAAAATCGAAATTAAAGAGAAAATCAAAGACAATACACACTTTCCTGGATAAGCTCATTTAATTCCCAATATAGTATGTTCTTCAATGGGGTTTACAACTTGAACTACATATTTTCTTATGCAAATGTATAATGTGAATAAAATAAATGGCGGGTCAAAAACAAAAAAAAAGAATTAAAAGAAAAAACAAGTGTTCGCTTTACAAGTATTCTTATTATCTTCTTTTATTGTGTCGTCATTGTTGCTTTTATAAATTCACATTTATTAAAAAAAAATACAATTTTAAAAAATAACTACCTAAAACTAACAAAAAATAGTAATAATATATAATATAATATATATAGCAACGTTACGCGCTTGGGTTTCTAACATTTTGCAACAAGTTTTTATCTGTTTCTGCGATAACAAAACATAATATATGTGTATATCAGTAAAGTACGGGTTTTCAAAAGAATAATATATATATATATATATATATATATATATATGTATATAGCATGTCTATATAATTATATATAGAGGAGAAAATTATAATAATAATAATAGTTAAACAAATCGAAAGTATCAGAAGATAGCAAGATAAATGGTATATACAAAGAAAAGTTCTATACAATATGCATATTTATGTACGTGTGTGTGTGTGTGTCAGTGTGTGTATAAACATGCATTTATATACATATATATATAATATGCATGTGTGTGTGTGCGTATGCGGGTGTTTGTATAAAACTACATATACAACTATAGGTTCTAATCACTTAATATTTAATTATGTATGCGTAACTTTCTCTTGCGTTTTTTCATATTTTCGTTTTCATCAATATTTGCGTGTTGAATATAACTTAAGATAATATCAAAAAATATACAATTGCACAATCATTAGCTTGACATTTGACATAACTCAACACGATTCAATCCAATACATTCTGCATTGTTTCCAAAACCTTTTGACTTATGGTCGGTATTCAAGTAAATGATCGGATATATGAAACATACATATATATGTGTGTAAGTGTATATATTTAAATATATATATATGTATGTGTATGTAGTATATAATTTATAATGGATACTCATATGCGGTCGACTTGACATTAACATAATATACAATACAATTCAATACAAAAAAATACCTCATCTGGGGGAAATGTTATAAGATTTGTTGCGTACCGTGTGTTTACATCATAATTTGTTTGTTGTCTGTCGCCTGCTATGTAACTCCAAGAGGATTCAACACATTTATCGTTAACTTATGACAATTTCAAAATACACAAAACACAAAATACAAATTTCATGGTCGATTTTCTTAGACTAATGACACCGCGCGAGCACCAAAATACACCAAGTAGTATGTATGTATATAGTAAGTTTACTCCTCTTGTGTGTTAACGTAGTACACACATTATGCTCTGTCTGTTTTTGCAATGGGGCCAATGATGTTAAGCTGCCCAGCCACCAAGAATGGATTGACTGGTCTTCGTCGTCGTCGTCGTCTGCACAAACCATCTTCCTATTGTGCATTGTTCCCTAAATCATGTCACCAAACAACATTTTAAAGCAAAGTAATAAAGGCACCGAAACTGCTGCAACTGCGGCAGCTACACGCTCTACTAGCTACCACCCAACTTATAACATCATCACCATTGCATTGCATTGCATTAGCATCGACAGGTACAGGTACAAAACTACATACAGTCCGAATTATGTCCGTCTGTCTGTCTCTCTGTGTGTGTGTCTCCTTTGAAGCTCTCTCTGGGCAGGCGACATTGCATGGTTTATTGTATATATGTTGTAGATTGGTTTTTAAATAATTATATATCAACTTTTGAGCCAAGTTCTACCTATATCTGGTATATATCTCTATAATACATAAATGTATGTGTATATACCTTTGCTTTTTATGTATAAACATGATTATTTTACAAATATATATGGGCTAAGCATATTTCCCGTACTGTGTATAGGTTTTACAAAATAGCTTTATCTCTCTTTCTCCCTGTCTATCTCTTGATCTGTCTCCCTCTATCTATTACTACCACGCTTTCTCCTCCTTCGTGTTTCTTGTTCCCACGTTGAGTGTGTGTGTGTGTGTTGAGTGTATATGTGAGGTTTCGATTTGCCATTGTAAATAAATACTTTTTCTTGAACATATTCTTATTTTCTGTATGTACAATTCTCTCGCGCTCTCTCGCTCTTGCTGCCATACTCCTCTCTCGCTCTGATTCATTATTGTGTTGTGTTGCTCTGCAAGAGAATTGAAGTTGGTAATTTCATTTCAAAACGCATTAATTGTGACTGGCTGTACTCACGTTTAGTAACGTCCTCGATTGATATTCTTAATACGTATGCCCACCTCCAGCACCTGATCGCCAGCTGAGACGCCAGTGTTGCTGCTGCTGCTGCTGTTATTCGAGCTGCTGCCACCAGGGTTGTTGCCACCGCCGCCAACATTCGATGTTGCGCTATTCGCATTGCTGCCATCACTAAGTGGCGAATTGTTGTTATTGTTATTGTTGGTCGCATTGCTGCCGCTGTTGCTGCTGCTGCTGCTATTGCTGCTCGAACTTGTGCCCGACGAGACGGGCAATGCCACATTGGCTGCATCACTGACACTGACTGCACTTACACTCGCCGCTGGCGCACCTAATCTACGCAACACTGTTGTCGTTGTGGTTGTCGTCGTGGTTGTCTCCTCTGTGCCGCCGCCGCCTCCTCCTCCGCCCCCAGCGCCGCCCAATTTCAGCAGCTGCTGCTGATGATGGCGATTGTGGTGATTGTAATTGATGGCGGCCAGATCGTGACCACCACTAGCGCTGGGAACAGCAGCGCCACTATTGGCCGCATAGTCGTGTGGTCCGCCGACAGTGTGACGCCGTTTAATGGAACGATTCTGCTTGTTTTGTATCTGACGCTTCTTCGTCAGATTCATGTCAGTCTTTTCGTCCTTGGTCAGTGCGGCAGCGGCATGTGCCCACGACGCTGTCGACGACGATGTGGGCGAACAGCAGGCGGCTGCAGCAGCGGCCGCAGCAGCTGACGATGTTGTTGAGTTGCTATTGCTGTTGCTGTTGCTCATGTGTCGCGTCGAATAGTTGCGACAATTGAAGCTGGCACTGCGAAAGAGTCGATGGTCGCGTCGCTTTTTATTGTAGCGCTCGAGAAAAAACGATGGCGATGCCATCAGCAGTTTCTCCTTCGGATCACTGGTTGTCGAACCCTCCGAATCATCATCGGAACCGGCGCCGGCGCCAACGCCACACCCAATGCCCCGTTCGTAGGCCAGCGAGCTGCTAAAGCGCAGATTCTTGCTGCTGTACGAATTGCGTTGCACCGTCGACGCTGTCTGCGAGCTCGGGGTGCTGGCCAACGGCGTCGAGGCGCTGCTGGAGCCGGTGCCGGCGGTGGGCGTGGCAGCGCCACTTGCTGGCGCCGTTGAGCTGCCCTGATGTATGGGCGCCGTGGCCGAATGCTGCAGCTTATGTGCTGCTTTCAGCAAATTCGCGGGCAATGGAGCAACAACGGGTTTCATCATCAGCTGCTGCAGCTGTTGTTGCTGCTGCTGCTGTTTGTCCTCCTTGGTGTCGCCGCCCAAACTGTTGGTGGCGGTGCACGAGCGGCTCAGCAGCAGCGAATGGGGCGCGTCCAGAGCGCAAAAGGTGTGAAACAAACGCTCCGGCGATTCGTCCGCATAAGGAATGTTCTCAGAGTGCAAGTGCAGCGGCTGGCCGAGTGTGTGCCGACGATTCTTGGGAAATTCAGGTGAGCCGTTCTCATCGTTCGACTCGGAACCGCTGCGCAGATTACGCAGCTTGCTGTCGAGTGTATCCGTAATCGTGGTCAGCGACATGGAACCTATGAAATCATCCAACGATTAGCCGACTGCATCCTCGACAATTGCTTGCAAACAACTTACCTGTATCGCTGAGGCGACTGCTCGAGTCGTCGTCGGTCAGCAGTATGGAGATGTCAACGCTGCTGCGTTGCTGTTGTTGTTGTTTCTCATGCTTGCCGCCGCTGCCGCCCGTTGTGCTGCTGGCCGAACCCACGCTACCCGAGTCCTTCTCATCGAGACTGGCCTTGCGTGTCTGGGAGCTGCGTGAACCGGAGAGAAAGCCGCCAGTGCTGCGCTTCTTGGTGCTCGTTGTGGACGACGAACTCTTTGCTGTCGACGACGCCGATTGCGATGTGGTTGACGTCGATGTCGATGACGATGAACTGATTAACTTGCTTGTGGTTGTGGTGGATGTGGTATTCGTTTTGCTGCTATGCAGCGTCGAGCTGCTGCTGGTGCTGCTCGCCGATACCTTGGCGTAGTCCAGCGACTGAAAGTGAACAGCAGGCAGGATTAGGCCAAAATCACAAATGCTTTGCACAGCCTTTCGCTGCATTCGTCGCTGATTGTTGGTGCGTATGGTGGTTGAGGTTGTGGTGGTGGTTGAGGTTGAGGTGGTGGTTGTGGTGGTGTTGTTGGTGGTGGTGGTGGTGGAGTTGGTGGTGCAGTTGGAAGAGGAGGAGTTGCCGCTTACCAGTAGACTCTCGCCGGAATACGTGTCCGAGTTGACGGCACTGCGTTTGCCATGCGTCCGCCTTCGCAGCTGTGGAATGAATCGTGAGGTGCGCGTCTCGCGCTCCGTGATCCGCTCAATCTTCGACAGATTGTGCAGCAACATGCTCGTTTGATCCTCCTGCGCCTGCTGCGGTTGCGCCGGACTCGGCGCCGCCGCACCGCCGCTTAACTCTGCCACATCCGGCAAGATGCCGTTCTCAAAGAAGTATTCATACTGAAATGGAAATAGGAATTAGCGTGTTTTTAAAAGCAACAAGTAAAAAAGATACAGTCGAGTGTGCTCGACTGTGGATACCCGTTAACAATTTATAATGAAAACAAAAGAGCGCGTTATTATTTTTAAAATTAACCGAAATAAAATGCCACTAAAATACTAAAATATACAGAAAGTTATATTTTGAGTATGAGCAAAAACAGTGTGATATACCACAAACATATTAAAATATACCAAAGGTTATATTTGGCATATATAGATTACTAAAATATACCAGATTGTCAGCCTAAGAAACTAGGATCCGTAATAAGTAAGCGTTTTATCCACATATTTCTTAAAAACCTTATTTAATTTTTATCTGATCGCAACCAAGTTTTACAGAATCATAAATTCTGCAGTTATTACTGTATTTCTCAAAAATCGTACTTTAAAATCTCACTTGTTATTCAAATTTTTTAAATTTTCGGAGGCAGAAGTGGGCCTGCCAAATTTAATTTAAAACAAAGTTGATCTGCCTGCAAACAAGTCTATGGGATCTAGGTGTTCATACGGACGGACAAACGGACATGGTTATATCGTCTCAGCTGTTGACGCTGATTAAGAATATTTATACTTTATAGGGTCAGGAATGGAGCCTTCTGCCTGTTACCCACACTTCTCTTCCACTCAATAAGTGACGGGTATAAAAAGGTCTTCTCTCCACACACTCACCTGCGTGACGAGCAGTTCGACAATGCGACATTGATGCTTCATGTCCTTGACCGCCGTCTCCAGCGTATCGTTCGGTGTGCGTATTATGGATGGGCCAAATATGATGGCCAGATTCTTTGGCTCCATTCGATTCACCTCGCAGTTGTCGCTGACGCGACACAGATGCTTGATCAGATGTTTCATCGTCTCGTATGGATGTCGGGGCAGCGATTCCACAATCTCCTTCAGCAGCACAATGCGCTCCAGGCCCGTCTTTTTGTCCGCCTCAATGAAATTGATGTAGAAACTGGCCGGCATCAGCGCATCCGGCAGACTGCGAATGAACAGCTTCAGCAGACTGCTGACCACATTCACATCCTCCCAGCGATCGTCGGTGGCGCAGCTATCGAATTGAAAGTCCTTCATGTTGACCAGCTCGGACAGCTCCGAGATGGCCGCCTTGTTCCCGGGAATGCGATAAATGCCCACCACACTCAGGCCCTTGGTCTCCACAATATTGGTGCACACCTCCACCAAATGCGGCACATACGCATTCGTTTTGGACATGGGACAGGCACGCAATGGCAAACCAATGGAGCCGCCCGTTTTGTTGGCACAACCCGAGGCGGAGGATGACAAATCGCCGTGAGAGACGCCACCGCTGCCGCCGCGTCGAAAGAGTAAATCCTTCCAGTTCTTTGATTTGGGCGAACCCAAATCTTTATCCGGCACATTCTTGTGCGATGAGGGTTTGCGCAACTTCATCACCGGCGATATGGAATCGCCAGTTGTGGCAGCCGCTGCGATTGAGGCAGCCACGGGTCCCTCCACCAAGCCGCCACCTGAGTGCGAGCTCAATGGTGAGCTATCTGCAGCGCCAGCGACATCATCCAAATAGCTGGAAGTGGCAGCTGTTTTCTGTGGCTCCGCCAACTGTTTACCCGCCAGCTGTTGCTCCTGTTTTGAAGTTTTGAAGTGGGGGCAAAGTTGTAGTAAATTGTATTAAACAAGCATGTAATTTCAAGCTTACGTTATCATCGTAGTTGAGGCTGTCCTTCCACTGCAACAGGCCAAAGAGACGCTTCATCTCGTTGCTGCTCTTGGTCTTGAACAGTATTTCGGTGTAGGGACCGCAAGATGGTGCTGCCGCTGTTGTTGCCGCCGGCGTTTGCGGTTCGGCGGCGCTGCTGCTGCCCGACGATGTCAGCTTGTCGTGGGCATCGTCCAAGTTCAGTTCGTTGCCCAGTGAAGCCAAATGGGCGCCGCTGGCACTTGGCTTAGATTGCATGCGTATCAAGTACTTCTTCTTGTCCAATGACTCGTCATAGAATTTAAAATTTCTAATATCAAGTTCTATCACCTGTTAAAAAAAAGAGTAGAATGAGAATCTGTTTTATATGCAATTGGTTGGGGTACTTACATTGTGCTCCGACTTGGCATGGCGTCCAGAGTAAATGCGCAGCAAATCTCCTTCGATCACCAGTTTCACCTGGCGCCACGAACGATACTCCGACATGCGCTGCAACGAAAATACACACCAAATAAAGTACATCACATATGTAGTAGAATATATATGCAACCTACCTTGCCATTGATGCAAGACGACTTGATTTCAATTTCCGTCTCGAAGGCCTCCAGTTCGTTGGGCACATATTTGCCATTCAGCTCGGCATCAATGTGAATGCTGCGCACAAAGTAAATGCAAGAGTTAATATCATTAAAAACTTGCTAACAACATTAAATTGCTTTGCTTAAATTGCGAGGTTAAACTAAACAAACGAAATACAAAACTGAAAATCGAATTTGACTTGCAACGACGTAAAAGCTAGTTTAATAGAGACTATCTTTTTGCTTATTAAAGTGACCTTAATAGTGAACTTGAGAGATTTTCACTACAGTGAATATTCACTTAAAAGAATTGTACACATCTTATAATCGTTTGTGTGAGCTGAGTCCTAAATTATTTGAAATCAGTGAAGAAACATTAATTTTTCTGGCCACAATTTAATAACTTCTAAACTGTTTTCAATCAATGAAGACAGATGGACCTGGCTACATCGCCTCGGTTGTTAATACTGATCAGGAATGTATATCCTTCATAGGGTTGGAGATGCCTCCTTCCGTGTGTTACATCCCAACGCTAAGAGCTCGCCACTCACCTGCTACGCATATCGCTGTTCATGGAGGCACGTCGACTGCTATGATGCGTGGACAGACGCACATCCTCTAATCCATTGGGCGTTTCAATGAACTCATGGCCACCGCCCGTGCCGCCAATGACATCGTACGTGGGATCCGGATGCTCCTCGACCAGCGCTTTCGTCTTGTGCGGCTCAACAACGGCGGCGGCTGCAGCAGCTGCCGCTGCAACAGCAGCAACGGCGGCACTCGCTGGCGCTACGATGTCCCCAGCTGCTGATGCTGATGTCTCCGCATGGTATTCGGTCTCGTTGTTGGTGGCACGCAGATACGAAATGCGTCGCATTGGTTTGCCCTCGTCAAAGGAACTGGACGCCAGTGGTTTGTAACGTCGCACAACGGTGCCAGCTCCGATTGTTGTGTCCACAATGGCAGCGGCTGCAACAAAATATTGTTTAGATTTATTAGTCATTTTTTATTATTATTCTTATTACTAATACGCTATGCACGGCATTTACAATTTATCAAAAGTAATAAATGGAAGTTGTAAATGGAAACTAACAATTTCGAGTGGCCACTAAAATGCAAAATTGATAAAACACTTCACCTGCTGGTAAAGTTCGAAGAAGTAAAGAAAATCATTCAATGGCGAACAATCGATAACTTTTGCAATTGTTACTTGAGCTCATTTCATTTTAGAATTAAAATAAATAAATACAATAACGATGGGTAATGCGAACTTCAATAAACAATTTCATTTCATTTCAGATTGCCTCAAGTTCGACAACTAGCAGAGGGAAAATGAAGAGACTTCTAAATAATTGAAAGCAAAGGAAAGACAGTGAGCTAATAAGAATTGAAGACTTGTCTACGATTAACATTTTCGTTCAAACTTTTAAATCACAAATAATGCAAATTTTCTAATAAAAGTAAATCTCATTTGACTGTAATTCAGAGACAAACCCTAACAGCTGTTAAGTAAAATTCTAACAGAAGCAAAAACTGCATTCTTCAATGTTAGCCCATTAAATGAGGTAAATATGCCGTAAAGTGTATTTTATATTAAATACAGTGTGGCTGTTAAGTGCAAAGCCTGCTGCTAATCGAAATGGTTGTACATATAAAAGCTTTACAATAATGTTGAATGATTTCTAATTAATTGAAATATTACGAGCGTATGCAGTCTAAATTAATTGTGACTACTAAGTGTAATTGTTGCCGCTAAGCGAGTTTTTGGCTGTATACCTCAAATGAAATGAAATGAAGCGTATACGAGTAACGCCAAGTACTACTTATATTATGAATCGTATTCAGATTAAATGAAGTGTGGCTGTTAAGTGAAATTGTTGCCGTTAAGCGAGTTTTTGGTTGTATACCCCACAGAATAGACTTTCAAATTAAATGAAATGAAGCGTATCCAAGTAACGTCAAGTACTATTTATATTATGAATCGTATTCAGATTAAATGAAGTGTGACTGTTAAGTGAAATTGCTGCCGCTATGCGAGTTTTTGGTTGTATTCCTGATAGAATGACTTTCAAATTGTATGAAATGATATCTTTGACTATTGTGAAGCGAATCCAAGTAACGTAATCTACTATTTTCAGATGAATCTCTGAGAAGACATTTATTAATATTCTCCTGCAGATGGAAAACACTCACCGCTGCTCTCGGCAATGTCCGCTAATGTAGCCACAGTGTGCGAGGAACTGCTGATGCTTTGTGAATGCTCCACCACTTCGCTGTACTCTGTAAGCCAGAAGGAAAAGGAAGTTAGCAATGTCAAAAGGAAGGAAGGAGTTTGTTCCGATGTCACACTTACTGCTCGGTGTGGTGTCGATGGTGGCATTTGCAAGTGTTGCCTTGTGCAGCTCCATGCGACTGCTGGTCTGTCCATCGACAGTGCTGCTGCTGTGGCTGCTCGAGCTCTGTTGCTGATATTTGGCCTGCATTTGATGCAGCGGATGCTGTTGCAGTGACTCGTAGAGGACACTTTGCTTTTTGCCCGCTGGGCCAATGCTGCTGCTGCTGCTGGTCGATTCGGAGGCGACGGCGTTTGTGTTGATTGACAGCGGCTTGAACGGATCAAAGCCCTTGGACATGTGCGAGACCAGTTTGCTCTCGAATCTGAAATGCGAGAAAGAATCGCATTAATTGAGATCTCAATTGAAATCGTGTTGCACTTACACTTTATTGGTTACGCCCGTCTCCTGCAGTGTCTCGAAATAGTCCAGCTCCTTGGCGTATTTGGCCGCCGCATTATTGTTGCTGGCCACGTTGACTGCCACCTGACGCTGCTGGGACGGCACAGCGCCCAAGGGGCGTGCCACCAGCTTGCTGCCCGCATAACTATTATACATATCGCAGCCGAGGACAACTTGTTGCTGCTGTTGGTGTTGCTGCTGCTGCTGCTTAAGCAACACTTGATGGCGCACGCGTTGTCCTCCGCCACCTGTTCCCGGCGGTGTGTGCGGGGGAAAAAAATGTTGCGTCAGCTGCTGCTGCTGGTGTTGGTGTTGATGTTGATGCTGTTGCGGCGATGACTGCGATGCGTTGCCGTTGGAGGACACAGATCCAGAGGCGGACAACACACCGGAGGGCAGCGGCGATTTAAGAAACTCCTCCTTCTGTTTGATCGACTCGCGCAGTCGTATCATCAGGTCGCTATTGTCGCCACCGCCACCGACACCGCAACAGCCGCTTGCATTCACTGCATACAGTGCTTGGCTCAGGGCCGCTGCCGATTTGGGCTGGCGTGTGGTGGGCGTGGTCGCGGTTGCGCTTGCTAATACTGTTAGATTTGGCGGCTGATTGGCACTGCAACGAACAACAACAAAATAACATACAACATTAGAACAACACGATAAACGAAATAAGGACAAAGGATATGTGGAGCAAGGCCAAAAGTTCTTTACATAATATGGGTGGGTGAAAAATTCGACACTAGGAAACCTTGCTTTAAATAGAGCCAACAACCATTTAAGTTTCCGTCCTTTAAAATATTTATAGTTTTACAAAAGTGTAAAATCAATTTGAGTTAAGTTTATTCATTTCATATTTTTTGCTTTATGACTTTATTTCTTTCGCTCGAGCTACATTAGAAAGAACACTTCGTGTTTAAAGGAAGTTTAAATAAATTTATGGAAGATTAAACAAAAAGACCTTACTCTCATATAGCACCTTTAAGTGTGATTCACAATCTTTGCACATAATGCACAATCTTTTTCATAAGTAGTAAACCAATTAAGGACAAAATATGCAAACGCCACATATGATAATATTCTATAATTTTAATGCGTATTTCCAATAATTTTAAATATAATTTATAATCAGATTTATTTGATATAACAATATATACCACATAAATATACCAGATTGTCAGCCAAAGCCAAAGCCAAAAATATAACTTTTCGAATATAGCTTTTTTGTAAAGGTGAAGCAAAGAGTTAACGTCGAATCACTTCTAATAAAATCAAAACAATGCTACAGCAGTATTTTTGTTGAAATATACTAAATTGGTATTCCAAAATATACTAAAATATACCAAAATCTATATTTGGTATAAGTATATACTTTTACATTGCAGATATATATATGCCCAAAAATACCAAAACCTATATTTGGTATAACAACATATTCCTTAGAAATATACCATATTGTCAACCAAAAGCTACAGAAATTCAATTTCAATGCTCAACTTGTTGTGTGGGTGAAGCACAGAGTTATCGACGAATCACTTCAGCACATTTTTATATGAAAGCGTTGGCACCTGATCGCCATAGGGAATAAGGTCGCTGGAACTAAGCTACTTTGGCGCGTGCCACAAGCGATGACGATGATAGAGACGACATCAATGTTTTGGACGTGAATGAATCGGATTTGACGCAGTCAGCTGATTGATTACGCTGGTCACGATGACAGTTGCCCAGTTGCTGAGTTGCCCAGTTGCTGATGAGTTGCTCAGTTGTGTTGCCAAATACGCGTAAGCTGCGCAATTTTGGCCAAACAACAAAGTGCGAAGCCGCCTTGCCTTCCCTTGCCTTGCGTCCCTTCCGAGGGTCGAAAACCCATTTGCTTACAATGAGTATATGAGTATATAGTATATATGTTATGTGTATTTGCATTTGAGAATTGTGTTGGTGTGTGTGTGTGTTCGTTGGTGTGTTGTTTGTTTATTTATGAATGTATTTGCTTAAGAATTTCGATGTGTTGCCACATCACGAATGCAGCAATAGATCGAATGTGAATGCGAATGCGAGATCTTTATGTCGTCGCCTCGTGCCACGGGAGACGCAGGTGCCTTCTTTGGCCTCGTCTATAAATAACATCATATCATTTTATTTTGGAGAGGGGAAAGGAGGCAGAAAACAAAACAGGTCAACAGTTGGCAGCCAAATGGCAATCGCGATGTGAACTGCGGTTCCCTCCCACTCCCCTTCCTCCTAACCATGACCATGACATGCTCCATTTGGATAAGTGTGTGTGTGTGTGTGTGTGTTCCGACAACCACAAAGACCAAAGTGCACTCAGCACTTGATCGGAGTCGCAAATTAGATTGGTTGCAGCATTAAGTCAAAGCATCAAGTTGTGTCCTGGCAGCATTCAAGGAATCTGTGAACAATAATTAGTTTACCTCGGCTTCCTATTTCACTTTGCACAGATGCACACTAAGTGCAAAGGCCAGCAAAAGTTAGAATGTGCTACCACCGACTACACAATACTCTAAGTGTGACTGACATTGAAAATCAAATGCTTATCTAAGAAGATGCCAG
Organism: Drosophila kohkoa; assembly: GCA_019972355.1. Classification (NCBI taxonomy): domain Eukaryota; kingdom Metazoa; phylum Arthropoda; class Insecta; order Diptera; family Drosophilidae; genus Drosophila; species Drosophila kohkoa. The sequence continues at coordinate 601,115 of BJEL01000055.1, read as the reverse complement.
CGATAGTTCTCAAGAAATGAGATTAACGCTGAGAGAGATGATTGCAAATTTGCATTTGCTTCGTTTACTTTAACACACCAGCAATTAAAAAACAGAGTTAAGATTTATTATCAGTTATAACATGGAAATATGATTCATAATTTGAATGAAAAAACTTATCTTTCTCATTGAAGAGTAAATGCAATGATATAATCATTAATTATTTAGAAGCAAATTGCATTGCAAATTTATAGTGCGCTTACAACTGACAGGCGATTGGAAAGATATCTAGTATATATCAAATAGTGGCAGGCAAACAACAACAGGAAGAAGGATGCAACGGGGCAGCCATTTTAATTGGCTGCGCGATGTTAAAGGTCAGCCAATAAAACGCTGACGCTCAACCGTGAACAACCATTATTGTGAGTGGCAGCAGGTGGAAGCTGCGTGGCGTTCTTGCCCGAATGCTTTTAATAAATCAAACTTTCCGGACAGAGTTTGCTGTATCTCTGGCTGTGGCTGTGGCACAAAACTTGTTGCGTATTCGACATGTTGACCAAGCAATTATCTAAAGTAATGCATGTAATGTGCCAAGTAATTGACATTGACCATGAAGAAGGATATTTGATAAAAACGCATAGGAAGGTTAAGCGAAAATTGAAATGACCATGAAGGTCAGGTGAAAAGTGCATTGGAAGTACTTTTCTACTGTATATCTCATGTATAGTGAAAGTGAGCACAAGTGATCTGGAATGAATTAATAATCAACTGAGAGTGGCAAGTAAATATGCAAATGGAGGGGGCGAAATATGAGATACAGATACAGAGATACAGCTGCAAATGCATAAATATATATCCCCAAGTACTGTTACTCGTTATCTTTATCATAAGCTTTGTACACAACAAAATACAAAAATACAGGAAAAAAAAAAAAATAGGGGGCAAAAAGAGGAAAAAAACAACCCCATTGACACAAGTGATCCATCTACACACGACGCGAATCGAATCGACGCTACTCTATTGTGCTGATTTGTTATTGTTGTTGTTGTTGTTCGGCTTGCAAGTGTATGTGTGTGTGTGTAGCTTATCAATAAAGTCAGAGCCAAATAAATGAACTGTATCTATACAATACACAC